>OZ024694.1:22573537-23173537 GCA_964016905.1 Perithous albicinctus
ATACTTTGGTCTGATGTTCTCATTCTAATTAAACTATGTCACACCGTAACATTCATTTGATACACCAATAACAAACCGTTGAACGCGCAAAGTTTATCTCAACTGGATCATACTGATATATGATTCACCGCATGCGTTATACATCCTTATCCATATGTATGATCTCGGTGAATTGAGGTTGGTACTCCCGAGATTGAAGTACCTGTATGCGCCTATTCCATGGTATGTGCATCAATTGAATTTCCTCGACGCCGTGTTGTGGTATTCTCTCTCTCTCTCTCTCTGTATCACTCTTCTATCTGGTTGATGCTTGTATGTTTACGCATAACTAGAGATTCTGATGCAAGTATAAGCCAAGGGAGAAACTATGATGAAGACGTGACGACGAGAGCGGAGTGGTATCAGTTTCGTGTCTTTACGTCTGAGTTGATATAGCGAAGAGAAGGAGACGAAGAGAGTGAGAGATGGAGCGAGAGAGAGAGAGAGAGAGAGAGACGGAGAGACCTCGTTAATTGGTTGATAACGTCTGGATTATGCACTCGCGCAGGATTTTCCTGCTTGCCTCCGAGAGTTGGTGTACTATCGATTCTCGGAGCTACCACTACTATTCAGTGCCTCCATCCTCGCGCGCCGCTAGTGCTGCTGGGAATCGATAAGTGTGTTTACTCGCCGGTCGACACTATCGCGCTTCGATGGATCCTCGTTCGCGGCTCGTTAACGCGTGCGAGCGCTTTGCCGCGCTTTAGTTACGTAATTAAACCGGGAGCTCATACGGATCTGCACCCGCCGCATGCTGTCTCTCTCTCTCTCTTCGACTCCCGCGCGCTGCGAATGAGTACGAAATCCGGGAACACTCCACTGGGCTCAGGGTTTCAACGGTTCAATGCTCTGAAGCTTTTGCGTTCGAGAATACACCGCGCCAACAGTTAACCGCTAGATCAATTGCTTTAAGTCCGATACAGGATAATCTGCTGAAATACGCAAATACCCGACTAATTTAGATTTAAAAAATAATAATGCTTACACTTTTTAAAAAAATTTTGTTTCTGATTTTCAGGTGATTTCGCTTGGAAGTTGCAAAAAAAAGAAAAAAAAAAAAAAGAAGAGGAAAAAAAAATGTTGCATCGGCCGGGAATCGAACCCGGGCCGCCCGCGTGGCAGGCGAGCATTCTACCACTGAACCACCGATGCTCATGTGTGTTATGGTGTTTAGACTTCTCAATTAGAAAGTACAGAGTGAAAGTATATTTGTCGTGCATTTAACAAAAAATTGTTCACAAACGTTCGCCATTTTCTTTTGTCATAATTTTACAAACGAGGAAAATTGTAAATGTTAACTTCAGAAAGAAAGTTATCGAAATTTTTTTTTTTTTCATTTTATAATATATGCAATTTTATTTTTTACGAAATAAAATGATTAATTTATTGTAAATATTACAATTTTTTTTTTCTGTCAAGATAAGATAAATATAGGTGTTTTTTTAGCTCGTTTTGAACATTACATTTATTACTTTACTATTAATTTCACGAAATTCGATTTTTCACAAAATATTTGGAAATTTGATTAAATCACAAATTTTGTTTAATTACTGAATTAGAATTGACAAAAAAATGTCAATTTTTTTTTTTCGTTAAGTTCAATGACATAAAAAAAACTATAAATTGGTTGAATTAGCAAAAAAAATTGTTCAGTATTGTGTAGTCAAAGTTTTTTTTTTACACACCCTCAGAACAACCGCAACCTAGTCAAGATGATAAACATAGATGTTTTTTTAAGCTCGTTTTGAAATTACATTTATTACTTTACTATTAATTTCACGAAATTCGATTTTTCACAAAATATTTGGAAATTTGATTAAATCACAAATTTTGTTTACTTACTGAATTAGAAGTGACAAAAAAAAATTTCAATTTTTTTTTTCGTTAAGCTTAATGACATAAAAAAAATGATAAATTGGTTGAATTAGCAAAAAAAAATTTTTCAGTATTGTGTAGTCAAAGTTTTTTTTTTAACACACCCTCAGAACAATCGCAACCGAGTTAGCGTTAACGTTAACAATTATACAAACTGTAATTTGATGCATATGTATATTTTGAATGAATCCATACAATTTGCTTATACTGTTTGGAGACCTTCTCTCGTTTCACAGTTAAATGATAAACGCTCATCTCTCTCTCTCTCTCTCTCTTTCTCTCTCTGTGTGGATGTGGTGGGTGTTGCACGTCATATGTAGTTTGTTGTAGGCGAATTCTCTCTGTGTCCATGACCCGTAACTCGTAATTAGAGTAACAATGCCGAAGCCAGTACAACTGGTACCGCAAACTTCGCTAGCGGCGCGTTATGCAATTATTATAACAAAACAGGAGCGAGGGTATTATAACGATAAAATCCGCTAGGCGGACGCAGCAAGAGAGAGAGAGAGAGAGAGAGAGAGAGAGAGGGGGATGTTTATTTCGTATTCTGAGTCCACGGTCCCCTAAGAGTACCGTGCCGTTATCATTCATTCCCGCTGTACTTTACTTATCAAATTTTACAATTTCAATGTTATGCGAACATTCGTATTATTTCAATAACATACAGCTCCCAATATATACTCGCATAGAAATTCACATGCACAGACGCTCTCCAAAATTCTCCAAACACCTTTTCACATGGTTTACATTATTCCGCATAAATCTCTTCAACATCAGCTTACGTGTCGCGACTATTTTCCGGAATCCCAAAGACGACAAACCGCAACGTGAAATGATAACGCAACGTAATCAGTTCGACTCGACGGGACGACAAAGTCCATGCTGAAACATCACTAGCAATGTTCGCGCCTCCTATGTACCTCTCGTGCTTCACAAATCTACCCCATAGATACTGCGGTTGCTTTGTCTCGCTGCGTACACAAAAGATCTAAGCATATACTCGGGACGGTTGACAAGGTGGAGCCACCCAAGCGCTCGGTAGTTCGGAGCAATATGCTCACCTTGTCGCATCCCCCTGGATAAACCGCACAGCCCGATTCAGCGCTCTTATGCAGTAAAAGATTCAGTTCCGTCGTAAAACCTGGAAATAATAGAGAGTGGGAGAGAGGGCGAAGGGGGCAGAGGAGGAAGATGCGAAGCGGACGTTATGGGTACGCATAGCATATGTTTCCCAGTGGTGGGTTATGGGCTTCCCTCTAAATAGCAAGAACGGCGAAGCTTTTGCTATAAGGACCAAAGGCTATATAAGCAAAGGCAACGCTTACCAACGACGCCCTCACCGACGTATATACAAGAGATGATACCGCGAGAAAGTTTTCCACACGATCGAGAGCCCGAGGCTCGGATAGACAGTCTTCGTTCTCTGCATTCGTTACAACGACACGCCAGGATTCTATCCTTTGCAGTCTACACTTTATCTCACCTTTGTACACTCTACAGACTATACAGAATACAGAAACAACAATGGTTATGTAATTCTACATGAAGTTTGTGGTTTTATACTTTCAATGTTCAACTACGAAGTGTCGAAACTTACTCTCTTTCATGTAGCTTTTTTTATACAGCATTTTATTTTATGTCGATTGCATTAAGAAGCTTGGCTTTGAGATTTTGCGTGCGAAGATACTTTCATTGATTGCTGTTTGGTTAAAAAAAAAGCCATTGAAATGTTATGAAATGAATATTAACATTGAATTTTAGTGGATATCACAATTCTATTAGAAGAAATGTGACATTTTTCGTTTTGCTTAATTTTATTTATCAAATCAGTGAGGAGAACTTAGCTTTCGAGGTTTCACTTTGTTTCCAACAAAGCTTTATGAAATGGCCTATTTATACTTTATTTTTTAATTCCATTGCCCTTTTTTTTTAGGTGACTTTTATAATCACACAAGTCTCTTGATCGACGTGGAGAGCGAGAAACGTCTAGTATGTACTCAGCGGGAAGAAGAAGAATGACGTAAATATCTCGACTCATGGCTCCCGATGCTCTGTGGGAATTCTCTTCAAAAAGACATAATGCTCCGTGTGTGACGTTTCTGCTTCCAAGATTCTCATCGTGCGTGACATCGTAAGCTCGATTCTGTCCCCTCGTGCCGTCAATCGTTGAAACGAAACGAAAGAAAAGAAAGGAAGAACCACATCAGACAGCATTCTCGTTCGGTGTGTCGAAGGAGAGACGAAGAGAGAAAGTGAAGAACGAAAGTATATGGCGACGAGAGAAACGAGATAAGGAGGCTAATACGCGAGAACGGCCGCGTAAACCGTCCATCGTCCTTGCACTTTTGGATCACCGAAGGCCTGCGTTTGGTCACTACTTGGCCGGCTCTTTTACTCATAGCTGTCGATCAGCGTTAAGCCTCTTTCCAACGGCTTAAGGATGCTACAACCGGGCTCGTCTGGATTCCTTTCTCAGTATGGAACGCAAAAGCATCGAGAACATCCGAAGACATTGGCTGCGCTGCAACAGCCAGCAGCCCATGAGATGCCGACGAAAGACGAAGAAACTGGCGAGAAAATACAGAACCAAGGTTCGATATAATAAGAGCGAAAAGAATGAAGAGTCGGGAGAAAGTGAGACAGAGACAGAGAGAGAGAGAGAGAGAGAGATTGGTTTCAGAGCCCGTCCAAATGCTGGGCTCCATTTTTTTCTCCCTTTCTTTTCAAGTATCCACTTTTCTCCTGCCGAGGACCAAACATCGCAAGCTCCTTCAGAGCGGGAGGTCCTGTCAAGTTGTGCTCCTTCAGGGACACCCTTATGTATTCTTATAACTCATCTTAAGCCACCACCTTTAGTAAATATATATATATATAACGAACGGAATTTTGACCCTCGAAAATTCTTACGCTCCTGACTCTTCTGCTGTAGGGAAGGTCGGGGAAAAGTGGGGACACTAAGGGAAAAATAATCACGATTAGATATCTACTCACGGAAATTTGATGTGAGCATTTTTTTAGCTTCGGGATTGAGATTTTATTTTATTATAATTCACAGACATGTTATAATCGGAATTCTGGTATTTCAAGTAAGACACAAATATTTGTGATAAAAATGTTAAAGAAAAAGATCAACTCAATGTCAAGAATTGAGTGATAATCCTTTCGTTTATTCATCGAGCATATTTCAGTAACGTCCAATATCTGAATACGACAATTTTTTGCACGCATCCATCATACTTTGAAAAAAAAAATAAAGTGATTTCACAATCTTTCATGCGTTTACAATAAGCGTTGGATATTACTATTCATATCTGCGTGAATATATTCGAGGACGAAAAACATCCCTTATCGCTCTCTCTCTCTCGGGTTTCATAAACGTCAATGAATATAGCAAAGAATTTTTTCAGCCCCTTTCGGATGTAAAGCGACTGGGGAAAAAAGGTAGAAGGAATGAGAGGCGTCACTTATAATATCGCGGTTCGCACTGTCACACAAAGAGGAGGGCGAGGGGGTGTCGAAAACGAATGGAGCGTGACGTTAAAATTTTCGACGGGGTTTTGCTGTCGGTGCTTCTAGTTCGGTTTATGGGGGCGACGTGGGCAGGAGCCGAATATATATATAACCGTGGAAAAGCGTAGTATAGACTGTCGGGTGCTCGTCGCAATAGAGGGCAAAACGCGAGGGAAACCTGTCAATGTCCATTGCGTCCGCATAGCTGAGTGCCGGAAGTTTGACACTGACAAATGCTCTTTAAAATCAATCATTCTTCCGGCTTCCGACTGACCGAGAGCTTTTTCTCTACTCCTCCATCTCCGCTTTTCTCTTTTTGTTTACTCAAAATGTTTTCACACAAAAATAGTTAATATACAGGCATGCTACATTTTCGGCGGAACAAGAAAAAAAAAAAAAAAAATCATTGATTCAAGTCGTTTCGCAATTCTAAACCGAAAGAAAAATATTTGACAAGTTACTCCATCACTGTGAAAAAAAAAAAAAATGATTATCTATAGTTAAAGGCGAACCTACGTCACTCTCTGTCAAGTTTGTGGTGAATTTTTTTTACTAGAAATAAAAATTGATACAAAAACTGTATCAATATATTATTGACTCGAACGATTACAGAATTACAAAAAGAAATTTAATTTTTATGAAAATTTAGCAAAAATTTATAAATACAATAAATAAAAAGTTTGTCTACGTAACATTCGCCTCCGGTACAATAATGAGCTGATGAGGTTATTTCACGAGTGAGAGCCAGCAACCGTGTTAGTTTCCCAGATTGGTAACTCTCGTCGCAACATTTAGCGCGTGCTGGACCGAGCGAGAGAATATAACTCTGACGCTCTCCGGAGTTTATGCAACGTTTATTATGTCGGGTCGTGGGCGTTTGTGCCGAAGGTTCATTCACGTATAGCTCTCTAGAAAACGTACGCCACGATTAAAAGTTCGCGTTCTTTAAACTTTACGCGAACGTCCAACACAAAACCCATTAATTCGGTCTTTCGAGCTTGCGAGAGATCGATATTACACATTCTTCCTCGTAATTCCAAGCGTGTGCACTCACACACGCTGTATGGAGGATTCTACACTGGCGATGGTTCGCCAGTATTGCTATTTGGCAACTCCCGCCACGGCTAAACGTTCTTCAGACTAAACCAAACCTCGTACCAACGAACTAATTACAACGACGTCGTAATCGTACTGCTTGGTAAAATCTACACGCTCTGTTCTTTGCAACGCTGACGTTGCAGTAGAAAAACTATACTGCTAACAAAAAAAAAAAAAAATCTACTGGAAATCAACACTACAAAACTACAAGTTTTCATTCATAAACTGATTTTCATTAAATCATTGAATCTTCGAGCTTTTACATAGCGAAGCAACATAAGTCACAACAATTCTGTATTGAACTCGATCTTGTAAATATTGTGAATAAATTAATATTTGCAACTAACTTTGATTTTTTTAAATCACAGTTTTCTTAAACAGGGTAGTATACTGAATTCATGTTTTTCTTTTCTCTTTTTTTTGTTTTTTTTTTTTTTTTTTATATTGGCTAAATGACAATCGAATGAAATTAGTGAGTAATTTAAATTACAAAGAGCATTTTTTAAAGACTTATTTCTTTGATTAAAAAATATGTTTATTTAAGCTACAAATAATAATCAGATTAGTTGAGATTCCGTACAGTTTCTAGTGAAAAGATTAGAAAAGAGAAGTGCATTTGAAATTGACATGACGCTGTTACTGCAAGATGCACGAGGTTCTTTCAGAGAAAAGCCGTATTAAATGAAATTGCCTTTTAAACTCGCGGAGAAAAGTATTATTCGCGCTCGACAGCAAGCGCAGAACTTTGAACAACCGAGAGGGATATTTTGCTCATCGCATTTAAAACATACCAAGAGGCAGATGTTGCCCGCGTGCTTTTAATATCGCGTCGCGCAATTTTATCTAAGAAAGATGTTTCACACAGGCGAAGAAAGTAACCGTGATTACCGTCATATATATATATATATCGTACATGTGCGTTATAAAAGCACGCTCGTATATATATATAAAATATATATAAAACATAGTTGAATCTGGGAAAATAACGTGTGCTATAGGACAAGCTGAAGAAGAGATTGAAAGCTCTGTCGAACAATATTCCTGCACTTGGTCCTCTTTCTCAAGATATAAAGACTCGTGACCGTAGTGAAAGAGGATGAAGGAACTGAGAATAAAATAGAAACTAGTGACAAGGGAGGAGAGGGTGGAGTTGAGGGGGGGGGGGGGGGGACTGGGGGATTTAATATAACCTCGTTATGCTACGAAACGTTTGCCCCACTCTACCCTTCTTTTTCCGTCTTGCAATAAAAATCCTGCGCCTCGCGTCTCGAATCAAAGTCTTGTTTGAAATATTCAGCTGGCTTGCCACACCGCTACTTGCATGTACCAATCTTCCAAGTTTCTTCCACAACGTTGGAGACGAAAGCATGAAAAAAAAAAAGCGGAATTTTTCAAGACATTGATCGAGGATTCAAATCCACAGTAGTCAAATCAGTGCCAGCACAAAAAGAGTTTCTGCAATTTTTTTTTTTGTAGTTTAATTTGACTTCGAATTAAATAATCGAGCAAGCAAATAAAATGAAAAAAAGAAAGAGAAACAAAAAATCCTGGTACTTTCTCTCCAATTTTTCAGTTCCTTTTTCTTTCTCCCGGCGGAACTGTTGCATTTGCCTGATTACCGATGAATAATTAATAGACCCTGCAGTTTAGTCGAGAGCCAGTGTGATTCAAATTCTCTGCGTATATCAATATTTTAATCTCGTTTGAAGCAAAGACAGAGATAAATATTTGATGAATAGTAAAGCTCGACGAAATGATTTAATGCTATTTTAATGATCCTACCTAATTAAACGAAATAATATACATCGAAAAATGGGTAACAAGGTATCCTCGTGACTTTTCTCGTCTCTCTTTCTTTCTCCTCTTTGCTATTTGTTTCCACGTCTGGTCATTAAATGTAACTGCCGGTTTCTTGCTAACGTATATAAAGACATATATATATATATACAGTGGCAAACTATGAAGAAGAGTTTCTTCTCCTCCCATGAGTGCCGCCTTTCGTCAACGTACAATTATCCTCGACCGAGGCTTTTTCGATCCGCGGCTGTGAGACTCCTGCTGGAAGCTTCCCTCAGCGCGGAAGCTTTTCTGGATTCATCGAGACAGACGGCGAGTGGGGTGAAAGCACCAAGCAAAGCGGACGTCCGGCAAACGAGCGATATAATACGTTGAAACGCTCGCCTAGTCTAGTATCTCGAATGCAAATTTTCGTTCGTCGGGAGAGTAGATGGCTGGAACGAAACGATGAATAAAGATATCTCACCACGACCTAGCGCCAGAGGCCCCGATCGTTTTATTTTTATCCTTTTCGATCGTTGATCCTTCTCGCTTACCAACCCTTCCTCGCCCTTTTTTCCCCCCTTTTCGTCCTCGATTGCACATTTTTTCATTTCCTTTTTTTCAAAACACAGCTGTCTTAACTCCATCCTTTACTTATCTAACAATAATTCTGTAAATCGGTATGTCTACAATAAAAATTAAATTGAAATTGATGTAATTTTAAATAATTAATTTTATATTTGTAATTAAGCGAAAAATTAATAAAAATACTTAAGCTTCAAGAGTCACCTGTGCGGTGGGTTTCAGTGAAGGTTTTCAAATAAAATTCTAGAGCTTAAATGTTAAAAAAATCTTCACCCTTTTATCAGTATTAGAAAATGATTTTATAGACCATATAATTACGTTTTATTCTCGAACATAAATGTCGATATAACACGTATGTTCGCAGTTAAGTATTAATACTTTCCTAATGAGAGTAAGATCCACTTGTTGAATAATAAAACTGTCTTTTGTGTCTCGATTTACTTGAGAGAGCCTTGTTCCTCGGCTTCTCCTCTCGACGTTCCCATTCTCGGTTCGGAGCCTGAGCTATACAACAGTCTACTCTCGTAACCCGTACTTAGCCCATACCTACTAAACACATTCCCGCGAGCGTTACACTCGGCATACTCGCGTTTCCGGTTCGTTTGTAGGCTCTCACTTTCTCACTCGGTTCATTAGCTCTCTCGGTGTTTGTTAGGGACTGGCGAGGCACAAGAGAGAAAAGTCGAGACAACGAGAGACCCCGAGAGAAAACAAAGACGATAAGCCTCTCGGATTTCATTCCAGACTCATTTTCTGAAGACTCAGAATCTCGCTTTCGTTATAACGAGACTTAACAATTCATCGTTAGCATTTGCACTCTTTCGCCATATTCTCTCTCGTCTTGTGCGGTCTGCTGTCGAATATAAATTTCATTTGGAGAATAATGCAATACACTGATAAGTTAGTACTTAGTAAAATTAATCAGTACCAATTCATTTTTATTCGTGACTCGACAGATTCCATTTTTACTTTAATCTGTTTCACTCGAAATCTTTTTCATACCAATTTTTCAAATATTTGTAAAACATATTCGATTGTACATTTTTTAAAAATATTCTTATTGCAAAATAATATTAAAAATTGTGTAAATTTCGACTGGCAAAGTTTTTTTTTTTTTTTTGCTTCGTAGACACTTTTTTGTTACGTTTGAAAAATAATACAAAAATGTTTGAATTAACAAAAATAATATGAATACACAAGATTTTCATCGTAATTATTTTGTACATGAACCAACTTTCTGTTAGTTCCCAAAATAAGAGTAAATTTCTAAAATATGATAATAAAAATGAACGTTTTTAGAGCCATTTTTTTCTGTTAAAACTACACAATTTTCAATACAGTTTTAATGGTGTAATTTAAAAAAAAAATGTTTTAATAGCAAATTTATTGGGTTTAGTAATATGATCGAGGATCGAGTGATCATTAACGTAAAATAGCATACATACATGTGGGACGTGCGTTTATCGGAAGCATACATTTGACAGCCATAGTTTCCACCTTGATTTAAGAGCGGATCAACGTTGCCACATTCCCTCACATCATAGGCAGGCCTTAAAATTTATCGCTGTCGTACGCGAGCCACACGTGTATATATTGGTGTGGTACTTAAAATCTTTATTGTGATTACCCTTCTCAGGGTTGTGTGTCTGCTGTAGTGTGGCAATGATTATGTTTCGATGCCAGTGTCTACGCTGTTTTTCCCTTTTCAGTAGCAGCTTTGTCTCTCCAATTCCGTGCTGGAGCATCGTCGAAAATGTTGTTGCGGAACCTCTTAATGCAGAGCCACGTACAGAACGGCAACGGAAAAATAAAGGAGCTTATAAAAAAGAAACACAAAAGAAAGCATATAACGGTAACAAAACTGAAAGGAATAAGAAGCAGAAAAAAAGAAGAAGAAGAAGAAGAAGAAAAAACAATAACGACGAGACTCGAAATGTTTTCTGCTCCCGGGATTCTCGAGATGGGCGCGTGATGTCCGGAAGACCGAACTATCGCGATTCCAATTTCACGGCTAGTCGAGCATATTCTTAATTCTCAACCCTCTTTTTATGCACCAAACTCACCCCTTTTTTATTTGCTTGCATAACAGAGCGAAAGAGAAAGAGAAATTGCATAACTAACGGAGTGGGTAAAAAAAAGAAAAGAAAAAAAAGAAAGAAAAAAAAGCATGTCGGTGGATTGCGTGGAGCGAGGCAATTAGGCGCTGTACAACGGTGGTGATTAACATAAAACTTAGACCAGAACAGATAGAGTGAGGATTGGAAAGGGAGAGAAGAACTTGGTAACTCCACCGCTAGGCGGTGTGTAATGACGTACAATTACAACATTTCTCACGTATTGTACACTCGGGTATAGATATTCCTAAATCACTGCATATATTCAGCATTCTCCGTCGGACTATGCCACTTTTATTTTTTTTTAATTGTTTAACAAATATCACGATTCGAGCGATTAAAGCCAGATTTTCAAAGTTCACATTTTTTTAATTAGAAAATTAATTATACTGACATTCAAAATATTAATAATTTATTTTTAAAATAGTCTTTTTATAATATTTTTATTGGAAAAAAAATATATATGTGTAATAGATTACACAACGATTGATAATTGCAGTGAGATTATCGTCGCAGAGCCCTTTTACTTCGGTGCCCCACACGTACACGCTACACATGTATTACGTTTTATCGAGGTGACACGTGTGCAATATGCTAATGCCAATAGACTGTCGGGTACGAGCGGGTTGAGCGTGGGTGGCAGCTTTGACTGGTAATGCGAAACCGTTGAGCGGGTGCGAGAAACACGAGGCGACAAGAGAGAGCAGTAAAGGTGAGGGAGTGAGAGGCACGTTTTAATGATACCGCTCGGGCGGTAATTAATTAGCATAACGTCGTATTATAACTAGAAGCAGAGAGAGAGAGAGAGAGAGAGAGGCCATCAGGCACCGTGAGTGTTGAAGTCACGCTACGTGTCACACTGCGGCACGGCCAAGCACATAACGAGACAACCTTTGAGCGTCGAGCCCTGCGTCAGGATGTCCGATGTACCTTCTCTTCAACCTCCGATGACTATGCGCTCCCTCTGGTACTTCCTCTTTGTCCTTGGTCCTCACGTCCGATCACATAGACTCGAGCAACAATTTAGGACCTTTTTACATGTCAACATTTCACTATCAATGAGGTTGGATCCTTCGGGTTGGGTGGAAGATTTTGAACGACTAAAATTTGGAATGATTGAAATTCAGAAATTCTTGAATTGTTCAAATTACAATAACGAAAAACGAGTTGATTGAATTTTTCATTTGGACAGATCACTGAGTCGAATAATTGTTTGTTTGGTAATATTTTTAGAGAGCGTATTTTTTGAATAATCAAAATATTTCATCATTGGGTAGAAAGTGTTCGAACTCTCGTCAATTTGATATTTCTCACCTTATAATTTCGTCCATTTCTAATTATGACCATTCCGTCTTTCGACGTCTCGACATCCTTTATTCTAGACTCTGCACACTCTCGTAAAATCGGTCTTTATCCATTTGAACTTTCGTTAACTTTGAATTTCAAAAGTTCGGCCATTAAAAACGATTGTCTCTCGCTATTTTGACGTCGTCCCGTGAAATTAACTCAACGAGATTAGTTACTGATAGAAAACATGTGGTTCTACAATTGCACATTCCTGAAATACGTAAAATTTGCAGTGGTTATTATGTTCCCAAAATTACTGCTCCAGTGTAACGTTACACATGAAATTTCCAATCGTCTGAAAATTGCATAGTTCGATATACAAACATTGAATCACCGTTAAATATCCATTTTACAATAAATTTGTCATAACAGGTTGGTTGAAATAAATAGATTGTGTGAAACAAACAAGTAACAAATCGAATATCACCGACGGATATGTGAACAAGATGAAAAAAAAAAAAATGTTTTTGATTAAATTACAAGCTAAATCGATACGGAAGTAACGTTATTTGTGAATTCGCGGTGTCAAATCGAGAGTTAAGAGGTCATCCGATAAATTATCGGAAAATATCGGAAATGGATCCTCTATCCCCGTGTATATTCAATTCGGGAACACGATTGACTGGGTTTGGCCCGGCATCGTTTTCGTTTCCTGCGGGTTTATCCGGCTGTACCGCGTTCATTACCAGCAATAGCGCGCATATGCAAAGCACGAATGTATGTGTTATACCAGTGATGATTCAGCGAAATCATTCGGGCGTTATACGAGAAAGCATGCGTCTGAGTGTGTCGATATGCTACCGTCAATAGCAATAATTAGCTTTGACCGTTCGACCGAAACCAGCGTGAATCATATATGGAATCTATATATATATAGCTTGACATTGGAAAATCGTATGAATGTCCACGTATGTCCAGGAATTCTAATCAAGCTTAGTAAAAGCTTTCGTATTCTCTTTGGCTCTACCTTGCGTTATTCGCCCTGATTCGTAAGTACCATTCAATGGAATTGAAAGGCTAGCTATTTTTTTTTTTTTTTTTTTTTTTTTTTTTCATCCCATTCTGCCTCCTCTGCCTTTCTGCTTCTACTCAACTAGAGTGGCAACTGTGTTGCAGGTTCCATGCGGCGTTATCTATGGAACGTAGATCCATCGCTTCGATGCAAATCGATCGCCAATAGCCCACACCTTAGTTACAATATCAATCATTATTATTACCTCATTAAGGGGACGCTGAGAGATGATAAGATGAATCGACGATTTCTTAGTTTAGACGTTGCATCGTTTAATCCTTCGAGCCATACGTTGTGAAATTGAGAAAGCAAAACACAGCGAAATCACGTGTAATGAAATTAGTTAAAAAAATTGAGCGAAAAAAGTGGTACGTCAGAGTCACATCCTGGAGTGGCTGCAGTGAATTTTGAAATGTTTCCTCGTGTTTATTTAATTGTGCTCTCAACTTGTGGTTACGTCTATTTATTCTACAGTTATTTTTTTAAATTCTTTTTTTATCTATTTGAATTTACCTACTTATTGGTCGTTGCTTGTATTTCTCTTGAACGTTTATATAAATAATAAATGAATAAATAATGTCAAGCATCTAACACTTTCAATTTTATTTTACTTGCTTATTTGCTTCACAAATAATTCGATATGAAGAATTTCCTTTTAGAAGTACATTAGTAAATTTGAATGATTTTTTTTTTTCACAGTGCCGTGTCATTTCATTAAAAATTAAGAAAACAAAAAAATAGCCACTCTAAATCATAACTACAGCCATACGGATTAAGAAAATATTTAGTTCCTTTTTTCTTTTTTTTTTTTTTCGTTGAATAGAAAATTCATCCACAGCCAAGACTAGGGCAACGTGAAATTCAAGTGGCGCTGTTACAGCTGCGTGTTATATAGTACTGATGCACGACATTTCTCAACACGTCGGGACAAACAACCGCGCACGGCACTCGCGTCCTTTCCCCGATAGCGATCAGCTACGAACCTCTGATAAATACTTGACATGAATCAAAAAACTCCACCGTGATCTCTCTATGTATATATATATATATATACCTGTCGCGCTTATAGTGTTGCTAGTGCGATTTTTCTTATTACCGCGATCCTTGATGCCGATAATGAAGAGTTAATCTCTATCGCTTCTGGTCATCGAACTTCCCCCTACTCTTCTTCAGTTCACGGGCCTTCAAGCCTGTAATCAAGATGCATTCATACCCGCATATATCCTACCTTGACTGCCTACAGTGCGCGGCTTCCTCTGAGCTATTCGAGCCATCAGATTCTAAGAAAATTCTGTGAATGCTATTCAATTTATTATCTTTTTTTTAATAAATTTACCGCTACTATTTGCTGTATCGTTTAAACTGGCTTTTGTCATTCCTCATCATTTCTCAGATTCGCCATACGTCCTCTAGTGTCTCAGAGAATTATACTTTGTTGATTTATGAAAAAAAAAATAATGTCCAAAGTTTACTTTTATTTCTATTTTTTTTTTATTCCCTTTGGCACTTGAATTTAGTGTGAGAGATGCAGAAGAAAAATTCTCGTAAATCCTCAATAAGGTTAAAAAATGTTTAGTGGTTGCTTATTTTATTTCGTTCTATCAACATTTTTTTGTTGATTTATAAAAAATAGCGTCGTCCAAATTTTTGTTTTATATTTTCTACATTTTTTTTTTCATCCAAAAAATAATTTCCTTTTAATATGACAACTATATGAATTATGAACTGGAAAGGCTTAAAATATGAGAGTCTTGGCTTCTCTAAGCTTCACATATATTTTGGACCACGTGGGGACTAAAGCCTGTAATTAGCGACGAAACGAGGATCGAAGCATCAGCCTAAGCGAGTAGCTATAGCACAGCTGGTGCTACCTCCACCGTTTTACGTACGCCTCTTTTGCATGCACATTGTTCTCAGGCACAATTAGCCCCCGCGGGATTGTCGAAAGCGTTAACGTCTGAGAGCTTAGCAAGGCCGGTGCCTCGTCGATTCTCTCTCCTCGCTTGTAATTCTATTCGCCTGTAAGGGACACCAACCGTTGCTCTCCTTTTGCTTCATATGGGAATTAGTTTTAGTCACGAGTAGATCCTCTTTCTCCTGAATTATTAAAATATTTCATTTGAATTAAAATGGTTGAACTGTGATCACGTAGTCTGTCAACTGTTAAAAAAATCTATCGGAAATATTGAGTACAAATTTTTTTACAGTCTACTTTTTAGAAAATCATTTTGCAATTGAATGTCCACAAATTTTTTTTAGAAACTAAAACAATTAAGAAAGTACAACAAAAATTGTTGATAATATGTATTTTTGTCGTACAATACATTTTTTTCAGTAATTAACAATTGAAAATTGGGCAGATAAAAATTTTTGCTTTTCTCACTGTTTTAATATTTAAAAAAAAATATACATGAGAAAACGCCTTTTTGTTAAAGTGAAAGAGTTATGTTTTTGCTCAAGATCAGGTAAAATATATGAAATACTGTTTGGAATTCGCGTTACATATTTCAATCTTCTCGACTCCATATTTCAGCAAGCACTCGAATGTTTTATTCTAGAAATATAGCTCGTTTCACTCGATCGTTCTTAGATACATATATTGCAGTTACGTGAGGTGTGAAAGACACATTTCCACGTAGTTGTTTGAGCGTTACGTTAGCTGCGCAAGCTTGTTTTTTTTTCTCTCATGGGATTCCCATGTGAAGAAGAGTTCAGAGATCCGCGCGAAGAGTCTCGTACTCCTTTTTTTCCACTTCCGTGACCAGCGACACGACCATCCTCGAGGATCTCCACTTCCCGGTGACCATGAGTTCGCTCACACGTCGCTCTCGTCTCTCGTCGCACCTCCGCGCATCAACAAAAGATCCTTCACCGCGTGAGACTGAAGTAGAGCTACGGATACATTGGCCAAGGCCGGAAAACGTTTTCACGGCGAATTGAACCCCGTCGGGGTGCGAAAAGTAGGAGAGAGAAAAAGCTCAGCCATGTTTCTCTCACTTACTTTTCGCCAGACCAGAGTCGCTTCGCTTTCTTCGCTATCCAGAAACAACTTTCCTTCGTACCCGCTCTATATATTTTATCTGTTCAAGCCGAGAAATGTGGTGGTACGTCTGCTGTTCCTCGCGCGTTAAGGAGACGCTTCAGCGGTACAGTCAGGTCATTCGAATATCGGAATTTCGAAAATTGTTTGTTACACATTTTCAAAAGGGAACTGGTAATAAAGCCGCTGAAACCGAATTAATGTATCACTGCTTAAAGTTTAAAAAATGTATAACAAGGAATTGACAAGAAAAAAAAGAGAGATACCTAATTTTACGCCGAGAACCCGTGTGACATATTTTTTAGCATACAAAAATCATAAATAATTTGGGAATGTTATATAGCACTCCTGTAATTTTATAAGAAAAGTTGGAAGTTTTGTACAAAAGTATTGTAATTTGACATCATAGGATTATACTGTTTTTAATATATGTCAGTTTCTGAATAATGGCTTCCAAAATTTGTATTATAGTTTGTCAAACGCACTTTTAACATTGGTAATTTTCGAAATCTGGATATTGGAATGAACCGACTGTACCGGTGAAGCATCCTTAAAGTCCGGACATCGGTTCACTTGGAAAATGATAAAAAGTGCGAAACTCGCCGACGATCCCAGAAGAACGGGTATCTTTCGTGCTCTCTTCTTACTCGTCTCTGAGTGATGCTCTATCCACTTGTATACACACTTGCCTGAATCGTCGTAGATTTTCTATAGGTTTTTCCACCGGGAACTCCTCTCTGCCGTACCGTACCGCCTCGTGCAAGAGGAAAACCTGTTTATACGTCTAGGCGAAAACGTTACGAAAAATCGTGCAACTTTATTTCTCTCCCCAGTTACGCGATGCTGCCCTCTGGCTTCTTTTCTCCTGGCGCCTTCGTACCTCCGTTCCTGCGTTCGTGTATTTTTCCATTCCCAAAGCAATGCACCATCCCTCTTAAAAAAAAATAAAAAGGAGCTCCTCTTCGCCACTGCGACTTCCATTCACATTTTCTGCTCTGCACTTAATTGTGCCTCTTCAACCGTGTGAATTTACTTCCACGAGCTTTTTCGTAAATTCCGCGCATAAGTTATTGCCGCATGAAGATTTGCGAGCACGAAGAAAAATTACCGCGAATCCCACGTCTCTCCATCGTCAAGAAACGCGAAATATCTGAAGCGTTGTTAGGATAACACATTAAGAGTTGAGGCTATGCACTCAGTGAAAAAAATTGATTTAACGCAACAAAATATTATTGTTGCTTCATTTTGTTTATTTTTCAGGATTCAAAACGAAAAATATTGTTTTCGCAAGAAAAAGCCTCATATTTATTATATTGAGAGCAAACGCAAAAAGACGCGTTTATGGATTAACAAATCCGTTTGGTCATCGAAGCGAATTATTATTAATATAAGTTATTTTGTAAAAAAATCGTCATTTTAAATTTGTAATTTCTTTGTTCTGTTATAGGTGAGTAATGAAGAAGTGGCAACGATATTTGGGGAGAAAGATCGCATGTGAGAAAAGATAATTCTCTTCAGACCGACAATCCCGAAAGTTCCACATATCGCAGGTGGTCGTGGACGCGAGGATTTATCGAATTCCTCTCACCGCAGGAAGCGAACTCGTTGGACCAGCGCAACATCAGCAGCAACAGCAGCAGCAGCAGCCGATGTCTCTCGTCGCCGCACTCTCGCTTTTGGTTTGCAATTTTCGCGTGGCAAAACACCACAAGTGTGCGATATCACGACACACGTTTGTGCACCACACGTTGTAATGCATCGTCGTGGTGCTTTTAACGTTGCGAGTCTGCGAATCGATGAGTTATCGGCGTGTTACACAGGGTTTTTGGCGAGCGTCGACGGGGGCTAGCAAAAAAATATTTAACCAACATCGAGGGTAGGGGGAAACGTTACCTCCTCTCGTAAACACTTGCAAACAGAGTTCCTCCCGTTCCACAGTCCATATCGTGGGCCCGCAAAATTCTGTCGTAATTTTATTTACGCCGCATGATTTATATCGTACGACCAAAAATTCCGCACCCGTTGCATGCATCATGCATCGACGCATTATTTATTTTTTTAATTGCCAGCTGCATTTAATGCCGCGTAACGCCGTTATTCAACCTAGGTTGTGTTTTTTTTTTGTTGATGGAAAAAAATTTCACCGTCGTTGTGGCCAATTCTCGAGTATTTACTTCTATCGCTGTCGTTGCTGATTTTTTCCCCTACTATTTTTTTTTCACTACAGCAACACGTCGGAGTTTATTTGCGCGTGGCCAGCGTTTTTTTTTCTTTTTTTTTTCGCTGGCCGGCTTTATCGAGAATTTATTGGAAGGTGATGGAGCGCGAGAGGCAGCAGCAGCAGCAGCAGCAGCAGCAGTAGCAGCAGCATCACCAACTACGAGCTGCGTCTGTGTGCACACGCTGTCAGTATAAAATTTCGTTGCACCGAACGAAAAATCTAGGCCACGCTTGTCAAAGCGGATTTTTTCCTCTCCTGTTCGTTTCTGCCTTATATCTGACGAGCCTTTTCTCGCTCATGCGTTCTTTTTTAAGTATCGTTCACTCTTTCTCTTTTGCTTCTTCCTACCGGCCAGTGACCCCGTTTCTGAATTACTGCGAAATTTCGTTTTCCACGGCTTTTTCCTCCCCTCCTCCTGTCTATAAAAATAATCCGTAATTTAATTAAGAGTCGCTCAGTTGACTCGTTGAGTGACGCAAATTTGCGACCAATCCGGAAGCATATCTGCGTGAAGGGTGTCGTACTCGTTTCTCCGACGATTAACGAATTCGAGGAGCCTCTCCGCCACATTCGACAAATATCCCGCGGATTATCCCGGGATTCTCGCCCTCTCGTTTTATCTCTCGATCTTCAAGCGCCCGCTGTTGAAAAATTAACGAGCTTCAAATGGCCTCGACGCTCCAATTAAGCTCTCTTCGACGTCACAAAACTTTGCAGTCACGTCAAAAAATTGACGAGCTTGAAAAAAAAAACGCCGCGTTTTTTTCGAGAAAATCATCCATATGAATGTCTCATACGGATGAGTAGTCCAGTTGATTTTTTTTTTTAAAGAGGCCCAGTTGAAGAACAATACCTCATATGCAGAAAATGGAAAAACCACGGGCAATTTAATTAAACAAAGATCAACCGAAACAGCAGTAGTCTTCTTTACACATTAATTTAAGTTTTGATACGACGATTATTATTTCACAAAATTTCTTTCAACGTAAATGGGAATTCCTTGCCAAATAGGCATTAAAAGTTACCATACATGTTTCTATACATGCCGAAAATTTGCACGTGGAACTCGCTTCACAGACTCGCAGCCTGTCATACGTTTTCACGAGACGAGATTCCGGGCGGCGTTTTCTAGATAATTAATTGGCAGATCAAGAGGAACGAAGAAAATAAGTTAAAGGAAGAGAAGAAAGGCGAGACGAGATTAGGCGGCTCGAATTAATCCGGTTATTAATTGAGTACACCCGGGTCTTCAGCTACTTGGGAGGTAAGGAATCGCTGCTTACTTTGTACGATTTTGCCTTTCTTCCTTCCTCATCTTCCTCTTCTCTCACTTCCCCTCTGTCTTCCGCTGCATTCTCAACTTCTTTTTCGCCAGGACTTTGAGAGTCTCACTCGTATTTTCGATTCTGTCTACCTCACCGTCTGACAAATCGGGGATTTGTCAGACGGCTCATTTTCTCTCATTTCTTACCTCCGAAACTTGTCTAGCGCTTCGAGGTCTCCGACTTTAAAATACGGACATTAAGATCCTCGTCCAACTTTGTTAATACGACACTTTTCTACTCTTCTTCGAACTGAACAATCAAGTGAACAGTCGAGTATAGTTGTTAACCAAAAATTTGGTAAGACCAACCAATTAATTGCTTGACACATATGTAACTAACCGTTTGATTGTCCTAACCAAGCCTTTGTTTTTACTGCAATCAACTTGAGTGCAACTTCAATGAGAGTAAAGCAATTGTCAACAACACCGCCGACCGGGAATCACCCTGTTATGCATCAAAGGATCGCTGACGTGCTTCTGGCCAGCGCACTCTGCTACGTTTTTTTTTTTTTTTTTTTTTTCCAATACTCTGCGACTGTAAATATCAGCTGTCGCGTCCGATGCTATCTTTTTGAAATTTGTCTCGCGTGCCTGTGTTCACGTGTATAGCACAGTGCCGCAAGAGCGGGCATATAAATCTCGGTGAAATCAGAGCACGAAGGGATATTGCTTGTAGGACGAATTGCAATTGCGTACGCGACCAACCGCTTACGCAAATCGTTCCAACTCACTTTTTTCTTCCACTTTCCTTCAGCTGAACATTTTATTTATTCGTTAGCAGCACAATTTTTCAAATGAGGAAGGGAAGGATTATATCATTCGGCGTCTTGCAAAGTAAATTAATTTATGGGCATGATAATAGAAGTATTTCCTGTGCTAGCAATATTAGAGATACCCTCTTTCTGGAATTACCACATTAATTTTTCGTCCAGTTTGGGGTAGATATCCATAGCTTTGAGCTGACTGCTTCTCTTAAGGGGGAACACAGCTGCGGCGGGTCTAACAACAACTGCTTTGTACTATATATTTTTTTTTCTTATTCAACTTATTATTTAAACATTCGGAGAATGGTTTCTCTCATTTCCACTATTTTTCTTCCTCTAGTGTGAACAGCATCGATTGTCTAACGCGGCGTGTAAAAAAGAGGAACTAAAAGAAGAACAAGACTGAACCCTCGTCGTCGATCGAGACAGTCGAAACGACAGGCTAGCTCGCGTCTCCATTTCGATGTCTTGAAGGATATCTGTGGGTTCTCCCAGAGAGATCCTTATTTCCAGCATCGGTTCGATTCCGCGGATCAGCTCAACTTTATCCTCGTAGCTACATCTCTCTGTCTCATGCTACACGTCTCTTCCCGATACGGTTCAATTATTTCCGGTAGCCGCGTTCGCTCGGTTGTTTGCCGACCAGTCGTTCTTCTGGTGTGCCCGTTTCACTGAGAACTAAATAACAATGCAACGTAAGATAAACACACGATAAACGCTCGAACCGTGAACGAAATGAAACTGCGAGTGGTGCCTGCGCGAGTTCAGAGCGGAGCGCACAGCGTCTATACTCGCTTCTACACAAAGCTCTCGACCGACGCGTACGTATCCGTTTAATATCAATGGAGCTGTGGCTCCTTCCCTCCATCTCCTCCCTTTATTTTCTTGCTCTCGCCGAGGCTTCTTCGCCATCTCTCCATACTCTTTCTCTCGCTCTCTCGCGTATATCTTTTACACATCCGTCTTTTCCTCTTTCTCTGGGGATAGAGGTAGAGATCTGCTGGCCGTCGACCCTCTCGCACACTAGCCCGGTTGAGACGATGGCTCTGAGGCCCCTCGGGCAGTCCGATAGTTTCCATTAGTTGGTTCTGGACGACGGCCAACACAGGGAAACAAGATAGACAATGCATTTCCGACGTTCTGGCCTGCTGCTCGGTTCGCCGTTCCGACTGCTTGTAGTACAAGTTTGAATACGTCCTGGTTTGTTCAACCCCCTTCCTCGCCTCCCTCCTGTGGCCCAGTCGTTTTAGTCGAGAAATGTTCAAGTGCTTCGCGCAGAATGCTGTATGCTACCTAAAACCAATAATATTTATATTGAATTTTCAAGTTGCATTTCTATTCAGGTAATATGATTCAGTTGTTGTTGAAGTGTCCGATGATGAATTTGATAAAAGGGATAGTAGCTTATATTGTATGAGAGTAGCTTCACTGTAGCATGAATTTCTCTTAAGATTTCCTCTTTATAGTTATGAAGCACGATGGATAATTCAGTAATTTCAGTTTCCATCTCCACGTTTGCCGAGTCAAGCTCTTCGATAATGGCCTGAGTGCATGGCGGAGGCGATGATTGTGGATATTGGTGAGGTATCAATCATCAGCGACAGTAGTTTTGATCCAAGATTGAGCGAACTGGCTTACATAGCTGTCATTAACGATTATAAACTCCGTTCACGTGCCGTTTGGGTATAGAGGTGGAATAATCGATCGCGGAACTCACCGCTTTCGGGAACGAACACCAAGAGATACGAAGTCGTCCTCCCGCAGGACCATTCTCTCTCTCTCTCTCTCTCTGTCTTCATCTTCCACAACTTCAGCAACAGTTTGTTGAGGACGCTCTCAGCATTGCTATATCTCGCTCTCATGCCCAGTTTTCGGTCTTAGCGTTGAATTCAGTTTCTCACCGGCATCTCATTGGGACATTCATCCTGCCACATCGCTTTGCTTCTGCGACGGAAACCATCGCACACTGTCCTATATATTATAGTAACCGACCATTGAAGTTGCTTTTGAAGCTTCGTGGCATTGCCTAACTTCCGTTTGGCAATGACCGTACTGAAACATAAACTCGCTACAAACTGAAGTGCTGTGGCTCACGCTTTCAGGAATATCCACTTCTAGAGTATAATTCGCAACAATTGTAAATAACATCATCATTATCATCATCAGCACTACTATTGGGCTGGAATGAAGATGATAGATATAGTTGCAACACTTGTGTTGCCTTACCTTTCCTCCGCTGGGAAATAAGTTCGGGAAATTCGTGACTCGCTGAGAATTCGTGAAACAGAGTACATATACTCTTGTCCGACGATGTAGGTGAAAGCGATCGCGGTGAGAATTCGAACTGTTCGCAAAATTATGGTGTTTCCTTCTCGGAGGAGTGATTTCCACGAGAGTCTCCGACATGGTATCCGCAAATTCACTACTACATACGAATATATCGCAGGGAACATCGCGGGCGCGAGTAGCGAATCGCGAACTAGTGAGAATATGCCCGGACGTATCCCCCTGAGAAATACAGAGGGTAACAAGCAATTCCCCGGATTGTCTGAGGGAACGAGAGTAAAAGAAGAGGAATGTGGAATATAAGCGTGGAAATACACACAGCACGTCGTGATAGCGCCAACGAAACGCGAGGGAGAGCTGGCAGGGGAAAATGTAAGAATTAAGTTGAATGTACAGCACGACCGTGGTCCCAGCGCGACTGCGAGAGGCCACGTACATACATACCACTCTGTGGTGGGTAGCTACCGCGAGACCGTCCAACGCCGTTTTCTCCTTCAACCATCTTCCTTCATCTCCCCTAACGAATGAAAGACTAATTACGGTTACGCGGAGCGCAAACACAAATGGCAAGCTCCAGGAGGAAAGGAAAATCGTAATTGGAACGGGGAATTTCACTTCTCCTTGATTAGTCATACGTATTTTCTTGAAATTATTGTCATTGGTATTATCGCGATTATAAGACAAAGGCAAGATGATAGATGAGACAAGATAAAGGGCTTTTGACAGAAAAGTAAAAAAAAAAAAAAATGTAGGAACTGATTTGAGTGATTTGAGTGGTTGCTGCAGAGAAATCTTAGTTGTGATATGATAGCCAGAGTTGACAAAATGAACAACGCAGAAGCGTGTACGTCCGGGACGTGTACGATGATGAAGAACGCTCTTCTGTGTTGTACAGCGTAATGCTTCAACTACGATAGGGTATTATGGGCATAACCGAGACGCACAGAATAGTACGTATGTAGACGCGTGCGAATCGGGCTGTCACGTACCGTGGATCCCCGACGGAGTCCTTTAGCGCGTTGATAGCACACTGCAGAAGGAGAAGCAGCGAAGGGCTACCGTTCATTGTCTTACAAGGCGGGAGGTTCGCGATGGCTCGTACATCACGAGAAAGAGAACGATAGAGGCCGTGGAGGAGGCCGCGACGTGAGGAAGGCGAGTGAATGAGCTTCCTACCGTTGGAGTACCTCGCGGTGAATCATCGGCTCGACGTTTGGTCTTGCTGAATTTATCGGCATCGGGATGCCTCAAGCGTTTCACGATTAATCAACTAACCCAGTCAGAAAATCACGTATTCAACTTTGCTAGATATAAATTTTAAAACACCGAGAGAGTTATCGTTCACATTGGGAAATTGTGAATGGCATGTATTTATCGATACTCCAGGTGCTTTTATTCGGTACGGTGATTTTCTTCATAATCTTACGTTCAACGTGGAAGAAAAAGTTCTGCCGCATCTAAGTCTTTTCTTCTTGTTCCGTGAACGTGTCTCCGGTCTGCGAAAAGGGCTACAAAAGGGGAGAAAGTGTGAAGAAGCAATGAAAGGCCCTGAAGGCGTGTTGACCTGCGAAGAAAATGCAGGAAGTTCAGGGATCCTGATGATATCGACTACCCCTATCTTTACCAAAGACTGTTTGGGTTGCCCGGGTACCTTCTTCCCGCGGCATCATCCAGCATTAGCTCGGAGCCCCAGCACCATCAGCAGGGAAATTACGAATATCCATCTTCCTCCGGACGTTCGAAAACCCGCTCGCTTCCCTATACCGCCTTCTCTCTCCCTCTTATCACGCCAGCAGCCACGAGGTGCATAGGAGAAGGCATTAGCAGGAAACGCGGGTAACCATCAATCTCGACATGCGAAATATCTACGGAATGATCCAAGACCAGCCGCGTGTACCCTCTTATGGTTTTCTCCTTTTACCTCTTCTTACTCACCTATATCAAGGTTCTAAGTTACCTACATGCGAGTCTCTCTCGTGAGATTCATTCCTTTGACATGAATTTAATTCTTGGGTCAAACACCACTTTTCTTTCTTTAGAAAATCAATGAAATGAAGTGACGAATTTTTTTGAATTAATTCAAATTCAACTTAAATTGATGGTACGATAAAAGTATATTTGTATATATATATATATATCTTTTTTTCTATTCTAGTTAACACACTAACATAGTCGACAAGTGCGTGAATGTAACACAGAATGTCAGCGAATATACTGAACGACGTGAGGTGAGAGCGACGGAAAAGCGACAACGCCGAGATGACAGTCTCTTTCGAAGTGATGCATAGTACCTCTTGAGCTACTCAACCAGCAAAAGCTCGCGAGACGCACGACTGTCTCGCTGACGTCGGATTATAAAAATCTTTCGTCCTTTTCTACTTCTTTTATCTTCTTCACCTTGTGCTTTCCACTCACTTCTAAAGTATTCCCTCGTCTAGATTTTCCGTTTCCTCACATACAATCTCGCTGATGACATTTTTTCGCTAGAAAATAAGAAGAAAGGAAAAAAAACATAGCTCAAAAATATCTCTTCCTTGACGACATTCTGCCTTTGCATCTATCCTGAATATATTTCTCTTTTCTGAAACCCATAAAGTGCAAGTATAATCCTCAACTCGTCGACATTGAAGCACACTTTATATCGCCTGTTGTCGAACGTAAATTCAGTTAACCCGGAACAAGGGAATAAGGGCATAAGCAAGAAAATAAAATAAATCTTACGTAAAAAAAAAAATAGGATTTTGCTTACAAAGAAAAAAAAGTTCCAAGGAATGTGTCTACTGGGACTTGAAATTAACACCAATGAGTGTTGCACGTTTACATTTTCTACAAAATAGTGGCAATACGGAAGTACTAAAAAATCAGCATTCGGTTTAAATTCAAGCAACATTTTTCACAGAGCAAATTTTACAAAGAAATGAAAGAATACCAGTGGCAAAGAGTCTACGCGGATGCTGAGGCAGTGAAGATAGTGAAATAAGGGATGCTAACGTTGAGAGCAGCCCGGAAGGACTTTGTGGCTCAGGAGTAAAAAGTGAGTGGCGAAACAGGGCTCACGGGTAGCAGGAACTGCGCCGGTGGATAGAGTACGAACATGCTGGAGAACAGTCGAGAACCGAGAAGCTTCCGGTTCTCGTGTGCGAACTCGCGCTCTCCCGTTTCCCTCATCGTGTATATATATATATATATATATGTTGTACCATACTTTACAATACTATACTGCGACCATAGAACGGACGCAGCTATTCTTTACTTTCTTTTGTTGCGCGTCGCTGTCGTTCTCGCCCCCCCCCCCCCCCCCCTCCACCCCCTCCTCCCGGTACAACGTCCTAATAAAAACTTTAACTCTTCGCGATCGTGGTGACAACCGCGAGAGCTCGTATCACACCGGAAGCTGAAGTAGCCTACCCGACAGGTTTCGTTATTTTCTCTTATTTTCAATTCCTGCTGTGGCCTCTACGATCACACGACATTATTTTCATGCACTCGATATGTCAACGATATTGCCTAGAAAAAGAATATGCTACTAAATAGTAGTGACATTTGGTTATTTATAAACTGCACCACATTTTTCTCTAATTACATATTTTTTTCATGAATTTCGACACTTTATTTTGCGCGCAATTTTTATTTTATATATAACCTAGATATTTTTTTAAGCCCGAAGTAAATGGAATCTTAACTGCGAGAAGTAATTTTTTAAATAGTGTTTCACTGTCATGTTGAGTCGTCTTAGAATGATTTTTTGAGATAAAGTAAAATTAATTTGTTTTACTGAATTTTTCTGATTGTCATTATTAATCACCGAGACTTCGACAGTCACTGTCATTTTGATTTATTAGGAAGAATTATGTCACGCGGCTGATAGCAATCGCCGCGGTTTTAATCTCTAGGATAATTCCAATTATTCACATATTAAAGTATACGAAATGAGCACAAAAGGGAAAGAACAATGATAACGCAGTCTCGTATCGGAGATTCTATATTACGCATTTTGCTTTGATCGGAATGGCTCCATAATGAATTAATTACAAATGAATAATTAATTAATGAATTAATTAACAGTGCCTTATTTTGCCAAAGAAAAAAAGGAATGCTCTGTAAATACTGAATCATGGAAAGTTCCTTTTTTTCTTCACCGATTCAGACCGGCATCAAATTCAGATCCTGTGCTGTAAGTAATTAATTCAACATTCCAACATGGATATCCTCTAGGAATTTTCGTGATTGAGGATAAAATGAGGGATAAAATTGATGGTAAATTTTATGAGGATAATGCACATAAATTAATATCACGATTGGTGTGGAAGTTTGAACGATTGGCTCGTTGATATATGATGGTTACGTTATCTCTATCGGACTTTTCACTCCACCGTAATCCTTCGATAACGCAAGCTCATCGAAGTGAATTTCGGGTGAGCCAAGAGAGTTTCCGGTCGAGCAGAATCAATTCTCGATCTCAGCCAGCACAGTTGGTTGAAGATCAAATCGAGACTGGTAGGGAAAGGGAGAGAGTGAGAGAGATAGAGATAGAGATACTCGGTTAGCTATACTATATTATAGACTCATCTCGAGGCACACGCTCGAGTGACTTTTAATCCTAGCAGTTCTCTCCCACGGCGACGATCGATTATCTCGCTTCAACAATCCAGCGATAACTCTCTAATAGAGACTCTACTCCACGAGTAGTCACGCGGAGGTATTCAAGTGATAAGTTCACACGAATTCACCCTCTTTTTTCTTTCTTTTTTTTAACCGTAAATGTTAAATGGAAGCGACAACACGCTGTACGCACTTCAAGTGTTGAATCAGGTAATCACATATACGGGGCATTCCATACCAATTTCATCTGGGTCTGACCCTTCACCAGTCCAATCTGGTCCATGATTTTTTGTATCATTATTCCGACTCCGAAAGTCAATCAGAATCGTTTTCTAGATTTTTACAAATTTATTTGGCGTACTTATGATTATTCAAAGAAAAATATCGATATACGAAATTCAAAAATCTTCGACGTAATTTCATTTAAAAGTGTATTAATGTCATTGGTAAATTTTTGAAATTTCGTACATTTTTACTAAATTCGCTAAATTCATTTTGTATTCATTTATTTTAACGATGAAAAATTTGCACTCCGTTTATCGAAATATCTCAACATTAGCAGCCACGAGTCACGAGAAAATGCAATTGTCATTTGTAACAAGAATAACGTGTATAGGCATTTCGTTATAGTTACGTTTATCGATAGACGTCCAGGATACTCGTACGCGCGTATTCACTCGTTGAACTGACAAGTGGGGTGGACCGAAGCGACGATAGGGAGCAAAGAGGGCAAGAGAGAGCCTCCCGTAGCCAATTATATCGAATCGGTACCCTATTAGCGACTGGTCGACGTGCAGCCGAGTTCGACGACAACGACGACGACGACGACGGCGACAACAGTGTGCACCGCAGCACGAGAGATCAACGCCTTATCTGTGTTCCCTCGCGCTTGCGGACTCTTAACTTGAGAACGAAGTCCACCGCCAGTGTACAAACAGACACAGCTTTGCGCTGCGGTGACGTACAACCCTCGCAAACTCGCGAAAATGTTCCTTTAATTGCGGTCTTCGTTATATCGTCGTAAGGAGCTCCAAGCGCAGCACGTTGGTTCCTCTCTTTTTTGGCTCTCTCGCCTCTTCGTCTTTTCTCTCTTCTTACTATAACAAAAAAAAAAAAAACAAAAAAAAAAATCATCTGCGCCAAACTTCTGATTTTCTTTTTTTTTTCAACACGTCTCTTAACGATCTATAAATCTTTTTGTTAATCGCCACACCTCTTCACGTTTATTTCATTATTCATTTTTTAATGGTACCAAAATACTTTTTTTAAAAATCACGACTTGTATCACTTTGAAAATTAAAATAGATTCACATATTTTAAGTATAGAATCGTAGCTTCACGAGCTTCGCGATTCCATTGCGACGATACTAAAGCTTCGTGCTCCAGTTGTAGCGGATAGAGGAGAATGTGTGTGTTGTATGCTTAAATGTCTCTTTCATTAAGGGATTCATCCTGATGCGCATTGGGCGTGAATTGCATGCTAAGATGACGCACCGAGACAGAAATTTGCGCTTGACGCGCAGTGTGCGGATCAATTTGCACCAGGAGCGAAGAGCCACTTGCAGTATATGGGCGCGTAGAGCGAATCCTCGTTGCTCGCACGCGCCGCCGGGCACAAAGAAATGCTCTGATTAACTTCCGGCGCGCCGTTGCGTCTCCCCGGACTCTTGCGGCCTCGTCTTCTCAGACTGAGCACGTGCTGTTCCACAGCTTGTGGAAAACTTGGCCATTCAAGAGTTTCCCAACCCCAACAGAGACCAGCACTGTGCGAGCCCGGAGGCGAAACGTAGATTAAAATCAACAAGACCCGAGCAAGCGACATTTGCGAGAGACTCTGGCGAGCTAGAAGTGGGCTGGCCTTAATTATGGAAAGGCAAACGATGTTTGTCCACCGATTTTTCCGAGAGCCACTGAACGCTCCCTCGCTCGTCGACCACAAATGCACGCTGCAATCATATATACCAAATGTGTATACCGAAATACTGTTTGTCAATCATTCTGAAGAAGTAGAATTTCATTCTCTCGAAATTTCAAATACAAACTCCCGAGATATTAGCTATTGATGTGTACTCGGTGAAGATTAAATTGAAAATTGTAGTTTTATAACAGAATTATAAGTGTCCACGTGCACGGAAACATTGTGTTAATTTGAAAGCAATTTTTCTGTTAGCTTGTAATTTTGTTGTAAAAAATTGTGTAAAATGAAAATACACAATTTTTGACACACGATTATTTGCAAACAGCCACGACAAGAGGAAGGACTATCCAACGATTCGAATATTCTCAATATTCTTCGTACGTATTTACCTCCAAAACGTAACATTTTGTCTGGATAATCTTTTTAAATTAAGCCAAAGACTGATCCTTAAAAGAAAAAGAAAAGAAAACGTGAAAGTATCCAGCGTGGATGCATGCACAGTCGTCAAAATAAGGCTGAAAAAGTTTTATGAAGGATAAAATTTATCTCGCTGGTCGACGTGGGAATAAAGCTGAAGAAATAGGGGATATCAGTGCAGGACGTTGATATCGGTAAGCGCGAACTTGGGATTCGGTGGTCCCAACATATCTCTATTAGGAGGATGTACTACACACACATATATATATAAGCTAAGTATATAGCAACGTCGTCGGTTACTATGAGTCTCGTACAGCGAGCCCCATGACTATCTCTTCGGACGGGCACGCTCTTCCTGGCAGAAAATCCCCCCTGAGACGAACTCCGAGAATGAAGATTAACACGTAGGGGTCTAGCTGGTGGCAAAGCTCTTCCGTCATTGTCTAGGCGTTAGCGAAGAAAGATTGGAGACCGTGTGTGTTCTCTCGGCCCTCTTCTGTATAGCCCATACGAAAGGAGTAAAGACTGGGGTTGACGCTCGTGTCAAAGAGCGGCCAGTAAACCTTAAGAACCGAATGAAGAAAAAAGATAAAAAACAAAAAAAAAAAAAAGGAAAAGAGGGAAACAGTAAAAGCAAAGAAAGCTTTTCGCCTTCATTGCCAGAGCCGTTTCGCCTTAATTTTCTTTTGAGAAACCTCGAAGAATTCGCAATACTTCGAGTTTTGCTGCGCGAGTTTCTTCGGGTCTTTGACCAGGAGTTTTGTAGCAATCGTAGAGGCTGGTACAACCTCGAAGGAGTCAAGAAGCTCACAGTTGCCGAGTTATACACGTCGAGTATTGGTTTGCAAAAGCTAAGTAATAAGTAGGATGAGGAGCAAGAGTAAAAGGTGAAGGAGCAACAAGGTTTGACGCGTTGATTTATGCGAGCTCGGCAAAGTTTCACTCACTTCTACTACCGGCTTGCCGTCTCATTCCGGCGAGGCTCCAGAGTCGAGAGGGTTTTAGGCTGCTTGATGCTTTTCACCGAGACTCAAACTCACTTGTGTATGTCTTTACCGAAGGGTTTTCTCACACTATCACTGTAAACAGAATTCTTTCAGCTGCACGAGCGGAGAATGTAGCTGTTGGAAAAAAAAAAAAAAAAAGTTTAAAATGAGAGGCAAGAGGAGACTCTGCAGTGAAAGACTGCTCTGTGAAGTGGAGTTTTACACAGGGTTTTGTTACAATAATTTCACCATTAAACTAATTAATGGTCAATGTTATCCAAAATCATTCTCATATCATTTTATTGACATATTGGATATTTATTCAGACGATTTAACAAATATTCTTATGCTTCTCCCAGTTCTCAATTTATGGCAATTTTTTACTTTACCAGACATTTACATTTACATGATGCTTGACATTGATTAACCTGTAGGAGACGAAGCAATATATGCTCCAGCGCGACACACAGTTCGAGTTAAATCTCCCTTCGGTGACGTGCGATATATAGTCTTCGTTTCAGGAGGAGACTAAAGGGGTAGCTGAAGACGCAAAAGTGAGTGAGCGAATGGATGAGATAAAGGGTTCATCGCGTCAGCATTCTGAGCCACGTTGAGCCCCTTTAGTCTTGCTAACAAAATAATATATTTTCCTCGCTAACCCACGTCAGAGACCCCGACGCGACGACAATGAAACTTCAGAAGTTTAAAATCCACCCGTCAAGCTCTGCCGCTGGTGCTGCTGTTGGTTTCGCTATATCCAGCAGTAAAAGCTTACCGTAAGGGCACACGGCAGCAGCAGCTACTGCTTGTCTCTCGCCCTCAGTTCTTTTCGACCTGACCAGTACGTTCATACCGGTCAGCTAGAAAAGTGGCAACAACAGGAAACGAGTTTTTTTTTCTTTTTTACTTTTTTTTCTGTTAAGCCTCTTTTTTTTTTGTTTCCCTCCCGTCGCATTTTCCTTCGCGTCGCGCTAATCCTGAATAACTCGAAAACTTTTTGTGTTTTTTAACGCACCGTCGAGTGTTTCACGTCATCCACTTCCTCTGAATGTGGCAAGTGCGCTCTTCCTCAGGGTAGAGCTAAAGCACGGAGCAACGTTTTTGTTCCACCTTATATCTTCGTAACGAAAATCGCCCTTTTACAATTGAGCCGTGATGTCCTTAAATCCTATCGTATTTTATTCATTATGAATATTCTCTGTCTCGACCGTCCGGAAAAAAACCTCTCTGACTCCCTTCAAATTATTCAAGTGATTATTTATTTATTATTCGGTTAAAAGGACGAGATTAACGGCATTACCGACGCTTTTTGAATTTCTATTCTCGCCTTTCTATAAAAATATATTATAACATGTTTTATTATGTAATTAAAAAAAAAAAGTGACTAGCCTTTTAATTATTATTTACAACCAATTAACTAATTCGAATTCTGCACGTTTCCAAGGATTATAAAATTGATCGAAAAATAGGTGATGCCAGTGGAAAAATGATCCATAATACACAAGGCGGTTTAGGTTGGTGAATCTTCGACATAAGCACGCGTGCGCCTTTCGGCAAGGTAATATAATCATCGTGGTCAGTCATCGTTGCGCTCGAGGCCACGAACCAAGGCAAACATCGTTCCTGCCGCGAAGACAAACACGCTTTTGGGGAGGCTTTTGGCTTGCTCTTGCCCCCGGTTGCCGTTGCCTCTCCTCGCCAAAGTGAAGTTGGCGTTGCGGATTCTCGTCCTCTTCTCCCTTTACCGCCGCCGATGTTGTCAAACCTACATACACCGGATCCTGCGGCTGTTTTACGAACGAACACACCACACCGCGACACTCGTAGCTCCTGTGCATCGCATACACACACACACAGACACACAGAAACACAAACACAAACACCTATTTAGGGTAGACGTGAACTGAGATTCTTCCTAACTATGTTCACCGGCAGCTATCTCGATCGTATTTCTTTCTTACTCGTTTTCCTTGCTCTTCTCCACTTACACTCGGCAACTCTCTTTCCATCAACACCAAACGGGTCCTCTTTGACGCGCTCCTCCTCCACGTGCTTCTCTTTCTTTCGTCGTGCTCATTCGTCTCTCCAACTCGAATAATAAAATAACAGACTTTGAGTCTCCTCTTCCTCCTCTCTATCGTTCTTTTAGTTTTCTCGACCCTTCGATGGGTCTTCGAAACCATAGCACTCGACTACACGACTCTATTTACCCGAGCGCAAATTCTCTTTCTTTTGTATTCATTGTAAAAAATAAAATGTTACACAGTATGGGATTAATAAATATTTGCGTTTGCCGAACGTTCTTTTTATGCCGATAGATGATCGAGAATATTTCTGTAAGTTTCTTTTTTCTATTTGTTTCAAGTAATTATTGAGGGTGACTTTTAAAATGACTTAAAACGGCATAAAACATGTGTCTCATGGGTTCTTGGTGTAAACTGAAGTCTTTTTTTCTGTACATTTATTATTATACATTTTGTTTAAAACTGTAAGAAAAAAAAACCATAAATTCAGGTTTAGCTGCTTTATTACCAGTTTTTTAATTTTTTTTTTTAAGTCTACCAACAATTTTCGAATTCTTTGGTACACTCCGTACTGCTGAAGTCTCGTTAAAACCTTTGTGACTATATTCTTGCGAATGTACTTGCACAAATTCAATGGTAGCTCTCATCATAGTATTCTTTGTCATCTCCATTCCAAACGACAAACGCAAAACCATTTTTATCCCTTTAATTCTTATGTCCCAGGGTTCCTTAAGATACATCCAGCCTCTTATCTAGCGTCTACTGAAACTCAAGGTAAAGCAGCGTGTCTCGCCACGGGGAAAAGGATAAAAGAAGAGGAGGAGGAGGAAGAAGAAGAAGAAGAAGAAGAATGAGAATGAAAAGAAAAGGAAGAGACAGAGAGGAGCGGGTTCAGGGATGAGGTAAAGAAGAAACGCGAGAGGAAACACGAGTTCGCGGACGTCGACGAGTGTTTATCTATCCGTTGCGAAGGAATCCTCTGGCCCTTCGTTTCTCTTCTCCAACAAGAGAGAAGAACTCGCTGACTACTCGAGCACCGAGCGCCCTGTCCCACCGAAGAGGTTTCTCATGCAAATCCGTCATTCCATGCGAGAGTCTCTTTGCCGGAGGGAGAGAGAGAGAGAGAGAGAGAGAGAGCAAGAAGATACTCTCTCTCTGCCCGGTCGCCCATCAGTTTGTTTCTTCCTTCTACAACTGAAACGCTGTGTCTGCTGTTTTAGCGCCGTTACTACTGAAAACTAACTTCTTTCTTATTACTACGTAGACTTCTCATAGCTCGAGGTGATGCATTACTCCGACAGGAATAAATGCGTCAAACTTGTTTGTTAACTTTATGTTTTGGTCGGGGAAGGAAGAATGATCGAAACGCTAGAGATTCAACGTTAATCTACACAGCAACTGAGTTACGTTGTTATCGTCTACATTGTAAAAAAAAATCGAGTTTAAAATTGTGTAGTTGAAAAGAAAAAATTCGCAAAAACGTCCATGGAAATTTTTTGTCTAGACGGTAGCATTTTTTTTTGCTTCTGATTTCATTTTTTTTATGCAGAAAAATTATTTATTAAAAATCACATATGTTCAATTTATGAATTTTTTAAATGCTACTTGGAGATTTTATTATAAATTTTGCGTTTTTACATTTTCAAAATAGAGGTTTAGCTCTGTTCATATTTACCGCCAAGAATCGAAAAAAGGCCGCCGAGAAATAAATTGAAAAAAAAAAAAAAACGGAGCTCCAGGGTCTCCCCTGCTCGGAGTTCAGAGCGCGCAGACGAAAGAGTGCAGCAATTGGAAGGAGGGAACGAGAAGGATCATAATAGAGCCAGAGAGCGGAACGGAGTCGGGTTGAAATTTGCCCGCGGTTCGATGAAAGGCGTTAGAAATGCTTGAAAGGTTTCTCCTCGTGAGAGAGGGGCCGTAAAGAGACGTAATTGTTTCCATTGTGAAAAGGGGTAGGATCTGGGTAGGAGTCGCGCGCATTTATATATGTATAGCCGAGAGTAGTGGTGGCTGAAACGAAGGGCTTTTGTGAGATCGTTACGAGGACGTTACTGTGGTTTACCACGTGATATGGCGTACGAGAACGATAGCTGTAGAAACGTATATCATTACCAACCCTACAATGTTAAAAATCCAACGTTTTAACGGACGATTGGTGTGGACATTTGACCAGTGTTGATTTGTTTACAGTTGTTGACAACACTTTTTTTACGGTGTTACATTCAGACATGTGAGTGTATTCAAATTGTTTGGCTTTTCACTTCAAAGCCTTTAATCCATTTATATTTGGGATCAATAGATGAAAATCAATAAATTCGTAGCAATGAAAAATCAACATCAGTGAATTTTGTTTAACTATTTTTTTTTTTTAAGTAAGATGTGTGAAAAATGTTTATAATGCAAATTGATTGGTGTCAATTTGCTGATTTTTATCATCGGATTTTCAACAGTATACACAAAACCATTCCGAGCACAAATACGTTTTTTGTCCCCCAATCAAATTATGCATTTCCGAATCCCATCCATTGTACTCACGACGAAGACGAAGAATTTCTTCCGTATCTTGCGCCATGACAAATGATTCCATTCCCTCGGGTTTTTACCGCAGGACATTTTGGGATAACCATATAAACCTCTGATTGTGTCTTATCAGTCGGTCTCGTCAAGTAGTTTCTGTTGCTTTTCACTTTATTGTGTTAGCTACGAGAATTCGTTAAATAATCAGGGACATAGACGGAGTAATAACTCGAGATGTCTTGGCGTGAATCACGAGAAGTGTTTCTGATTGAATGAAGAAACTTTCCGTAAACGTCGTCCAGAATCCGGAGAGCCAGCGAGAATGCTCGATGGAAGACCCAGAAATGGTATACACAGCACCAATTCCCAATTGCTTTATCTCTAATTGGGTTGTTTAAAGTGTTGAATTGAGAGACTCTGCAGAGCAGGCGTCAACGGGTTTGCTGTATTTTGGACTCTTCATGATCGTCTTTTTGAATGAATTAAAGTAGAATATTAAATAGTTTACTTCAGTTGAACTGACAATTGTTTGAGTGTCACTTCTCGCAGCTTCTTAAGCTTTAATAGTCATTTTATTTAATTTCACAAATTAAATAAAATCCATGAAAATATTATCGAAATTTGTGGAAAAAATATATAATTCAAAAAGATACTGACCCAGTTAAACGAATGCCTTGTATTATTTTTATATCTGTAGTGATGGCAAATATGAACTTACTAAGCTCTTAAAAAACAGTTTCTAAGACTATCCAACGAAAGTGGGACACAGGCGTAGGTTTAATTCACTGAGAATGTTTAGACTGGCGAGAATCTCTCGACTCTCATACGCTCGACATATATTTATTCATGCACCGGAGTTGGTACCCTGCGGTATGTAAATTCGAGCTGAGGCTGGTGAACCGACTCGGCACCGTTGAATCTCCATCTGCTTTCGCAGTATACTGCATCGTTAGATTCTATCCACTCTCTGCTGTATATATAGAGCCAGTCACGTGTTGCAATCTATTATCACAATTGTTATTGAAACAAAATCTTGCGAATCGACAAACAGCAGCTAGCTCATATCCTAAACGCATCTATATACATCTCGCTGTTCAGATTTCATCTAGTTACCTTCCATTTCTGGATTGATTGTAACATGTATGGTAATAAGGACACATTATACGGGAATTATTGGTACATCTGGCGTATTATTCTAAGGATAATAGTCAATATATTGGGTTACAAAGTCAACTATTATAATTGTAATACAAATGGAAATCAATTAATCCAATCTTATCGATTTATTTATTTATTTGCGGGATAAACCCTTGCAAATAATTTTTTTTGAAAGTAATATAACTCGCTCTATATAATAATATAATCTAACTAAAAAAAATTCATTTTTTTTTAAAATAATATAACTCGAGAACGGTTCAAGCAACGAATTTAAATTTTCGCATCAAAACTTAAACAGAGAGTGTATCAATATTTCATACTGAATTTTATTTTTATAGAAATTTTTATAGAAATTTGTATTTTCATTTTTTTTTTTTTTTTAATCGTTGTAACGTTGAACCTTGCTTCACAATTTTTTTTTTTACAAAGCTTCGTCTACAAGGAAGCCAAAACAAAACAACGTTCTTCATCATAGAGGAGGATTTGATAACCAGCAAAAAAAAAATGAAGCAATGTGCAAAGTTCGACTTTTAAAACTTTTTTTTTTAAAGCACAAAATTCTACCACCGAATTGTCGTTTTTTCTTCCCTTCGAGGAGTAATACGGCCTCCAGATTACACTGCTTTAGTCCGTTTTCTGTGCCTACAGTTGTTAATGTGCGAGTCACGAGATTGTCCGGACTGTGTGGAACGTATGTTAAACATTCACGGCTAATAAAATTGCGGGAGTGATGCCGTGGTAGGTCGGATTACCCTTGTTGCCGCAACAAAAGCGCTCGTGGAAGCTCAACTATGCACGTACACGCATATCAGCTTCGTACATGGAGGATAGAGAGGACCGAGTATGTAAATAACAATATGTACGAAAGGCACGAGTGTCTCGCGTCCAACAAGCCCAGAGCTGGAAACTCAAGTGCACTGCTACCGTCGCCCGCACTTTCAACTTCTCTGTCTTTCTTACTCGGAGAATTGAGGGTTTTATGGGACGCGTCGCGTTATTCTCCTCGTAGAGGGGCAATTCACCGTCGTTTTTGTTCCTCTCTCTCTGAACGGGGTCTTAAGCTTCAACTCGGCTGTACGATGTGAAATTAAAACTTCTGGCAAGAGGGTTGAGCAAAGCCCTAAATTACAACGTAGATACAGTGTAGTATTACTCCGCACATATATTATATATATTGTACACGAAAGGATTTACATTATTCAAAGAGTACAGGTGACTCGAATCTCTGAGAATCCTCTGTATTAAAACTGCAGGTTACAATGTTGAAGAAAATCAACTCAAAATTTACGGTAAAAAAACTGAAAGATTTCTTTTTGTTTTTTTTTTTTTCATAAATTGGTATATCAAATTTACTATAAAAGTGCAATGTAAAATTTAAGTACAGGATAGAAAAATTATGATGACTTGAACATCTTTTTTATGACACATAATTGTAATTTTATATAAAAATTTAGATATACCGTATAAAATTACTGTAATTTTTAAGAATTCTTAACAGCGTCTGAATTTTATTTTTATTTTCTTTGCCATTAAATTAGTGTGAGAAACGAAAAAAAAAAATCTCGTAAATCCTTAATTAGGCAAAAAAAAATATTAGGGAGCTTACAATCATCATAAATATTTTGAAAATAATGTTAAGCTCCAGTTAGGAGCATCTAATTTTTTTTTTTGACTCATCAAGGATCTGTGCACTGCAGAGATGTAACTTTCAGACATTATATTGCCATCAAAGATATATATATATATATTCTTACAATTTTAAAAGTAACTGAGAATGTTATCCTGCTGCATTACCGACTGAGTAGGTAAGGTATAGCAATCTGTAAATGTTCACAAGACCTTCGTTTACGCCCATGAAACAATCGGTTTCGTTGATCTCTCGCAGAGCCAATAAATAAATCCTGAAGGAGTCTTCTTCTCTTCCGTTTTCTTGGCTCGTCGTTTGGATTTCGCACTTGCCATCCGAGTACACCAGGCTACCAAGGCAAAATTACTCTCTCTTTTCGCGAGAGCGATTCGACGGCGACGTCGTAAAACTTCTTCTCTCTCTCTCTCTCTCGTTATTCGCTCTCGTGTGGGGATATGTCAGAAGCTCTGCGAGCTCAGAGCCGGTAAGACACCGGCTGGTAAAACAACAAGAAGCATTTCTGCAATGTAAGAAGGTACTATAAGGTGGTGTACGCGTTACTTAAGCTCCATAGAATGTGGTATCTCAACATACGTGGTACCGGTATAAGATTCTCATTCGATAAACAGCTACCAAGGATTTTTTATGAATATATATATTTATTCATCAGTTCCTGTGGAAAATAAACACAGTTTTATTACTAATTTTGGCGACACACGTATTTTCTATCCCAAAGAAACAAAAAAGTACAGAAATATCTCGCGCAAAAAGAAAAAAAAAGCATTCCCGACGAAAATTATCCCATAAAAAAATATATCTCATACAGAATATGGGCGCAAAATAATGAAGAAAATTAACGATGACTCAATAGTCTCAATTTTGCAACTAAAAGCGTCTTATAAACCTTTTAGCGATACTGACAACCGATAAAATGCCTCAATGTCCGCAGCAGCTGTCTCGGAGTGGTAAAACGAAATGAAAAGCCATTACAGAAAATAATTACAGTTATCTGAATTTGGATATCATTTTTATCGTGCTTCAGCATCAGAGGAGGCATGTATTACCCGCTATGGTAAAGAGTGTAACCGACTGGTTGGCAGGTGGCTGCCAAATCAACGCGACGAGGAGGAATAACGAGGGAATAAAAATGATGAAAAAACGAGAATAAAAATAAAATTGAAAAAGAAAAAAGAAAAAAAAAAAAAGGGAAAAACGTTGAGACGAGCCAGAGTAGAAGAGGATGTATCGAAGCCACACGGGAACACATAATGCTATCGGAGGGAAACGATCCATGGGGGCAAAGCCGAAGGGCACACGGCAACGAAACGACGAAACGTGTCCGCGATCTGCAGCACCAGCTTTTCGATGAGACTTGGCCGTTTTGCTTCTCATGGCTGCTGAACGACCAGCCGGTCAACCGTTGCCTCTTGCTTTAGAACGCCGAATTCCACGAGTTTTAAATAATTTTATTTTGCTTTTAATACGCGCGAGCGTTCGTATACGATTCGATCGGCGTATCGTCGTTGCCGACGTCGCCACGAGCGTCTCTCGCTTCTTCTTCTTCTTCTTCTTCTTCTTCTTACTCCTTCTTTCACTCTGGAAAGCTGTGCCGGCTTCTTGATACTAGATAAACTTTCAAGCTGGGTCTTTGGCCGCGCGGTACTTTATACACACACACAGACATGTGGTACAGGCTTGCGTACACGTACATATTCAGTGTCTCCATATTTTAACTCCTTGAGACCCGAATGAGCTCCTATATTTTCAATTCACCTTCGGTACTAAACTGGCTTTATGAAAATACCACGCAGGTGCAATAAATAGATAAGAAATATGATTTTGCGCAATAAAAGAAAATCAGATTTTTGTACATTTACGGAAAATAATGTATTACTTACTCAACAAAATAACTTTATACTGTAAACGAGATGTTTAGATATGGAAATCGGTATATAAAAATTTGGTGATTATTAAAAGGAATCTAAAGGTGAGAAAATTGCCTCGCATCAACGAAGGTATATTTTTATTTATATACATAAATACAAAGAAGATACTCCGCGTTAGAGGCCGTCTCTTGAACAGATGTATCCTCGTTCCCTCGCGATGCAGCACAGTTCAGCGGCGGGATCGCACAGCTATTGCCTCTGCCACAGAGCTCCTGCTGCGAAGCGCGTAGCTTGCCTTCCGAAACGCACTTTCTACAATCTCAGAATAATTTATTGACAGCCGCCTTGGGGCTCACCCCGCGGACACGTTCGTCTCGACGCCCTTTCTCAGCAACGAAAAGTCGGTTCCTCTCTTCCTTATTTATTTTTCGAACCCTTCAGTTTTTGAGATAGTATATCGAAGATTTCTCCTGGATGAAAATGGTAATAATTTTTCTACAAAAATGTTATCGTCAATCTTTTCGAATCATTTCCTCTGTATAAGGTCGGTGAAACGGTCGATTAGTCTGTAGGTGGAAAAAAGGGTTTCGTTTCTTTCGTACATTATTTTATGTCATTCTAAATTCATCTCTCGTTATTTTCTTTTTCAAGAATTTCCACATTTATAGATGTAAAAATTCATTTAAAGTCACTAGTTTCTCTTTTGAAACATGTAGAAAGAATTTTTTGAAATTTTAGTAATCGATCGACTCAACCATACAGCAAGCCCAAGTTAAAATATAGAACCTCCAAATGCCCTCCATTGACTTCAAATGGTTAAAATATCTCAAAGGTTTACCGAAGGCACTAAAAACCTCGTCTCACTCCGCAGAACCTAATCACAGGTTAAAACGTAACGAATTTAACTCTGCGACATTCTCCGTTCACTCGAATTGGGTAATAAATGCCATTTCCGGAGGCTCTGCGGAGGGTTCTGGCACTACGTTTACCCCAAATTTAGGGCGAACGGAGGGTCCAAATATCGGGAGGACTATATCCCAAGGACCGCAAGAACAAATTATGAGTGTATATGTTTCGATCGTATAACGATGGGAACTTTAGAATTACGTTGGACGTTCTCCTATAGATTTCATCCCCCAAGCATAGTGCTGTTCATATAGCGTTGTGGATAGCCGCTAGAAGCAGTTAGCAGCCAATGAAAGGAGTCGTGAAACTCAAGGTATGTAGTGTATAGTAGCTAGAAGAGGTACGGAATCGCGGTAGCTGGCTAGCACAGAGTAGGTGGCGCACAGTGAGGCGCCAACACGGCTGACTACGTTGAGTTAATTACATCGAGGAAACTTTAGCGAGGGAGCTCGCGGGCCGCTCCTGTTACTCTCCTCTCTTCTCTCTTAGCGTGAGCCGGTGCTGCTCGAGCTGTCGCGTTAAAACGATACAGATTGCTTATTCCCCGTCTCGGGTACGAACACGAGACACAAATATAACTCGCTATATATGTAATGCGCCTTGGTGCAGTATACATGTGTACAATGTCGTACAGTTTGTGGAATATCTATGTTGGACACGTTAGTAGTAGGGACACACGGCTTGCCCGGTTACTGACACACGAAACCTCAACTCAAACATTGGAGACTATGTGCGCTCAAGCGCTACCAGAATCCCTAGCGCACCCTCGAGTTTCCCTTGGTTCTTCTCCAGTTATGCTTACAAACTCGAAAGATCCACCAACTCTCACTCGGCGTGTGCTTCACCTACCGTGAGCTTCTGGATGCCGCTAGACGACTCCGGGATATTAGTTAACCATCCCTCTCACCTACACCCCGGTACATAGCCACGACACAAACAATTGGTGTACAATCTTACTTGCATCTCAGAAATTAATAATTCAAGCTGTTTGAAAATGTGAAATTTGATTTTTCAAATTTCAGTTCTATTTGGTACCTCATAGAGAAAGCTTTAGGTTTCATAAAATTTTCTTTTTGTTGAGATTTTCATGTTAGGATACTACTTATTGTATATATTTTTAGATTTCGTTTAGGAAGATTGCTCAAGCGGACCAAATTACCTGAAAACCATGAGAATTAAATGATGCATCAATTGCACATATATGGAAAATAATGATAAAAATGTTTTGTCGGTATTATATTAATATTATTATTTAAAAAAAAACGGTATTGATTTTAAGGCCAATCTGTATTATAGAGGTTCCTCTTAGCCAAGCTCAAAGAGTTGTAATTGCAGAGTGCATAACATCACGTATGAGCCGGTACGTTGCTTGAAGGGTGTTTTTAATTTTTCTTTATCCAGAAATGCAGGAGCATCCGGCGATGTGGCTTAACTCTTTTTAGCTTGGGTTTCTGGCCCCGAAACGCCGACAGACAATTTCTCGTTTACTCGGCAACGATGAGCGACGCGCCAAAAGCAACGCACCGTCAGCTATACTTGGACCAATCTTCTCTTCGGGGTAATCTCCTTTTTATCGGGTCTGACAAAAAGCCTCCAATTAGTTGGCATAACATTACCGTAATTGCCGGAGACAGTTCCGTGAGATTATGGACGAGAATGAGTGACAAGAGCGTATCGACAAGTCTACCATAGTTAGAAAAAAAAAAGAAAAGAATTTTTCTACATATAGATTTATGACGTGGGAAGTTAAAATACAATTTTGTATATATTATTGTAGATGGCCTATCATCATGTCATCTATATTGCTGTCAAAGGAAAACCCCGTCTAAACTCTAATAAATAAATAAATAAATAAATAAATAAATATAGCGATGGTTTAATCTTCTTGTATTCACTCGGTCGCTTCCATTTACGCGTTGTTGATGTACAATGGAACAAGCTCCTTAGCATGAATGGTAGTCTAGGATCTATATGCATCCCTCCAACAACTAAGTGGCTTAAGCCGGTGGTTTGCCAAGAGCCCGCCGGACAACAGAAGATATACAATATATATGTATATATATATATATATATATTATATATATAAACTATATATACGTTGGTACGGCGAGGGCCAAAGCGCACCCAGTGTAACAACGGCGTGGCGTTATTCCCGCAAATACACCGGAACTAGTACAATGCGTCTGAATATAGGCCGGGTGTAAATAATGTATGCCCACATTGTTTACCGTCGCCTTAGCGCGTTATCGCCGCTGGGCTATTTTACACATTTTCACACTGCTACGTCACAAACATCGTATTCCAAACTCTCGGTCATACGTGAAGCCAAATTGTAATAAAAATAAAGGATGGACCAACGTAGCATTTTTTTTTGTTCGTAACTTCAATCTGCCAATTTGTCTATAGTTTCTGTACATCCCATTGTAGATTATATCAAAATAACAGCTAAATAAAAGGTGTCGGAATTAGGGCGAAGAAAATGTATGATCAAAAAAAAAAGTAGCCCGATTGATAAAGAATGCCCCATATATTAGAAAATGTATATTTGTGGAGCTCAAAGTATGCTGAAAGTGGATCAAGCACTAAGATTACGTATGTAACGTTGTCTATTTATAATAACGTTGAGGGGATCTACCGAAGCGTCGACCTCGCTTGAATTTGTGAATCAACGCTTGGCGCTTTGATTTGCCTGGTCGAGGCTCTCGTCTGACATGATTCGCAGCGCTGCCGCCAGATGGCTAGCGTGTCAAGCGTTTCTCCCAAGTGGTCTGATACCAGCGGGTATATATATACCAGCCGGTAACAACGTTTAATTAAGATCATACTTCACAGGATCATTTCTGTAGTATATCTTCACATTTTCTCTACTCAAAAGTGGAGTCGATGCAGCCACGATGAGGAGACATAACCCTCTTCCTTGAGCGTGAGGACGACTTAGAAATTCGATGGTTTTATCGAAATTCGGGTCATCGATGATCGTTCACCTTTCGTGATTTTCACGAGAGGCATGGGAAGTGGGTTTTCTGAGTGGTTTTTTTATTTTTAATTTAAACATTATTTAAAAAATAATTAAATTCTTTCTATTCGCAGCTTAGTAAAGTAACGGATCGAATGAATTGGAATTCATTCTCTCTTAACCATCGTATAACGGGACACGTTGTCAGGCCGTTGATCCTCGGGCAGTAGTCAGCAGTTTGAAATTCGGCACATTGGCGAAGCCAACTAAAATCCGACTAATGGCGGTCGCGGTCGATGTTATTTGCCAGGCAAACGTTTATCGCCGGGCTTCGCTTGACCTGAGCCAAAAGCTTTATTTAACAGCAAACAGAGCATTGTTTGCTTTCCGACACAAGGCTGCGTGTGCATCCATGGTTGACGGTGAAATTGTTTTCACGCCGCGATTTTCGTTTTTTCTTCAACCTTTAAAAAAAAAAAAAAGAAAAAACGTCCCTGTTCACTCTCGAAGCCTAATGTACTTGAACACTTTTGTTTGCCACAGCAATCCAACACAAAAATATCATACTCTTTGTCAACTGGGCAACTATAATTTTGAAAAAAAAGAGGAAAAAAAAAAATTGACCATTCCATATATATTTTAGCCACTCTGACAATTTTTATATTTTTATAGTAGGTTAGGTTAACCTAATACTAGGCTATATTAAATTAAGAACAAAATAGGAATGCTCTGTATGAGTGAAAAAAAAAACAAAATTACAAAAAAGGTAATGTGGAATTTAAAAAATTGGTAAGATAAATTATTCTTTAATGCACAATTTTACTGTTCCGAAAAAAAAATTCTTAATCATCAGAGACAGAGAACATTTGATAAGGTGTCCGGATCACGCTCGTACAGCAAATTTTGTCTACGAATCTACAAGCTGGTATATCTTCAAAGTATTATCATCCACATTCCTCGTTTGTCAAGTGCAGGTATAGAGGCGAGATTAAGAGAATCTCCAGGCGATGGTACCGAGTCCCACGACAAAGAGAAGTAGGAGAGACGGGTACAAACGAGACCGACGTTCCGAGGATTTAGAATAGATTTAACTTCACGTCCGTTCTCCCCTTTAATCCAGACGTTTTTCGCGACTTATGCAGACTTTCAGCCGTTGCAAACGTGACGAAAAAGAATTTTGCAGAAACGCTCGCTAAAATCTTGCTGTATCCAGAGAAAAGATTTACTTGTAACAAAATAGATACGAGTTTGTTCAAATATATATTTTTTATATCCACAAAAAGTAATTTCTTTGGATTAAATTTATTATGCTTATTTTTTTTCAGGTTTTACGCAAAAATGATATACAAACATACGATATTTAATAAATATATACTTTATTTTAAATGCAGAATAATTAATCTACAGATATTGTAAGTAAGGAACAAAAAATGATTTAATGCCAAAAAAAAAAAAATTGGATTCCCTCATTAACAGAGTTTCATGTAAATAAATTGCTAAAGCAGTAATAAAGTCGTGGGTATGATAATGGGTGTTCAGATAAACTCATATAGGTAACTCTTGAAACAGTATTCGTTACACTGGCTAACAAATTCGAAAGCCATCCCCGCGGATAAAGCAACTTCTGAAATGTACGTAACGTTATATACGTAACACAGTAGCGTTTATCCGGCTCTTGCTTGGCCAGTAAATCGTTTTATCCGGTACGCGCATTTATTTGAGTTTGCCCGTAGGGAGGCGACGACCATTTTTCTGAAACTATTCCAACTGCAGCCCATTAGAGGAGGCGCTAGAGACGTTAAATCGTTCGAGCTGCAGTGTCGACCGTGTGGCGTAACGACGCAACTTTCGTCCTTTACGACCGGCTACTAGTCGAATATAGGCACTCTCGGCAATTCCTTATCCTCATTGTCCCTTTTAAGCTCGACTGTGTACTAAACTTGAAGTAGATTCCCTTTCTCAATAACAGAGTACAATGAGTCTTGACTTTTGATCTCAGAAATTTCTCAATGATATATGAGCAATAATGAAAATATCTTGATTTTTTTTTTTTTCAGAAGCATTTCATCAATCACCTCAACAGCATAAAACATGGAAAATCATTGGAATGAAGCTTCTTCTTTAGCTACATACACTTCTCATTGTATGACTGTAATGATTGTATTTCGCTGCGTAATATTCAGATGCTTCTTTTTTAAAAATTAAGGCGAAAGGTGAGACGGTCGGTATAATGACTCGAACGGAAATTGCAAAAGTCCGTCGAACAAAGAAATCGCGAAAAGCTTATTACACGTACCGGGAACCTCAGAGAAACTCTTTCAGCATCAATTTGCCTGTTATCGAGACAACGCGTGTATTCAACGTAAGGTATATATTTATATATATATATGAACACGGTCGTTGGTCATTTCTGTAGCCGTCGAAACGAACGTAAACGCGTGGACACCTGTGAACTTCTCTCTGTTCTCATGTCATAAAACACGTCGTCCACGAGCGTCGCATATTCATTCAACGTCGGTTAAGCTTCTAGATATATATATAATATATGTATATGTACATATTTATATACATGTATCTGTTGCAGAATACCGCGGGGACAGAATACGGGAACCAGACCGTCTCACTCTCTCTTGCTTTTCCGAATGTCCCGAGTACAATACTTCGGTACTGGTTGTTCGCCGATGTAGCCATCGTTATTGTTACTTTATTGCTCGTAAATTCTACCGCTGGCCACATCATAGGAATACGGCTACTAGGAACCACCGCGTTATCGCTTTGCCATCCAATGGCGTCACATATGTGCACGCGTGTGTCCCTAAGACACGTATTTATTTATTTATTTATTTCACAGTGAACTGGACAAGCCCTTGAAAAAAAAAAATTACAATGGCAAGGGCGTAGGTCAATAGAAAAAAATAAATTACAAAAATACAACCAGAGGAAAACTTAAAATTAAACGTTAAAAAACAAGGAATGTAGGAACGATACTTTCATTGTGAAATATTCGAGAAAGCGCCTCGTTGTAACTGTAATAAGTACGTTGCCTTTTGCCTATTTTCAATGTTATGTTCAATTTTTGGCACGCCACTATTCGGATCTGAGTGAGTCGAGTACCGTCTGCATTCTTATATTATTGATATTTCTATACAGGAAGATTAAAAGACGCAGTAGCGTCTCGAGACAAGTACATTTACCCTACTATACCGACCGAAAAAGAGACGCTCCAAGGCTCTCTTACAGAAGTTTTCAAATACACGAATCTCAATTTTTTGTCGACATCTTTATTTCTTTAAATTCGAGATGTATTTGCACTTTTTTCTTAGTTAATGCAACATTTACCTGAATGAGAAAAAAAAAAAAAAAAAAAAAAAAGTGGCCCATGAGGGGATCGAACCCGCGACCTTCGCGTTATTAGCACGACGCTCTAACCAACTGAGCTAATGGGCCGATATTTAAGATCTATTTATTTGCCTCTCTTCAGTTACGTCTCTTTTAACAATAATTTTCTTTTAACAATAAAAAGTTCAATATAACGAAATTTACGAATATTTGAATTTATTTTCGGGCGTATTTGATATTGAAAAATATTAGCTTTAAATGTGCAGTTGAGAGTGTGATTGGGTTAGATCTAAAAGTAATAAAAATTTCAATTATGTTGCACTACTATAAACAAAATTTTGCAAATTTATAACAAGTATCACGTCACGTAAAAAATGATTTTTTAGTCATATATATATATTTTTTTTTTTATATAATTTCGTTTTAATTTATCCGTATCATTTTTTAAAAATAATTTTTAGGTGTGTCGAAGAGTGCTATATTTTTATACAATAATTGTTTATTTAAGTTGATATGGAAAATTAAAAAAAAAAAAGAAAAAAAATTGGCCCATGAGGGGATCGAACCCGCGACCTTCGCGTTATTAGCACGACGCTCTAACCAACTGAGCTAATGGGCCATTGCATTTCACAATGTGTAAAATTATCATACAAGTAATTTTTTTATACTTGCCTCTGAAGATTTAATTAACAAACTCATGCATTTTATGCAGTCTCGAGAAGAAAAATGTGTGGAGGACAGTAAAATACATAATCCATAAATTTACGCATGCGCATCAGACGTACTCTGGCAAAAAATTAACATTTTATAATATTTTTTCGAAAAGGGATTCATAAATAACTTTTAATAAATTACTTCTCTGTGAGAAGATAAAAACGAATTATTTATGTGGAAAAAAAAAAAAAAAAAAAAAAATGTGGCCCATGAGGGGATCGAACCCGCGACCTTCGCGTTATTAGCACGACGCTCTAACCAACTGAGCTAATGGGCCGTTGTTGCATATTGCAAATGTTTCAGCATTTCAAGATTCTTGAAAATCATTAGCTTCGCCTTTCGCGATCATCAACCATGTTATTTAAAAAACATTAATTTTTCTTAGCAAAATTCTATAGGGCTCTACATTTTGAGTATTACCTCTAAAATATTAAATCCACTGATTAAAGTCAGCCTAACAACCAGAATCTAGTAATGAAATTGCATTTCAATTTATCAATTACATCAATTCATTGCGTTTTCAAAGATGAAAAAAAAAGTGACCAATGAGAGGATCGCACCCGCGACCTTCACGCTACGGAATTATTGGAAATATTCAGACACAAAAATCTTTAAAAATATTCAGTCACGAAAGTCAACTGTTTTGGTTGAAACATGAAAGTCCTTTTTTTATTTAAAAAAAAAAAAAGGCATGGAAAACACTTACTACACTATTTACAAACTGAATTGTCATAAACAAGGTTAAATACAAGAAATAAATAATATCATTAACATTCTAAAAAAAAAAAAAAAACAATGTTATTTGCTCCTAAATGAAAGTTTTCTGTTTTGGTATTGTCCAAAAGAGAAAAAAAAAGTGTGGCCCATGAGGGGATCGAACCCGCGACCTTCGCGTTATTAGCACGACGCTCTAACCAACTGAGCTAATGGGCCAGTTGTTTGCTATGTGAAATCTCTACAACAACTGCAAATCCAGCTAGAATCCCATTTATAAAAAAACAAGTGGCCCATGAGGGGATCGAACCCGCGACCTTCGCGTTATTAGCACGACGCTCTAACCAACTGAGCTAATGGGCCAGTTGTTTGCTATGAGAAATCTCAACAACAACTGCAAATCCAGCTAGATTCCCATTTATAAAAAACAAGTGGCCCATGAGGGGATCGAACCCGCGACCTTCGCGTTATTAGCACGACGCTCTAACCAACTGAGCTAATGGGCCAGTCATGCAGTATTTAAGAATTGTAAAATTGTTTACAGAAGTTCATCGACCCCACAAATTTTCATAAAAGAAAAAAAAAACTGTAAATGGCTTTGTAGCCATCGTGTAACTCTGCGAACTTTTTCATAGTCTGCGATACCCGCTTCAGCGTTGACTCTAAACTGTAAGAGACACCCCGTTCACAAAACAGTTCCCTTAATTTGATCTTATCTACAACTCGGTCCGGTGGATGCGGTTGAGTGGTTTGTTCGTTCGTCTGCTCCTTCTCTTTTCTCTGTCTGCTCTGGGCTACTTTGTAGTTGGTACGCAGAAAGGTAGCCCGTTCCGATATAAATTATAGCCTGAGGCACGTCGCCCAATGTAAATGAAATACAAATTGAACCAGGACTCTTATTATTATTCATTGAGGACATTTGTTAGCTTATCTGACATTCGTGTCCTTTCACGGGGCGGGGGAGGGGGAGGACTTCTTTCTATACTACAATTCTGCGGAGTATACATCGATGTTAATTAGTGTATGAAAGGTCTACTCACACAGATACTTGAAATTCTTACTCCCTATAATGGAGCGTTAAAAATTTCTTCGGCACCAAACTTAAGCATTGAAGATTTTACAAAAATTCACATGAAAAAAAATTGAAAAAATATAACCACGTGCTCAAATGCTGTCTTTTCTTATGTTCAATATTAAAAAATTTTATTCCAAAATATTACCTGAGAAAATAATAGCAATAATTTTATTTAAAAAAAAAAGAATCTTTCTTCATAACCCAATTTTCTTTACTCTTTAACATCATTAATATAACGATGTTAAAAAAATTAATTCAAGAAAAAAAATCATGTTGCTGATTCGCGTCTAAGAAAAAATAAAATTTTCGAGATCCCCTTTAAAGTGAGCTCTTCAATCCCACAGAAAGAACGCCTCATTGCTCGACCTTTTCGCGAAAGAGAGTCGTAACGCGTTAGTCTCTTTCGTTACGCTGCCCTAGCCCCTCTCGCAAAGTGTGCGGCTAGTATCTTAGTAGCAGCATGCCTTTAGAAGATCGCTACACGTTGTAATGCAGTCACGCTGCATAATTTTCGTTGGCGAGTAAGCACAGCGTCGAGAACCTGTATACTATTTGACTTCGTGTTAATTGCGAAACGCTCTCTCACTCTCTCTCGGTAGAGTGGCGCGAGTTCGCCTTCAGAGTCTGCAGCAGAGTTTACCCGGCACCGAGGTACTCTCTACTGCAGTGAATCGAACGAGATTTCGAGTCAAAGAGGGGCAGAGGAAGGGGTGGTGGGCAGAGACTTCAACAGTCTTGGTTGCACACCTCTCATACCTTAACACCAGTTCGCTCCACCGTACAGACATTTCTTGCCATAGCACCGTCAAATCACCCCTTACCCCCCCCCCCCAAACCCTCGGTAATTTAAGATAAGTAACGGCGTACGTGAACATTGCTCGTTTATACTTTGTACTAATCAGTATTCCCGGGGTGCAATTGCACGAACGCACGATATCTTTGCTTCCACAGTATCTCTATACATGTTATACCCACTACAGTTATTTTATTACCGCGCGTAAGTACTGCACAGTACTAAAACATTCTTTTCACAGTGTTACAAAAATTGGAGTGCTAGTCTTTAGAGTTAACAACATTATGCACTCGAATTGAAATTTAGGCCCTGGGTTCACCCTAAATTTAGGGTAATCCGAGTGTCAGAACGCCAGAGTCTCCGGAAATGGCATGTTTTACCCATCTGAAGTCATTGGAGGGTATTCGGAGGTTCTACATATTTTAACTTACGTGTAGCAAGGGCTTAAAATTAGCGATTCCGACGAGCGTGAAATTTGCCACGAGCTTTGTGTGACACGATACTTTTTGCAAAAAGGAGCTAACAATTTATAGTCGATTTCCGTTAATCGGTTAGGACATCAACCGAAGCTTGATCTTTTTTTTCCCTAAAATTATGAAATTTTCTTGGTGCAAAAGCGTCAAGCATGTTAGGAATCCATTCAGTTTCCTAATACGCACTTCAGCGAGGCTCGAGGATAATGAAATAAGCTGGGACTAGTAAGGCCAGGAATGGCGCGCGGGTGATGCACAATGGGATTCCCGACGACGGTGACTCGCGTGATCTCATAGTATATAGCAGCGTATCAGAGAAAGCGTCCTTCCTCGCGGTGTTCGCAGGAGCAGGGGGGTTGTATAAGAAAGTGAGAGAGAGAGAGAGAGAGAGGCAGAAGGAGATAGAAAGCAGAGGCACATCCAAGAGAGGCACATTCGGGCAACTTTAATTAGCGAGGCTACCCGAGAGATAAGATCGGAAGCCCTCTCTCGCAAAGAGAACTTTGGTGAGCGCACAGACGCGCGACTATCTTGGGGGTTGGGTTAATGCGATTAAAGTATGCACTCGCACGAAGACGATCCTCACCGGATCATTCGATAGTCTTGAAAGTGGAGAGTAGGGTATATATAAAGATGGCCTCTATAAGAAGGTACAGACGGTCAGATAAACTGCCAAGCGAGAGAGACTACTCGAGTATATCGCCCAGTGGGTCTCCTTTTAAAAACGAAACCGAGAAGAGTAGAGAAGAAGCTCCTTCGTACGAGATTCCCAAGTCCCGTTCATCGGAGATCACGATTAGGCTGTGCTTCCACGAATATAAATCATCTGCAACGCCTGAATACAGAACACGAACTTTTTTTGTTTGCATCTTAATCATTTATACTGATGTACGTTGCCGAGAGATTATTGGGAAATAAGGAAGTGGGAATTGAAATTTTGAAAGCTTGATTGAATGCACTGCAAAAATTAAATTGAAAATTGCGTCTACGAACGTCCATAATATTGTGATAATTCCAGACAATGTTTTTTTCTCTGTTTTAAATTTGACAAAAAGAAAAGGAAGTAGAAACATTTTTTTTTTATTGTGACGATAAAAGTGTCATTTTTGTTTGACAATATTATTTTCAAATGAAGAATTTAATTTACTCCATTTAAGTACATTTCATTTGGCAGTTTACAATGTACAAAAGTCAAATTTCACGTTTAATTTCGTTAATCTCCGAAGAGTGTATCAAACTGGCGATAAGATAATTCCCTTGACTCTTCGTTCGATCGACGTGACGAGGACAAAGCTCACGACCGTAAAAGCCGCGTTGGACGTTGATTTACTCAAACATTTATCCTGAAGAAAAAAATGATCCGTTCCATCTTGTACTTTTTTTTTTTCAAATATAATCTTTTCTCTTTTGAGACACAAGAAGTCAACGAAACTTTTGAGTCCGAAGCTTTTTGCGTAAACAAGAATTTTTGAAAAGTATTTCGACCGTTATTATCAGGAACGCCCCGGCGTTCTTATTGAATCTCCGGATAAAAGCGAACGTAAAAAACATAAATTTGCATGGAAAAATGAGCAGGCGGTGATAGAAAAACTGGTACACAGGCTTTTGGATCGATGTCTGCCGGATTGTGTATACGGTGCGATGCACTTTGAGCCGCATGACACCGTCGATAGTTGACGCCGGTGGTGCGACTCATTCGGAGGACCCGGGGGGGACTCGTCGTAGCTCAACGAATATAGGCCGTTGCTGGGAAATCCACCGAACGAACCGAACGGATGGATCCGAGCGAGCGAGTAAGCATTAGCATATAAACTAGAAAATGTTTTATCGCGTTGCGGACTCTCGGCAAGTCCCGAGCACCGGTGTGTTCGAGTTTCGTGGTGGACAAAGAGGAGAAGCGGTGAAAGGGATGACGACGACGTCGCCGGTACTGCAATCGTCTCCAGTGCTCTGCTTTGTCACTGCAACAACAATCGCAGGAACGAGCAATGTGTGTATAATATATATGTATATATATATATATATAGTCTAGTACACTAAAATATATGGTAGCCATCCAGATGCGACGACATGGATATTTATCGGCTTTTAACGACGTCATTAGGCAACCCGAAAAGCAAATGGACAAAGGCAACATCCGATCGAGCGTGCATCACCTTTAGACAGAAAGATACACTGTGTGCCTTCTCGTAAAGCAAATATATAGGGCATTTCACGATAAATCGTCCGAAATTTTGCAAATTGAACATTGTACTCGAAACACACACGAAATTTCATTTTGGTATGTTTCGTAGTGCGGTATAAAAATTATTTTTAGATTAAAAAAAAAATTATTCGTACAGAATTACTTCGACGATTAGCAACAAAATTAAGTTCTTCGATGGTGATCAATATTGTGGGTACTTCTACGAAGAAATATTTATTGCAGAGGTATTTTTCAATTATTATCCAAAAATCAGTGTAGATCTTTTAAAACCTTTTTTTTCTCATCTCTATCGACTTGTCCTGGAAAGTCCCATATGCAAGTCAAGATACAAAACATTTGAATTGCATGCATACACCTACAGGACAAAGTCGAGGAGGTCCTGCAGAGACTCTGATATCATCCCCCCCCCTCTCTCCCTCTGCCAGAGAGTTCTCGGGCTGGATATAAAAAAAAAAAAAGCGAAAGAATTACAGCTCGGGGCCAATTCTTCGTGAAGCCCGATGCTCGACACATAGCGTAGACGCTACAACCCTCGCTTCATCGTACAGGTCTACTGATTCAGTGGCAATAAAAGCGAATCTAACTTATGAACCAAGCGAGCCGAAATGGCCAGAAGCCTCCTGACGAGCTTTCACACTGCCGTTACTTTGTATAGAACATATATACACGCATTACTCAAGATTATTTTATTTTTTCGTCTCGTTAAGAGTCTCGAATTTATCACCAGTCGTATCATTACATGTCGTATAAATGTTAAGTTAAAAAAAAAACAAACAAACAAAAATTTCGTCTCTCTTGTCTGTGGCAAAAGACAGAAGTCATCATCGATATCGAGAATATACGATCGTCTACATGTCTGGTGGATTAAAGTCAGTGAATTAAATGCAGACAGAAAGCACACTACGTGCAACAGAAAATCTCCGAGTAGCGCGTTCAATTGGCAAAACGTTTTCACATCGACTCTTTCTTCGTCTTGTCGTGTGATACTTCTCTGTCCTCATATCTGAATCCACATTGGCGAGCCGCTCGAGACTCCTTGGAGTTCCTTCTTTTGACCTCCATTCTACATTTTCAAATGTATTCTAGGCCATTTTGTACACAATTGTTTTGGCAAATTTTCATTAAGACTCCAAGATTCTCTCTTAACGGTACGTACGAGCTTCTTTAGTGCCACTGGACTTGGGCTCAGTGGGAATACAGTCGATATTACAGAGTACAAATACCTCGGACGAGCAAAAGCGAGCTTGATCCCCGCATTTTGGAGCCGGGCCAACATTTTCGCAAGGTATTTTCGTGATCGTAACATAAAACTCAAGATTTACAGCGACGGTCAGTTTCGGTACGGGGGAGAATGTATGTTTTTCGCTGGTAACAGAGCCTGCCGAGTGCACGGCGTGCTCCGGTGAGCATCTCGTCGACCGATCCCCAAAGCGTATCCTCGTCGAAGCGGCTCTCCCTGTGTGCGCCCAACGTCGCGACGTGTCCCACCATGGACTCTCGGGTACCGAGAGATCGACCATAAAATTCTGACCTATGGCTTTCACGGAGCTAAGATTCGTCCTTCGTAACCCAAAGCTCCACGTGTGCCAGAGACTAACTTTCGTTTGGCAAACGTTTATAACTATAGCATCTATATATGTAGCTGAGGTACCATTTGTTCAGGCTGGTTCTTTGTCCTACCATCAGACAAATTGGGGTGTAAAAAGTTCGTCGTGCCGTCTTTTAACCGGGCAAGCAAATTCCCTTTAAAAAATTCTATGCACTATCTTATTTATTTGCTTTTCGTTGAAAAGCAGCATTTAAATCTGGGCGTTAAAAACTTACTGAAATATCTATTGACATATGTTTTTAAAAAGTTCAATTCGAGCACATTCAAATTTCTTTGGTTCATCGAAGATTATCTGCAAGATGTATTTAAATATTTCAATTTTCGTAATCTAGTGTTGAATTTGAGAATTGTTGGTTATTGACAAGAAATGGTTCACATGGTTCACATGGTTTTTCATAAACCATATCTCTCAACTGGCCCATTAGCTCAGTTGGTTAGAGCGTCGTGCTAATAACGCGAAGGTCGCGGGTTCGATCCCCTCATGGGCCACACTTTTTTTCCTTCGATTGACACTGCCACTTCCCTTTTCGATTAATTTTACGATGGAATTTTTGTTTTCGCCATGTTTACATTGTTTTTCCGTACGAATGATGATCTACTTATTTTACGTTGTTGATAATACGAAACTAAATTTACAAATCACGGAGGAGTGTATACGGTTTTAAAATGCAAAATTTCCTAATTCAGAATTTTTTTGATTTGCCGAACCAATATTTTGTATTCGGAGTCCTCAAAGAAAATTACAAAAAAAAAATGAAAACCATTTTACACGATGAAACTAAATCGGATTTAATTTCAAGTAAAATCAAAGTTAACGTCATGTCAAATTAATGTCACGTTAACGCTTGACATTTAATGAATTTAATAATAACGTTACAGAAAAATATCATGAATCATAAATGTGATGTAAAGGACATTAAATAAAGTTTCGCATAAAATTTTCTGACAGTATACACCAGACTCCAGTGAGCAATTAGTTTGACAATCAAAGTTTTACAATAAAATTATGTATTTTTCACAGGAGGAGGCCAAAAATAATAATTGACAAAAAAAATTGTCGATCCTGCCAGGATTCGAACCTGGAATCTTCTGATCCGTAGTCAGACGCGTTATCCGTTGCGCCACAGGACCGTGTTGGGGTTATTTTCTGAGTCAAGAGACACAATCGTGGTCACGACAGTCGAGAAACCGCTTGGGTATTAATAGACCGCAAGCCACAGAGAATCAACGTTTTCGTTTAGTTGAATTAGCTTTGCCTAAGTGGTCATGGCAATTTCGGAGGTTTCTCGAGAGTTTCAATAATTAGATACGTAATGGGACGTTTTTCACATGATGGGGGATGATGACAAAGCCATGAGGAAAGTATCATTTGTGGGAAAGTAAATTAGTCAAGGCCCAACGAGTTGTAAGGATAGCGAAGAAACCTCATAAACAGTATGTAATCCAAAAAACATACTAAATAAATATTACTGTGTGTCTGTCTGTCTGTCTCTGTCTCTTACCGAACATCCCCACCTTCCTCCCTTATCCCTCCTTTTTCCGTACTTTCCGTCTGCTACTGCTCGTTGCTTCGCTACCGGCTTTCAAATAACTTCCGTTCAGCACCATTCCACGCTCAAACAAACTTCCCTCGAAACTTTACCATGAAAATCTTTCGAGGCCTTACGCGGAGGTCTCTCTCTCTCTCTCTCTCTCTCTCTCTCCTTCTCTTTCTCCCTCTCTTCTCTCCTCACCTCTCCTCCTCTCACTTCCGTCATCTAAACTTTAGAAAAATCGTACAACGTTGCCCCAGAGCGATTGCTTTTCCTTTCGCGTTATTGGAAAATTCGCAATGCAGGTAGAAAGAGAAAAGGAGAGAAAGAGAGAGAGAGGTACCTACGCGTAGAGTATACCGATTTAGTGTAAGCATCGCGGCACCGATACTGGAGCGATGTAACGATGCGCGACATTCGCTTCCCAGTTTTAGTCGACCTAGCCGTTTCATTTCTTTTCTTACCGTGGCTTGTATCGATAGTTTTTAAGAAACTCACAGCCGGATACTCGAATGTACAACTATTTCAGCGATAAATAAGTTTTAATCGTTCGATTGAACTTTTTGGGCGTCGCCGCGTGTTAAATTCTCCGCTGAAAGTGTCCTGAGAGAAATGTCGCAGACGCCACGATCGGTCTCGTAATTTTCATTCGTCGCTTCGTGTTGATATGTATTGTTGGTCTGGATAAAAAAAAAGAAATACGGGCAGTCGCACAGTCGTCAACATCGAGTTCACACGTAAATATCAAATCGGCATTCTCCGGATAGTACGCTTTACGAATAAATCTGATTTTACTGCCGGTCCGACGTCGTCGTCGTCGCTGCCCCAGGGATATTGAACAAGCTCTCATAAAAATGAACTTTCACGTCGCGTAAGCCGAAGGTCGCGGAAAGGGTGAAAGAAAAAAGAAGAAGGTATGCGTAAACGATATGCCGATCTTGCTTCAACTCGCTTTTTCATCTCCTTTCGAGTTGCTCTCCCGAGGACTTTAATATTAACCGAACTATCGCACGATCTATAATGCTTGTGGACTCTCTGTTTTTAATAATGCAGCAAAGCCCCGCTTCAAGCACATTCCGCATCATATAAACGGACTAGAAAACGTTCAAACGATGAAGATTAAAAAAAGAAAAATCCCCTTCCGTGGATATAAACATTTCATTAGCCCAAATTCATCGGCGTACCTCGAAGATACACTTTTATAAATATCCATTTCAATTAGGAGAATTCTGCTTGAGTAGAAAAGAGAGATTTTTTAAGAATATCGTTTCAAATTTCTAAATTCATCAGCAAGTGAGAAATATTCGTGGGGTTGGGATGTTTTGTGAATGAAAAATATTTCGTGAAGCGAAAAGATTTGTAACCTTATAAACGTGCCTGCACATTCGACGACAAACTCAATCATTGAGGTACAGCGAAAAAAAAAATGCCCCAAAGTTAAATTTACAACCCGCAATCTCTTTTGGCGCGCGTGTCGAGCGTTGTGTTGCTCGTATAACAGGTCCCGGGTATATACCAAGTACTTTTCGCTACCGCTTCGCCTCTCTCATTCTCTGGGTTGCACATACACTCGAGTCTCGTGTAGCAGTAGCAACACACTCGGTGACGCGTCGTCGCCGTCGTCGTCGTCGTCGTCGTCGACGTCGCCGGAGTAGTTTTTCACGGGAGCACAGACGTCGGTGGCCTCTCAGTGGCCCATGCTGCAACAACAACAATATCGACTTTCAGACATACGGTCTTCGATCTTTCGCCGCAGGCTGCGATACGACGACGAGTCCGTCGGGGACACAGACGCCACGGTCCATTCGGTCGCCTCACCGCAACCGGGCTCGCGAGTGGTATAACATACCCCATTAAACTTTTACGATTTAAGTTTCTTTCGTGTGCGCGACAAGCCGGTGGCGATTCGCTATGAGGTTGAGATTATGAGAGAGAGAGAGGGAGAGAACGGGCGTCGCTACACAAACCCTCCCACACTTTCATTCTATCTTGAAGCAAAATATCGAATACTTTTCTTCTCGCGTGTGTGCTTCTTCGTCGTTTGTAGGGTCGCAGAGGAAGCTGACGTTGGTTGTGATGGTATTGGTAAGGGAATATATACCGGGCTTGTCGTAGGTAGCTCGAGGTTTCTCGTCGTTGAAGGGTCACGTACAGCAGTCAGAACTCCCGTTTTCCACCAACATCACCACCGGTGGGACAAACTATGTACAGCTCGGGAGATCGAGCGTTTTGCTCTATATAGAAGAGAGTCGTTGCTTTCGACACAGGAAAACGACCGCAATACAGTAGAACTGGTGGTTCCTGGTATGTGTATTCACGTCGAGAGTTCGACGTTGAGCAAATAAAAGTACGTATAGGAAGAAAACTGGATGGGGATTGGAAAAAGACTGAGGGAAACTATTGAACTATCGAATTGGATATACAGCTGCACACACATCAGCTTCTGATCTTATATATTAGACGTTTTGCTGGTGTAATTTATTGCTAATGTAGCTTATCATGCAAACTACCTTATTCTTATTTTACGTCACTGAGTCAATCGATTAGTTGGGTCAAAAAGCTTTTGCTGATATATTTATCTTAAAACCTACCTTCCTCGGTTACAACATTATACAGAATCAAAGAATTGAAAAGCTGTCGGCAAATATAATAAAAGATATCATTTGAAATAGAACCTGACGAGAAATCATAAATCAATACACAGTGGACACAACGAAGTCAAGAGTCTATCATTATTTTTAACTACGAAAGAAAGAAAAAGTAAATACAAGTCTCGACACTGTGCCAAGGTTTGGTAGAACATTGCAGATACAGGAGAGGCATAATGCAATGGCGAACCGTACGCCTCGCAATTTATTCATGAACTCATCGAGCGACTTCGAGTGGCCAAGCAGAGGGTATACACCAACGCCACTGGATGTTTCCATTGGCGAGCGAATGCCACGCACGAGCTCTCCTCACCTTTATAGTACAAGAGAGCTGCAACGATCGGTACTTACTGTTCTCCACAGTAGAAAAGACAGGTAGTGGAACTGAAGAGAGGCATAAAGTACAAGGAAATTTAACTGTTTGGCTTGGCTTATGGTTAATTGTTCTCTGGGCTTAAAAGCTCTCATGAAGGATTACGAGAGTTGAGCAGCAGAAACGTAAGCTTATGCATCGCTGCACGTACACGTGAACGTCTGCTCGTGTCTCTCAAGAGAGAGAGAGAGAGAGAGAGAGAAAGAGAGATGAAATTCCATTTAAACTTTTCACGATAGTGAGCGTATTTACTCGTCGGGCATTGGCATAACCATGCGGGAGGAATGAGGTCTGGGATGCCCGCGTTTGAGGAGGCTTATACAGTACCGCTTCCGAAAGCCGACTCTTCTACACGACGTATGTAAATAATATCCTATACTTGCACTCACCCGATCGCAGCGGGACCTTCTTCTATTCCACATACTCCGGTGATTCGACATGGTAGAAACGCGGGCACTCCGGTTCAGCCACCAAGCCGGATCTTGTTTTACATCCACTCCACCTTCTTTTCGTATTCACCTTTGAATCTTTGAATATCGAGTCCCCACGGGGTTTCAATATATCAAAATATTCGCAGTTTTCTTTGCTGCTGACTCAGAAAACAAAAAGAGCATTAACGCATTTTTTGAATTGGTAATTTGTACAGTTAACAAATTAGTTTGTTCAAAAATTATTCGAATTGACTGACCAAAATCTATTTGAGACAACTAAATTTCATTTTTCTAATTCAATTCATCCAACTACTGTTTTTGTGAGTGCTCGGCGTTGTAAAGGACAGACTGGCAATAGCTCTTTTTTTTTAATTAAAAAAAATGAAAACCCATTATTATTCCTATTCGAAAATTATACCCTGACCATGTCGACATTTCCAGGTGGATCAATTGGAAATTTCGCGAGTTTCTTCACAGGAACACGCAATTCTCTGGAGAGCCGCTGCGGCGTTATGGCGTCGAGTGTTCGGCATAGCGAGAACGCTGCATCAGCAACATGCGAGAGAGCGCTTGGTCAGTCTGGTGGATGAAGAAAAGACGTGACTTGCTGGCGAACGTGCGCTCGTGTGGTCCTTATGGCACAAACCGATAGAATCGTGACCCATAGAGACACAGAAGAGAGAGAGAGAGAGAAATATTTATTTCCCATTGCAAAATAATATAAATTTGACATTCCCAAATTGTGTTACTTTCAATTTTCTAATTATAATATTTTTGCCACTTCTAATTAAAAGAAAAAAAAAATTGCAAATCCATCAAATTCACAATCTCAGCGGTACTTTTCAAATTTAAGAAAAAAAAAATTCCTGTCACAGCAACAAATCTGTCGCGTTAACAATATGGAGTTTGTTAACACGAAAAATGGCATTCTGATTTGAGAAGAAAAAAAAAAATAAAAAAAATGCTGCGTATGCATGACACGTTGAAAAGTGCGGTGCGGATGGACTTTTACGCGCGGATACGGCGGCCTCTATATATACGTGCGTGCACGGGGCTCGCGCTTATTTGCCAACCGGGAAGGAGTTGCTGGGCGAGGGAGAACGTATCGTAAATCATCGGTTGGGGTGGCGCGGTTTATTCGCTATGGGAATTCGAGTCGTGTTTCCGTTGGTTCTCCCGCTGCACCTTCTATTTTGCCACGCTGTGCCGAAACGATGTGAAAGAGAAATAATGTGGAAGTCGCGCTACATGCATAAACTTTGAATTAACGATATAATAGCTTTTAAACCTTGCGATCCGACTGATGTGTATACTTAATTGGAATGGTTTTTGTACTGTAACAAGCTACTTTTGTTTCTCGTAGAAACTTTTTTTTTTTCTCTTTCTTAATAATATCACAAGCCAGCATTTATTAATGTAAGTTTCGTTAATTCAATTCTTCAGCAAAAAAATTGAGAAAAAAATGTTTCCAGCCCCGATAAAAGCTGCGGCCTTCTGCGTGATAGGCAATGAAAATTTTCTGTGTATCGCCGTGAAAAATATCGAGATAAGAGCAGATAACCGTATTGATTCAGTTTATCCATAATTTGATCATGGATTTTAGTACTTAGTATATTGTATACGACTTTACTGTACAGTAGAATGCGCCATCTCGTAACCTACGCTTCTAGAATGTAGCGATGCCGGAGAGGCTCAGACAAGACTCAAAATCCGAATTTATTGACTCTGGGGAGCGGTAAATTGTTTCGCGGAAGGTTACCGGGGCTTCGGGTTGAGCGCGGGAGGACGTTATTGAGCCATTAAATCGTGATTACCCCCGCGTGTTATTGGGTAAGGTGTCACAGGGACACGGCAAATTCCTCCCACACCTTCCCTTTCCTCCACTGCGTTCTCTCAGTAACAGTCTTTGGTGGTAGCGTTGATATTGACGTGTCTCAGATTTTCCAATCATTCGTAAAACATAATAATTGCTAAAAGATTAATAAACCTTTGATAATTTAATTCTTCCTTATTAGAAAAAAAAAAAAAAAAAATACAAAAGAATAATTCAAATGTGGTCAAATTAAGCTGTGAACTTTAACCCCTCATTTTCCAATTCTTCGTATGGCTGTATTTATTATTACAATAATCTTTCTCGTTATTTATTTATTTCTTTTAATTACATAATTGGCATTAATTTAACCTCGTCCGTATTTTAGAATAAATAAATAAATTGATTACAGCATTGAGGTCATTTAAATTCTCGGCAATTGGGAAAAAAAACCCTTTGATTCACAAATCGCTGAGTCCGAAAGATTTTTTTTTCTTCTTAGTTTGGCAGCGTGTCTTTATCCCCGCGAGAATTCTTCGCCCTTTTTTTTTATTCTCTCCCCGTCTTTATCTATCACTGGTGCTTTACCGTGTCCTCCTGGGACTCGTTTCTGTTTATATTCTTCTTAAGAGCAGCCGTAGTTCTTCCGTTAACGGAGTTGAGCGAGATTCGGTATCAACACTCTTCTGTAACAAGCCGACCAGGCAAACCAAGTACATAATGCGTCAAGGGGGAAGTGTCCGGTGGGCGTTATATCGTGTACCTATATATGCCGCGTTCCAACTTTTCGGACCACGCACAGCTTCAAGCCCAGATAATATTTACAATCGCGAAGGTCCTTGGTGTACGCATGCGAATGCGACGCACTTCTATATCCTCTTCTAACTTCTTGTCCTGTTAAAAAGTCGAAGGTACGACAGGGAAAGAAGAGCGAAAAAGAAGGATAAGAAAAATGGACCTACCATTTTTTTTTTTTTCATCACCAGTGCCCAATGATGCACGATACGAGCTGGTCGTTTCGGCTTGACACACGGCACACGATGTGGGAGGATCAACGACGCATTGTCGGTATACGAGAACAAGTTTATAAATCCACAAACCGGAGACCCCACTGTGGCTACGAATACTCGAATTCACTGCACGCCTTTTTCATTTCTTTCAACGGACATCGTGCACTGAAAAATGTTTTAATCGTTAGGATTACATGAAAAAAGTCAACGTGTGTGTTAAAAGTCGCGCAAGGCTTCGTTAACGACCCGATTTTAATAGGGAACTTTCTTTTAATTTACCGGAACAAACGCAAAGACTTTCATGTATTTTTATTATCCAATCTGTGCACTCCGTATTGGCAGAAAGATCGGCTATTCACCGCATGACTACGCTTAAGTAGATAAATAAATTAAAATTACTACAGATAAACCTGTTGAACCGGCGCACTTGGTTTTACACTGTTATTTTGATGTTTGTTCATATTAACAAAGCCCCCGAATATTATTCTCCGTGGTGAATACATGCCGTGAAATATGAAATTTTCACGGTGTAAGACCGTTTGATACTCTATATTTTCGGAGGCGTGCGTGTCGAGGATAGTTAAAGCCGCAATTGTGGGCTAAATATGCGCTGTTTCTGGCCACTGCGGGATGGCCAACCATCCGGGAGGCTCCGGCAATATAGGTGAGGATGCAAAAGAGCGAGAGAGAGAGAGAGAGAGAGAGAGAGACGAAACGAGCGACCACTAAGCGAGTGAACGTTTCATATTCAACGATTAAGTGTGATGTACGAGTTTTGAGTGTCGCGGCATATCAAGTAGCCGCGTAATCGTATAGGTCCGACGATAAATTTTGTGTAATTAACTAACAGTATGTAGCCGGAGTGAGAGGAAGAGAGGGCCTGGTGATGTGCTGCTGCGGAAACGTATGGTGGTGTATACTATGCCAGTGATCGCTGTTGCGGTATTGTACTACAGCTACAGTTGTATCACGACACCTGCGTGTACTCTATATATATGTGATTGTGTGTGTGTGTGTGTGTGTATGCTATATAAAACTAGGTATACATCTATAGTCGGCCTATGTACGATTTGGACAGGACATTCCGGGAATGTAAATCGATATGTGTACAGCACAGAGTGAGCGAGAGAAACACTCTGCTTTACTGTCGTCCCAAATGCAGCAGCACATCGACGTCTCTGTCGGTGCTATTCTGTCGCCCCGATTCTATCCACGTTACACACAGCAGTACGCTGAAACCCTATGTGCCTATATCGATATACATGAGGGCAATTGGTGCGCCTGCCATATTCTACCTATACGGTGTTTACATTCGCGTTACGTCACCGAGAAACCCCATCACAACACTACACGATATATCGCAACGATGCTTTGACGTCCGCTCTGATCGGCTGTGTAGTATCGATTTATCTGGATATCAGTCATCGATTTTCTAGGACGTAACATAGAAGAGATGCGGTCGGTCATACGTATATAAATATGTCGTAAATCACTAGTGCATGCTTATTTAGGCCTTGAGGATAATATATTCTTCGGCTTTTTATTGCGTAAGAATTATTGAACACGCAATGCGGTGGGAAATCGTCAGGCATTTTTTAACTTGATATTCATCGCGACATCCAGAACGGAAAATTCTTGAAATTCGAGCCAAGCTTGACTCATCAATTTTTCTTTGTTTTTTCTTTGCAAATACAAGAAATTTACACCGATTCGTTGACTCTTCCAATTGACGTACAATTTTAAAAGTGTGTTCTTAAGAAAAAAAGTTGTCATTGCCATTTTACAAACATTAATTTTCTTTTACTGTTTATTTTCGATAGTTGATAATAATATTTTTTTCTTTAATTTCTCGTTTCAGGTAAGTGAGGACCGACCGTAGGAAGCCACAAACGAGGCCCGTGAATCCTCACGTTTGACTTCGAAGAAAGCGAAGCCGACAGCACAGCCGCAAAGTGGCACCGCGAGCAGCAGTTCGGACCCGCGATTTCAATTTGCACTTTCGACAAGGGAAGCGAACCGCTCGTTCCAACCGGCGGAGACGCGGAATCTCTCGGAGCCAGCGAAAACCACGAAAGCCCGGAAGTTTGGTGTTGATTCGCGTATAACGCCCAGGCCAAGCCCAGCCAGTCGGAGGCGTATAACGCTCGCTGTAATTTCCTCGCGATGCGCACACCGTCTTCCCCTGTTGTGTGTCTCTCGGGCGGGCGAGGAAACCGCCATCGCCATCGGCTTGGCGTGTAGGACGCTCGTTTATCGTTCTCGCTTTGTTCCATCCGCCCCGTTGCTGGCTGTTGTATATATCCAACCCGCGGATAATAGCCATCGTCTATATAGGATAATTTACAGACGAAATGTCGGAGAAATCATTGCTCCGCTCGCCGACGCTTCTTCGAGGTGAAAGGGGGAGGACTTCCAAACCACGTACAAATTATAATACTACAATACCGAAAGGAGTGTGAAATTTGTGGAAGGACGATTTTGTGGTGTGTTCGAGCCATCAGGCGATTTTATCGTATATATTATACTTGTAAAAACGTACGCTCTTTGTTATTATTATTTTCTTTTTTTTTATTATTACGACTGTAATATTATTCAAGAACCGCCTTCAATTGTACAGACACTTTTTTGTACCGAAGAATCCAATATCGTACACGGCAAAAGAAATGGGATTCAAAATTACCGCCGTAGCTTGGATAGCAGGAGGGCATGCGCTGTGTAAGTCATAGTCACCGCTGACCAATCGTAGCGCGAATAAAAACGGCTTCACAAGTATCACGACATACGATTATCGATTGTCATATATTTCTTTTGCAATGACGAGGCTTCGACGTTACATCCAAACGACTGATGTTTTAGCATCTATCGCATCGGTGGTTCATAACCGTAGTATGGCTTCGAACGTTTCGCCCGACGTCAGCGAGCAAAATTGTCCCACATCTGCCAAAAATGAAAGAAGGAAAGGGGTCGAACAGCAGCAGCAGCAGCAGCAGCTAGTCTCGCGGAGAACGAGACTTCCCCGCGCGACGTTCCACGAGAGGTTGTTACGGACACCTGCGGCAGACCACTAGTTTATGGCCTCCGCAGTGGCGGTACCCCCCCCCCCCCCCCCCCCCCCCCCGCCATTCACCTACCCCATGCGATCTATAGTATATATGTACACTGGGGAAAGATTTTGCTCTGACAGGTTGCACTTAAAGCATTTTTATAAAACAAGCATTTTTGGTATAGTAGATAAAATTCGTAAAAAAAGGCAAAATCTGTCTTCTAGGCTTTGAGGTCCTTGTTTGATTTATATTACGGTGATATTTTAAACTACAATTTCTTGTTTGTTTGTTGGTTTCAAATAAAAAAGCAGCGCCGAAATACAGGAAAGAAATTACTGAAATTTCTTAAAAATAAAAATTCAAATTCTATGTAACGCATCATAAACAAATAATTAATTCACCAATGGCAAAAATAGGTCCCCCTCTATTTTATTATGCATCCTTGTCACCGTTCTTTCAGTTAGGAGATTAAAAAAAATTGAATTTCAACTTAACGAACCTAAACAGGATAAATGAGATATTGAATTAATTTTTTATTCTAAATATTTGATAGCGTTCTTTGAATGTTTTTCGAGATGGATTTTTTCCTCTGTAATTGATATTCTGAATTGAAGAAAAAAAAAAACGTTGAATATCATAAAAATGTAATGCCACCCTAATAATATAGATAATTATTTTCGGTATAATCAGGATTATACAGAATTTTTGCCACTGAAAATCATTCCAAGTTTTCTCGCGAAACCAAGCTCCAAGTGTCTTCTAAAGATGTTTTATCGACTGTACGTGCATTCCATTGGCACTAACAACTGGACACATTGACACCGCGCTCGAGAGATTCTCAGATTTATTCCCTCGTGCGCTTTTCTCCACTCTTCTTTTTTTTCTTTTTTCTTTTTTTATGTGCGACGTGGGTGTTCAGCGTCGCATGCGAAAATTGGATTTCTCTTGTCGCGATCACAGCGTCACGGTGAAGTTTGGCTTTCGAAGTACGTGCTCTGCAAGATACAGGAGTCTCCCCGCGTGATAAGAAAGAATACTCTGTTCTCTAAGTGGACCAACGTGGATCTGCTTCGCTTAGTGGCTTGGCCTTTCGACCAAAAGCTACGTTGAAATATATGCTAGACACTTGGATCGTAGGCGCAGTGGCAATATCGTGTAAAAATAGCTTTGTACGATATTGTCGTAGAGTCTCAGTTTACTTTTAACACGTGACACGAGGGCGTTTAACGAAAGCTCAACGGTCCTGTGGCGCAACGGATAACGCGTCTGACTACGGATCAGAAGATTCCAGGTTCGAATCCTGGCAGGATCGGCACAGAATTTTTTTTTCTTCTCTTTTTTTACTTTCATATCTCATCTACTTTCTTATTCGTTTGACGACACTGGATTAAAGGCGTCATTATACTACGAATACAGATTTTATATACAGAGATGTTAAAAGCAAGCAGACAGATAAAGCACAGCACGTACCTGAACCAATAGTTCCGTTAACTTGCTCGCAAAGTTTCCATTCCGTTGGAGTAGTGAATCAAGACTTAAAGCAAAAGGGAATTGTCCAGAATTTGTAAAGGTGCTATTTTATCTTACTACCATCATCCTTTGCTGTTTTTAGTAGCTGCCAGTTCGACGTTAGTCTCTTCTGTCGCTAATCCTAATCACTTAAACCGCTTATAAATCTTAAGAAACTCGACGGGTACGTTACCGATTGTATGGAAGCACTTTGAAAAAAAACAATGGTTTCGAAATTCAACTTTCATATTTTATTTAGGATTTTTATTGGAGATTCGCTTGTTCATTCAATGTTTTATTATTAAAAGCATATTCCTCGATAAAAAGGCAGTATGACGTACGATTTCCGACATCGATTTTAATACACTCTTACGCGCTGCTGATAACGGATTTAATTTATTTTATAATACGTCGATATAGATTGCACTGCATGCTGGCCAATATCCACTGCCTTTGGTCACTCAACTGTGCGCAGTGTGCATCTACAGTAGACTATGATACACAGGCCTACAACACTAATGTAAAATCCTACAGTGTCATATAGCTTAAATCAAGCGAGACTCTCTCGCTTACCCAGCCATTCGAGTAACGAGACTCGAAGGCCCCGTGACGTAATTCACTTACGCTCGGGTGTGCTGGTGACGTTAATCGAGTCACATTTAGACGGCACTCCTTACGATTAAAACGAAAAGAAAAAAAAAAAAAAACGAAAAAAATCGTTATCAACATTGACGCTACTGGGGATCAATTTTGTATTTAGCAACAAATTGTTTAAACAAGAAAGTTCTATTTTTCACAATATACATAGACTAGTTCAGTAAATTAGGAAGTTTAACATAAAAATTGTGTAATTTTACCTCACTCGTGTCAATGTATCAGCTGATAAATAAAACTTCTGTTAATAAGAAATAGCAAAGCACTTTTTAACAGACCAAGGGAAGCGTGATTGTGAAATTATAAATTTACTATATTTGTTCTTTCATTACATCGGCATTCTTCATCGCAGGCAGCGGTCTGCTGGGTAGTTCGCATCACACACAGCTTGCTCTTTTCTTTATTTTTCATCCTCCACTCCAGTGACATCAATATTCATCAGGGCTCTAGCACTACACATTGTCGGAATGAAATATATTTTCGTGAAATGTCGGGCATACGCGAATTCGCTCTTGTGACCCACACGTGTGTCAGCGGGTATATAGTATGTGAGCGCCATGGACCATTCTTTGGCGTCCCTGTCGCCAGGTTAACATGCAACGTAGGGCGATGAGTGAGAACGTCCGAATACGGACGCAATCCATCCTATGATTAATCCAGCGCGTCGGATGCGATGCAGGTCGAGTTTGTTTCGACCCTTTGCATGTGTGTTGTATATACTAGTATTGTTCTCTGTGTCAGGACATTACTGATGCGAGTATGCCACGTGTTTTTCATAGCCTGCTGCTGCTGCTGCTAAAAAAAAAAAAAAAAAATAAGCATCGAGTGTGCCAACACGCATCACGCTCTTGTCACGTTTTAAAAACAAATGTCAAAAGTTGCATACCATTTATAAATCAAAGTATAATTTATATAATTTTTTCGTATATATAAGAAAGCTATTATTTACATATTTGCTAGGGTTCCTACTACCGCATGGGTGTTCACACCAAATTTCAAGTCCCTAACTATTTTGTTCACTAAACTACATTGAAAAAATAAATAAAATTCTTCGAATAAATTATCATGCTTCAGAGAAATCAATTTTTTCACTTTATCGTTTTTTGTATGTTCCACTTGTATGTTCTATACGTGATTGCAGAGTTTCCTCTCGATAGGCTGATCTTCATTGAATTGCCTCGGGTTGGGGAGTTTTGCACGAGCAGATAGCGAAGGTAGTTTCAAGCGGAACCATCGAAGTTATCACGTGACTGTAACTCCCCAAAGATCTTCGATACCCTTGGTCGTCCCTTCAAACTTGAAACGAATTACGTTCTCGGCCCCTGTCCAACTTTCGCTCCAAACGTATCAACGGATCTCATACGTAATTGTTTCGGTCAATGAATTATTACGAATTGGCGAAGAGGCAGGTTGATCCGGTTGATCATAGCTCGAACATACCTACGTGACGTGAAAGTCAAGATCGCAAGTATCTCGAGTCTTCTCGACAAAAACAAGCGCAGAGGACTCATCGTCGTAGGTATTACGTGGAGGGGCTACAGCTGGGACGCGAAATTCCGTAGTGGTGAAGTAGTCGCTGGTGAGAAGAAGAGAAAGTTTAAGAGAGAGTGAGCATGAGCCACACAGCGACTTGGTTTTCCCCCTCTTCAACGATATTTTCAACGCTAATGTGCAGTTAGCTGTCAGACAACGTTCGGTGACTATGCGATGCGGTGACAAATGGTTTGTGTTCCCTTCAATTTGTGTTGCACTGCAGTGAAAATAAGCTTTTCCTAATACCAGTCACGTCACTCTTATCATTCTAAACGGCGAATAACTGCAGCAGTAGCAGCAGCTCGTAATGTACACATTCGAGTTATATAGTGACAACGGAGCTGACAAACACCCGTCGAAAAAGTGCGGATAAATCCGTTTACGAGTTTGGCACAAGGCCAGGGAATAAAAAAGAAAAGAAAAAAAAAAAAAAAAATAAGCGGAAGGAAGACGGAAGCAAAGACACGAAGAGACTCGGAAAACAAAGTGGCCGAGACATCGTTTAACATCAACTGAGTGCGGAAGCAGAAGAGAACACAAAATAAAAATATACAGCTTGACAAACTTCTCTAACGGAGATGGAGGATTCAAAGTATTATGTGAGACAGATAGTAAGCGCTTTGGTGCCAATTTTATCGACAATTGTCACGGGAATGACAATGGGCCATAGCGCAGTTCTGTTGCTACAATTGAAACTTTCTTCAGATGTTCCCGAGACAGACGAGACAGGGATTTATGTTTCCAATGCCACGTTATTTGATAATTCTGGTGTTTCGGTACGAACGATCAATGAGGAATCTTGGATTGCTGCCTCAGCAGTTTTAGCTATGGCACCTGGTTGCTGGATTGCCAGTTATTTAATGTCTAAATTGGGCCGTAAGACTTCCTTTCTCGTGATCAATCCGATCGCACTCACGGGATGGCTAATTTTAGCTTTAGCTGAGAATCTCGGTTTCCTAATAGCCGGAAGACTACTCTGTGGTCTTTCGGTCGGACTTCTCGGAGCAACTAGTCCAGTTTACATAGCTGAGACCAGTCATCCTCGTATTCGTGGTTTACTTCTCGCTGCTCTCAGCCTCGCAGTAGCCGTTGGAATATTCATCGTTCACGCTCTTGGAATTTGGTTACATTGGAGATTAACGGCATACATCACGGCGTTGATTCCAATCGTTTGCTTTACGCTCAGTCTCTACGCTCTCGAAAGTCCAATTTTCTTGTTGTCCCGTGGAAAAATGGAAGAAGCTCTTGCCACCTGGACTCAATTACGTGGCGATCATTCGATATCCGAATTTCAGGATCTAAAGGCAACTTACGAATCCTCAACTGGAACAAACGATTCCGCAACATCTGGAAAATTATCCGAGAAGGGAACCAGTAAGCTTCCATACTGGAATCCATCATGGACAGTGGCTTTATCGAGCAGACGCTTTCTCATGTCTCTACTGATTGTCGGTGTGTTCTCGTTCACCAGTCAATTCTCCGGAATAAATGTGGTGACGTTTTATTGCATTCAGACAATTCAAGAAGTCGCAGGACCGCGTTACGCCTTTATCGGTACTCTCGTGTTGGATTCAGTGCGCGTTATGATCGGTGCTCTTGCTTGTTGGTTGACTAGACATTATCCAAGAAGACATTTGGCAATGATTTCTGGTCTTGGAACTTCTTTCACCCTTTTCACTCTCTCGATTTGCCTCTTTGCTGAATTTGGTCAACACTGGTTACCAATTGTTTTGCTGTTCGTTCATACCGGTACTGTCGCGGTTGGATTGGTACCATTGCCATGGCTACTATGCGCTGAACTATTCGACGGCAACAGCCGAGGCTTTGGATCTGGTCTCAGCGCGGGTTTCGCCTTTCTCTGCTTCTTTGCGGTCGTGAAAACGGGGCCTCTAGCCTTCAGCGTACTTACGCCTGCCGGCACGTTCGCGCTTTATGGCACAGTGGCTCTTCTCGGTAGCGTATTTCTCTACAGCTATCTACCGGAAACCAAGGACAAGACGCTTCGTGATATCGAGAACGTTTTTGCTAGGAAAAATTCCATCTCGGTTTGTGACGATGATGCCTCAACGACTACGACCACTACGACGACACGTTGATGACTTTTCCATGGCGTTAAGGAATCTGATTCACCTGATAATCATGAAAATAAAATTAAAAATTGTAATTGAAGAAAATAGTGCTTCAGTAATTTGGATCGTGAACATCGGAGCTCCGGGATAGACTCACTGTTTATTCGTTGTTAGCCTGTGAAAAGTTGGGAACATGAGTCTCCGACCTGACATGACTTTTGTACATTTTCTCTTGCTGTGTCTTTCGCACTTTAAAACCGCCAATTGTGCATATATATTTATATATAGTCCGGACATTTCGGTGAGCATAATCTGGCACTTTACGATTCTATGAATACCACAGCGAAATTTTGCAGTGGATTTAATATGAGATACTTTTGTCGAGTGCTGAATTACGTGCGTACCCAGAATCACCATATCATCGAGAGATACTATTTTTACTTTTATCTCTTCATTGCATCCGGAGTTATCTAACGAATTATGATTTTAATGAACCTTCTACTAGAATTCTCAATAACTGTCTTGCGTCAGAGAGTTGATGGACATTGGAGGCAGCCATTTTCTGCATTTGTATCTTCTGTTAATATTCAGATCTCGTGTAGTCAACCCATGTAAATATATATTTATTTTCTATTATTTTCATTTTTTGATAAATAAATATGTGAATTGTTATTATAATATTCATATTAAGAATATGTCCCCTCTAATGTTCAATAGACAAATAAATAAATAAATGTATACGAAACTACGTGACGTATACCATAGAATGATGCTGAATAAGAAATTAAGGTATTTTTATTTGTAACTAAATGACAGATATTTACAAACAACGCTGCAGTTCAGTGACACAGCCGATATTGAATTTATTGTTTATTAACATTTTACCTACGAGCAAGATCCTCTTGCATTTTTGTCATACTACAAGTCAACGTTCAATGAATATTAAGGGGAATGATAGTGACAGTATCCATAGAGTATCATGGCGTTGCAAAAAAAAAAAAATATTTCTAAACGTCCACTCAATTCTATGGTCACGTGGAGCAATAACTGCGATACGTATGTTAGTCCAGTCGATGGTAGATCGCGTCCTCTCTCTCCCTCTCTCCTTTTCTCCCTCCTCTCGGTAATATCAGTTACGTGATTTACGACGATAAGGACAATCTCGGTCCAATTTCCCACGTGGGACGTGCCCGAACTGCATATAATCTTCATGAATGCGTAATGATGGGTCGGGCCACCCCGCGTTACCGTCGCACACTAGCCCCCGAGTCGCTTTACCGGTCCTCGGGCGCCAGGCATTCGGAAGGTCGTGATTCGTACGTACGGTGCTATAACATGTGCCCCAGGGGCGATACGAGAGCAACCGGGGGAACGGAAGAGCCAAGTGGAGAGAGGAAGGGAAAGGGAGTGCCAAAGAGAGGCACCTGGAGAAGGAGGGCATACGGGAGACCGGGGCAAGATGGGATACCTGAGTTAATAACGATACAAAAAGAAGCTAATTTAATTGTTTCTCAGTGGAAAATTACAGCTTTTGCCAGTTTTATAGCGGGTCTAAAAAAAAAAAGCAATTGAGGGCAAGATGGGATACCCATCCTTCGGGTCATTGATTGTTTCTCTGATATGGATAGGGTGGACATCATCCTCCGAATTGCCAGAATATCCAATTTACCAGTTGTCCTATTTTGCCCCGGTCTCGTGGACAAGGGACGAGTCAGATAAAAACTACACCTACGGGGGGTGTTCCAGTGTACGACTATTTTACTCGAAGACACGATATAGGTATAAATGGACCAAGGGAGCATTGAAGAAGACACGCTTCGATCTTCTACCATTATCGCTAACGGTTCGACGTGAGCAAGTGTCTGATGGGGTTGAGGACGCAAGTGGAAACGGAGGGCGTGGAAACAGACGAAACGTTCTCCAAATGGTTGAGACCTTTTCATGGATAATGGTCCTTGCCCTACCCCTATCTTTCTGAATAAGTAGTTATATCCTCTGTGCTCCACTGTTCCTCGTCATTCTCTCATACTATTCCGCCGAATTGGCAAGGACGTTTCAACCTGTAGCTTCGCAACTTCATACTTTCCTGAGACCATCTGCTCTAGTTTTTATAGCCACGAATGTTCTACGTAGTAGCGTCACTACATATTGCAAGATTATACTATCCAAGTTTTGTATAAAAGTTTGTAGGACATATAATGAAGTCTTATGGAAGTAGATTCTCTTCTTCTTCTTCTTCTTCTTTTTTTTTTTTCGTACTTTTTGTTCTCACGTACTAGGGTTGCTGCGAATTTTACCGCGATCTTACGAGAAAAACAAAAATTACTTTCAGCTACTTTCTTACGTAAGTGGAACGAAGAGAGCTGCTGTAGTTTATTAGCAGACTCGAGCGAGAGCAACGCCAATATATGGTGCGAGCTTCTGGGTCGTTGGGATCAACTTTACTTCCTGCACGCCGAGACACACCATCGGGACTAACGAAAATGTCGTCGTAGCATCAACACTGGTTCAACCACGTCGTCCTGAGATAAAAATAAACGGTGGATTTTCTCTTGGCTTTACACTCTTTCTCACACTTGCACCACTTTCCCTCGAATGCACCGATGCAATGACGACGAACGAAATTATCTAACTTCTGACTTTACGTTATCACAAAAAAAAAAAAAAAAGAAAAGTAAACGATACTTTTTATACCAAGTATTTCGTATAAATTCGGTAAAAAAGAATTGAAAAAAAAATTGTTTCTCCAATAAGTGGTTTGGTAAATTCGAACATCACCGCGATCCTTCATTAATCGCGTACAAAAGTAATATCCCCACGAAATAAAACCGCGGGTGGTCCGCTAGAAGACAATTAAGCCTCGAAGATGAGCTGCAGCACACGTGCATACTGCATATAACCGTTGGCACGCGAGCAAGGGAGAACAGAGGGGCGTAGAACTCGTGAATTTTCGAGTCTCATTGGCACGAGACACGCGAACGAGATTTTCTCAGCATCCTCGTGATCTTTGTTGATGACCCGGGTGTTATTATTACAGTATACAATGTACGGAACAATTCGCAGCACGAATGGAAGGCGTTCATCGCTTTCTCCAGCTGAAAATCACGATCTGGAACGTGATAAGAACTCCCTTTTCAAGGGAGGCTGTGTATGAAAACGATAAAATTGCTGCATTTACGATGCAGCGACAAATTATATATATATATTTTTTTTACAGATGAAACAAGCTCTTGAATATAATACAAAGTATGACTAATGAGTCATGCAAAGTTACAAAAAAAAGAAGATAGAAAAATATCAGAATTATTATAAAATTGAAAAGAACTAAAAGATGACACTTCGCAAGAGAATATGAGAGGGAATAAAATTGACATAGACTGGGGATTCGAAAAGTCGTTAAATACATCTGCGAGAGATTACCTTTCACTGTGGATCACACAGGTCTGAACAAACTGTTACTTCAGCCATGAAATAGAAGTTAGGCCGGTGCTTAAACTGAGAAAATTGCGGTAGCCGGCTTCTAGTTGAATATTAATGCCTCTCATGTGGAAGTGTGAGAAAGAGACCGCAGACAACGAGAATTCCGTTATACGAACTGATGTAGAATTTTTCATAGCTACGAAATTTACAATATTTCGCAATTGCGTAGAAAAGAAAAATTCTCATTAAATATGTTTTTTGTCATTTTTGTAATGAATTATTGTGGAAAGATATTTTTATTTTCATTTGAAGTAAATGTTTATATATTTTTGTTAATACGGTAGATATTGAAAAAAAAAAATAGAGCAAATTCACAAATATTAGTTAAGACTGTGATAACGAGCCTCGAATATAAAATCCCAAAACAGGTGTAATAAAGTTTCGGTTCTCAAGGATTTAAAAAAAAAATTTCTCTCTCCTTTCAGAACTTATTGCGAGGCACGAAGTTGAACCATTATCGAACATCAATTTATTATTTTCTTTGCTCCACTTCAACAGAAGTCAATTTTCTCTTTCGTAACTTTTCACTGTGTTTCTATTCTCTTTTACTCCAGTTTCATTTTAGTCTCGGCTGTAGAGAGTGAATAAGCATTCTGTAGCTATTCAGGAAATGAGGCCGTGCAAGTGGCGCAAGGTTGCGAATAACTTCATCGTAGCTTCAGCAATTTCGACTGAAGCTAGCCAAAAGATTATTGATATTTAGATACTGGCAAAATGAGCGAATTTTTGAGGATTTAGGTTATCGAATTGCAGTGAAATATGAGAGTACCAATAATAAATTTTCGATAATTAACTCACGAAAAAATTGTCTTCACAATTGGAAAAAAAAAAAAAAAAAACAATTCAAGCCATTAGTGGCATCGTTTTATGCACCTACATTATCAAACTACCAATTCCTGCTAATTCAATATCTCTGACGTGTAAATCACGGCCAATATGTTGCATAAGCATAGTTCACCTCGTAAACAATTTTTGTCCATTTTCACTTTTCCCATGATTTTTTTTATCCTTGCATAGTGCTTTTATCGTGGCAAATAAAGGAATACTCGCATTAGTTGCCTGATGGCTGCGCATGGAATTTTCAGGATTATCTGCAACGTCATTACGCAGAAAGCTGCGCATGTTTAAAGATATAATCTGGGAATTATGTTTGACCGTGCGCCTAAAGCTCTCACGCGTCCGACCACATGAGATCTTCTTCTATTTTCTACGATTTTAAGTCGTCCTTCCACACAGTCATAAAAGCAGACAAATCCAATGTTACAAAAATAAAAACAAGACCATGGAATAATTGGTACCTAAAATTCCCTTTTTCGATTACAGTCAAAATTTATCTTCGTACCGAATAATTGATTATCTTACACTGAAAGAAACGAGATTAGTTGATTCAATAGAATCCACCAGATGTGAGATGTCAAATAAATGTTTAGTTAACGCAACACTATTTCTGTTCAAGACAAACACATGTTGGTCGGTTGAACCAACTAACTGACGAAGAAATCAACAATTCAGTTGCTTCAACTAAATATTTATTTGACAACTCATCTTCATCGAATTGATTTGAACCAACCAACCTCCTGAATCTCTGTTCTCAGTGTACACTGTAAAATGTTAAATAATCTAAACGACAAGAATGTATTTTGAGCTGAAGCTTTAGCTCGATTACTATCGAGAGCAAAGCCCCCCCATAAGTTATTTCTCGCCATACACGAACCACACGAAGCATCCTCATAATTTGTTTACTCCACAGACATCTATAAGCGTTTTCAGTTCATGTTTAAGATAGTCATGTCGTGTCCTCTCGAGCGCGAAGACGGCTCCATGAGATTCGAGACCATTCGATTTAACGATCTCTCGAGGCAGAAGATTCTTAGAGCTTTTATTAGAATTCTAGTGGATTTTTCATTGGCGCCCTTTTCCTCTCTATAAAGTCCTCATGTGTTTTGGCCGGAGGGCCTTTTAGCATGTGCTGCGATGTGTATACTTGGTTGCTGTTACACACCTTTTCCCTACATATCTTGGCTCTCCCTCTCTCTCCCTCTCTCTCTCTCTCTATGCAAGTTCTGTAAGTACATTCTGTGTATACAGCCGACTCAAGTCTTATCTAATAATTGAATACACGTTGCAAGGGAGGCGTGGACCAATGCAAGTCGTAGGGTCTTCTGCATCACCTTGCAGTAGATTTAATGGCCTCTCATCATCACTGAAATGTTCGTCGTTACGGAATATAACTAGGATTCTCACTCTCTATAAGCTTTTACTGGATATGGGATATATCCGATTTGGTATATATGCAGTAGGTCGGTTCAGAAAAGTGGCTTTTTCAAAAAAATTTTCAATTTTATTTTTGGTTTCGTCACACATTATTGGGATTTACACAATATCGGATTATCAATTGGTATTAGTGACTTATATTCGGTGCGTAAACGGAATACCTAAAACCGCTTTACCGTATATCCTGTTCTCAACGCTCCACGTTGCTCGGCTTGAAGCGGATAGTGCAGTTCTCTCGCTGCAAAAAAAAAAAAAAAAAGAAAAAAAAACAAGTAAATCGAAAAATCGCATTTTTCTCTATACGCAACGATAAATGAAAGTGGATGCATGCGTGTGCACGAGCGAGCTGAAATCGAACGAGTGAAAAATCGAAAACAAAAGGCCACAGAACAACAGACACTTTGCATGGTTTCATATCGACAAAGTGTGGCTGATAAAAATTCAACGAGTTAAAAGCTCCGAAACCAAACGCACGCTCGTGGGCTAGTATATAACTATCATCCGATAAAAAAAAAAAAAAGAAACACGGCGAGCAGAATCTTGACGCAACTTTAGCGCTGGGTAAAAAAAAGAAGATGATTGAAAAATGAGCGATTAATCCACAAATTTCATTATCCAAATATTTACCAGACAAAGAGATTACAAAAGTTCGGATTCTCTGAAACCACGAAAATATGTGTGCATGTATATATAAATCGAAACAGGCAAGACGAATTTTTTGTTTTTTTTTTTTTTCTCTCAGACCCTTTGGGATTCTTATATCCGAGCCCGAAATTGAGATAAGGTTTGATCGACACAGAAAGGGAGCTCTTTATATATATATATCTATATACCTATACTAAGTACGTGTACCCCTCGAGGAAGATTTTTAGCCGAGTCGTGATCGACCAACTCGACCGGCTGTTTCGCAGATATCTTCCTGGCATTAAAAGCTTGCGGGCCCTTACGACCTACCGAAATTCTCTCATCTCGCGGGAGTAAGATACGCGAGACGGTAGGGTGAAAACGGGGGTTGGGGAGGGGTGAGATCCTTCGCGATTTCACCGAGTAGTTGGAGCCCTGCGGACCATCGAAAATCGCCTCGAGCACACAGAGAGAAGATAAAAAAAAAAAAAGAGAGAAAAGGAAGCGTAAGAAAACGAGAGATGCTCCTCGCGCACTTAGATGCCGCAATGAGATAGTCCCGTGCGCCGCATTAATAGCCATCGCGTCGCCCGCGTAATTATAGTAATCGTACGTCTGAGTAGAGTCATAACCGGGGATACACCGTGGTTTCCTCTTCGTCGTCTATACGCAGCCAAGCTTACATATTCTATGTGTGTGTGAATGTAAGGTACCCGAGATTTTGTACCTTACTTCGGAGTCTCTTTTTACCATCAGTGGATATCATGGTTATATGGTGTGGCCTACGGGATGCGGCGGGTGCCCTCTCCTCGCCCTTGTCCTCTCAGCTTCATCGTCCTTTAGGTATTTTTCTGAAACATACCGTTCATTACGTACCTATAAAAAAAAAAAAGAAAAGCATTTCCGTGAACTGCATTTACCTCAAACCTCGAGAGGACCCTTTGAGAATGAGGATATTTCGCGGTATCCAATAGTCAGGTATATTCATTCTAAAAACAGGTGTGTTATTATGTGAACTGTAAGGAAATTCTATCTAAAATTTCTTGTAAAAAGTATGAAATTGAATTTAAATTAATAAAATAATTCTGACAGCTTTTATTTTGCTCTTAACACAGTGATATGCACAGAACCGATAAAAAAAAAAGTTGGTAGTTACGAGAAAATATATTTGAAAGGATAAAAAAAAGAAAATTCACACGTTATAGCAGTCCAGATGATAAAAAGTATTTCATATTTGTCGAGAGGGACGAGTTGGATAAATCCTCGTGGTTTATAAGCGCCATTATAGCTGCGGTTGTACTAAAATCTATTCGCCTTTCAATAAAACAAACCGAGAAAGAATTCAATAAAATATTCCAATTTCTTTCGTTTATGGGTATTACGGATTTTGGAAAAATATGTTATTCAACCATAATTCCCCACATTCTATCTTTTCCTCTCCCTCTCTCTCTCTCTCTCTCTCTCTCTCTCTCTCTCTTTCATTTCAGACTCGGTATTTTCTTCTCTCGCCGCGTCTCCTTTTTTCCTCTGTGAATTCTATTGGAGTGGCGCGCGGGGATCTATTTTTATTTTATCGCCTGGGAGTTCCATTCAACGCTTCACTCGCCCTTCTATTGCTACGCTTCTGGTGTATAGCGGAAATCGCGCGGGCCACGACTACGTACAATGCCTCATGGACGCAGACTTCACGGTTTTATTTATTGTTTGTTTGAAATTTCTTCCGGGCGAGCTGAAAGAGAGGTCGACCCTCGACACTGCACTGCTTCTATATCCCAACCCGGTTACTGGTCCTGCTTGCCTGCGTTGCTGACTGACTCCCACTACCCTCTTCCCTCGTTTTCCTCGCCGACTCTCAACATCGCCACTTCCACCGCCGCTTTTCGGTTCCTTCCTTCCGTTCGTCGCTTCATAGCGCACCGTGAGCGATGCCGTTTTATTGAATTCGTTCTCTCACACCTTTCACACTTTTCCCCTGACTCCCTCAATACAACTCATACACATACACACACACACATATATATATATATATATATATATATATATACACACAGAGAGACATTTTCTACGTACTCTCACGCTCTGTACCTCACTTCTCTTCTTGTCCCTGATGCGTACGTGCCTTCTACGTCGCTTATAAAATTCGATTATTAGACATTCCTCGACAACGAGTAATATCCTGGTGCTCAGGAGCACGTTAACTGCGTATACTGACCTATCGACAGGCATGAGATCGACCTCAGGAGCGTGTTTTAATATACCACTCTCCAATAAAGCATAAAAATAGCATCAATACATTTTTGACTTTTCACTTTACCTTCAGAATGAGCTTTTTAATCACCAAGGAATTTTTTACTCACTCATCTTACTGTCTACAAATAATTCTCAAATTCGTCATGCTCGAATACCCATAGACATTTCACACGTCCTGAATCAAGATGCATTCATTTTTTAAATATTCATCCAATTTGGATCATGTTTTGGCTAATATTTCAACAGAAGGTAAAACCAAAAATTATTTAAAGAAGATGATAATCAGATCTTTCCAGTTCAATCGCAGACGCTGATTTTCCCACATGTGGCATCAACGAACCCTTCGGGGTTCGGTATATGGCGACACTACACTCGTATGCTGAGAATGTTTCATTACTTTTTCCGACTCATTGTTCTCGCGAGCGAGGAGAGGCTAGATGGCCTCGCAGGAGGAAACGCGGCAGAAACCAAAGCGCGCCCGGTACAAGAGAATCAGCAAAGGCAATGCTGGTGAACCACACACTAACGTGCACACTCGACAACACACACATTGCGTTGAGGACCCTATCGTAGGCTACGTACAACGGGTATATAGTTTTCGCATAGTACAACAGAAAGCGGAGAAGCGGATGCGCACTTGTATAATTCATCTGTAAACTCGAGTTTAATCCAGCTTTGGTGGGGTCTGAGTGTAGGAGGCAGTGACCAGCCGCGTGCAGCTCCGCAAAGTTATGAGTCCCCATGCTGCTGCAGCAGCAGCAGCAGTAGCAGCAGCACGTGTGTACTGTCCTCGTATACCGTAGGCCCAGCCAACTTGGGCAGCGCATCACACCCGGGCACTCTCGAGCGGATTAGTCGTTGGGAAATGCCGCTGCGCCGAATAGAATCCGGTTAGAGCGCGCTACTGAATCTCTCCTCTGCTGGAAAACGGAAATTTGTATTCTATACATGCCAACGTTGGATATACGGTTATTATAGTATTACGATTGTATGGGATCGGCTCTATAGCTGAGGATAATATGAAAGAGTCATCAAGGCAAAATCAGGTCAACGAAAAAAAAAAAAAAAAAAAAAAAAAAAGCATGTTATGGCGTGATGAGAATAAAAGCTCACGATGGCTACCAGCCAGAAGGATTTGTTTAATACGATTTGCTGTAAAATATCGATGAAAATCTGCCACTCTCGATAGCTCAGTGATATCCATTATATAATGCATTCTTTATCGACTCAGCCACTTTTTATTTTACTGTTAAGCGGGAACATCACTGTGATAGGTCGAAAAATAGCTGAATTTTATAGTATGTGTTTTCTCCAATTCTCACGTAATGAGTTAAATTAAAAAAGGATTGTAAGAATTAGCTATTTCTGATCTGTCCCCTTAATTTTATTTGACTTACAGTGTTACGTTAGACAAAACATTAGAGGTAAAAAATGTGTCTTTTTTTCCTTCTTCTTCAAAACTTTGATTTATGTTGAAAAAATTTGTGAAGCCTGTCAAAATGATGAACGAAAAATACAAAATTATATTTTTAAATTATTAATATCAATACAATAGTAGACAATAATATTTTTAATTAACTAATGAACTCTAAGATCACACAACTGTTAAAGTTGTATTCGATGCTAATTTGTTCTACTCCCCGACGAAATTCCTACTGAATTGTTAAGCACGATTGAAAGAGTGCAAAACTTAGATATTACGTTTTTAATATATATATATCTAGACTTCGAGCAATACATTCTCTCATTTTTTTTTTTTTTTACTTATTTTCGATTTGCATTTCCCCAAGGAGCTTTTATACAATTCAATGTAGGCAGTAGTATACATGGTGCAGTAAAAGACGAAAAGGATTCCGATATCTTCTTTCCATCTCTTTTTCTCGTTTCCAATCGAGGGTACACCACCGGCGCATTCGCTCTCTCTCTCTCTCTCTTGGCAGTACGAAGAGTTCCGTCGTCTTGTCGCGAGCAAGCATGTCGTCGACGGCGGTGACAGAGCGAAGCAGAGGTTTCTCCACGCCCTGTAGGTAGACTTACGTCGTTCTCGTCCTTTTTTCCTCTCGGTCGCGTTTTCTTCCTCCTCAATATAGAGTTACTATAGGGCTTCTAGCTGGAGAATTTTGGGCTGCTGTGGGCAGAGGAGAAATAGGGGAGGAAAGAGAAGATCGAATCCAGATAAGAGAAGAAAAGGGTAGATATAACATATAGGGGCAACATAGTACTGATATTATAGTAGTGGTAGTCATCGTAGGGAAGATCGGGGCAATATGGATCATTCAATGAGTATGTATTTCTTCTAATTTTTTTTTTCAGACAAATTTATGTGTAATTTATTGTGGAAAATAATTTAGATGATTTGTTTTACAATGAATTTTAATATTTAATAAGGATTTCAAGTACTTTGTCGGATTCCGATATTGTTACGCAGTTGATACAGAATGCCCCATATATTTATGCAATTTATTTATTTAACCACCGACATGAGAAATGATTTAACATTGAAACTATCCGATTTTCCGGGTTATCCTATCGTGCCCTGAATTCTGGTGATACCCTATTTTTTGGATTGTCATCTTGCCCCGGTCTCCAATACTATAGTAACAATAATAGTAGTAGTAGTAGTAGTAGTAGTAGTAGTAAAAGTAGTAGCAGTCCTGGTAGAAGGATCGAAAGCCAAGGGAGTGAGGAGTCGTAATCGAATGTAAATGTTGCGGAAAGCCGAAGCTTCTTATCCCGATCAGGATGGAGCAAGAGGGGGAGAGAGAGTGAGAGAGAGAGTGAAAGGGGCCACATTGGAAATAGGGGGCGTAGATGCGGTCTCGTTTCGATCTCTTCTTTCACGCGACATCGTGCAACTACCAGGAGTCTCGCGACGACGCCACAGCTCGTCGCGTATCCGTAAGTGAAATCAATTCTTCTCACCCCGTTTCTTCGTCCTCCTTTACCAATCGGATTCAGTATCGAGTATCATATCAAGTCTGGAAAAGATCGTTTCTGGCTCGTACAAGAGAGCGCACGCGAGACGTAACCATCGAAATACTATTTTCATGAAATTCCCGACAAGAGCTCCTGCTCTCTCGAACCGCAGATTCCAGTGTCCCACTACAAAGTAGTTTGTCAATCATATTAGCATCAGAGTAGAATCTTATAAGAGCGAACTTGGGAGAATATGTCTGTTGCAATATAGATCTGTTGCATAGTGCTTTTCTTTATTGGATCACATGATTGATTTATCTTTTTTTTTTTTTTTTTTTTCTTTTTTGTTGGTATATAACAATCGAGACGTATTACGATCGTTCTTGTACCAATGTCGCAGGTTTAGAATGAATCGAAGGATAAAGTAATGATAAGTACGATAGGGTCGAGTCTACCGGTTTCGCAATTCAACTCCCAATTCATTCCAAATCGAATTAACTTATTCGAGCGTACTGTTCACTTCACTTTATCTTGTTTCCTTCGAAGTTTCCCCGAAAGATTTCTGAACTTTTATCTCAACTTTTGCCTCTCCTTTCACGTCAAACTTCGCTGATGGATCTTCTCGCTTGTAGCTCGCCTAAGTTCTATTTTTTCTTTTCTTTTCTTTTTTTTTTTTTTCGTTCCAATCCTCTTCACTGTAAATATCACTCCGGGTAACTCCGGAGACTCTCGAGGCTATATGCCAGACGCCCAAGGTGAATTTATAGCGTTGTATATTCGAATCCGGAACCTTCCTCACTGACTGAGAAACCTCGACCTCGACTTCGACTTCGTCTTTTGCCTCTTCGTCCCCTCGACGACGTCCCGCATCGTCTCCCTAATTCCCAAACAGCCACTTCTCGCCAAAGGCGGAGACTGCGCTCTGGCAAATACCGAAATCCCAACGTATCCGACAAACATTTGCCCGGATTTCGGGTTCCGCCAGTTGCTTCAGCTGTGCCAGTCGTTCCCATCCTCCTCCTCCTCCTCGTTGTCACGTTCTCAAAGCTTTCGCTGCAACTCCCGACGACGAATCCACAACGAACGCCGCCTGTAAACGTGTCTCTCGTGACACGACACACAACTCGGCGCGCAAATATTCTGTACAAACATAACTATATACCTGTCTGTATAGAAGATTTTGAAAATCCGACTCTACATTAACCAGCTGATGAAGAAGTCTCTATTGCTTTGATGTATACTTGTTGCAATATAGGTAATGGAATTACAATTATTTTCCTAGTGATATGTCTCGTCTTAAGGGAACAGAGATATCGAATAATCATGAAAATAAAATTGTGTTGGGATTACATTCTAAAATGTACGATAAATTGAAATAAAGAAAATATATTTACACAGATGAACTGAGCTAAAAAAAAAAAAAAATTTGACTCATGAAGTCGTTTTATTTTCTTGTGTTCGTTGAATCCTATATTTGCAAATGCGACGGAATATTATTTTCACAATTTTTACGTGACTCAGGTGCTCTTGATGGATTAAGTAAATGTAAGCTGGAGGAGGTCGACTTGGCTGTTGGCAAAATGTTGATGTCTAATGAATGAGTTTCGTGCTCTTCAGGATGAAATGAACCCGTCACCCAAAAGGAACTGTGCTGGTTGCTTATACACGACGGGTTTTGTTTCAATTACAATTCGTTCTGCAGGCAAGTTCTTCGTGTAACCTTAAAATGATTGCGAAAAACATTGTAGCTGCGGGGATCGTTCGTTTTATTAGCGAAGAAGAAGAAGCGCTTAATTGGATGTCTCTAGGAGACGAGCAAACGGTAAAAGTCCATTGAGCGGGGTACACCTTTGATGCAATAGTGAAATGCACGCAGGAGCTTTTGAAGAAAAGAGTGATAGTGGAGAACGAAAAATAGAGAAAATACAAGATGCCTTTGTGAAAACGTCAGATATATCAAATAGAACCTGTCGTCTTTGCTCCGAACGAGGTCTTTGTGAAGTGAACGTAAATAAATAAGAATGTTTTTATGCACTCGCGAATATATTACAGTGTTTTGACGTAAAAGAGACAGAATCATTCTGGTGTACACGATGAATTTATCTAAGTCTATTTTAATTTCAAGCAGAAATTCGGGTGAAGATATTTATGTTAAAATGAGTAATACCCTCAAGAGCTTATTGTTTGTGCTAATTAACAGAAGAAAAGGATTTGTGCCATGATACAAATTTAATTCTCATATTTTCAATGTATTTACTTACTGCTTCTCTTCATGCTGTTTAACATCGTCTATTACATGAAAATATTATGAAACTGGAGAGTGAAGAAGCATCGTACGTTGAATATGTGATTTATTTAAACATCTCGTGTTCTGCTCTCTCGAACGCACGTCGAAGAACGATCGATAATTCTTGCAGTGATTCAAATGCTTCGGGTAGGTCCTTCGCTTCTCGGGTTCGCTGCACACACACACACACATATATATATATATTTAACCAGGGAAATCGATTCGCTCTCCTCGATGTCTGTGAACATTCTCAGTCGTTTTGTCCCCCTGACCTCTTCGGCTTTCGCGGTTTAACCTCGCTCTCTGTTCGTCCTCCGTGTCCCTATATTTCTCGCGATAGGCTCTCGATCCTAATACCTATGGTCTCGTCGACGGCCACGTTCTCCACGAGCGATATGTATATACGTGTCGGCACCGGGACATCATCGTGCCTTTCTGCGAGATCCTGGTCCCTCGATATCCTTGCTTTTCTTCACCGGTACATTCGCCTCTATTTGTTATTATAATCGTCATCACTATGGATGAGGAACATGGCTAAGAGCAGCAATATTGACAGGTGCTTATCGCGGTCACGTCGATTCATGGCATTTTATATGTTCAAAGTAATATTCCTAAGCCGAAGAAAATTGTAGGAAGAGAAATACAATGAAAGACAAGAAATTCTTTTTGTTAAAAAAAAATGTTTACATAATTTACTTCGAGAAATTTGTCTGCATAGAGAAGAATGAATATAGAACAGAAAAACAATACTATAATTGACGAAACTCGAATTTATTTTTAATATTAAATGTTGCCAATCGACCTGCATAAATTAGTCGCATAGCAATCAATTCAGCGTTTTCTGTGCTGAAAGCCTTTGGGATAGCGAGATCGTGACCATCGAGCGTCAGGGACAAAACCGACATATATATATACATACACTACCGCCATCGTTGCCCATCAGGCTAACCACGGCCACATATGTGTACCGTTCTCCGGAGCACTTGAACGGCCGCCACGTTAGCGGCGAGATATGCGGGAAGCTGCGGCCGCGGGCGACACCTCCGGCGTGGCCAGATCCCGCGTGAGCACCGCCAGAAGTGGTAGAGAGAAAGGGGTGTAGGAGAGAGGGCTCGTTCGAGGTCTGATGAACGTGCCGACCGTGCTTCGAGCCACCCCGTTAGATAGATCTCCGTTGCGTGACGTGTTTGTTGAGGGGTGTGTGACGTCCTGCGCTTGAATCCATTATAATATTCGTGCAGCGTACTTCCCAACCTCTCTCACAATGTCCGTCACGGTTACTATAATTCCATTCTGGGACTATGACAGAGGCAGCCAAAGTTTTTAAACACAAAAACTCCAACCAACCGCTCAGCTTCTCCATGATAAGAGAAACAGAGCTGTTAAAAAAAGAAAAAGCAGTGAGTACATCCAATTATATTCGCGAAAAATTTATGGGAAAATATTTTCATAGTTTAGCTTCAGAATTGGAACAGGGATTTTAAATTGCTGTAACACCCTTCGAAAATAAAAATATTTACATCAAATCATAGGTGGCAGGTGAAATTACCAAAAAAAAAAAAAAAAAAAAACGTTTTCTGGTCATTCCACACAATTTTAAGTGTCCTGACATTAAAATATATTTTTTAACATTTTTTTTTCTTCATGACAATGAAGCTTTCTCCACGATGAAGCAAAAGGGCCTGGAGATAAGTTAACCTAAAAAATTCAACGGAGAAAGTCATAACCGGAGCATGGAGAGCTTCTACAATGTTGTACTTGTGTCACGCGTACATATATGTTTACGCGCATAGCTAAAGTGCACCGGATGACTTAGACATTGTGCACGGAATGCGAAACGAGCCTGAGGGTGGAATATGGAGACCAAGCAAGTGGCCGCTTGGCACAAATTAGTCCTGCGTTGGGTCACGTTGCACTCTACATCCTGTGCTGTCGTTGCCGCTGCTGCTGCTGCTGCTGCTGCTTCTGCTACAGGAGATTCTGTGCCACCTCGGTTATCCTTCTCCTTCAGTTTAGGTTTCCCTCCATCAGAATGTAAGACTTTACCTATGTACGCCAGGCGCATACCAACTTCTGCTTAACAAAGTTTCTTTAGACTAAAATATAGCACTTATTAGGTTTATGGTTTGCCGAGGGAATAGTGGATGTACGGTTCCGGTTGCAGCTGATTCAGCGGGCCGCAACAAACGGCCGAGAAAAGACGCGAAATATACGGTAAATCGGATACATTCAATACGTACTCGGAGAAAGATTTTTTTTTTTATAAATATATATATATTTGTGTTTATTTCTCGCTCGTAATTTCCGGTCTCTTATTCTCAACGGATTAATTAACGCTGAGACTCTGGTCGAGGGCGTAATTTAATTCTCCGTTTTAATTACGCAGAAAACTAAGGCAGAACGAAGAAACGGCTGATGGCAGCCACAAAAGTTTTTGTACGCTTGGCGTTCTTATTTCTTGAGGACTAACGAAAAAAAAGAGAGAATACAATTGGTTCATTGCTTGCTCATTTCTTTTTTTTTTATCACCCAGCACGAATTTTTCTCAACAAAAACGCTTACAGATCCTTTTTATCCGAAAACTGAGTTCATGAAAGAAAGGAAGAAGTTGCCAAAGTTAGAACGGTCACAAATTTTTAGTTCCCAAATCCCATAACATCTGAATCCTCCTTCTTTTGTTTACCGACTCTCATGACATTCGGATCAAAAAATAATTCTAAAAATCGTGAAGACCAACAAAAATGTTCACGATTTTCTGCTTAAACTCCACTTTTTTCATACGTTGATCAAAGCTGCTGTGCCAGTCAAATGTGTCATACGTGCAGACTAAAAATCGTTGAATATTTTAATTTTTTTTTTTTTTTAATTTATTTTAAACAATACCGAATATAGTCGAGCATGTATTTTCACTCCGATCGCAGTTTGTTATCGTTATCGGTCCCCACCGTCTCCGAACAATCCCGCGGGTGGGACGGCGGGTGCGCGATCCGTTAATTGATTTATTCGATTAAACGTGGATAATGACCGGTTCCGAAGCCAGCACGCGCCTCCAGCGTAACCCACTCTCGCTCGTAGCGCGGCGTTATAGAGGTGCAACCGATGACCCTATATATAACGATTATTTATTGTGAGGATATCTGTGCTATGTAGCTTCGCCAGAACAGTCCGGTGGTTATATTCCGTGGGTTCGCGTTATTTGCCTGAGTCCAAAACCATCGTGGCGTTCGCCACATCACCGAATTCTATGGTGTTGCCGGGGAATATTCCCAATGAATATTACGAACGTGAGCCCAGAGGAAGAGCATATCGATAAAGAGGGTGGAGCCTGAAAACACGCTATCAAATTTCAGTTAATTAGCGGTTTTAATGATTGAGTTTGTAGCTGTAGACCCCGTTTATGATCAAACTTTGTGGGTAACGCTGGCGCTATATGCAACCATCGAGAAGGCGAAAATTTCATAGTCATACTTTACAATCGGGATTTCGACTCGTATAATTGGATGAAACACCAACCCCGTCGATTTTGGGTACACCTCAAAATCATCATTAATTCATGTATCGCCATACATTTAAATAGTTTTTCCACGCGATATTATAGCGACGATTGGTGTGGCCGATGAGACACAAAAATAAATATACAACAAATTTCTAAAGTTACAATGTTATTTTTACAAAATAGAATTAGAAATTTACAAAAAAATAAAAAAAAATGTTTTTAATTTCACTGTGTACCAACAGAAAAATATGCAAATGAATCTGAGGTAAAATATAATAAACAGGGTGTTAATTAACCGGTTATTTATCGACTAACAGAAACAAGCTATAGTTTTAAACACTACAGTTGCTTACACGCTGATTTGGGACTGTCTTCTAGCATCTTTATTATCGACGCTGATACACACGCCGGCCGTGCCGCCGGAGAAGCCCTCTGGTAATTAAGAGTTCGAACGAATTTAGTTTGGCTGTAACTCGTTACCGCAATTCCAGCGTGTGCGAACGAGCTCAGACTAACTGCTACGTCTCTCCCTCATGTTCCCTCTCGCTTCCCCTCGACGTTTCAAAGTGCACCACCACCGGCTGTAACTTTTATGCTCGCGTGAGAGAGGCAGAGTCTAGAGTAGGAGTCGGTTGGACGGAGGGAGGGTAAACGGGGGGATGGCAGGCTGGTACTGCAGCTTTACCAACCCCGAACGAACCGTAAATGCTACTGGTACTGGCGCTGATGCTAGCGAAGGCCTTTTGGGATGGGTGAGGCACTGCTAGCCAGCGTAAAGAGGGAGAGAGACCGAGAAAGAGTGAGAGAGAGAGAGAGAGAGAGAGAGAAAGTTCCGGTCTTACGAAGTAGTAGCGAAGGTGGAAAAGGTAAATAATTCAAGAGGTGTGGCGTAAAGCCAAATGGTTCGACCTTCTGCCTCTTCCTCTCGTCCAACAACTCGTCCTCTCACTTTCCTACCCCCCCGCATTCTCTTTCCCCTCCTCCACGCGCCTTTATCTCGTTTTCTCTCTGTCACATATCATTACTCCTTGTGTGATCTTCACTCGTTTTTCCGCTTCAGTTCTCTTTCCCTTCCTGTGTACAGTAAGGCCCCGCTTTTTTAAATCGCTCGCCTAACTCTACTTATCCACCATGAGTGTCATTATGCTATTCTGTAAAATAACATTTATTTCACTCGGCGAGAGAATCCCTGCTTTTCCGCACGTCCACCGCGCGTGCGTAAAACCCCCCATTTTCGCACCTTGCGGAATAAAATTTCGTACAATACTCGTGCGAAACACTTTTTGAAAAAAAAAAAAAATTCATCCTCGTATCATAATGTATTTTATAACTATAAAATGTATATTTTGTAAATATTTTTAGATGTTAGATTTATCGCCAAGTATTTATTTGTCTGAGCTGTTTTAATATTTTTTTCCACCGATAACCAGAGAATTTATGTGTAATTTTTTATTTTTTACAAACATATATTTTTAGATTATGCATGTTGTTCGACCTTCGACTTGAAAATGTTTGAAAGCTACGTTATGTTAGCCAGTTTTTTTTCGACGCGTGTCTTCACTAGCATATACTCTGCGCATGCGCAGTCGATCCTCACAATCTCTGACGTCAGCGGGGTATCAAGAGTGGGGACAGTAGGAGAAATACAGAAAAGCGAAAAGTCTCGGTCTCGTCGAGTTAAGAATAGAGGGATTTTACTGTATTTCCTTTTCTCGTTCTATATTTTTCTATACACTTTTACTGCTACATGTTCCACACGAGAGAGAGAAAGAGACAGAGAGAGAGAGAGTCTCTCGGATCTTCACCTTCGAGTATGGTTCACCAGCTCCTTCTACCATCTTTGGCTCCTTTCCACCCTGATGCTTTATTAATCTTTAATGGGTATAACTTCCAACGGCGCCGAATGAGTTTTATATCCTCCGACATTTTACGCGAAGGAGTCCCTACAGCCACACTGCTCGCCGACCACCCTCACCCTTCTTTATGTACTATACTGCCTCGGCAGTTCTCTAAAAGAGCTCTGCTCGGCTGGAGAACCGGCGCTGAGCGGTATAAAACGATAAAACGATTCGACCACGAGCTTTTCACACAGACTCCCTGTATCTTCGGCGCAACCCTCCGGCATATAACACACACGGATATAATATAGATCAGCTTGATCTTCAAACCTTTTAGGGTCGATTTCTGCGGCTATCACCTGGCTGTTTCTCTGGAGGAACATTATTTTCCCTCTCGCCGTATTATTATTTAATCTCACGTTTTGCATCGACATTTCGTTTCACGGACGACAACGAATACAATATATCTTCGTTCCAAGTAGACATAGTTTTTAACGGGAAGCTATAAGTGACTTTTTTAAATGGTCACTCTTGTAAAGCAATTTACCATAAAACTTGAATTATTATCGAAATTATATTCTATGAATTATTTTTGGAAATATTCAAGAATGAAGCAAAAAGATAATTGCGTTGCTTTAGTCCTGTCAGAGCCCAATTTTTTTTTTTCATCGTAGGCACATGGGAGTTTCTTAATTATTATTCTTAAAATTGTTGTCTTTTTGAATTATTTCGAAAAAAGAGTGTAACACTTTGAAGCTGCATTTTATTTGCGTATAAAATTTGTTTCTTCTCGTATAATATATGTCACGTATGAAAAGCAATTCGCGAAACACCTGTACAACGAAGCATTCGAGATAACGACTGGTACTTCAGTGCACATATACGATGCCGTTGTTGCTGATACACAATTCGTAAGGTGTGTTATTTTTTTTTTTTTTTCTTTTTTTTTTCATCTTTGTTCCGTCTTTTATATTTCTGCTTTCTGTCTCCATCTGTTTTTAACATGAACGCGCGGAGAAGATCGGGCGCGTTGTACGACCTTGCAGAAGGGCGTGGTATAAGGTCGTAACTCTCGTACGGCGGCGCCTCTCGCGCTCTTTTTTATAGTATATACGCGCCGTAAGGCCACGTGCGTAAAATCTTGCCACCGCTGGCTTTCGGCATGACTTTTTATGCTGGCCAGGTTCTCTTCCCCTCGATAGGGCGAAAGACGATCCTCCAGGTTTATCATTTCCACGATTTTTGCTGTAGACATTATTTTATCACTCTGGAGGAAATCTTTTTCCTCTTTTTTCTTTAATTTATATTTTCTCATAAAGCAGCCGCGAGTTAACGTACCTCGAATACTCATAACTATATTTTTTTTTGCTTACTCATATAGGAACTTTTGTTTGTACGAGAAAGACAAAAAAAATCGTGATTTTAATATCAGGATATTAAAGTGAAAGTAAAATTTTATATACATTATATATTGCTTCCTTTTCCCTTTTCGCCAAATCTTTGTGACAAAGCCAAAATCGAAAAACATATTTCCTCATAGAGCTTTTGTAAAAAGTGAAGATTAATGAGAAAACCAAAGGTCCTTATTTTATTGTATCCTTATTTTACAATCTCCGAGTAAACAGAATGTCAAACAATTTCGATTGATTGACTTCTTCGGAATTAATAAACGAAGTAGAAAAAAGAAAAAATAATTCAGACTCGATATTAATTACTCGAAAAGAAGAAGGGTAGAAGAATCAAGATGAGTATATGAGAGGTCGTGGGGTCACGTGTCGATTGTGATATCCACGACCGTTGAAGAGCCTCCCCTGTCTCCTTCTCTCTCCCTCTCTCTCTCTCTCTGGATGCGCCCCCGCGTTTTCTTTGTTGGTCGAAGCAATGCCGATCGTTGATACGAAAAGGGGTTGCCCGGGGCTGCTAATAACCCCCTCTATAAATAGCTCGGAATTCCTATCGCTCGACCAGGTCTCTCCCCTCGAGTCTACCTATACCTTTGTTAGCGCTTTCTTCTACTCCGGTGGCAGTGCTTGGCTCCTCTTCCAGGGGCGCCTTCCAGTACGCGCTTAACTATCTTTTCACTTCCCACGTTTTACTCATTTTGCCTTCCTCCGGTTTCACCTCCACATCTCTCTGTCTGCTTCTTGCTCTGTTCTCAGCCAATATCTTCTTCGTTGCCGATGTTCTCGTCTGTCTTCTTTCGCTCCTCCTCGTTCTTCTTTTTCTTTATTCGTCTTCTATGTACTTGAGCCGAACACTTAAGACACCATTGCAACGTGAAGAGACGTAAGACGGCTATATCTATTTTCACTTGCCTTATTCCCTCGTCGTCTGGCGATCTCTTCCCGTCGCCTCTGAAGTCTTACAACGCAGAGTATCCAGCTCTCCATTCTCGTGAATCTTTGGGCAAAGTAGTGCACGGAGCGTCGTCAAGAAGAAACGGTGCACCAGGCTGGGGTACATGCGAGGGTGGCTCAATGGCAGCCTATAATATGAAGCACACTTCTGTGATAAAAGTCTACCTAGCCCTCTTCTTCTTCTTCTTCTTCTTCTGCTTCTTATCCTTCCACTTCTTCCTCTTTCACCCCCTTTTAGTCACCTGGCGACTACATTCACGACGGCGTCCCACTATCGGAAAGTTACTGAGAACAGCCACGACCGAGACAACCTGATAATAGGACAAAGGGTCGCTCTGCTCAACTGCACTAAGCTGCAGAATGCCATGACCTGATATTATAAACCTTGTTCATATACATCGAATCACTTGAACAAGGAAAGCAAAGAAAAAAAAGCGTGAAATTCCAACACGGGGAAAAACTGTTAGTTACCTTTTAAATGTTATATTAACTATTTTCAATCAGTTGGTATTACCAATCGATCTGTTTATCATCTGTTCGGTGATTCCTCCAGCTAGCATTTTTTTTTCACCGTGGAAAACATGCGAAGATTATTCAATTTTTTTTTTTTTTTTTTTTCAAGTAAATGAGAAATACGTGACTGATGTTAAAGTTCCCTGAAGAACTCATAAGTATTATTCTTTATTTTTTTCTAGCTTCGCTGAGAATTCTTCTTGAAAAGTAAATACAAAACTTAAGTACAAAGTTTTACGCACAGTTGATAGTATAAATTCATCTTAATTATCCGGTCGACGTTATCTTGTAACTTGCAACCTGCGAGCGCTACAAGATTGGACAATTTTCCGGTTCACCGGATAAACCATGCTGCCCGCTTGCTTACGTTTTTCTGCCTTCAATCTTTTCTCTCTCCTACTCTCGTTTAAGCTTCTCTTTCCTCTCTCGTACTCAATGATATACCTTGCAGTAATTTCCCACGGGTGTTGTCTGCCCTGAAATTAGCAGTTGCGTTGTTCTTGGAGATGAGGATGCGAGGATACGAGGACGAGAGAGGAACGACCAAGAGGAACATCTCTAGTTTGATCTTCTTTCTTTCACTATGACAGCAACAACTATATACTTAAAAAAAAAAAAAAAAAAAAAAAAGAAAAAAAAAATCTGGGCCGATGCATTAAGTCAGCGTTAACCGACGTTCAACTGATCAATTGATACGTACAACTAAAAACCTATTTAGTTCAATAACTCGTCATTTCATTCGTCATTCATAAAACTCGAACATGAAAATCGGATACCAAACATTTCTTCCACGGAAATACAGTGTATCGAAGGTGACAAAATTCGGGATTGTCGGTGGGAGAAATGGTTATTGGGAGTGCTCTGCTGGTGAACGAGAAACAGTAGTGGCGTATTGAGAGATTATGGCATTGCGCATTGTGTCACACGATCAATGTAGTAAAGCGCCGCGGTGTGCCGCACCCGATCGTGCGAAAGCTTTATAACCGGCGACGAGATATCTCGATTGGAAATCCGGCCCTGTCATACAACCACGCGTTTCAGAATGGTCCATGATACCGGCTAACCTAAAGCCCGCATTATTGTCGACGTTAGTGCACGCATAACCGTGAGTAATACGACTGGGCGACGTCACAAAACTGGCCTCTGCAGGGATTTTCTACAGGGAAATACCAGAGCGTGTTTTCGGTCTCATTTCATTTCTCTCTATCTCTCTTTCTGCATTTCTCTCTCTATGTATCTCTACATACACCACCTCATCGATGCACATTATAAACTGCAGCGCACTCTGTATCAGCGCGGAATTTTCGAGCTCGGTTGTATGCCCTCGGGATAATCTCATGATTATGTTACACCGGTATCAGTACCGCACTATTTTTAAACGTAATTACTTTCGCGAGCTCTTCTCATCGGGTCCAATGTTTTGCCACGTTTTACCGTACCAATATTATTTTCCAATCGTTCCAAATATTTCTGCAAAAGGAAAAAAGCCTGATTCGTGAAAAACCTGATAGAGATAAAGTAAAATGTTTTAAAGACACGAAAGATACTTCAGGATGCACTAATAAATGTGAAATTAAATAGTTTGCAATGAGAAAAATGAGAAAACATATGACATTTTGGTAAGAACATTATTAACCACTTCAGTTAATTTTCTTTTGTTTTGATGTCGATAAAGTATACTTCAAAATACATAATTCGATTAGCTTCCTTCGTCAGCTATGATCCACGGATAAACGTGTTGTATATAAGTCAGAGTGTATATACTATGGGACGTTTGTAGAGTTGCCAACACTGATAAATGGCAATTGGCGACGTAAGACCAGTCCTGGTGATCCTCTTGAAGTGCGGAATCTTAATGGTACGCTTCTCCCGTTTCTCCAGGCTGTAGAAGCTCTATATCCATTTCTCGTTTGCCAGCTTGCATCCGCGACTTACAACCACGTTGCTCCTCTCTTGAGCGCTTATCCCGTTCTCGAGGGAGCGCGAGTACCGTGTTTGATCCTGCAACAGTGTTAACTTATAGTATGCCTAAGCTAGCGCCAGCAGCATCGCCAACTATACCGAGGCTTATGTATCTATATTGCGTTGTTATACATCTCAAAAGATCCTGGAACACGTTTCTAAAGTATACGAAGTAAACCGACATATCTGTGCAATCTCCGAAGAGCACGCACGTCTTTTTCCTAATATTATGCATGACTTTTATTCCGGTTTTTGGGTTTTAACAAATATTTACTTTTGTAAGTAATGTTGAATAGAAAACTTAATATAACTCGTGTAAAATTATTGTTACTTTTACACGAATCGATGCATTGTCTTGGGATTGAAATTATTTTCATATTTAAGAGAAATCAAAAGTTTAGGTTTGTTTTATTTCTCTTGTTCTACTGTCGCGAGGAAAATGTATATTTAAAACAAATCATTCGTCATCGAATGTCCGATTTATTTCACGTCATTGATACTCTGTTTGTCAGCGATTATGCGACTTTTAGATTACCGTCACCAAACCCAGTAACGCCAAATTCTGGCGCATGGACATCAGGAATTCGCCGTTACTTTCTACTTAATTCGTCCCGTACGTCAAGCGCGTTATACCGCCGAGTCCTAGGCGCCCAACGACGACAAATTGCCAACCATAAATCGCGGGCACGAGTGGAAAAGGGAAAGAGTGGGAGAGAGAGAGAGAGAGAGAGAGAGAGAGAGAGAGAGAGAGAGAGAAAGATGGAAGGTTTGTCTATAGCCCGTCGGCGGTGAGGTCGTCGACGTCGGAGATCCTCTTCTCATAGCCACAGCAGATTCGCGATTAATCAAAGCTGAGCGAGAAGCAACGAAAGTTCAAATTATTTTTCAAGTCTTCAGCCAATCTCGACGTTTTTTTCTGTCGAATTACGAAAAAAAAAAAAAAAACAATCTTAAATGTAATCATCAACCCACTTTTCATTTTCATTGCTATTCTTATGAGCCTAAAAATTAAAATATCGATTTTATTGGTTTAACGACATTAAAAAAATAGAAAAAATGAACAAAACAAAAGAATAAGTAAAAAAAAACAGTTGTGAATTATTTGTTATGTTACAAATTTATGACACACCAGGCATTTTTTTTTTAATTGTCTTACATTAACAAAATAACAAATTCCTTGCCTGATAACAAAATTCTATAGAATAAAAATAATTGCGCAGACAGAATACATGAATATTGTAGTATAAATGATAAAGAGCAAATAAAAAATGGTCTCGCAGTCGGTAGGACTCGAACCTACGCTCCCAGAGGGAATCTGATTTCTAGTCAGACGCCTTAACCACTCGGCCACGACTGCTACGATACGTGTTCGTTAAGAAATCATTTTGTGCACAGGAGAGAAAGGTGTATCGAGAGAGTTGCATGAGTGCAGTCAGTCCAGGAGTCGTTGAACAAACTGTTGGTAAAGCAGCAGGTTAAAGAAATAAGAGCAGTCGTGGCCGAGTGGTTAAGGCGTCTGACTAGAAATCAGATTCCCTCTGGGAGCGTAGGTTCGAGTCCTACCGACTGCGGAAGACATTTTTTTCTTCTCCAAATAATTTATTCTGTCTCCATGTACTATTTCCTTCTCTCTAATTCTATTGAATTTTTGTATCAAGCAATAAATTTGATATTTCGTTTATGGGTCTAGTGCATCATAAAGCTATAACGAAATTTTATTTCACAGAAAATTGGCTGGTTATAAATTTGTAACATATAATAAACAGTCCGCATTGTAATTAATTCCGGCAGTGAGATATGCAAAATCCGGTATTGCGTTACTCTTTTATCGCATATTTCAATAGAGTGCTTCGAATGCCAATGACAGAACGTATTATTTCTGGTTTGTGCGTTTGAAAATATTGAATAATCACACAAACAAAAAATATTGCGTACGACTGTGGTTTTTTTTTCGAGCTGTGTGATCATTTATTTTTGACAAAAAATTCGTTAATCCGTTGATGAAGTAATTGCGGGAATATATTTTTTAAAAGCCAATCAGCGATAATGGCTTTACTATAATCATCTATGTTTGGGCCTATCTATAAAAACAAATATACGTAGAAAAAGGTTCTTTTGGAACAACAAAGAACTTGGTTAAAAATACAATTACGATATACTTAGCAAGCTCAACAAATTGTCAGTGAACACTAGCTTCGATTTTCTTACCAGGTCATTAGTCGTGTGAACTGGTTACTTAGTTAGTCTTTACGAAGTGTTTCTTGGTAAATTTTTAATCAAGTTCTTGGTTACTTCAACGAACCCATTTTCTCAGTGTATGATGTTTCAATACGTTTATCTGTAATCACATTTTAACACGCTTTTCGCGAGACGTGAGTTAATTAAATACACGAAAAGTGTGTTGATTCAACGCGTGTTAAAATGTGATTAGAGATAAACATGTTAAAACAACACACTTGTCTTTACAGTGAAACCGTACCTGTAGCATCCCTTCTCAGTGACCGCACATTGTAACTTTAGCAATTCGGCAGACAGAGTAATACGAACCGCTTATCGATCCTGCTAGCGTGCATACGTTCGTTCTGTCTGTGTCGTGTTATATTTGCACGTCCGTTTGTACGTAACATACGTGCATGTATGTACACTGACAGAGTTCTCCATCTCAGTGGGTTGCCTTGTATATTGCACGGACCATCCACCACTTGATTTCGTACGTCGTTCTACAGAGAGTATATCATTTGGCATTGCAATCACGTACTTTGCTATTGCTAATGATCTGGATTGAGAGCAGTTTGCCCTGCCGTATGGGACGTCGGTTGTGCGGTCTCATGCAGAATTTCCGGGCGGAAGTTGTGTGTATTTGTGGATGAACGAAAATATATGCCCGACTTTAACCGCGTCGGTGTTTCATCTTCGTCGTAATCAAGATATTAATTTCGTTTGAATTTGTGAGCAGCGTCATTAAAAAAAAAAAAACTTGTTCTCCACGCGGATGATTCATATAAGCGCATCGTTTAATTTTACAATTTTCTTTTCCATTGAAAAAAATGTATAAACACTCGCTTATACAACCCTTAATAGTGTTAAGCGACAAAGTAGCGTCCAGAGACAATGGACATGGGTGAATGCCATGGCATGATCGTGGATAGCTCACAATCGCGGATGGCATTTACACACACCAATGATTTTCAATTGTCCCCTACGGTAATAATGAACGCGATGGCGCTCGATCTGCACCGGGATTCCCAGTGACAGCCAGACCAGCGACGCGGGACTCTGACGATCTCACTCTATACTCGCGCAAACTCGTTATTCGCTCTTTTTCGGACTCGTCCGGTCACAGCGCCGAATCGCGTGTATAGTATATATATATATATTTACGGAGAATGGATGATGAGATTTGGGACGAAAGCGATTGACTGACTCGTAGATGGAATCCTCCCTCTCTTCACTATCCTGTATACTCTAAAGTCATGTGAGAATTCTTTTCTTTTTTACCGATTTCCCTGGCAAAAATTTGACACAACTGGTAAAAGCTCAAATAAGAATTTTCAGTATAATTTATTAATCCTAGGACTGTTTTCAAATAAGTAATACCAAAGGAATTATAAGTTTTTCGAATAAAATAAACTGTGATCTTGTAGTTAGTTAAGAAGTAAAGGAAACTTTAATGGTTTCACTTGTTACCTCTTTCCTTTTCTCCGTTTCCATTTCTTTATAATGCTAAAAGAGAACCGAGAGGATGTGTTTGACGCTTGGTATAATTTCGAAATTGGCCGACTCTTCCTAGTTTCGTCTCTTCAGACTCGTGTCTTCTTCTTCAATGTAGCTCTCTCTTTATCTCTCTCACTTGCTCTGGTTCTCTTGACTTTCTTCCTGCCGCGAACTCCCTGGCGCTCTCCGCTCCGGTTGAGAGATAGTTCCTCGTTGAACCGGGTCACGGACTCGCTCATTCGCCTCCGCGAGCTCTCCCGACATCTGCCACTTTCAGGAGTCGTCAGTGTCTTCGACGATGCGAATTTATCCACTTCGTGAACGCCGGCGCTGCTGGAAATCGAGAACGACACGGTCGGCCGTTTTGCGTGCTCAACTATAATCTGTGCCTGACATGGAGTGGGCCCCCAGGCTTCTTCGGATAGCCAAACAAGTCTGACGAAACAAGCCGAAACCGAAAGCCAGCTGATGTGCTCGTCGAAGGAGAATGCAAATCGGTGATATACTATGTGAGATAAAATTAAAGATTTAAACGCCGCCGTTAGGAACTACATCGTCCGGACGAATTCACTGAGCCGTTTCAGTGAATTTCCTACACCTCCAATTTCTTCCAAATCCTATTCTGAAATTGGTTACATTGTATCCACACAACTGTGCCGTTGTCCTGGCATATCCATTCAGCACTGTGGGAGCACCAATGACTTCCGGTAAATTCAGCAAATTCAGCACATCAGAGTGTCCAATACAGTGTCGGGCTTTGCCAACGCAGCTATCCCTCGTGTCCCTTCTGTACAGTAACGTTAATGAACATTCAAGTATCCGAGCGAGCCGACGCACATCACGCATTAGAACGGAAGCACTTCTGGACTGCGTTGACCAACAGCACGTATCGTATTCTCGCTGCAGGAGAGCCAGAATATCATTTGCTCTATGACTATTACGCCTGTCGGGTTTCACTATGAATGTTACAATGCGATATGCGACGCGAAATAATATAGGAATTCGACTGGAATGAAGAAACAGTGACAGTTTACGATGAGAAACGGTAGCGGTCATTGAGCAAAATTATCATATTTAAAGGGTTGGTACACATGATTGGAAGGGAAGTTGAGGGAATGCAAAACAAGGGAAAGAGTTGAATGTTGGGTCCAATAGGGGTAAAGGTCCCGTGAGAGCGGTGGGTCGTTCATACATATTTATGAAGATTTATCGTAGGCACGCGAAGGGCCCGCACGCTCCTCCCATCCTGGACGCGACCATCCTTTTTTTTTTTTTGTCCTGGCGCTCTGCCACCATCACCTGTTCCACCCGAACGCATATTATTTTCAACCTCCAATGTACTCTACCCGGTGCATCCTCTGCCTCATCACCTCTCCCCATTGTCGTTTCATCCTCTTACTGAACTCTTGGCTCCCCTTCTGTTGCTCTGGTCGTTTTGGTATCGTAAATCAACCTTGAAAATCTTGGCTGCCGGATGAAAATGCTACAATATTATTTTATAAATATATAAAACATTATTTATTTATTATTAAATCATTAAATAAATCATTTACTTTTTAAATCCTTAGAACCGAATGATGACAGTTTAAGTGCCCCTAATGCAAAATTCAAGTTAGCTGGGAGTGGTTACACGGCGGCGAGACGCTGCCGAAGCTTTTACTGCCAGTCAGCACGACCCGAATTCCCCCGCGGCGTGCGAAAACCAGAGCGACAGGACACTAGAATCGCGAGCTTTCTCTGTCCTTCGTCCGTGTATTTCTGTGTCTCTCTTCTCTCGCTGGGACGCGACGCGCTTCGTCCAGGCGGAAGTGCGCGGCGGTGGCTGGCATCATTTCCGGCTACCACTGTTTAGTTTCCGCTGTTTCCGGCGGCTATCTGTATCACTGCGTCATCGCGCGACTCGCTCGAGGTAGCCAGCGTGTGCTGCACACACTGCAGCTGGTGAGTATGCCCACGATATAGCGTGGAGAATCCACTTGTCTGGCGAACGCCACCCTCTCGAGTGCGATCTCCCGACGCGACTATCCCCCCTCCCCCTCTACCCCCGTTCCCCTCTTCACCTGCGCCAACGTTATAGCACTAAATCAACGCAAACGCGGTTCCCAGCTACCTTCCAAGCCCCGCTATCCTCTCGTTTGAATTTTCATCCCCGCCCACTAGCCGCCTTTCTTTCCGGTTGGCCCGTTTTCATTTTAATTCTCATCCGGCCACCGGACCGCGGCTGGAATACAGATATCTACTCCTGTATAGCACAGGACAGTGGGTAGTTGTACCGGTGCACCACCGCTGTGGCTTTATTAACGCGATAACTTAAATTTCCCCTCCTCCCCCTCCCTCTCCTCGACTATACATTCATTTCAGTCTCTTCCTCCTCCCGTCTTCATTTATCTTCCTCTCTGTATCTACTTTTCAATGTTCATTTCGTCATGCCGCGGAAATTTTAATTCACCTCGTCGAAGCGATCGATGACTGAAAAGGTTAACATTCAAATGATTATCATATTTGTGGCATTGTTTTATTATTAATTCGAATAAAGAGATGCCTAATCAAGCGGCCAAAAAAAAGAAACAGTCTTTTTTCTAGATATATTGCTCACTGACTGCGAAATCGGAGTTTCGTGAAAAACGCGATTAAAGTTCTAAAGGCGGATTATACATGATTAAAAGATTTACTTCATAATTTGAGAACGTCATCAGATGCTATCTCTAAAACGCCAATCAACTTTTATGACTACATATTTATAACCCCCCTTAACTGCCAGAAATTTCTCATTCAAACATCGTGGTGGACATATTTGTATCTCAGGTGGATTGCCTCTTTTCAAACACATTCTTTAACATACCAGACAGATTTTTTTTTCTCTGCTCCACTTCATAACACGAATGATGGAAATTTTTTTGAAAAATGTGAGCAGCGATTCTCGCATTGTGGGATTTATGTGTAACAGTATAGAAACCTTTCACGGGCGAGATATTCGAGTTTGTTGAGAGAGGTCACTGACCGTGGGTATTGAATCTGCAGTGAATATATATGCATATACATATACATATGAATGTTATATCGAAACCAGCTTTGGGCGAAAGCCACCCTCTCGAAATCCTGTTCCGCGCGATATGAAAGGCACGAGTGAGTCGAATCGAGATGCTTCCCTGGACTGGCTATCACAGCGCTCGATGCACCACGACGAAATAACTCGGAGGTCCGACGCGTTCACCAAATAACGAGAGAGTGGGAGAGAGAGAAAGAGAGAGAGAGAGAGAAAGAGTGAGTGCGAGGTGGAAGGGGACGAATGAGGGGGCTGATTATCCGCCAGAGGCGCATAATGGTGAACCATGGTGAGAGCATTTCAGCGTTTAATGACAGCAGCGAGCTCTGCAAGCACCAGGTTCGAACGACGAGTCCCACTGCCTCCGATCGATAAAAATATAGTTGCTGTTTTATTTTTTGGCGAAGTCGAAAAAGAAAGAAAAAAAAACCCCCGTAGAGGAGAGATACTGTATAGGTATGTACGCGCATTATTGCAGCAGTTCTGGGAAAAATGTGGTCGACGGAGGGGGGAGAAGGGAGATCGCAAACTCCACGCGGAGGCGTTCGCCTCTCATAACCACGTTGATGAACTCGCTTGAACGATTCGCGCGAGAGAACGAGAGGCAAGTTGCAAAAAATAATTGCGCGGTGTGCAGATCGTTAAGAGTGCGGTTCGTTCGTTGCCGCTCGTCGCCGGAATCGTGCAAAAATTGCTATTATTTTTCTCATCTTTCCACGTACTAATTTGAGATTATATTGCGAGACGCTTGGCTGTTTGCTGCCGCGGTGACGACATGCCGCCGTGAATGAAAGGCTCCTTTATCGTGAGAAGCCAAAAGTGGATGAGTTATAAAACTTCTTACTTTTTATTTTCCGTTTTTCGTTGCCGAATTTACTGAGAGTGCAGAAGAACGGTTTCCGGTGGAAAGAGCGAATTCCTCAAAAAGGAAAAGTCTTTGCCAGACTCCGCTAGCCGATGAATTTCAAAGCAGAGAGTGGTGGGACACAGATGCGGTATAATATAGTCGTTACACAAAAAATATGTTGCGCTATCGTACCGGAGAGACGATTCGCCACGAAATGTCGTGACTGAAATATAACACGAGGGGTCGCATTATTCTATTGAAACATTTTTATTCAAGACACTATCGGATAAAATATCAAACGACACCAGTAGTCACAAATGATAGCACTAAATATTATTTTACCCCGTAGAATGATCTTTAGCAGTAATAGTTATCATCCAAATTCACATAAAAGGTGATCCAATGATATCTTGAAGTCTTTCGGTATCATAAAATGACATCCCAAAAGCGCATAATGCACAAATGGCTCAGAAGTTGAAGTGTCATGACTGCCGACACGTCAACTTCATATAAAATGTACAATCATAGCTCCACTTTAGATTACATCCAGGCCTAGCATTGGGCCTAACCGGCGAACGCTGCGATATATCACGCAAAGACTACAAATCTCCGGTGGCAGTGAGACACCGGGTTCGAAGAGGCAAAAGTTGGGACCGTGCGTTGGTCCCAATCGAGGGACGCACCGCAGGCACGCAAGTTAAACCCACCTACAGACAGGATGGATGCTCAAAGAGCTACGGGACGTCGGGCGATGTCCCTTTGTCGTTGTTTCGTTTCGCTGTGACTCTCCGAAAAGGGCCACCCTATCTCTGCGCCACTGTATTTAAAGGGCATCAAGACTTCACAACGAGGACCAAAGAACCCGTGCCAACGCAAACGAGCCTCCTGGATATATGGACGAAAAACATATATATATATATATATATTTCTTTTTCTGCGTGGCCAGCTTAGCTTATGTTCGGGCTGAAAGTCAACGAATGTCATCTGTACGGATTGTCGGTACGTCGTAGTTGTAAGGTTTCGAAATATATACCGATTGTTACTGGAGCATACAAAAGAAAAATTAAAAGCACGAGGTCGACAGGGCTTGAGCCCAGCGCGGTAAATCGAGAGAAATAGCAAAAGGCTGCGTGCCGACCGTGACAGAGAAAGATACACACACACACACACACATGTGCGCGGGCGCGCGCGACGGCGAAGAAAGAGTTATCGTTTCGAGATCTTACGACCGCGATTTCCAAGTCCCCGTTGAATAAAAGAAGCAAATAAAGTATTAATATGTTCAAAGGTCTCCCTCGCGTTTGCTCTATCGGTTCGGCGGTGACTACAAATAGCTTGTCAATCGAATCATAATAGAGTCAGGATATCGGTGGATTATCTGCGAGAGAAACGTTGCGATCGTCATTCAGCTTTGAACCAAGCTGAACTAGAGACTGGAACCACCTCTTGGAGAGTACCCCTGTCAATCGTTTGCGGGTCATCGAAGGTGCGTCTCACGGTGCCATGAATACCCAAAGGCCATCGTAGTCACCTCCAGATATTCTGCCAGTGAAAATAAATATGAAGGAATCTCTGTGTCACGAACAGAAGAAACGCGATCTTTAAATAACTACTAGTCGAACGGCTCGATACAACGTATTAGACATGTTAAGTATTACCAGGGTTGTATTGTATCGGGAATCGCGATCAGCACGCAGCTAAGACTGTAAAGCTGCCTCGTTAAAGTCATTACGATAGCAGAATTCGATATAAATAAGGCTTAACGTCTCGTAAGTTTGTATGTAACATTTTAGTATTGATCCGACATTAATATCCAGATTTTAAATTTATCTACAGGATTCGTGAGAGTTCAGGATAATATCAGTTGTCAGACAGAGTGCATGACAGAGAACATAGAAAACATAGAAATTTTAGTTTGGAACATGCGGTTCAAGACGAGGTTTCAATGCGCCGGGACAACATCGCTCTAGTTGACCATAATCCTCATTCGAGTAAGCTTGTCTAGCCCGGGGATTCCCCAAAATCGCTGGAATGTACTACAGAGTACGAGTTGGCTCCTGATGCTACTACCAACCGTGAATCCAGTGCTCTACAGTCAATCGGAATCACCCGGAGTAACAGAACTCGAGAGACTAGCAGAGAATGGTAACACTGGATCAAACTATAATTCCAGTTGGCATATTGACGATTTCGAGGATTTAACTGTAGGTATTATATTAATGCTACATCTATATATTCTCCACAGGAAGTCCAACCGATCATCACTTATGTTTCATTGATTCGATTGCATGACAAAATATACCAAAACGGAAAAATTTCGCGACAAAACATCACAAGATCAAAATAATACGATAAAACACTCCCACGGGCAAAAGTTCCAAATAAAAAAAATCGAATGACATATTATTTCCTATCACATGTACAGATCGATCACGAGTTGCAAACTACAGTAACACAGAAACCTCTATTTCGATAAGCCTGTTCCGATGCTTCTGTGTCTGGATGATCTGTAAATCAGTGGGCGCGTGGGGTCGATTGTCTGAAACCGGATTCCTCGATCGTGTGCGATTAGCCGTTCACGTGACTCTCTCGTGATTCGAGAGAAGAGCCCCCGTGGTGAGAGGAGGTAAAGCGAGGCGAAGGGAAGCTCAGCGAGCCGATTGCTACGTTCAGGTAATTCCTGGTTGAGGCTGAACTATCAGGGAGCAAGACCGAATTGCTCCTAAAGTGCTGGAGTCGAGAGTGGGAGACACCGGTGGGGAGATGGGAGGGGGCGAGAACGCTAAGCACTCGGCACTGAATTTCCGTCCCGTAATCGGCCTGGATGCTAACACACCCATAACCGTCTAACACACCAAAGTTCATTCGCACATGCATATATCGATTATATATCATGTTGCGCTTCCTGAATTCGTATCGTACTTTCCAAAGCTTGTACTGTTGAACTGGGTGAAGTGCCCAACGGTTTCGTTTATGCTTCATTCGGTCATCCAATGTTACTTGCTTCCGGGCATTGAAAAGCAATATCGCTCGGATGTCAATAAACTCAACTGGTAAAATTAAACAAGTACTATCGTTTGACTGCCTACGTCAGTGCTGAAAAAAAAAGAGAAAAGATTAACGGAATGTTACGTGTATATGAAAGCTAACTTTTGTACGGTGCAGGATGCAATTTTTGTAGTCAATCGATCAGCATCGGTAGCAGCCTCTCCGATAAAATATATGTATACGAACGCGACAGAGTTTATTCTATATACTGAGATTTTCAATATTCGTCCTCTTTCACTATCGTCTCTAGATGGTCGGACAATTAGTGAAGTCAAACCATTATCTTTTTCGACTAGGCTTCCCCGAAAAGAAAAAAGAAACTGTCTTTTTGTTTGTTTTTTTTTTTTTTGCTTTTGATGAACCAATCACACAATTAGGCTCGTCATTGAAATCCTCACTGACTTGAAACCTCGAGGAAGATCGATTCGAGTCGAGTTTTGTGATCCGGTCACCCACGGTGCCACGGCAACTACATTGTGAAGAGACGCGAGACGTTCTGACGTTGTTGAGAGTCAACTAGATTCGGATGTATTCTGATGTTTCAGTTCTTTCTTTTTCCCCGTTCGTATACGCTGTTTGAGTGCTTCTCGCACAACCGTATTTCTATCTCTGTCTCTCGCTCTCGCTGTCTTTCTACCTTTCTCCCTTCCACATTCGACAAAAAACTTCGCTCGCAACCTCCGAGATTCAACTCAATTAAGTAAGAGCCTTCCGAGTCTTGACAAGGTACGACATCATTGTTCTTTTATGGAGGGCCTAAATAAGTGAGTCCGCCACAGCATATCGAGTGGCAACCAAGTCCCGGAGAGAAAGGATGAAGACGGCTTTGGTTCAAGAAAAAAAAAAAGAAAAGAGTAAAAAGGAAAGAGTCAAGTGCTTGGGGTACACGCCCGAAGGAAACCAGGTCGCACGCACATAGTAATGGCGAACGTCGTATAAAACACATCTTGTCAGTCACCAACTGCAACCAGTACGAGCTGCAAAGTCTACAGGAAGCTTTCTCAACAGAATCTACTATTTCAATCATAATAATGATGTAACTGATCGTTACCTGTGCAACTATATCCAGCGACAATCCACCCGGGACGAAATAATTTGAAATGTAAAAATAACCTGTTCAAAAGTGTCCTCGCCACAAATACTCGGCGATAAAATAACCTCACAGCAAATAACCGATAATACAATACCCAATGCATAAAATTAACCTAGAAAAGATATACAGGACATTCGTCATAAAGGATTAAGAAAATTGAGTAGCGAATACGATATGATATTTAGAGATGAAAAAAACGTGAAATCCCAAATATACTTCTCATATCAAGTGGCAGTGATTCATAAATGATATTTAAAAAAAGACGAATTGCACAAAATTATTGGGTATACTGCATTCCCGTTTTCACCGTCCGACATCTGTAAGGTCCCCATCTTGAAAATCTTTGTTGGATTCTTCATTCTGTTTCTCCAGCGAGCATAGGACTGACGGTAGGCGGTCATGCCAAAAAGAGCCTCTCGCACTACCTTACGTTTAATAAATACATTAATCTACGTTCACGATCTCGCTGCCGACGAATGTGTCCTCTTTCTTTAGCTTGCTGCTGACTCTTTCTCTCGCTATGTGGTCGCCGCCCGGTCCTGTGTTCAGTGTTCTACCTATAGTCGGATCATGGTAGAAATACCAAAGAGTGACCATACAAAGAAGGGAAGGGTGCACGCGGAATGTTGTAGCGGGTCGACAGGGAGAAAAGAAACAAAAAGGTAGGTCCGCCTGTAGCGACAGTAGGTATACTTTAATCTTCTAAACTAACAAATGGAAGAACGAAAAAAAAAAAAGGAAACCAAGAAAAAACAAACAAACAGTCCTTCTGTGAAATGGATTGCTAGACTCGGAGTCGTGCGACGTAGAAACACTCAGATACACGTATTCAAAACGCATAACAAGTCTTCACATTTTCTCAGACAGCAGTTGGTTGTTTCTGCAAGCTCGTTTCTGCACTCCAACGACATAATGGTTGTGACACACCAATGTGCACTTACTTGGTGTCGTATATACTTGGTAAATCCGACTACACAGCCGGCACGGAATACGTACGCAGTTACGACATACATGTATGGACATATATTTCTAAGTACTACGGTGTACGAAAGTCCAAACGAAATGGCATTCGTGGATTTTCCTCATCGTCTCTGGCGGAGAAGTACGAAACAGAAGGAGAAAAAGGAAGGACGAGGGGGCATATGCGGGGGACCACCGCCACTCGTGGTCTCTCCGCGGGGAATCTACTTTAACTTTTTAACGAGGATTTGAAGAAGCCGCGAGCGCGCGCGCGACCGCCTCGGCTTGAAGGGTCCGCGTGGCAGAGTACGCCATCGTAGAAAACAGAGAGAGAAAGAAATGAAAAGCAAGCCGGTAACGTAGTACCATGAGAAGGAATAAAAAGTACAGAGAGCAAGCAGGATAACCGCAGTTTGCTGCAGAGTGGGAGGTGGATAACCAGCGGCAGAAGAAATAGAATCATTGCGAAGAGATGGGAGTGGGAGAAAGCAGGACACGGTCTCTTTCGAAAGGGAAGATCTTTTCATTATGTTGAAGGGGGCTGTTGAGGAGAGGAAAGATCATCTAACGTTTCGGCATGGCTGGGATATAAAGCAGGGCAAAAGTGGAGTCGTATATGTTGCATCCTACAGAAAAAAAGTGCAGGTGAGATAAGGAAGCATCCATCGGAGAAAGTCAAAACGTATGAGTGTTACGTAGATTCAGTAACGACGTGTACTGAGGAGTCAAAAAGATGGAAATGAGGAGACGCGATGTGTGCATCCAGGTTTATACGAGGCATTCCATGTTCTTTTCTACTTTCAGTTCAGATAGTAGAAAAAGGAGTTTGCTACAAATATCTAAAAATCAGGTTATATAGTTCCAACACATTTGTTCAATTTTTTCTTTTACATAAAATTACATAACACGACCTTGAAATTTGGTATTCGGAGAGTTTTGAAGAAATAAACGTGCGTATAGCGTAGGTGATTGTCGGAAAAGCTGCTTACTTTTGTTCCTGAGCTATTTTTCTACCCAATCGCCAAACAAGCATTGGTAGGAGGTGCCTTCACTGTGGATATACACAGATCTTTGTAAAATAGCGCTCTCGTTCTTTAGAGTGAATTTTATAGGGGATAACACTAATGGTTTTGGATGGAGAGGAAACGATTCACCTCACCTCTACGCTACTTTCACCCAGTTTCTCTACGGTACTACTCAAGTCTCTATCCCTCTTTCTCGCGGTTTTACCAAGCACCCGAAATATACTCCACACCGATATATTTCTTCGTCCTCAAAAGAAAAGAGGATTAATGCGTTTCTCGCGTAAGTCCTGGCCACTCACCCATAGTATAAGTTAAGTCTTTCACTAAAAGTTTCCTCTCTTGCACTCGCCTTTTTCCCCCCCGTCTTACACTTGTGGCTTTTGCCACAGAGAGTAGCTTGTCGACCGTGATAATGATGTAGCCTCTGACGTAACTGCGAAGACGTCGAACCCCTATCCGCTGCATTGATAAATTAATATTTCAGACACATTTCCGCTCTTCATAGACTTACGGTTTAATTTATACCGACATGACTTCAATAATCTAAACGAAAAAGTACCTTTTATACGAATGTCAAACCATAAATGTCTCTTGGAGATTCCGAACGATGGTTGCGCGCATTATTATAGTTACACCGACGGCACGTAGTTCGAAGTGAATGCGCTCTGTAATTACTTTGTCACTCTATCCAGGCGAAAGTTTGGTGCAGCAGGACAGAAGATAACTGGGCGCGGTAACGTAACTCGGCTCCTTCGTATTATCATGTTAATATTTCAATGCGGATTTCATGGATTCGTGACAGGCGTGTTATAGAATTGAGAACTTGTCGTCTCGCGGTTTCTATTCTCATGTAAATATAGTACTACGTCAGTGTCATACACATCAAAGAGAGATGATATAGGCCCGTATGAGTTCCACCTGCCATTTCCTCACGATATATATTGATCTGTATTTTATTTACTTTTCAATATATTATCTCTCCTTTTCCACAATTTCCGGTATCCGTAGCCGCAGAGTATACACTCAATCATCGTAAGATAAAATAATTGGATTTCCAGCATCCCGTGGAATCGGACAAAAGAGAAAGAGGCGAAGGGTTAGGCCGGGAAGAAAGAAAGAAAAGAAAATGTGTAATCGACGAGGGTGGAATGTCTCGGAATCACGCAACAAGAACATTGCGGTTCTCCTCTTTATTCGATCATCCCCCCTCCGCCCCTCCCCCCATATTTTTATGTTATTACATCACGATAGGGGTTGCAATCGCTACGGTCTACTAGATGCCATATTACCGTCAAATGTAATGTTCAACAACTGATGGACGCCAAGATATTGCAAGAGATCGAAAGATAATTTTCCCTGCCATCTCCACCGGTGGTTAACTACACATGGATTATGGGGAAGAAATACGGCTATAGAATTTGCATATCCAGGGTTGAATGGCAATGTAATGATAGGAAAGCTACAATTTTTCCAATGTCACGACAGACCAAGCGAACATTCTTATGATTTTTAATGTCCGTTGGATGATGTCTTCACTGTCGGCCACGAGACCAGAAGCCACTTTCCAAGGTGTCGAAGACGCCATCACCTTTTCTTGCTTCGTATAAGAACCGGTTAGAAATCGATTCAGTTACGCGCGGCGAATTACGATCGGCACTAAGCTACCGGTTGACTGAAGGACATCGCAATGGCTGAATCGTACTAGTAGAGATCTCTCGGTCTCGTTATATCAACATTTGTGATCGAAATTCCGTAAAATTCAACAGCTCGAAAGAACCACACGAAAACTAGAGAGTTAAAAGGTTTAATCGAACATTACAATCAAACGTTTCAATAGTTCATGGTGATTAAGACCATTATCAATCGAACAGAGAATCCGATCAAACAGCAGTGCCTAAATCCGGGGTTACGATAATAGTACGATAAGTACTGTATTGTTAGTCAATATAGCTAATCTCACGACACGTACGTCGAAATAGCGCCCATGGCCCTCCAGATCAAACTAAGTGAAACGGTAGCTGGAAAATGTGTGCAGTGACCGGTCAAAGCTTCATGCGCGATGGTATAGACAAGGACGAATAGATATGCGGGTGCGTCCTGACCTCAAAGCAGAGATCCTCTGTCGGCGTAATGCCAGGGAACGTAATCCTGCGGTAGTGAGATCGACTCTGGTGGTGAGCGCGATTGGCGTTCCAAGAGGAGGACCAAACAGCAACCAGCAGCCAGGAGATGCGCAGTGGACGGTTCTGATCCCTGCGTTGCTCGGCGTTTCCTCACGCCGAACGACTTAAGCCGATGCTTGTCCGATTTAACACCGATGCCCTTAGTTCTATCCGACTGGCGTTAGATATTGCTTGTATGTAGAGAGCATCATCCCCAATCTCAATCCCCGTTGTCTCTACTCCCTCGATTTCTGCTTACCTGAGCTGATCATTTCGCGCTCATGAGCACCTATTCAGAGTTCATCCAACCGTATAAATCAATGATTCATAGATCAATTCCTCAAGGTAACTTGTTCAACCTGCTTCACACGCGATAAATCATCTACGGCGTGTGTTTATTTCTCGTGTCAATTTTCTTGACAACCTCATAACTTCTAATACATTTTTTACTTGAACACACAGGCGAATGAAAATAAAATGCTATTTTGACATTTTATTCATGGCATAATTTTACAATGATTAATAACAGTTTCTTCATTTTTATCTGTTTATCACGAAGTGGGCTTAGAATTTTGAGGTATACAAACCTGTATGAAGACATTTCGCTTAATTTATGCGAACGTCCCACGCATGCGGCGTTAAACCAGATTGTCATTTATGAGCGCGCGTTTAGACTCCAATCCCTCGGTCCTATCCATTTCGTCTAGGTTTTAAATGGGAATGACGAATGCGTCTGGCTATACGAGACCAGAGCTTTCTCGGGTTATGAATACTGCTTTATACGTTAGACGCAAAATTGTTCACTCGCTTGGTCGTGAATTCGCGAATAGCATTGTGTGGGTTTGAGTCAAGACTACAGCCCGAGCATATGTATATATTATGAAATGTCTACAATTAAAGAAATTAAATTTATATCGTCTACAATTAACTTTTGCGCCCCGCAAAATAAAAATTCCCACCATTTAGTCAATTTCAAGTTACGTTAAATTTCGACATTTTCTATGTTCGCCAAGGTATTATTAGTTGAGTCAGCTCTTGCGCTTCGCGGATCATCGCGAGGTTCCTAGGATTCCGTTTGTGTGAGATAACCGTTGCACACTACCGGGGCCTTTAGCACACAAAAGTGGAAGTGGAATAGACAGAGAAATTCGACGACTCAGCGGGCTTCATCTCCCCATGGATAGCAAGAGCAACCTACTGTACTCACTCGAGCCTCGCCGCTGCTCATCGCAGTTGCGCTCATCTATCGTCGGACGAAAATCTTTTGGCGTTGCAATTGCACTGTGGCCGATTCTCTCACGAGTAAAGTGCTCCCGGTGAATCTAACCGGGAAATCCGAACAGAGCCGTTCGTGCAAAGCTTCGACCGAGCATTGCTGAGAGAGAAGAGCCGTGAGAGGCTATCTCGATTTTCGTGGCCACGTGATAACTGCAAGCAGCCGGAATGTACGGGATCCTCACGAATGATCCGAACCCGCTCAGCCGCACTTCGTTTGCCTTTGGAGCCGATTAAATTGCTTCTCTCTATCCTTTCTATTTCAAGAAGAGGGAAATTCATGCCATGGTCTCCAGAGCTGCTATATTCCGGGGTAGCCTCCTCCATCGGCCAATTACCAAGAAGCTATTCTGCTAGCCCGTACCTCTAGTGAAGAGAGAATAAAATTGAGGGGCGGAGGTTCTGTCAAAACATTATCTAATGACAAATTAAACGGAAAATATTGAAATTTCTTTTCCTATGTCTATATTTGGGTGACTGTAAATTTCGAACTGAAGGTAATCCGCATATTTTTGACTTATCTCAATTTTTTGTTCGTAGATAAAATTGTTGATATAAATTTTCAATGTGTTACGAATTATTTGAAAACAAGCTACTTTGATTTCGAACAGTAGCTTGGAAAGCGTCATAAAAGCGACAACAGCAAGTAAAATTCAACATCAGTAATCTAGGTAAAACCACACAGGATACTTGGAACATACGCTTATCGGAATCTCAGCGAGAGCCTTGACGTAAAACAAGAAAATCGTGGGCGAAACATCGGTAGACTTATCGCTTTAAGGAAAAAAGTTAGCTTCAGCTAGGTAGTGAGTCCCACTTATCCTTGGCGTATTTTACGCTGGCGTCTCTCGTACCTGCATGCGTGCGGCCATCAGGAAGACCAGCGAACAAAAAAAAAAAAAAAGTGCTTGTTTTCAACCCTAATTCGGCGTCAGCGAAGGGACGACGCATATTGTACCACAAAACGTTTATCGCCCGTTGAAATCTCGCATAGTAGCGTGGCTAATGCGCGGGACTCGTGAACCGTGCGCTCGTAAACCGCAACTTACTGCGCGACCCCTCGGATTCTTAGGGGTAACAATCTACAAAGCGCATGCCTATTACGAGGGTCGCTTCAAAGTACATTTATGTTTAGTACTGTCGTGATGCTATCATCACACCCTTGTCGAACATTCGTCACTCTCCTACACCTGAAAAAAAAACTTTCAATAGCCTTCACAGCTATTTCGGTAATAACTATAGCAAGCTGTGGCTTATAATATTACTGTGAAAAAAATCGACTGGAAATTTGCAACGAAACTGGAAGTTTCTATTCATAAACGATTTTTTTTCAAAGCTAAACAAATAAACGCTTTTTTGCTTTACTGTAGAAAGAAATTTTCGTTCATTTTTACTGTGAATAGCATTAAAGTATAGTAACTTGAGGACAAAAAAACAACTAGTATAGTTATCCCTCCAATAGTTTACTCGAGTATTAAAAGGTATACATGTATATGCTGTATGTATTTAACAATAAATCTAAAGGTCATTTATTTGTATCCTCCGGTGTACAAAGAGTCGCCTAACCTGGTAATTCGAAACCGTCGGTTCAAATCGTAAATACGTTACGATGTATCGATGTATCGACTCTGTTTCTCTCTCCGCCAAATGAATTGAGCAAAAGATTTCCAAGCTGTGAGGGAGTGACGCGTGGGTGTCCAGACGGCAACGTCGTTCTTGCCCGTTCGTGCTGTTTCTTTCGTCGAGCTCTCGGCTACGGAATCACGAAATCTTGACGCAAAAGGGCCACGGCGACAATAGTTAGAACGCTCGAGTTCGCAGACGCGAGCGCGCGCGGTCACATCCGGTTTCCTCCAGTGCGACTTGAGTGCTGGACCTTCGCGGAGGTCGAAGCAGTCGACCGGGGCAGAAGGTCGACAGACCGGACAGACGGGAAGAAAGCGAAAAAGAGACGGGCAAAAGAGAAACGAGAGGCAAGAGAGAAACCAGCGTCGGGTGTGCGGACGGTAAGAGTAACGAATGACGCCCGCCGAGAAAGCCGTAACTCCCGTTGCCGATGGGCACTCCCACGTCTTTGCAGCCGCACGTTCTTCTCTTTTTCTTCTTCTTCTTCTTCTTCTTCTTCTCTCGCCATCTCCACCAGTCTTCTGGACCAACCCGATGCAACCCGACGGCTTTACTCTCACCCAACACCTAGAATAACAGCAGCAAAACCTCACATTGGTCACCAGTGCACGCAACGTCAACCTACTCGAAATTTGTATCCACGTAATTCCTTATCAACGGATTAAAGCACCCGAAATGGCATCAATAAATGTCGACTTTTTTTTCTTACTCTATTGAATGATAAATAAAAGACAAACAAAAAATATTGATTTTAGATTTCTGTCAAAAACGTAGTTTTTTGTTTGTTTTTTTTTTCACTTTTCCTTCCTGCCTCATTGATTTGTTGCAAAGTGGTGGCAACTGTTAAATTCTGAACTCATTTTCTGTATCAACGAACAAGAAAATCTTGGATTTTTTTTTTAATTTCAGACAGACATTGTCATCAAGACGCAAAATTAAATGTCAAGAAGAACTGAAATGTATTAATATTGGAATGATTTCTTTTCACCGACAATGATTGAGCTGTTTCACGAACTTTTACTCTAATTCTGCGGAAGTAGTCGATTGTTTCCTTCGATAAAGGTTTGCTGACGAGTGCAAAGAAAACAAACGACTGGGACTGGCGCTATCAGCCCCGAAATTTCATCGGGGTTAAGGGAAATTTTGGGGGTTAGAATAACGAGGTGGGTCACGTGAACGATAGGGAAAAGATATACTCATTGTGCTGACCCGGTAACAAAGGGCGGCCACCGGGCCATCAGCTTGTATAACTGATCGAGCAGCACGTTTCAACAGACACGCTCATACGAAATAACGCGTGACGTCCAACATTTGGTCGAGAGGTGATGCTGATTTCATTAGGCCGATTACAGTCTCATTACAGTGAAAATTACCAGAGAGCCCTGATCGTGCCAAAGCGTGGAAAGCACGTGGCTCGTGTGTACTACTCTACTCGACCTATTTATTTTCAACTTAATGACATTCATTGTATTACGACTGACGGTCTAGTGTAGTCTAATGTATTTGGGCATTGTTGTGGAGCACCACTTTCAAATATTCACTCTGTGAAACTGTTCGTGTACCTAAAAAACATCTAATTAATTATCTTAACCCTAATTCCTAAAAATATATGCCTAATTTATGTGGCAGACAAGAAAATGATTTACAATGACATTTTTCTGACTTTCATTGTTGAAGGTAATATTTTACAGGACAACGTCGTGATATCGATTTTTTTTAACGCCTTTGCACGGTCAAGGAAAAAAGAGAAACAATGAAAGAGTGCTCTCGAGGAGCAGGTTTGCATGTCAAAGTACAAACTCCTTGGAACGTCTCAGAAAACAACTCATACAACTGTATCACTTACACTCAGAAATTAAAAAAAAAATACAGCCATCCTATTCAGTATATCCGTGCGTCGTGCGATACAAAAGATATTTGCAATACAAATCATATACGTCACGTGCACGATACGATGCCTTGAATGTCCTTAGAAGAATGGAAGTACGTCAAACATCCGAGGAAAAATTGTGCAGCAAATTTTCTTCATATCCTTTGGCTTCGCGAGACAAACTCCCACTCTCTCTCTCTGTCTCTGACAATAGTTCAAGTGAAGCGTGCCTCGCGATGCCGAGACGACAATCTTTTTCATGCTAACTCCTTCTCTCCTTTATCTCTTTCTCTCAAGAGTGCATTACCAATGCCACGCTAATGTCGCACTCGTGTACAAGAGGAGGAGGAGGAGGAGAGAGCCTGTATGACAAATCGTAAAGCATGTCTCGCAGCGAGCTGGAACGCGTGGGACTCGTGCAATAAACATCGGTATATTATCCTATACAAGTGACAGATATACTCATACATATACACTAACCCAGCAGTTGTCATTTCTACTGGCGTTCCTTCACTACTCTCCCAACTCTTTCGTACACTGCGAACTCCTCGCAGCAGTATGCATACACCACAGAGTGGACGAGATCAGAGCAAAGAGAAGAGTGAGTATGTTACCCGGAACTACCAAGTCACTCTTCTCCAAGACCTCATCGTTTCCTCTTCTTCTTTTGCCCGACGTGTGCGGCTTGAACCGCAGAAGATGTGTTCACGAGGAGTCTTTCACGGAGTGCGGCTTGACTCCAGGAGGCGACAACGCTCTCTGATGCAACAGCAAAGCGTTCAGACGCGCGAACGAGGGGAACGAGTGTGTCTTGGGCAATATTACAGAGCTCTTTGGTATGGCATTATAGATCGTGCAGGAAACAGGACTGGACGAGAAGCAAACAGATAACTCGGCGCCGAGTAGCAGAAACTACTGGCCAATGCTTTGGAAAGATAGGAAGCCTGAATGTTGGATATATATATACATGAAGTAAAAGAGCGACAAGAAAGGGAAAAGGCGAATGAAGAGTTCCGACAACCCGACATTTTGAGACAGCGCGTCTAGTAGATCGAGACACAATGGATACTTATTCCAGTACCCAATATCGCTGGCGCGTTCTACTTTGTTGAGTTATCCGTATTTATTGTACGCCTGCAGCAGTCACATCGTAGTATTTGTAGAAATACTACGAATAACGCGCAGTATTCGTGTATCATATCACCGTGTATATTGTTAGACAAGCCACGCCGGATATCCGTTTGAAGTATCGAGTTCTGTTGGCGAAACGTTTGCGCGATAATGATGAGGCGGAATGAGGATGATGTGTATCTGTAGTATACGAGGTAATACCTCCGGTCTGCAAGAAGGTGAACAATTTGGCCATGGGAAGGCGTTCTAGTCAGGGATCTTGGGAATTTCGTGGGTGTATTGTTTCTGATTCAGCAACCTAGGCCAAATAAAATCTCCGAGCTCGCTATTTACGACGAAACTACTACGAATATTTTGATGCTGATGTATTTTATTACCAGAAACATTTTCCTCTGAATCACTTTTCACATTGCCTATGATACTGATCCAACGATACGTGCTTTTCCTCCCATTACTGCTTTACAATAAAAAATTGATTTGACGAAACGCAAATGAAGGCAAATGTGGAGGTTTTGTTGAAATGATTCGACCGAGAGAGAACTCGCGATCGACGGGCACAAGATAAGAGACGTACGGTGCGCGCCTCGAAAACGAGTGCGGTTTCGATATATAGATCAGAGAGCCGCATGTCCTCCATGTCTTCTTTCCTCTTCCCAATCTTTTCTCTTAGCCCTCTCACGAGAGGGCAAGAACGTGGAGACGGAACACTACGACGCGCGTAGGAGACGGGAAAAACGAGCGTCGGAAACGAAATCGCCCCTCTTCTCTGGGAAACGAGATAGAGAAGCGCAGCACCCAGTGAGAGCAGTGGAGGAAAAACGAAACGAAGGATAAAAGGGAGCAACATAGCTGGGTGAATGGGAAAGGAAGAACCCGGAATACGGTGGAGGATAAAACAATTCCGCAGTCGAGCGGAGCATCCGACTGTCGCGTTGGGTTAGGTACCACTTTCCCGAGCCCGAACCCCTCCCCCCCCCCCCCCCCCCCTCCCTCTCGAGTTCAACCAACCTCGCACTCCCTCAGGCTTCTTCTCTTCCCGCCTGCTGCTTCTCTCTTCCATACCACCTTGGCCCAATCTTTTACCGTTGTCCCCGCGTGTGAAAAGGCCGGGCGGTTATCGTCGTCGCGAAGGCGATTCGCGGAGAGATCGACTTATCCCTCTGTAAAGGACTTTGCACTTTCCTCACTCTACGAGCGATCTCACAGCCAAGGGAGTGAGCTCACGAACAAAAAAAAAAAAAAAAAAAAAGAAACTGGAATACAAAAAAAAAAAAAAATAAAAAAGCCAACGGATCATTGAGAAGGCTGGGAGGAAGATTGAAGAAACGAAGAATTGAAATATGGAAGACTATACAAAATTCATAACCACTTTTCGAAGAGACATCATAGAGGATGATAGCGGAATGATACAGGAATATTTTGCACTCTTCGTATGCATGAAAGACGCTGAATTCCAAATGCAACTTCTCATTTTTTGTTTGTTTCTTTTTTTTGTTTTTTTTTGTTTCACCCTTTCATATGATTTTTCGTACTTTTTACATTCATGGGAGTCTTGACGTCGTTTAGAGTACAAATTTCCAACCAACTGAAGGCAGACAGAGGGTGAACAGTCAATTCAAAGTGCAAGAAGCTGATTGGGAAAAAGAAGAAAGAAAGAAAGAAGAAAGTCAGAGATGCAGAAGCAGCGGGTTACTCGGAAATAAAGTACGAAGCACGCGGAGCAAAGGATATAAAAGGGACGCGCGCGCGCGTGTAGCAGAGAGTCGGAAGGCGTTTCTCGAGGAAAGAAACGAGCGACGACGACGAGGCGGAGAGCTACGACAGAAGAGAAAATAAGAGAAACGAGAAAATAGTTATATCGTTCGTTCTTTCTTTCCTTCTTTTTTTTAGCGGCGCGAGAGGGGGGTGGGGGGGGGGGGGGGGGTTAACATCAGAGAGAAAGAGAAACTATCCGAGAAGCTTAAACGATGCGTCATGATTTTTATTTCCCTTCGTAAGCAGTTTCTTGGTACAGCTTTGCAACTGTACTCTTTCCTCTGTCACGAGGAAAAACAGGTGAGTACGTTACAGTACTCAAATGAAACGAGCAAAGTAATGGAAAAAGAAAAAAAAAAAAAGAAAAATACTGCACAAGATAAATGCAAATAAAAAAATTCTTTCAACGAATGGCCTTTAATGCCCTTTATAGGGCATAAATCTAAGCACTTTGAAATCTATGAATTTTTTTTTAAGTTACTTTATGGAAGTTCATCGAAGTCTGAAAGAAATACTGAACTACATTATTTCATATCAGTATTATTTCATTTGACATTATTTCTATAGGAATAAGATAAAATCCTGTCCAATTACAGCTACACTCTGTTTATGTCATGAAACCATTTTCGAAATAATTGTTTATTGATTTTTCACGTCAATTTGATTTTTTTTCTCTTTAATACTCAATGATCATTTTTCAAATACAATTTAGTGCAACGATCTACACAATGTATTAGCACTGAAATGATCCGACTTTGCCTCTCGAATCTTCGTGCGAGAGTTACTATCACGCTCGTAGTAGTGAAGTACCCACGCGTCACGATCAGGCCATCTTTCACAAGAGGGGGAGAGAAAGCACACACCGTTGTACATTGCTTCGTGCTTTGCCAGCAAGGGGTTATATTTCTCGTCCGCCCTTATTCTCATTATACCCCGAGGCCATTTCAGAACTTTCGCATTAATTTTACGTTTTACTTAACGCCTTACGTCACTCCCTCTCTTGTTTTTTTTTTTTTTTCTTTTTTTTTTTGCCGCTCGTGCTCCAAAGTGTTGGAGCAGAAACGCAGAGTATTCTAACAGTCAACGCTTTTTTTTTTTTTTTTTTTTCTTTTTTTTTTCCTCAGCTCAACCCTTTCGTTGAAAACCACTCTTAGGGCTTTTCCGTTGTATAGGAATAAGTTTTTTGTTAAAAAGCCGACAGCGGTTCGAGAGCCAACAGCATCACGAAATAGTCTAACCACTGTATATACTGCCTTTTACTACTGACGTGACTGACAAGTCAGGGGAAAGAGAAGTCTGATCACTGGACGGTAGACATTTGTAGCTAGCCACTCACGTAATTCCTTCTAGCAGTGGATTGTCGGCCAGCTGCTTATAGAGTGTGGCTAACATATCGGACGTTCCACGATAATTCACACGGAATAAAAAGCAACTCTCATCAATTTCACTAATACACATTTTTTTTATATTTTCATCAGAGAATGGAGAACCTCAGACTTTTAATAGAGTCCTTTTGTTGCGTCGTTCTGGATTAAAAAATTCATTAATTTACAATACAAAAAAGTAAAAAAGAAAAAGTATCACAAATTTTTTTTTTTTTCAAGTACGGCACTCACTAAAATTCCAATAAAAATCACAGACACTCTATTCAGTGATAACAACAGTATAAAAAATATTGAGGAAACTGAGATATTGCCGAAATGTTTTTCATTCGTGTTAGACTTTTTTTCTCGCATATTAATTTTTTTTTAATAAACCAAATTCGACGCAAAATAAAATAGAATAAAAATCACGAGTATTCTTTTCTGTGGCAAGAAGGATATTAAAAAAATTCGACAAATTAGACGGGTTTCGTACATTGCGAATTATCATGGAGTAGCCCATATGTATACGGATACACAGGCATTGAGCGTGAACGATACTAGCATACAGTAAACGCCCAGGAGTACACGCGTGTGAGATAGAGCCGCTGCCTCGACGGTATCTTTCGATATATCGCGGGAAGTACCCGTCTGCCAGGAGCTACTAGCACGGCGGGCGCATCGAAAGACGCTCGGGGATAGAGAGTTCCGACGTAAGCGTTCGTTTTCTCCCCCTTCTGCTTCTCCTCTTCACGTCCGTTTGGTCATACACACACACACACATATACATACGTGTATGCATTTGCATTTCCACCCTTGCTCACATGTGCACTACGGTAACCCACATAGCAGCTTGTAGATTCATACCAAGCAACATCTCGGCAACTCGCATACCATACCGTACATACGGATTTCCCGTTTTCTCACTTGCACCCACTCGACTCCCAAACATTTCGTGGATTCCTTCGACCGGAGGGTATATCGCAAAATCCGTATGCAATAATCCATGTCAGGTGGGGTGAATGTACTTTTGAGAGAAATTCAGATGTCCCTCGAGAGAGGTTTGATTAATACATCGAGTGGTAAGATTATTATTGCTTTTAAGTGTAGAACGATTATTTAGTATCGATCTATGATTGAAAAATGAAATGTTAAAATTGTGTAGTTTTGACGGAGAGACATTGTGGCTAGAAGCGTCCACGGAAACATTGTCTTAAATTGAGAAAAATATTTCCATTAGCTTCTTCTTCATTTACAAAAATAATGTTAAAAACGTTGTATCGTTTTGAAATGTCATTATTCTTTTACACAACATTCATTGTGATTTATATTGAAAAAGAGAGGCAATTTCACGTCGCAAATGTACGGTAAAAGGTGATAATTGAGGGAGCTAAAAAGCGTAAAAAAAAGAAAAGAAAAATTATTTTATTTTATTCGCGGATAATTTAAATTACAACGAGAGAATAAGGAAGAATCCAACGCATCGCGTGAATACAGCGCACGGCGTGGATGAGAGATAAAGCGCGACGCGTAGCTGACTGCGGATATTATCTCATGGTATATAGTCGAGTTAAACGCGTGGCGTCTTGAACGCCATAAAATTCCGTTTCTTCGTACCCCAGGCAGTAATCAGACAGATCAGGCTTTGAATAAAAAAAAAAGAAGAAAAAGAAAAAAAGATTAAAAGTAAAAGCTGTTCTCTCGGTGACGCCTCCTTCAGCGTGAGCAGCTTCATCGTACTATCGAGACGCTGTCGCGATTGTATCAGAAACGCAAAGCGGAACGCACCACGAATCGACAACTCGAATTGAATTTTTTTTTTTTTTTTCCATTACCACACTTGGAAATCGCGTTCGCGATAACGTTACACATATATGCATACATCAGAGTATTGTCGGATAAAAATGTCTGAACGTTTATGACGTACCGATAGCGGAAGTATCGGAAGTGTCATTGTGATTTACATTTTACGAGTCAATCCAAAGTTGAATAAAATATAAATAAGCGCGAAGAAAAAAAAAATAAAAAAATAAAAAATAAGCGTCTCGGTTGGGTGATACGAAATGTAACGTCGACGAAGTGCATAAAACAACAATCTCACATATAGCACGGTGTTTGCGGGCACGCGGTTGTCGCCGTCAGTTCTGTTTGGCACACGCGAGCTTCACGCACTCACTGATGGCTGCGGTGAGAAACCGCAGTGCAATGTAGAAACACAAGCAACCAGATAAAACAGTGTGCAGGTAGCAGCGGGAATGCGCAGAGATACGATCAAGGCCCATTATCTGTCGCATCATTCATTACAACCCGAGGCTCCTCCTGTCGTCTCTCCGATCCCCTCCCTCTTTCTCTTTCCATTCCTATCTACCAAGTATCTAGCTTCTCTTTATAGTCTTTCGACAGCTTTACGCCTGTTGATGCCTAGTTTCTCACCGCTCGTACCATAAACTAACCCACAACTTGCATTTATGTTGTAGATCAATAATAATACTGTGTCTATTTTATAGGACTTACTCTCTCAGCAATGTCGCCACTTATACAGGCTATTTGTTGAGTAATAAGTTAACTAGTGCTTTTGCCTGAAGTCACTAGAATCTCCCCGTTAAATGTATTATTTTTTTTCGAATTTTCCATGTCAGGACAGTCAGAATGGTCCAAAATGTCGAGAGAAGTGGTTTAGAAAAAATGCACTTGAAGAACAGCTTTATGAATCGAGCTAAAATTTGGCGCACACATGTTTTTTTTTTTTTTTAATTGGTTTTAATATTATTATTACGTTTATATAATAATTATATTATCAATTGAAAATCGTAACACTTGCTGTTATTTACTATGACGTACTTATGTAGAATTATAAATTGAAAACATTAGTTGGTAATTTTAAAGAAGAATTTTTTGTTTTTTTTTTTTTTACTTTTTGTAGCTTCTCCTCAAGGCAACACAATTGATATAGTTCGTTAATAGCTGTTACAGTATTGTTGACAGACGTTAACTCTGCGGGTAACTTAGAGGCTTTAGTTCAAATATGACAAGCAGCTAAACAATATACGGCTTAGCTCTGGTATCACGAGTTTGCATACTAAAGTTACACAAAGAGACCTTTGCGCGTAACCATAACCAGCCGCACATTGGTTGAACGATACGATGACTGAAACGCCCCATTCGTGAGCGGCTACGAGAGAGTAGTTGCGCATTCGAAATTGGTACGCAAAACGGGATAAATCACGCTTATGTCCGCGGCAGCTGCGCTAGCCCAGCGCAAATTCGTTCGTCAACCGAGAATTTCCCAGCGCCGAGTCGAACGCGAGAGTTCAGGCTTTGGATCAGAGCGCGAGCTCGAGTTCCTGTGGGAAGTGAAAACTTGAACGGGGCGGATGGGTGGCTATATATGCACGCGGGTGGAGGTAGGGGTGACCGTGCTCTCTGGCTTAACCGGGACTCACAGCAGCTCGGGACCCTGCCAACAGGATTATTGTCGTCGTTCGTTACGTACTTTATAGTCGTATAGTGTGCCAGTGCCTGGCAGTAGCGTTCGAATTTTTGTGTAAATACTCGCGAGACTCGTTCGTTTTCCCAATTGGTAATAAAAATTGGCAGTCTCCGGGACTTCGGAACCTTGCTTGAACGGTAAAAATCTGAAAATCCGGTGTCCCGTTAATTCTTTTCTCGCCACATTCTTGTGCTAAATGAGTGAAGCTACAGTTACGCTACAGGAATAACAGCGAGTTTTAGATTTATTTTAGGGAGAGAAATTTTTGGTTGAGAAAAAAAAGGAAAATTTGGAAAAGCCTGATTTTCAATTTTTTAAAATTATGATTACAACTTTACGCTTATTCTCGGGTTAGTATCAAACAGTTTTTTTTTTAAACAAGGAATTTAAAAAATTGCAAACAAATAAATATATAGTCTTTTTTCGTATCGTCTGCTATTACAATATTTATTTTCAATAAATATTTTCCAAATTGAATGGCGCGTTTGAATAGTACACTCGAAAAATTCATCAGTTCATTTCCATTATCGAAAAAAAGGTACTTGTAGAGCCAACAAATAAGTTGATGGACCAACAATCGAACAATATGGGCCAACAAATTAGTTGGTCGTTTCAACCAGGTAAATTTACAAGAACGTCATATTGAACTTCGCACTTGGATGTGGCGTTTATTTTTTCTCCCTTATATTATTTTCTACAGTATTTTCAAAAAGCTTTCAATTTACTGAGTGACTTCCTTCCAGTTTCTGCTATTAAATTTTACGTGTGCGCTAAGCCAAAGGATCGAAATTCCGGGAATATCTGTGAGCCTCAATTATTTTTCGTGCTTCAACATTTTGAGTAATCAATAGAGAATTGGAACACGAGCAGAGGATGGAAGGTGCGTGAGCACGCACTCGTCATCCGTACTCGACAACATGTTTTACATAACGTCACCAGCAGCCACGTATAAAATACTGTTGCCAACGTTAGGTAGTACATACGTGCTCCCGAACCAGCAGGGGAACAGATATCTGCAACACACACACTCACAGAGTGAGTGTGTGTGTGTGTGTGTGTGTGTGTGTGTGTCTCTATACAACGGCTGTGGCCTCTACAATATGGGAAAGCGTCAGCGGGCGTGATACTTTATAGTATGTATACAATTGTTCGTACATGTATACTTTTGATTAATTTTTCACATCCCTTTCAGTAGGACGCGATATTAATACCGGAAAGCGTGTACTCTGTGCACTGTCCGACCAAGCTGTCCACCAACAGCAGCAGCAGTAGCAGCAATAGCCAACGTGCAAGGTGCGAACAGTCAGTCAAGTCAATGTTTCACTGTCAGAGTCCAAAGAATTAAGTATTTTCATAATAGAATATAGGAAAATATACTATTAGAACAGTTGACAAAAAATCGACAGTTTCGTCAATTTAGCTTTTTCCCTTGTGGTGTCAGTAAAAAATTTCTGTTCTAATTATATATTTTTTTTATATTGCTCTTAATTTTATATAAAATTCCGTGATAGAAAAATTAGCAGTGTTGGTGAACCATTTTTTTTTTCAAAGGATATAGTGCTCCAGCTGATAAAACTTGCCTCGCATGATACCCGTAATTGTATTTTTTTTCGAAGAAGTTGTCGATGACGAGCGATGGAGAAAATCATTGTGTGGTCTTTTAGTGGCTCACCTGGCAGCACCCTATGTGCCATATTATATATAATATATATATATATGTACATACCTGTATTTCCGGGATCGAAAATAGTCTGGTTTCCGAGACGAGAGTGGCGTGAGCTCGCTAGTGAAACGAGTAAGAGCAAAAGAGAGAGAGAGAGAGAAAGAAGGAGAGCTATGAGAATGAGGTAGAATATACAGCAGCCACTGGCAGCGAGAGACTCTTGGTTGCGTTCCTCTCACGGCTCTCTCGCGGTATTAATCTTTTTCCCTCCAATATCGATACGTTATCCAAACCTCTCAGAGCTTCCACTCTCCCACGCTACTTCTCGCTTTGGTCCACACACTCTTCGATATATCTATACGTATATATAAATGCACACACATAGTATATATATATATATATTTCCTATATATCCGTTTCACTCGCACTCGGTAAGAGGAGCTCTCGAGATTAGTTTGTGGCCGCGGAATGAACTGCAACTCTTGCCAGGCTTCCCATACAGTGGATACACGTACCCGTTTACAGTGCACAGTGGTTCGCACTCTTCGACTTCTATAAAGCTTCATACACTTTGTGATGCGGTTGCGCTATAGCCATACGTATATTGTGCAGTACCGCCTTCAACGGCAATACTTTGTGCAATCGCTTACCATGCGATTGAAATGCCAAAATCAATGGCGCAATATCGTGAACTTGAGACACTTTTGGTATTTTTATTGCGAGCCATCTTACAGAAAGATAGAAAATACCTTTGTATAATTAAGCACTGCCTGATTCCCGCTGCAAACTTGAAAATATTTTCCATTTCCGCTGTTGCCAAAATTCAAGATTTATATAACATGACCCCGATCCAACTCGACGAGTTGATAACGCGCAACTATTTCTGACACACGCTCTGGCATAAACTTGCGACTATAGTTAGCCAAGGCGTAGTAGATATCGATTTTCGAAGTATTCCAAGCAATGTGTCCATCACTATTCCTGAATCTAACGGGTCCATTTAACCCACTTGCAACCCTGGACCTCTTCCCATTCCCTTCGTCTTCTCTTCTGATAGTTCGCACGCCTAGAGTTACATGAAGTGGGTGCAAAGGAGAAGGGAACACCATCATGAGGGGTCGACTATGTTACATATATTGCTCTGCCGTGCCTGGCGATCTTGGCGAGGATCATTTTCACCCTGGTCCGCTGAGTATATTCTTTACCCCACGAAATAAGATGGGAGCAGATATATACAGATATATATATATATATAACAGCAGGTCTAGAGAAGATGGTATATACTCTGTCTGATGCTGAGACTATCATCGTCGTCGTCTCACCTCGCACGATCACCCTCTCTTATACTTTCCCGTCGTCTCCCTTTCCGTCCTGGCGATTTTGTCCGCACTTTCAGAGTGTTTCCACGCGCCACGTGGAAAATGAGTCTTTCACGCCCAGCCGACCACGAACAGCGAAAATTCCTGCGGGCAAGAGACGCCCGCGCGTCTCTCGCTTGTATATACCAGAGGCGGCGACTCATGTCGAGCAACACACTCCCATATGCTGTTAAGATGGAAGGGAATTGCGAGAAAGCGTAGTGGCCAAAGAAAGGAAGATACTATTTGTCAGAACATGGAATGATATAGCAAGATCGAACGAAAAATAGCTGGATTATCGAACGCACACCAGATCTGATGAGTCTTCATATCTCTGAGTCACCACAGATCGCCAACAGCGCTATGAACGAGGAATGGAAAAAAAAAAAAAAAAAAAAGGATGCATGGGATGATGATAGAAAAAAGAAGGAATCAGGTAGGATATTTTCTGATAAGCTGGCGGAAGAGGGAACATTGCTACCTTTTTTTTGTTCTTCATCTTCTCTTCCTCAGCTATATACAGAGCATATGACCTTTATTCGCCGAGGAACTTTTTGTTTCGTTGAAGAAACGAAAAAGGAGTTGAAGGACAAAGCGTGGTGAAGAGAAAGGGAGAGGGCGAGATTGGAGGTAGTAAAAGCTGTTATGTGCGGTATTGGATCAACCTTTTTTGGTCGTCCACTTTTTCACCACTTCTTTTCCTACATTTACGCCGCTACTGCCACTTCCGTGAGCTTCAACTTCTCTTTTTCTTTCCCTAGCCTCTTGATGTGTCGTCGCTGTTTCTCGGTACAAAATTTTGCAAAAAAAAAAAGTATTAAAGGTTCTGCTACTGGTCGACGCGCGGTGCTATTATCCGCGTGGTTTCCTTGGCCACGGACAGACAAGGTCGCACGAGCTCACCACCATTGCTGTTTCGCTCTGTTCTCAGGATGAGAGAAAGACGCAGAAGGGTTGGAAGAAAAAAAAAAAAAAAAAAAAAAAAAAACGTGGGTAATCGTCGGTCATTAGTCCTGCGGTTCAGTGAGCTCAACTCGCACCGCTTCGTCTCCGCACGTACGACTCATCTCTCGATGCTACGGAGAACGACGCGACGGAGACCGTTCAGGATCACTTGTCACTCTTCCGTTCCTTTGCACCGTGCGTTTATACGTATGTTTTCTTCTTCACCCTTCACAAAACTCTCAAGGGACGTGTTGAATCGTGAGTATTTACAACAGCCTTACAACAGAACTCCTGAAAAATAATTCAGTCTGTCATTCATTCATCAAAATCTGCTAAGAGGATAATTAACAATTAATTGCAGTAGAATAAAAATGATCTCTAACTGTAAAAAACCATCAAACGGGATTGTCGATTTTGTGTTTCGTTCCTACAGATACCAACTGAACACCTGAACAATATGCATTTACGTACAATTTATTAGAAGCAATTTGCGTTGAATTTTAACTAACGAGAAAATAAAATACAGCACTGATTTCTTTTGTTTAATACTCATGTCAGGTCTGTCATCGATCCTGACGACACTTTGACTACCTTAACCATTAACCGCCTACTGCAATTACCAGACGTTAGAAAACTCGTTTGGTGATTTACCAGAGAACTAACGTTACGAACAAAACCGTTCTCACTTTTCCCTATTCCGGCTTTCTATCCTTCTGTCTATCGCGGTTTTAACGAAGGACCGGTGTAGGCGTTATGCAGACAAACTGCACCTGTAAGCTCAGTGGCCGGCTTGGCAGCCGCCGCGCTATTCAAGTACTCGTCGGAGCCGCCGTTCGCTGAGGGAGCCCGCGCGCGCGTTAACGTCACGACGTCACGGGATAATTTCTCGCTCGTGCCCTGCTCGAACACGCGATCTCTCAGCCGCGCACACAACAGCTCTAGCATCAGCCGCTGCCACACTTCAGACACTCGCTTTTAGGCTCGGAACCCTTTTCTCGCGCGCCCAAACGCCAAACCCATACACTTGCTGATTTGCATATTGCGTACGTAACACTACAAAACCCTCCGCCGCTTTAGCCCTCCGGTATAGCGCAAGCGTTCACGCGTTAATCCTCGATCCCCGTGCGATCACCCAATCCATCAACATCTGTTTCTTTTCCAGATAATGCCTTTATAAAAAAAAATAAAAAAAGTACAAATCTTGGGATCAACTAGAATTTACTTCGACGTATATGAAAAAGAAATGGTTTATTTCACGAAAATAAAAATAAAATAATAATTCTGAACACTTGCGGACAAATGTTTACATTCATTTTCTACTGTGTGTAAAAATACTAAGTTACTATTTTCATTGATATTGTAAAAGACCGTAAGTAGAAATAATATTACACCAATTTTTTCGAATCAATGCACTCTGTTATCGGTATTCCATACCACTCTGTAATCTCAGTTCTTGCATCCGGCGTTATACAACAAAACGTTGAAGGAAGAAATACACACATTAGCGAGCCACGCAATTTCCGAAGGATGCTTCGTACCATATCCCTCGTATGTGCGCATTTATGAGATATATATAATTTTATGCTTGGTCGCGCGTTGTAGGTGCTAAGCCATTATGCGAAACTCGCACTCTGTTTCTTTCCCACCTAGTTCACTCACTTCTAGTATATCTATAGACCTGTTCTCTGAGGGTTTTAGTCGATGAGTTCTTGCCTCACACTGGAGCGGTTCGCAAAATCAAGCGCGTCGACGTCGTTGTCGTCGTCGTCGCACCATGGAAACCTGGCGACATGGCGACGCGAAGGATGAGCTATGCGCCTCCTTCTTGCGAACATTGGAGAATATCGTCTCTCGCATTTGCTAACCCTGAGGGCTACTTTTGCTTCAACGTCTCCTACTTCTTTCATTCCAGGAAAAACCGATTTTACCCGTTCCTCTACCGAGCTTGATCAAAGTTGCTCGTTAGAAAAACAACTGCATTATAACCGATTACCGTGCTTCAATGGAAGCGCCAGATACACCAGGTAGGTTTATATATATATATATATATTTCACCGCAGACTTACGAATTCTCTCTGTCGCAACACGCGGACAACTGGCGGCCTCTTCATTATACATACACACATCGGGGATGCCGTACGGTTTTTGCAAATGACGAGAATCGCCGATGGTAGCCCAGCTCCTTGACGTCTTTCGTCCGCCATATGTTCCTCTACCGTTGCTGCTTATTACTCTACGGATGAGTATGCTTCATTCGCAACTCGGTGGGGATTTGAAGCGCCGTTGGAAGTTTGACTTATGGATGTTCAGAAATCCAATCTTATCAATCCTCAAAAACAGCACATTACTTTTATAACCTCTGCCGAGTAAAAGTCATGATTGATTAATCCTCCTCCTTAGAATTTTCATTATTCTAGCCATCAACAATTGACCAATTCTCATTTTCATTAGAAAATTAATGAACAACTATAAAAACCTAATTCGAATTTAATCTGACATCATGTTGATGTCCTTTACTGACATCAGTCTGCCTTCCCAGAAAGGTGAGAAGCATCTCTGCTAACATATACACTTTTTCCATGTTGCGCTACTTCGGGTGGTTGTGTGATTCCGTTGGTATAGGGAGGCCCCGCACACGGTCCTCGGCATCGATTTCGGATAAAAGGTAAATAACCCGCGCGCCTTTCGCCATCTTTTTGGGGCCAAGGAAGAGATATTGCATGAGAGAGCGAAAAAGAGAAAAAGGTGGTGGTGGTGGTGGTGCAATAGAGTTGAAGGGATACCGCGTCCAGAGGGGATGCTGGAAGGATGCCTAGGTGGCCCCAGGACACTCGTACCAACCACTCCGAAGCTCACGGCCTATTTCCTGAAATGGCTCACGTCACCGACGCGGACGTGTGTTCCCAAATTTATCCTCTCCCAAGCGATATACTACGGACTATTAACTATACAGAAAAAAAAAGGGGGAAAAAAATGTGTTCTTACTAGATGAACGGATAACGCGATACAACTCCATTTCCTTGACATTTATCCTCTAATAACGACTCTCGATATTTTAAACCAAACGTCACACACGTTTGGATGATGCGCAAAATGTAAAATAGAGCCTGAACATTACACGCCGTTCACCTTTCGCGTCTATCACCGCGCCTCCGGGGATAATGTATTCGCGAGACGGATCTCTGCTGTTATCTCGTGAGTTATGACGGCTATTTTTCAAGTGCGCGCAAAGAAAACGTTACCCTTGACGTGCTGGTCCGGGTCTGCTTGCTAGTCTTTTCGTACACACGACGTGCATCATCGCAATACCGAAACTGGGCAACCACTGTGTATTAGTAGGTTTCGTGTACTATGTAATTGCCAAAGTACTGCTGTTGTGTGTCGTGGACTTCATGTCGACGAGTGTAAAGGCGCTATTTTTCCTTATTTCTCAATTTTTTCCAGGCTTCAACTTGCGTCACTACAGCAGACAATTTTTGTTTCTCGTTCAGTTCACTACTTAAAAAAAATGATCATTCGTCTAATTCAGAGATCTAAAACGTTCTCCCTCTTATTTATTTAACCATAATAATATTATTCATCAGATAGTGTACGAAATTAAACACACAAGAAGTGAACTTACAAAATCTTTATATATAAACCTTGCGAATATTCGACAAATTTCGTATAAATTACTTTATATTTATATCTCACATATACATTTAATTCAGTATAACAGTTTATTTATAAAAGCTTTCAGATTAATTTGTATTTAAAATATTCACCGGTACTAAAATATACAATATATTTTAGTATTGTACGTTGCTGAAGTGCTCGAGTATGCCCACCGGAATAACGTGGATGACAATAATAGTAAAAGCAGTAGTACACACGTTCGTTTTGGGACGAGGATGCACGTCACACAGATTCGATTGACACCCCGAATCGTCGATCCATAATTCGTTAATAAAATGGAGAATCTCTGCGTGTGTCTCCCGATCACTCCAACGAATCCCCTCTCGTCCTTTAAATCGCTCTTGGCAATACTCGCTGATTGACAGCTAAGCTCCAGTGTCCAACGTGCATTACGTTAATTTCGAATGCATGATATCCAACTCGATTACAAGCGCTCTGTCAACTCGGCTGTTACTAAATTCCGATACACATATATTAAGTTGTTCGTGCTCGTCGGGGTAAAGGCAGAGAGTGTGTGTGAGAGACAGAGAGAGAGAGCTTTAGCTCGTCCAACTACTGCCCAAATGCTATTATCGAGAGACTGTGAGCTTGCAGAAACACAACGCATCCCTTCGGTAATAATAATATTGAGAGTAATCACGTATTTGGGTGACGTGACAGTAGCGTGTTGGATTGCCCAGAGTGGAGATATGTAGAAATCGTTGTAAAGAGCTTTTTCCGCTATTCTCATTGTCGATAATTATTATATTATCGATAAACAAACGAAATTGCGTTCATTTCATTTGATTATACACAATATTCGATATTTATTCACACTTTCTATCGCGAGATTGATTTTTATAAATTAAAAAGTGCAAACATGTGAAATTTCGTTTACATAAGTTTAAAAAATTACGAGTCATTTGATTTAATGTTTATACGCATTTATCAACTCTGTTTATATATCATTTATTGTTCATTGGAATATTGACTCTGTGCATTAACTTGTCATTCCAAATAGTGGTGATAATCAACGTTATACCGAAATTCCTCGGTTGGAAAATTGGAAATTTGTGGAAACATTGTGCATTAGCTCTGCTCTCATTTACTCGAGTAGAATTATCATTTATTATCGTCCAAGAGATAATCGAACTCATTCTTGTCAGTAGATCCGGCTCCTTTGACCAACGGTTGCTTGTCCCATCAGACTCGTTAGTCTCCTCAGGAAGTTTATGCTGAGGCGGGTTCGTTGACGCGAACCCTGACCTCCTCGGGCTCGTTATATCCGAGAGTTCTCTTTATCGAGCGACTAGACTCTGTTAAAAAAAAAATCTACTGGAAGTTTACAATACAAAATTGCAATTTTTTATTCACAAACTATAGTAAATTTAATGTAAAAATGCAATAGAAAATTACACATAAAGTACTGCAATTTTGCATCATTAATAAAAACTTCAAAATGAGGTCAATTAAATTCACAGATTTTCATGGCTTTCAAAATTCGTGCCATAATTTTTTACATTGACCGCTAAAAAATTTTTGATTTTTTTGTTGTAAATCTGAGGTGGGAGCCGAATAATCTTAACACACTCACTTGTGCGAATAGAAACACTCGAAAAAAGTAACAACACTAAATAAGTCAAAGCAGGTGGTCGCAAGTCCACAACAATCGTCTTCAACGCGTTGGATTTTTAACAGTGTGCATGTACTACAAGAGAAGATGGACAGGAGAAGACGTTTGTCTGGGCATGCGCCAAGTCGACAAAATGAAAATACGAGACGAAAGGGGAATGGACCAGCAGAGACTCTCTCTCATCTGAAGTGATGAAACGAGAAAAAGGAAAACGAGATGAGGACAAGGGCGAGGGCAACGAGCGTTGGAATGATAGAAATAGCTAAGACCAAACGCTGCAAGGCAGACGGCGAGGGTTTGGAATAGTAAGAGAGAGAGAGAGAGAGAGAGAAGGGAGTAAGAAGCATCGTAGAGCCAAAGAGAGTAAGGTCGGAAGGTCCAAGTTCTACGATGACGGAGTGTGTTCGGTACCTTCTGGTATTCCTAGCGTGTCTGATTGTCTCCTCTTCTCTCGCGTGCCCTTCAAAGAGAGTCGAGAGACGAGAGCTTTCTCTCTATCACTCTCTCTCTCTCTCTCTCTCACTCTATCTCTCTCTTTCTCAGTGCCCTTTGCCGAGGCCAGTTCTTGGTCGTGTACATACTCGCACAGTCTCGCCACTTGACAACGAAGCGCTGGAGAAGGATGAAGAAGAAGAAGAAGAAGAAGATTCGAGGTAGGATGGCGCCCGAAGGTTGCGGGCCACCCTCCACTTCAGACTTCGAAACATGGCTCGTGGAGAGTGCCACCGCGTTTTCACAGACTGTCTGTGTACAACCGACGAGAGAATTTCAAACCCAGCTAGCTGCGTGTTTCAGGCTGTGCAGTATCTTCTTTTATTCCTTAGTTCCACGACAGTTTCTCAGTTCACACGATTACATATATACGTATATTAGTTATTTCGTACCAATTCGCAGATATACCCTTTATTTTAGTTTTTACTTTGGAAAATTCGTAGGATTTTAGGGAGATTGAATGAGTGCTTAGAATTGAAGTTAACAAATTTTGTGGATTTGTGTGTCTCAGGTCCGGAGATTTTTTTTTCCCAACAAACACCAAACTGTATTGTGATTTTAAAAAACCGAAAAATTGATTTTTTTTTCACATACTTTCTCAATATTACTTCCAATTTTTTTATTACTACAAACACGATTTTTTTTTCAACCAACATTTTTTTTAAAACGGAGGGTCATAAAATGTTGAACTAATTTTTGAGCCGACAGAACAACAGAATGTCGTTTATAATTCTGATATTTTACGTGTTCACGTACAGCACATCTGTCAGCATTATTTGGCGATAAAAAGTAACTATTATTGTGCACCTAATTACGGGCTGAAAATGTGTAGACAGTGGTGAGACGTCGTCGCCAACTGCTATCGTGCAACGTTTCGGTACAGTGTATAAAAGGGTACGATGGCATAGCCGCAACGAAAGGAAGTGCGAGAGACTACGAGAAAACAATTGAGAGAATATAAAAGCTGAGAGACCGACGGTATCGCTCCAAAGATCACCGGAGGCATTGTAAGGAGTTGCAAATAAATTCTTAATGATCGCCTCGCCTCGCTCGAGAGCGCGGCGACTAATTAAACGAGCCATGAGCCCATGAAGAGAACGAGAGAGAGAGAAAGAGAGAGAGAGAGAGAGAGAGAGAGAGAGAGAGAGAGAGAGAGAGGATAGAGAGAAAGAAGCTGAAGAGACACTGCACATTCGTTCGCTTATTCGCTTCCTCGCGCGACCGTATCTTATAACCCAACGTGGCAACGATCCACCGGCCAATTAGTAATTAATAATGGCAGAGCCCTCGGCGCCGTTCTTGCTCTCTCTCTTTCTCTCTATCTCTCTCTCTCTCTCTCTCTCGTTCTTTCACCAACGGGCGCCGCAAACTCTCTGCCACCCCATCGGGCCTCGATTGAATCGAAGATAGAAAATTAATCGTCACTCCCGCGTCCTGCTCTCGCGTTTCCTTCCGCTTTGCTCTTCATTAATGACACCACTTCCGGCTGTAGCATTGAAACACGAGGGACGATTTCACGGCTGCGTTTATTCACATGTCAAATATTTATAAAGCGAAAATTTACACTTTGATGCTTTCAACTGTTATAATTAATTATTCATTTATTTTCTATTATTGGGGTGAATCAATTATCCATTTACTTGTTTTTCTCGTCTATGTATGAGGCCTTCTATGTTTATTCACACAAGACGAAATCCCGACCCTCTTCAATTTCCGCAATATTTTTTATATTGTTGTTATCGTTGAATAAAATACCTGTGATTTTTTTTTACTGTTTTTGTTTTACAAAAAAAAAAAATTAGCCTGTTATTTCATTTGCTATATGATTTATGTCGTAATCTTGTTTTTTTTTATCGAAGTCCGAATTTTTGTAAATCGTTTATTAGATTTTTTTTAGAACGGCCCAAAATAATGATCTAATAAAAATGAAAACAAAAGTTTCTTTTTTTAAATATTAGGCAAATTGAAAACGTTCGGTTGTCAGCTTCTGTGAATTTATCATTTATCTCAAAATTATGATAAACGCTGTAAACTGTACTTAATCCCAATTCTATTCCTTATCCTAGATAAACGTAACAGTCTGGTTTAATTATTCGCAAGGATATCTTTTTGAAGGGCAATTAAAGTGATCTTTCCGACAGTTCCTCGTGCTCTTCGTCCTCCCACCCGGGTTTATCGACGACGACGACGGTGATTTCTTCTTTCTGTTAGCCGCGCCACGAGAGTTCGTGGTTCCTGATGCGATAATATATATATACATACATGAAGACAGATATACAGCTTATATCGTGCTGTAAAAGCGACGACGATCATGAGCGCTGGACGCGGCGAGCGTGACGCAATAAAAATATTTTTATCGTCGTCGCGACTTCCATCATCTCCTCTCTCGTTATTACAGCAATATCACTCGTCGTAAATCATATCGCGAAATGAGAGAGAGAGAGCGAGAGTGAAATAATTAAATTCTACTGAGAAACGAGGAAACCAGTCATTTAAATGTTCTTGTTCTCTTTATGTTTCAGGTAAGAATCGTTGGCAATCGAAGGAAGTTCGTTTAAAATGAACGAATGTTCGACACAATCCTCGAGCGTCGCTGTGGGTTGGTATTTTAGCTTTGGAAAAACTTGTCCTATTGTAATAAGCCCTAACAGACGTATCTCAGGAGAAGCGTTAGGTAAGTAAAATATATTGTCATATCTAGAGTATAGAACACAGTCGCGTTAATGGAACAATAACGAGACTTTGCATCCGAGAATAGACCATGAACCAACGAGCAAGAGAGGAAACCACCATCCCACAGGAACTTCATGGCTTTTGCTCTTTGCTCCTCTATTCACCAAGGTAAGTTGAGTTGTAAAATACGCGCGGGCCAACCGAGTTCGCTAGAGGCGTATTTCTCATTCGGTAGTACTGGCATACGACACTCTCGAAGCTCGCGCACTTCTCTCGCACATGTCCTTTACAAATGCCGAGAGCTATAGAGATAGAGGCGAATTCGCACAGCCAACTTCTAACATAATAACCCACAAACTGTCTGGCGTAGTGTGTGCTTAATACATGTACGCGCCTTCACGGTCTCGTGAGTTTGACTTTTCATTGAGCAATTATATATAGAGCAGATGGTTAATTCGGTATGATTTAGTGTACGGTTGCGATGAACGAATTGCAGTGAGGAGAATTAAGATGCCGTGCGAAGTTTGAAGATTATACAAATACCAAAGCGACAAGTTCGTTATGGAATACCTTGATGATAAAAGAATATTCGTCGCCAAGAAATGCGTACAACGCTACCGGATGAAATTAATTTCAATATTTAGTGAATGAGAAAAATGTAGATAAACACAGCTTTGTCGATGTGGATAAAATAAAAAAAAAAAAGATTCTAGTCGTAAAAAATTCCCATCACCATATCGATTCGCATTAATTCTTCAACTGGCGTCTGACTTTATGACTCAAGAATTCAGTGTTGAATAGTATACCCAGAGTCGACATCGTATTTAGGCCAGAACGACGATTAACCTCTCTCGCACTACGTCGACGTCACTCTGTACGTTCAAATATTCATATACATATATATAAACTGTAGCTAGTGCATATTAAACGGATATACCGAGCATATAATCTAAACGCTTGCTATCACGATGAGCATGAAGAGTCGGCTACGAGAGTCTGAGAGTTTCGTAGTGATTACATGAACGCTCCGTTGCAATATCAAAATCCATAAATTTCTCAGTTCCGCTCATCGTCTCCGTCTCCGTCCTCGTCTTTCCCTGTTCTCACTCTACCAAAAGCCTTTTGTCTATATACACAACCATCTTCAGAAGGCTTCGGCGATGACGCTTGTGCACCGATGTAGACTCGTCAGCATCTACGTAGACGAGAAGACCAAGTGTTTGGCCTCATAATCACGCAGCAAGAGAGACAGATAGAGAGTGAAATACGAAGAGGACATAGAGGAGTTACTACATATCCGGAGATATAAAGGAATCTCCGATGCACCAGGCAACCAAGCGGTGTATACAAGCTTGATGCGCGCGGGAGAGCTTTTGCCGAGAAGGCCAAACAAGAGTATGTGCAGAGCTAGCTAGAGAAGAGAGAGCAGAGTGTTCGGGCGTGTCAGGACAATGCACCGTGACGAAGGCTTTGACGCGGTCTCCGACGATCGTGCATGAATGCGCCAAAGGGGCTCAAATCATATGACTAGCAAGCCAGCTAGATATGGTAGAACGAGAGTAGCGCCTCTTCTATCGAACCTCTCGAGATAGAGGTATCTACGACGAAAAGCTGATGTGCCGATATGTACTATGTATAGATGACATCAAACTCCAACCTGGCAACACGAAATGCATTGCTCGTCAATCGTTGCAAATTCTAAACCTCTGATATACGCTATTAAAATAAAAAATATACAGGCTATCTCGCAATTATGTGATGATATTTATATATTCGAATAGGGGAGATCGCGATGAACAAAACAGTCTGTGGTCAACATTTTCTACCATCAAAATTGACCAAGTTATTAGCAATTAGATTTAGCCAATCACAGACCATTTGTGTCCGGCAAAAAGGGTGTTTTCAAGTATAATAAAGTATAAATTCTGGGTAATTCGAGAATTGACGAAACAATGTCCAAAGTTCTATTTCATATTTAATTCAACATTTCGGAAAAATATGTATTATTTCTTAAACATATTTAATGGTGTTATTTTTATACGATGAGAAATATCTTGGAAGGGTCAGAAATTGTCTGAATTGACAGAGAATGTCACATATGAGAGTATCATGACGCAGCGAATTCGCCACGAATACCCAAAGACCTCCTTTTCACAGAGGCAAACTTGTATATATACGCCTCACCTAGATTTTCCCCTTTATATGTTCTTATCCCCGGATCCATCTCTAAAGTAGAAATTCAACGATTTCCTTCCACCGTTTGCCGTAAGGGTCGTAACCCGTAGCCCCCGGGCCAAAAAGTATCGCTTCCGACGTACCGCCAGCACTCTCTGTACTACTGTGCCTCGGTACATGTATAGCAGTCTCGTGAAATAAGCAGAAAAGCCGAGTTATATCATCCCGAAAGAGCGCACCGAATACCAAATGCGAGAGAGGGTGGAAGGATCATAATTCCGTGGGATCTAACAAGATTCGTCTACCTGCGGTTATACCTCTTGAATAATAGTATGTATATATTCGCACTTTTCGTGATATTCCCTGCCGCCTATATATCGAGGCATTCTCGCCGAAAATTTCATTGTCTGACCATGACACACTTCAATCATTTTGACCATTTATAAATCAAAAAAGTATTTCGAAACGAATTTTTGTAAAAATTCTTGGTGTCTATTTTTTTTTCTATGCTACTGATGTTCCGTTTTTCTGTACCCAGTAAAAGGTAAGAATGACACCTGATTTGTCTTTTAACTTTTAACCAAAAGTTGTTCTCAACAAACGACCATAGAAATTTTTTGTTAATTTTACAAAACAAACAAAAAATAGAATCCTTCTTTTTACAATTATTTTTCCTGTCTTTTCTTTTTCAAAATATTTTTTAAAATACATCATTTCGACACTTCTTTACTCTGCTCTTAATTTTATATATCCTGCAGTGGTATATGCAGAGCCTATAGAAAAATTGGCAGAGTGGTCAAAACATATTTGGAGAGGTAAAAAAAAAAGAAGGTTTTCAAAAGTAATAGCAGCTCAACTGACGGAGAATGCCTCATATATACATTTGGCGTGTATCTGTTCCCATTTCCACGTTCGTGCCTGTCTGCCAGTGATGATCGATCATCCGTCCGAAGTCGGAAACGCGCGCGGCGAGCAGCAGCAGCAGCAGCAGCAGCAGAGTCTGGCTGTGAATCTCTATGTAACTGCAGAGAAGCGCTTCGCGTTCCCGTATTGTCCAAAGCTGACGCCGATGGAAATGGAAAAATTATCGCGACAGATTGAACCTGACGTGTATACTGCCGTCTACTACTACTACTACTACTACTACCACCATCAACATCACTCTTGTATTTTTCATATACAGTAAAATCCCGTGTCTTGCCATCCTCGCTCTCGCAAAACGTTTCGTTCCATTCAACTTTTGCATTGATCCAACGCTGCACTCCGGGATGTCTCATTTTGTACATACTTTTATTTTTCTTTCGTTTGTACGGCCAGCCATTAATTTATAATGGGACAGAAATACGTAACGAAATACATCCAACTCAATTGAAATTTCATGGTTATTCGGCGTAGAAATATATTTGTCTGTATATTTTATTTGCAGTCTATAGATTCAATCAGTTTTCATTTATACACGCTGGAGGATATTAAATTAAAAATTCGATAGTTTTCTCACAAAGTCTTTGTCCACAAACGTTTATGGATACATTTTTGTTAAATTGATATCAGTTTGTCGATTTCTAGTTATATGAAAAAAAAAAACAAAAAAAATTGCCAAGAACTTGCGTATTGCTTCCTCACATAGAATTTGTTGAAATTACACACACATGCACTTACGGATATTTTTATCTTATACAATTTTCGTCAATTAATAATTTCCCTTCTACAATTTTTTTTTTTTTTTTTTTTTTTTTTTATATCCAAAGCAACGTTGCTGTTGGAGAGTGGCCGCCGGGTGACCTAGCGGAGCATTTTGTGATGTTGCTCCATCGGCGTCTGTGTCGCCCTCGACCAGGGAGGGCCCCAAAAATGTTTCCCGTCGGCCCTTTTATTTATTGTCGCGATTATCGCGAGGCTCTCGAAGCCCTCGCATAATTACCCTGTCGCGAGGTGAGAATGCGGTCTCCCTGCTGGTTGGCTTGGTTGGTTCAACAAAAAAAAAAAAAAAAAAAAATATACAAAAAAAAAAAGAGGAACGCGGGGGTTGTGGAGAGAAGTGCGGGTCGAGGGGTTGACGGGCCCTGGGGCAACGGGCTAACGGGGTAACTCGTGAGCTCGCCCAGCTACAAATGGCCCCGCATTTGGGAACAAGCCTCGCACACCGTCGTACTGAGCCGTGTCGTCGATATCTCATTTTTTGACGGGGATCGCGCACGGTTATACACGCGCACGCGCTCCGCACCAGAGATGGAAAAAAAAAAAAAGGTGTTCGCGAGTATGACGTTGTTGCCTACCGCTCTGTATATATATATATATATCGCCGCTACGCCCGATTTCACGTACACCACTCGCTTAACGTACGTGACACTCTGTTGTGACAAAATTACAGATGACCGTTTGTCGCCCGGATCAAAATCTATCAAACAAATCGAATATTCGTCAAAGGTGGAAAAATAAATAAAATACACAGCAAAATAAAATCCTTACTTTCTAACATTTTTTGTTTTTTTTTTTTTTTGTTTTCTGTTGAAATGACACAAAAAATATTGTAGAAGAAAAATGAAAATACGAAATATTAAACAAATTGTCATTGATGTACTTTTGTTTTGGAAAAATTAGAAACTGACCCAAAAATCGTGTCAAAAATACATATTACCCAATTGAATTTTTGCTGTATTTGAGCAATTGAAGAGATTTTCGTGAAAGCAAGAAGCCCCCCAGCAACAGAGTCACGTTATGTGCTGCCGTGACTCACAGAGTCGAGAGACCTCTTCGATCCAATAACTTGAAGATCTGTTTCATAGGCCGTGCGCGGTATTGTGAGCCTTTCGGCAGGCGCCTTTTGACCCGGAGCGTGCTCGCCTCGAGCCACCTCCGTATACAACACACCGCACAATTCTGTCCGGAGGACTTGGAGCGCGCGCGAGCTCGGAGTTGCCTTGACTCTCTTTCTCTCTGTGCTCTCGGAGAAGACCTCCCTCGCTGACTTACGAGGAATGTCTTGTCGAGATTCGATTCCCCGATGTGCCTGCCGCCTGTCGTGTAAATAAATTTGAAAATAATTGAGGGTAGCGATCCGAGCACGATCTCTCTTTGCTCCGGTGTAGCAACAGTTGCTGAAGATAGCAACGGCGTGTCCAGCAATCTTGAAAATCGTCTCTCATATCTGTGATTCGCTGAATTTTAATTTTATTTTTTTTTCCCAATAAACGCGCTTGTTATCTAACGAAAGAAAAATGTGTATTTTTTAGCAATATAAAAATTGGAGCCAACATAAAATATTTATTCGTTTCCAATGCATTTAGAATTCGGAATTGGACAAATAAAAAATATCATTAATTTAAATGTATCTTTTCATTGGCGACAATTTAAAGTCTCAGACTGAGATTTCATTTAAATTTCATTGATTAAATGAGCTTTGTTTTTTTTTTTTTTTTTTTTCTCTCAGTGCGGAAGATGAACGTTTTTAGAGATAGACATTACAATCGAGAAGGGATATGGAGAAGTATGGAACTCCGCTAATCAGAGAGATTCCATTTATACGTCATTGCAGCGGATCTGTAATCTGGATTCTACTCTGCAAATACTCCATTACGTCCGTTTCCCGTATTACGATAGCTCGTACAGTAAGATTCATATGACTGTACCATTGATTTACATTATCTATTATATCCGGATCAGAGGAAATGTCTCCATTTTCCTCGGAACTGGATTTATGTATAGCTCCTATGTATAGCTCGCAGGTCGAGGTATGACTCAAATGTAAAATTACATTACGAAAATCAGTGAATTATTTCAACGTATTCTAGTAGTCGACGTTTCTGTAATCTCCACGAATAACAAATTGAAATGAAATATTAATCAACGAATGACACTGGTTAGCCAATTGATCTTCAACGGCTAATTTAAAACAATCGTGGTTTTATTACAGGCTTTAACACCGACGGATGAAATAAATCAATTCACACGGTACTCGAAATAATAGCGACTATTAATATTTTTGATTCTTCATAGAGGAAGCTATGTTTTGGTAAAAAAAAAAAAAAAACAAAATGTCGATACTTTAATGTCAATATATTTCAAATAGTCTAAAACGTTGCGAAATGGAATTTGTAACCGGCATCCGGATGTGTGCGTGTGCGTGACGAAAAGGACGTTGAGAGGATGACTGCCTCAATTTTCGTTCCATCGAGCTGAAACTTTCCACGCGAGTTCAGTTATCTACAAAGTTCAACTTAGCAAATTAAAAAAAAATAATTAATACATTGTTTAAATAACTCTACTGAATGAAATAATTTTTTTCATCATTTTTTCGACGAGTGGCGCCTGTATTTCTGCTTAAAAATAATAATTCGTCCAGTTATCATTATTATTAAAAAAAAAAAAAAAATGTAATCGTTGACAGAAAGACTCAGAGCTATATAGGAATGCAGCGATATATCGGTCATTTTGTTACGTATGTATCCTAGCGCCAATCCAGATTTCCATTAACGTAGGACGGCACACCGTAGGGCTATCAATTCACGTGGATGCAGTGAACAGGTCAGAGCGGCGAAAACGAAGGGGGTTGGGTTCGGGGGGAGGGGGGGGTGGTTCGGGTGTATGAGAAAAACGAAATTGCTAAAAACGACCGGCGGTAATTGGACGTTGCCGCCCATAAAAATAGCAGTTCTGCTTTATAGGCAATTAATTCGCGGTGGCAACGACACACGTACTGTACAGAAAGAGATAGAGAGCAAACTGGGCTGGATAGCTGTATCGCAGCGCGCGTGTTCCCTAGGACGACAGCGAATCTCATCCGGGACGATCGGGGACACACGCGGGTTTCAGATCCGGCCGGTTCTATATACTGTTTGAACTCGTGAGGGCACATTGCCTCATGCGCTCCACACATATATCGTTTATATACGTAGTGCGTGTGCTCCTCGATGGTCGCACACGATAAATCTAAATCCGTTCTGGCGATATCCTCCAAACGCTCGAATAATCAGTAGGACGATGATTAGGAACATCTAAATCGTTTATCGCACTTATGGGAGTGTCGAGGCACGAAGAGGTCAAGTATTATTGCTTGAATGGACACTGAGGAAAATATTGAGTTGTCATAAAAGCTGCAAGCGATAAAAAATGAAAATTAGTTCACGAGTCAATTAATTTTGTCGTGGCAATTTTTTTTTTATTAAAAATTTCACGTGCTATTGTAGAAGAAAAATTCCAACGTCGAACTCAAGAAATTTTGGAAGAATTTCACTCGTGTTTTTAAATAAATTGAAGAGTGGAGAAAAAAAGCATCATCCATCAGACATTTTTCTTTACGTTTTCTTTTTTTTTTTTTTTTTTTACCATTAAAGTAAAGAATGAAATATAATGTTTTAAATCGCCGAGCTTTTTTGCATTATCATGGATATGATGTGAAAAAGAATAAATGATAAAATCGAGAAGAGCCTTCCATAATTTCGACAGAAATAAAAATAAAAATATAATTCTCACAATCGTGGAGGCCTTAGAACTTTACGAAATAATTAAACAAGCCAAAACTTTGTTAGGAATTCACAGAGTGTCTCTATTTCTCTCATGGGAATTTTTCGCGAGACGCGATGCCGACCAATTCGCACGTTTCGCGACTCCTTCGGCAACCTCAATCCAGCATCCGTAGCCAGGCCAAAGGAGCAGCCGTAATAGCGGCCGAGCGCCATTTCCAATTAAATTATACTCCTCCAATAACCGATAATTGGGCATAATAGAAAATTTCCATAATTTTCCCTCACTTCTTAAACTGCGATCTCCTCGGAGGGGGCTGGGGTGGAGGCAATAATGAAATTTGCTCTTTAATCGTGGAATAAGTTGTCCGGGTAAAAGGGAATCGAGAAGTAAGCGTCCTTTTGCCTTTTTATTCCGCTCGAACGACGAGGAAGACACTTGAACCGAGCTGCTAATAATTCTTCTTGTTCGCTCTACCCGGCAAACACAAAAAAAAAAAAAAAAAAGAGAGAGAATGGTAAACTATTGGCAAACTCTGTTGTTTTTTTTTGGTCCTTTAGCCAAGCCAAAAAGCGAATGAAAAATATGTAAATTGTCAAGAAGGGCTTGACGCTCACGGTAATTTATTTGCTGCAAAGATTTGTAACTAACGCAACAGAGTTTACCGACTTTTTTTTCTTCGTTGCAAGATGTAAAAAAAAAAAAAAAAAAAAAAGGAAACTGCTCTCCGGCACAACTCTACGAGTCAACAAAAGTACGAGGTTCAGAGTTCGCGTGTGTGGCCGTTAAAGTGTCGCTGCCAGGACGGCTCTCTTTTGCCAGTCTAACAGAATCTCTGTAGACAAAATGTTAAATATTTATGAGCCAGTTGTGTGGAATTTCACGTTCTATACCTTCACGACCAGTACCAGCGAATAATAAAAAGAACACTTAGAGCTGCAGACATATTACTCGACGTTGAAGTCACGAAAATTATTTTATACGAAAATCGAATATTCGTATATATATGTATATATATATTTTTTTTGTTGTAAAATCCATTTAAAAATTAAACATTTGTCATTTTGACAAATTACAAAAATTATTGCTGATAATAGTTATATACTTTTTAATTGACAATTTTCTTTTTTTTTCATTTACTTAGAATCATCGATGCGACACACAGTTAATATTTGACAGAGTCACATTGTCGAGCAGAATGTTGGAAGTACATTAATTGCGTTTCAAATAAATATATATATAGAACGAGCACCCATCACACCACACATATGAAACTGAACCGAAGCAGACATTTACTAATTACGCTAACACGCTCTTGTGCAGAATTCGCTGTATGTAATACTCTTCTCATTTTCCACCGCAATTCTTTTTTTTTTTTTTTTTTTTTCATCCCGTATATTCTCTTTGTCACATTTGTAATACACCAGTCGAGCAATGTAAAAAATAATATAAATTTTCGTTTGAAGCTTTCGTGAGCTTACACGAGTGCCTCGCGTGTCATAAGAGAGAGAAAAGGGGAGAAAACATTTTTTTTTTTTTTTTGTATTTTTATCTCCGGAATGAGACCTTTCAAGTGCAAGTCGAAAAAAAGTAAATTTGGTCCTTTACAATGAATGAGATCAAGGTTCTTTTGAAATTGAGAAGTAGACGTTTATTTTTTACTTTTATTTTAGCTGAATTTCGTACAAATCAGCATAATCAACGTATTCTGATTTAAAGAGCAATGAAGTAACGTTTTTTTTTTTTCTTTTTTACATATTAAAAACTGTTATTTTTAGAATATGTTGTTTGCAAGTACGTTTGAAAAATGGGAAAAATAATTGTGACAGTCTGATATTTGTAAATGTTAGAATGTATAAAGATTTGACGTAAGTCACATGAACCGACGCCCCTGGAGCCTCCATGACACGTGAGTACTTGGCGTCCGCGTCGCCGCACTCCGACAACTATTTACTCACAAAATCCAGCATGGGGCGATTTACGCTCGCTCGGGTTCGTAAATCGTGGTGCGAACGAGCTTAACCGGACGCCCAGAGTGTATGTTACACACCGACCACGCCAGTAATTAGGAATTAAACCGTCGTTAAAAACGGCTAATTTATTAAATATAAATCCTGTCTCGTGGTATAGCGCGGTGTGGCATAAACGAGATGGTTGGACGTCATTCACGAAAATATAGAGATGTCTTCGCGGTGGGTGGTTGACAACAGGGTGAATGAAAAATCATAATCACAAAACACGTATACTTTCTATTAATATATATTATTTAATATTTCATACATGGAATAAATGAAAATGAATATTAAAAAAGGAAAGTCTGGTTATAAAATTCATCTCATGTTAGAATAATTTTATTCTGCTTTTTTGCTTCCTCATAGAGGAAGCTTTGTTTTTGTGAATAACTTTTTTTTTCGAGATTTTCATGTCAGGATACTCAGAACGGACCAAAGCAGCTATCGAGGTAAATAATTTTTGATAAATAAAGCTATGTTAAAGGAGGATCGATATTGAATTTGGAATGAATCGACAAATCGGTTCGGTTTTCATGAGATTTTGAATTTTTCGAAAAAAAAAAATTCATTTTCCTCTAAACTCACGTAAAATCTCACCAAATGAACTGAAATTTTCTGCAGCTGAAAAACAATATTAAACGCTGCTACGTACCAAATTTGGTGAAGATCGGTAAATCAGTTCGAATTTTACGTGAGTTTGAATTTTTCAAAAAAAATCAACGTTTCATTGTAACTCACAAATTTTACACGATCGAAATTAACGAGTAGGCAATGTGCAAAGTTCCACTTTGCAGCCTTCTTTTTCTAAAGTATCAAAAAAAAAGTATACATCACAGAAAAGTAATATTTTTAACTTTAATTCTAGTAAGCCAAAAAAGAAAAAAAAATACTTTTAGTCGATATTTGAAAGCGATGCAAATACAGAAAAAGTCTGTTGCCTTTGAAGTTGAAATTGCCGTAATAGAATGGAATGATGAAAAATTGAGCGACAAAATCTGTGTGTACACCTCTGCGGCAAACTTGACGGACGAGAGTGGAGCGCGCAGAGAATTCTGCGAGTGAGCTAAACTACACTCTGCCGAGTACGCCCGGAGGTGGTAGCTGCGCGGAGGCATGCAAATTGCATTAATACGTCGCGTAAGCGGCCGGCAAATTGCTTTACCATCAATTTCGGTTGGGTGCCCCCGTTGGATACGAAGGCACACGCTCGCTCGTTCTCTCGCTTTTGGTTTAGCTGTTGCCCCGCGTGTCTCCTACAATATATATATATATATATATATATCTATATACATATATATACAGACATATATAGGGGTAAACCAGCACGGCGTTGTCGGCGAAACACGTACTCTGCTGGTGCAGTACGGGCTTTTCGGAGGCGGAATACGTATGTACGCATCCACGACGCGTGTAACATCCAACCAGGCAAATATATCACGGCCACGCGATTGCGATGTAAACTTGCGTATACCCTAGTGCGAGGAGTCCAGTACTTTGTACCTTGCGGGTTATATATATCCAAGCGAGAGACTCTCAGCGTTATATGCCATCGATCCACGTCATCCACTTTCAAAGTCCTCGTCTCGCAAATTCACTCGTACCCATCGATTTTATAGCATACGAAATTCGCACGATTTCCCATCCTATATCGGACAAGACTCTTCCTAAACGACGATATACAGTGGACCGAAAAAATAATAATCTTCTGAAATTGAATATTCGTAGAAAATAATTTTGTGAAAACGATTTTTCGTGTTGAATTATTTTGTGAAATAATGAAGAGATTTGTGAATTTTTGGTTAACCTGGAAGAAAATGGAGCAAATTAATATAATCAATATAATATAAATAATAGTCACCGCTAAATACGTACTATTTAATCGTGCACTAAATTACAACTTACCTCAAAATCTACAAAATTCGCCACATCTTCAATCCAAAAATATATCGATTCCGGTGCACATCCGAATATCCACATTTTCCATCATCATCGGAGCTACGAGAAATATCGCGTGAGCGTGAAAAAAATAGACAAGTGGAATCGATACACAGGGAAAAGATTAATCGGGTGTTCTGGCGCACCAGTATAGAAAGCGGAAGATATTATTATAAGAGCGATGGATGAGCAGGGCGTATTACTCAATATATATATATATATACACCATACTACACTGTAATAGTAAATGGTGCCTCTGGACTTGGCTGAGTGGCTCGGAGCGTGAGTATTGCGTACAGGATAATAATTCGTGGCTGTCCGTTGAGAGTGGCATGGCTTGGCGAAACGAGAAGGGTGAGAATATATAGTGTTCAGGTGTGTGTATATATGTAGTAGGGAAAAGGGCACGAAGGGTAAAGAGGGAAAGATAGACGTGTGGCGTGTCGGTGTGATGGAGCGAGAAGGTCCCTCCAATGCGTCTACTCATCCAGGGGTTGGGAAAAGTGAGTGGGTGGGAGAGAGATAGCACTAGAGGGGGCGTTACGGGAACGATACTGGTGGAAACACGAAAGAGGGTGAAAACAGAGATAGCACTATGGAAAGAATGTGGGAGCTCGAGTGAGCTGCTTGCGGAATACGAGACAGAAGCCGTTGTAGCACGGATGAAAGAGTGAGAGGACGATTGGGAGTTAGCAACAAGTGGCTGCCCACCATACCACCAACGATGGAGTAGAGTAGTAGCAGCAGCAGCAGCAGCAGCAGCAGCAGCAGCAGCAGTAGTAGCAGTAGCAATAGTAGCAGCCGTTCTCCTACGTCTACCGAGGCACATCGCCTGACAGCAACCCGGGAAGCAGGTGCAGGACCTCTGAACTCTGCTACCACCGGAAGTGGGTACTACAGCCAAATCCCACCGCGCACCCCTAACTGTAGTATGGGATGCGACGACGCGCTCTCTGTCGGTCTTTGCGATGCTATACGGTCTGCGGTATACTCTGCTACAAGAGCCTTCTGTACACGCTACTGCTACTGGTGTCACGGGTCATTCGGATCAGTATACTCGAAGGACCCTGCAGTAAATTTCAATTGAGTTTCCACACCTCAACCATTTTCTCAAGGTCTCTCATTTTTCTTGCTGAGAGCATTAACCTGTCAGTAGTCTTATAAAGACTACGCTCAATATATCGTTTTTTTTAACGACAGAAAGATCTTTTTTTTTTTCTCCCACAATTGGCAACGAGAAATTATGTTAAAGTCACTTTTTTTCGTTCAATTAAGTAACAATATGGAATTTCGATTTTTGTCGTTTCAGCTCAACATCTGATTCTTATAATTCCATTTAACTGTGATCTTGTGATTTTTTTTTAAAATTATTGTTTCAAGCTCATAAGAGATTGTAAAAATTAGGTGTAAAATTGAGAATGCGCGTGTTGATCTAGTCGTCAGATCGCTATTTTTAAATCAATGACATTTTTTTTTTTAGATTTTAAATATTGACTCGTCAAATTGTTGTAGTTGTGGATAACATTTTTTCACATTTTCTTTTTACTTTCATTTATGTAATATTACGTTATGGAATTATTATTCCCTCAATTAAATTGTAATTGTTAAAAAAATATTCAGCCATTAATATTATCAATAGCACAAAGATCACCGATAAGAATCAAGAAAATAAACCAACACACGAATTGTACCATTTCCGTCTGGCTTTTTTTTTCTCGCCCACTTTTTTTTTCCTCCCTATATCTTCATCTACCACATGGACATCATCAGTACCAACACATAACTATTCTCTTTTTCCCTCGTCTTTCGCTTTCATCGAGAACCGCGGTATTCCGAAACTCTGTGTTGTCTCGCACCGGCCAACGCGTTGCGGCTCTTTATGAGGAGATCATCCGCTGGATAAAGGCGAAGAAACGTGCGGAACATCCGGGACCTAACGAAGACATTCCGCATACACTGAATAAACTGAAAGAGCCACACGATACCCACGTTTAAAAAGGTGCATCGCGATGTTTTACCGATCTCCATCATAAAACCGACACAAGGTGACGCCACAGCCATCGTTTAATTTAATAAAATATACACGTAAAAAGGACGACCTGATAACCATCCGCAAGAAACTCGCACACAATAATTCACGAAAATTATTGATAATTAGCTCAATTAAATTTAGCCACATTGAGAAGAATAGCTAACTTCTGCAACTATAAGTGAATGGTTTGAAATACGTTCCAAAAATTACAGTTCGTTGTGACAACCAATTAATTGGTTGACCCGACTTTCTGTTTGACCGATCGGTTGAATAAATCAACAGACCAGTTGAATCAACCAGCTAACCAAATTAATGAACCAACTGACCAGTTGAAAATCTGTGTAAGCCAACTGACCAGTCGAATCAACCAGCTTACCAGATTAATAAACCAACTGAAAAATTATGTCAACCAGCTGGTCAGTTGAATCAATCAACTTGGTTCCTTGATACAACCAACTGACCAGTTAGAAAACCACCGATCAAGAAGTGAATCAACTGATCAGATGGACCTACCAACTGATCAGTTGGACCAACCAATTGCTTTATTTTCCCATCCAAGTAAATTACCCGAATAGCATTTAACCTGCAGTTCAATTGTGGCCACTAAGTATATTTCTCCAAATAATACCACCTTTCGATATATCAATTTGCGACATAAATGGAAAATTCGGCATTGACACGAGACGAGGTCTGTGAAAATGGCCTTCCTCTCCATCTCTCTCTCTCTCTGTCTCTCTCTCTCCCTCTCTCGCGCGACCCTCGGTTTCACGTGTGCGATGATAAACCCGATGTACGTCCCGGCAAATTGCCCATAGCGGGCAGCGCTCTTGGTATTACGACAAATTGAATATACAAAGGCAGCTGGTACCGTCGCTCTCGCCCATCTGTGTATATCTCGCTACCCCAACTCCCGGAGAGCTCCACGTATACCTATATAGCAAAGTTACATATATACCGGGTACATATGTATTAGGTTGCTATGCTCGCGAGGGAGCACGTACGTGATATTGGTTCGCTTTCCTGCTTCATCTCTACAAACGTTTGCCCACCCTCTTCCGTGCTCTCCCGTTCGTGTCTTTGTGCGACCAGCGGAATCCCGTAAACGGAGAATCTCATTAAATCCACTCACGACACTCTACCTCTACCTCTCTCTCTCTCTCTCTCTCTCTCTCTCTCTCTCTCTCTCTATGCGCGATTCCGCCATCCTTTTGCCACTCTGGATTACAAAATTGGCTCCTTTATCGGTGATAAAAGAACGATTGAAGAAAAAATAAAAGTATCAAGCTGGACGAGGAACTTGTAACATTTGATGGCTCTTAACCACGTTCTGGGTAGCATAACTATGATATGTTATTATCTGCTGGATAGTAATCGAAGAAAATTTTTTTTTGTCCGAAGATATTTTTTTATTTTACTTTTAATAGTAGATTTACCCAAGTAATGTATTTTTTTTCTGTAAAATCAAAACAACATGTACAGTTGGCGAATTTACATTTTAAAAAAGCCTAACAGTCGAGACGACATCAAAATTGAAGTATGCAAATATTTATTTGTTGAAATAGTGATTGAGGTGACAAAAAACATTTTTTTTTGGAAAAATGATGAAAATATATCGAAAGTGGCAATTTTTTTTAAGGTATGAAAGATGGCTCTGGTATCTGCAAAATAATAGAAGATATTAACCGAAGAGAGGGAGTAATTTTCTCCAAGCATATTCGTATACTCACACGCGAACATGGCAGCACATGCGATTCCGCTTGAACTTGCGCCTTTATTCGTTTCATTATTCTACTTCCCTCTCGTTATCGCGAGGATCCGATCTGCCGAATCGTCGAACCGAAAGAGCGATATTCCTTCTGTACTGCGGCATGTATCATTCCACGCTCGAAATCCTCGAGTCTACGAAATATATGCTGATGCAACGGTTGTATATCGCTCTCACGCGAACATGTGCATTGAAAATAGACTTTACAGCCAATATGCACATACAATGGTTTTCGTGCCGACCAAAATTCTCTCCAATGGTCGGCAGTTTCACCCTTGCCAGTTCGATGACCACTTTTGAAGCTTTGGAATATTCTCAAGAGGAACCCCTTACATAATTCTCCAAAACCATTTCGAATAAATTACGTTTAATTTAATTGAAATCATCAATACATTAGAAACTGCTGTCAAAAATACGTGAATTTTTTTTTTAACTCAGATACATCAGTTTTAACTTTGATTGAAAATAATTTATAATTAATAAATAATTAAAAATATTCTCTAAACTTGTCATAATTTTTGTAAACATTGATATAAGAAATTTCATAGGAACATCATTTAAAGTTTTATCGAATTTTTGTATTAAAAACTGTACTGCAATTTGGAAAATGAAAATTTCCAAAATAAAGAAAATAATCTCATTCTCAGGTTAAAATATATTCAAGCAATGAAATTTTATTCCCGAATTTATTCTCGTGTTGCAAATCGTAGATTTCACGATGGAGACAATTCATATTTTTCAAGCGGGGATTTTGAGAGCAAAGAGCTGTGCAAATGACGAAAGAAAAAAAAAAAAACTGGAGATCCTCTGATAATGCGATAGGGTGTGCGAGGAGAGCCAAACGCCTCTACCAGCTCGTTCCGATAATCCTCGACCTATTCACTTTGCCAACAGAGCCGCATTCGCTAGAGCAGTCATCCAGGGATTTCATACCGCGAAAAGCACAGAATATCCTACGTAGGAAACGTGAATCACGAGAGAGCGAGAGCATCCCCCGGCTCAATCCGAATACGCGAGAGAAGTGCGCGATACGATTGCGCGCAATTTGTAAATCGGTTAAAAGCGCGCGCATGGACAACGGGAAAGCGCGGGGTATACATAACGTGTGTGTGTGTGTGTGTGTGTGTGTGTCTCCTTCTCTCCTCCCTCTCTTTACCCTTCAACATTATTGCGCGGATTATCGACCAAACGAACGTTTCATGCGTTATAATTTGACCGTCGAACACGGCTTTGCCCTCTGTAACATGATTCTCTCATTTTGTTTAGTAACTGCGTTCTCTGCCTCCGACCAACTCGAAAATGCATACCCGGGTATTAAAATGCCACTCTTTCTCTTTTTCACCTGCCCGCTCGATTGGTATTTAGTAGCACGAGCAAAAAGCTTATTTTCAACGAGAATTTAATCGAACATTTGCGAATATATCCTCTCGTGCGACCCACTTGACGCCAAATTCTACCTCTAATGAAATATGTTTTTTTAAATTTAAATAATCAAAATAGTCAAAAGATAATGGTGCATGATTTTTTTTTTACTTGAAGCGACAAAAAAAAATTATTTCGTTAAATGAAAATGCGAGATTTTTACAAAATTCTGAATCTTTGCAAGAATTTGTCATACTTAGACATTTTTTTTGGTTACATTAGAAGTGACAAAAAAAAAAAGGTTGGCCTGAGTCAATTTTTATGTCATTCAGTTGAACCGAGCAATATTTATTTCAACGTAATTCGTACAAATTAATTGCGTGCTTTGACGCACCTAACCTATTCTTTGAATCAAAACTTAAATAAAATTCGCTTGGTTCCATCTTACAAATTTTTTCCCACTGACTCGTCAATCCAACTCTGGGCTCACCAATAAACGGCCTGAACTCATTTGATCATGACTTAATATTTTTCCACAAACAAATCAGTTGAAATAACATGGATAACAAGTTATCGAACCCGAAGCCCACAGGAAAAGTCAAAACCCTTTTTCCCAATACCACCGAATTCCAACAAAGATCCAACCGAAAAGCAACCAAAGTAACTGTAAAGTCAGTTAACGAGGGGGGATCTCATATAGCAACATGTAACAAGCTCAGAAAAAAAAAAGAAACAAACTTCCTTCCTTCCACCGAGCAAAGGTAAGTTTCGCGTTGATACGCCCATCAAGGCGTTTGTTCCACGGTTGGTGAAACCGCGGGTAGCCAGGGGAGTGTATGTTCATGTCCGGACGTTCGAACGAGAATGAGAATGAGAATGAGAACGAGAACGAGCGTTCCCAGGGCTGACGGAGTACGTCCCTTGACGACCCATTTCGCACGGCGCTTTAAAAGTCTACTGCTTACTGCGGCCATTTCCCTGGGTGGTGGAGAAAGGGGAGGAGGAGGAGGGAGGAAGAGGAGGGTTGGTAAAGGTAGACGCGCGAGGGATAGTCTCCTCGAATGAGCGTACCACGAGCCGTTACGTATAACGACTGGCACACACACACACACACACACACACATACACACTGTGGGTTTCGTCTTGCGTCCAGCATCATCACCGCAACGAAAGAAAAGGAAGAAATCTTCCTCCCTTTACTTTCTTCCTTATAGTCTTCTTGCTCCTTTACCTTTCACATTTCCTCTGATTCTCTTCTTTTTCTCTCGGGTCATCCTGCCTTTCCATTGCGCGTATACATATATATATATATAGTGTGTTGCTTGCATCCCACTTTTTCCTCACTTCCTTTCGCCCTCTCTCATTCCCGGCGTTCTAACATCGATCCGCATAATACCGCGCCAACGATGACCCTACACTACCCATTTTCCAGCAGTACCAAACCCGACATTACCTACTCTCGACGACTGTTGTACCTTCCGTACTTAATGTTTACCCAAGCATTGTTCCGAACGAGAGAAAGAAAGAAAGAAAGTTGCCGCGAGAAAGACGTTGGCTGGCCCTGAGATCCCATTACACGGTAATCTTAATGAGAAAACAGAATACTCGCGAGGGAAAAAGAAAGGAGCAGCAGTCAACGGAGAAATGGAATCGGGAAAGAGTCGTTGGAGAAGGCACGGGGAGGAGACTGATGCAAGTATATCCGAGGTCCTCCGATAAACCGCTTCGATTTTCTTAATGATTATACGCGGAAATACTGATAACAAGTATCATTATATTCGTCCTCGTTAAGTGTCTGAACTTACGGTTACTTCGATCTAAATTGAAGGCAAACTTAAAACAAAAAAAAAAAAGAAATGGTATCTTGTGTTGATTCTAAGGTACAGACTGATTTCTCTTAAAAAAATCAGTGGCCAATGTAAGTCGCATTTTCGATATAATATATAGTACATTGTTGCCATTATATTCATTCTCCAATTGGCTCTCGTATGTACCTGAAACTCATTGGCAGCTTCAGTTGTCTTACGATTTTTAATTTATAAATTTGTATGAAGGGGCATCTTGCTTGGAACGATGACCAAAGTGAAAGACCATAAAGACAGTACATGATATACGTCGCTAGTAATATAGATCGCTGAATCAGGTCAGACCTGCAACGTTCACTATTATATTCGTATTCGAACGAGCTGAGAGAGCACACGAAGAACACCAAACAGCCATCTCGAAATTGCTATACGGAAATGTTTCCCAGGTAGAAACCGCGAGGGCTCGTGGAGATTGCCAAGTTCTACCTGAGGGCACATAGAGCGAAACTTTGGATAGGAAACTGGGGAGACACTCGCACAAGGACTCGCTGTGAGTCTCAGTACTCGTAACTACAGTCCATATTAATAGTGATATACTCTCGTGGATATCAAACTCCATAAAATGGCTGTCTTGATCAAACACTTGGTTTTCAGTATTTCAACAATTTAATCAATTTCTGACTCGAGTTAAGGAGATCGAGTTGGGTGAAATAAAAATGAGGAAGCAATATCCAAGCTCCTGCTTAGCAACATTTTTTTAAATAATAACAATTATCGGCTGTCCTTTCTTTGTTCGTCTGTTTATTTTATATTTGAAGCTATAGTACACATGAGAATATTGTAGATTATGGACGTTAGCTAAATAATACAATGACACACTCATTAATGCGAAGTGTCTGGTTTGTCCGATGAAATAATAATTTTCCGTTACTACAGTGTTCGGCTCTATGTTGGCACGTCCACGAGTTACCGGTCCGCCGACAGATAATAATCGACATAATTATTTTCCGGCCACTGTGTGGCTCCCATATAACAGAAATGCTCAAACAAAGGCGAATGTCGTCAGAGTTCTCTCTCTCTCTCTCTCTCTCTCTCTCTCTCTCTCTCTCTCTCTCTCTCTCTCTCTCTCTCTCTCTCTCTCTCTCTCTCTCTCTCTCTCTCTCTCTCTCTCTCTCTCTCTCTCTCTCTCTCTCTCTCTCTCTCTCTCTCTCTCTCTCTCTCTCTCTCTCTCTCTCTCTCTCTCTCTCTCTCTCTCTCTCTCTCTCACTGCCACCGAAAATTTATCTTGTCTCTGGCAGGAGTATCTGAAACGACCGCTTCGAGCAGCACTGAAGAGACGCTCTGCCAGAGACCAGAATTCTAACCCGCGAAATCGGACAATCTAGGGACGGAAATCGTCGATTACCGTCCGAGAATTTGTGGTTTCTCGTCTCCAACAAAGACAGAGAGAACGGTGAGAGGGTGAGGGGAGGATCGGCTTCCTCATCCTGCGGCATCGCAGCCGCAGGAGGATGACGAGGATGACAACGTCGAAGGGTACCAATCAGGCTTCCAAATATTTCTCCCAGACAGTGAATGTCGAATCGAAATATTCGTTAGGCTTCAGCGATCACTTCACGCCACTGCAATTCCTTGGTTTTTTTTTACATCATTTTTTGCTAACGCAGTAACGTTTTATTCATTGTAAACCCTGTTGGGTTAATTCGACCGATTTTTTTGTGATTCACTGATTTTTCTGGTAAAAATGAGTTGAACAAAAAAAAATACATAATTTTTAACACATTGTTGCACTTTTTGTGAAAAACTGGAAACTGACATTTAATTTTTACTGCCTGCCGTCAATATATCCGAAAGTAATTTTTGATAATTGCTAATGAAATAAATGTGACGATTTATCATCGAAATAATAATTCAATAAATTGACTGTGCTCTCCAGAATACGATAAATAAATATTCAGTGAAGAGAATAAAATTAATTGTCATGCAAATAAAAGTTTGGTTATCAGCCAAATAAATCGTTGATTCTGTTGTTAACTCGAATTTAACTATTCGGAATGAGTTGGACCGTTTGATCATCACCGTGCGTTTCATTAATAGAATAATTTTCTTTTTCTCGGCGCAAAATAAAAGCTCTCTGCCGCAACAAACTTTTATCGAATAATTACAAACTTAGAGCACATTTGACCGAATTTATGTTTTACCTGTCGATCAAATATTCGACGCTACTTGCCAAAAATCTTTACGTCAGTCGTCAAACTAATTTAGCTCAAACTATTAAATAATTCATGTTTTAATATCTCGAACGTGTCTTCGAGTAATATAACGCTTTCGCTGCATATGACAAGTCTAAAAATCAATACCCGACGGTGACCCAAAATCGATTTAACAATATATTAAAGATTATAATGTTGAAGCTCACAGAGGGGCACTTTTTCTTCGTTCTGGCCTCCCACAAATCGGACTCTTCTGCTTTTGCGCGGTTTTCCGAATTTCCTCCACGAAGAAATCTATTGTATCCTCCTCGCGAGTTTGCATTGTGCTAAAGCTCGACATTGCGCTGGTGCGACGAGGGTGGTGCTATAAAGAGGCAGAAGAACCTTCTCACCCTATCTCGCTCTCGCTCGTGATGCCGCATTACAAAGAGTTGCCACCCACGCTCTCCCTCTAACCCTCCCCCCACTCCACCTTTCTACCGCGTTATTATTGCGTCGTCTGTGGAAAATGGAAATTTAATACAGTGCAAAGAAAGAGCTGGAGTCACAGTGCTTCGTGTATTGTATATAGTTATAGCAGAGTAGATAGCACAGCCCAAGCTCTGGTGGGATATAATAACAATGCAGGACGATCCTACGCCGGGTTAGAATGTGTATCCTCCAACGCAGGACCGAGTATAACATTTCGATTTTCCATTCGTTCGCCTGTGTTGGAAATTTCAGATAAAAATTCGATGTCCCAGTTAGAAGGTGTATGATATATATATTATTCCATGCCAATTCAATGGCACTGACTCTCCTCGATACTTTTTTCAATATTTTTGATTTATTCAATAGAATAAATGGAGTATCCTCCATTTTTTAAAAGATTTTTATACCTTTTTTTGGGGGCATTGAATTTTTAAAATTTTCGTGCAACATTTTTTAAATATGATTCGATATATTTTTTTTATTTATTCATCTGATTGAATGGACTATGTTTGTAATTTTTTTTAAGTTTATTATACTATTTTTGGGTGAAGAATAAAAAAAAAATCCTGGACCAATTTTTTTTTTTCTTAATTTTAAGCACATTTTTTTAAAAATTCGTAATGCACCCAAAATTTATGAGAAACACTTAGGTGCGTAAATAAAACATACATCGAACCATATTTTAAAATATTTCTGTCCGCAAAATTAAAAAACTATCGAATAGGGTCGAAAATTATGGAATTAACACGGAATACCTCAAATATAATATTTTTAAAAAAACCAAAAGTGCGACAGAGGAATTTTAGCAGAAATATTTGATAAACTTAAAAGACCTGTTGCAACAATATTATTTAATTAAATGTTGATAATCCGCGCATTACAAACTTTTTTTTTTCTTAACAGTCACTCAAAGAGTTAATTAACTGTCAAAGCTGTAAGAAGTTGGGTTGGTTAAAATTCAAAAATTACAATTCCGGAACGAGAAACTTGCGGAAAAGACGGCTGAGAGGAGAAGAAGACGAGATTGTAATTCATATTAGTGTCCAACGTTTCCCGGACAAGAGAAAGCAATCAAGTTGGCTCTGGGTGCCAACCAGAAGACGTCTGTCGCTTCCTTCCCCGTAGCTTGAATTAAACTTACAGATTCATTGGAGCACCCTCCCTCCAACGCCTCCTCTTGGATGATGGCAGTAGTTTACCTAGTGCGCAATCGGAAGGTCTCGACGAAAGCGCCTCATGAATGCTCACCGTTTTCCATTCGATGAAAGGAAAATAATATCTGCTATTTTTAATGAAAAAAAAAATTGTTTCTTCGCTGAGTGAATAGTAAAAAAAAATAATGTTATTGCGTAAAACAGATGAAGTTGTATTCAGCTGATATTAAATTTAATGTGCCAGCTGATGAATAACATTTTCGACAATACAAATTTACAAATTTCTTTTTAACAGCATGTATATTAAGAAAAAAGATTTGTAGCATTTTTTTTTCTTTTAATTCGAGCGAAGCTTTCACAGATAAAAGAATGTCACTGAATATCTCTGCATTTCGCATAGTTCGGCTAGTTCAATAAGTAAAATATATGGCGAAGTGCATTGGAGGAAAGCAAAGTGATGGCGTCGTGCGTGTTTCGCGGGGATTTAATATTTTTCTTCGCGCTGGGATGCCTCGCTACGCGGGGGCTCAACGTTCCTACTGAGATTGGGTTACGATTCAAGAATATATCCTCTTCCTCCAATCTCTGGCTTCGTTCCACCCGCTCCGAAACATGCGCACCTACGCATGGCGCTCTTCGTCTTCGAGACGAAAAAAAAAAAAAAAAAAAAAAAAAACGGAAAAAAAAGAGAGATGAAGCACGCTAGGTTCTCTGTAACTTCATCCTTCGTGGACTTTGCGAGGCACGCCAGGGGTTTCATGCACGTATAAATCGTTCGCACACGCACGAAATATTACTCCCGCACTCGGAGAAATGATCTATTTTAATCAAATATACAGGATCTATTCAAATCAAGCCCCAATTTATTTCAATCAAATATGTACTTTTATTTCAATCAAGTGTATTATATATAATAATAAATCAAGAGTAACTCATTTATTTTTACAAACGAATGGAGTATTCAATTTTTTTTTAGCTTTTATCTAACAATTTTTTGGTGACTAATTAATAAAAAATCTTAGCAAACAATTTTTTCTTTAATTTTGGGCAAATTTGTAAATTTGGATTTTAAATTAGTCCAAAATTTGGAAAATTCGTAAGTCGCCGAAAAATAGTGTAAAAAATCTTTTAAAAATCGAGCATCCTCCAATTTTTTTAGAGATTCAGTCAACGGCGAAATGATCCCCTTCAAAATATTGTAAAAAAAAAAAAATTAACAACTACTAAATGATATTTGACTAAAACAAACTTGGGATTTCATGTAGAATATTCGCAAATAGAAATATTTTATTCTTCGCAAATCCTGAAAATTCTCACTCCGAGCGATAGAAATGAGTTGTAACTGACCGTACAAGAAGAGAAGAGCACTTGCCGGATGTGATATTCTCTGACAGCCAAGGCCCAGAAGGTGGAAAAGTAGGCGGAGACGAGGAGAATATGCCCGCGGGGCTAAACCAGGTGCATTAGTTTCGGCAAAATGAGAATCGGTGGCTCGTCGGAGCGGCAAATGAACCGTGAAGCCGGGCTTTCCTGCCCAGGAGGGCAACCGCACTACACCCTGCACTACGTGCTCCAGGTACTCCTCGCTCGCTCGCTCACTTTCTAGAGTCAGAGTAGTAATAGTATCCCCGGAACACGACACACACACAGTTCTCTCGTATTTTCGGTTTCATTCTCTATTCCACTGTTATGACCAAAGCTGTCATGCCAAATCGATTTCCATAGCTGTCTCGAAAAGCAGAGTTCTTTCAGAAAAATTGTGCAATCCTAAAAAAAGATCTCTTTTTATCAAGAGCAATTTTCATGATAGCACGACAAAAGAACCAATAACAAAATAATTTTCTATTAAAATATCCCACGTCAAAACATTCTTTCTTTTTTTCACTTTTCTGCATCAAAATATTGGTAAAAATGTGACATTTGAAAAAAAATCTATTTCAAAAGTATTTACGCTCAATTGAAAAAAGGAAATAATGCAATTTATTTTGATGAACTTTATTTAGAAGTCGTTCGCCAATTCGCCAGATTTTTACAGAATTTTCTGGATTTAATTTGAAGATGATATTTACAAAAAAAAAAAAAATCTATGAAAGCTGAAAAAAGTTTGAAAAAATTTATATGCTAATTTATATATTAATATTGTTTCGAATGATCCAAATATATATATATTTTTTTTTGTGCAATATACAACAAAGATTGAGTTATAGAACGTAAAATTTTCTCATAATCGTCATATCTGGCGTGGAAAAAAAAAAAAAAATAAAAAATGTAATATAATACAAGTTAACCTGCCGGATGCAAGTATAAAGCTTTTAAAGCCTCGCCGTTGGCACCCGCTTCTCGAATGTTTAATAATCGCTCACGTACCATAAGTCCGTAAGGTAATGGCTCGTCGCTCGTCTCGCCAAGCTCTCGTGAGCGTTGATGCTCTTGTCGAGCGTCAGACTCTTCGCCGCCACGGCCAACGTGCAAAAAGCTAGGCGTTTCAATCGCGCCAGAATAGCGATTCCCGAAGAGAAGAGAGCCTCATACACACACACACACACACGTACACACATACACACGACATGGCGCGAGCGGACTCGATTATATCCGCGCCGATGAAGATATAATCGCGATCGCGTGCGAATTGTTATTAGATCAAACTTTGATGCTACGGCCTCTGAGCGCAGTTAACTAGATTCCTCCACCCCCGCTACGAATCTTTCGCTCTTCCTCGCGTGGAATACAACAGTCGATACATATATACACATTTTCTTCAATAAAAGTCGAGAAAGTTTGGAGCACCAAATCATAATTCAGATATACAAAAAACATCTGCCAGGGGTTGAAAAAAAAACTCCATGCTAATTTATATTATTTCATTGTAAAAAATTCCATTTCCTAAATCTCCTACATTTTTAATTCGATTCTACATTTGTATTTTATAAAAGTAAAAAAAGACTTGTATCCAGATGTGAGAATTTTAGAAAAGTAAAATTTAAAAAAATCTAGTTTTGAGTCTAATTTTGAGATTTTTTTTGTTTTTTTTTTTTTTTTTTCAATAAGAATTCATTGAATTTATCGATGTCTGTACTCGCTTTGGAATAGAGAAACATTTAAGTGATACGTGTAAGCGACTCTTGACTTGTGTCTCACGTGATTATGCAGAATGAGTTTATCTCAAAGGCCAGAGCAGCCGAGTGAGAAACACACATGGCCGTTAGCATCAGCTGACAAAAGCGGTAGGCCTTGAATCGTCCTTCCAAACGATCGAAGGATCCATACGGGTATATACGACACGACGGGTAGCCCCGTAGATTCCGGTCTAGAACATCGCTCCGGGGACCGAATCGAGCTGAGAAAACCTGCTGTCGCCCTGTCGCTTCGCCCCGTAGCGAAACAGTCGAAGTTGTTCGGTCGAGAGTATCGAAAAAAAAAAAAAAGAAAAAACAAAAACTCGTTGGAGATACCGGTATTTTCGTTAGGCAAAGTGACATTTTTTTAACCATAGTATCGCATGTTATTTAATCCTGCAATTAACAGTTACTTAGCTACTAATTGCGATTTTTTTACTTTCGCATTACATACATGGCATGTAAAAGAGAAATAAAAAAAAAATAATAATCCCAGATTTTCCTAAGGTTCGATGATTTGACTAGTGAAATTTGAATAGGATTTCGATCTCACAGATTTTGAATCAAGTGATCACGGTCCCAAATCCCATAATATGCATATTTTCGTCATCGAAATTGACCGGATATGAAAGATAATAAATTAAAATATTATTTAGCGACATTACGCCGAGCCTCTGTTTCTCGGTCGAGAGCCGAGGGCCGAATGAACCTACTCGGCACGAGACCTCGCGCTTCGTTCGTTGAGCTAACGCGCGTAGTTCTCGCGCCGAGTCGTCGTGCCTCGGCTCGTCTCGATAGAGAGAGAGAGAGAGAGAGAGAGAGAGAGAGAGAAGAAGTTGGAGTCACCGACTAGGCACTCCACTCGTTTGCCAAGTGGAGGGGGGTAACCGTGGCCTGCCGTCACTCGTGTATCCCAAGTCAGTGCTCCACCGAACGCGAGGGTGCTAGGACGTGCGTTTTCTCGCTCCGTCACGCTCTCACTGAAACACACGACTTCGCCGCTCTCTCAGGTCCACTCAAGTCTCATCGTACGGGATATTTCTTCACTGGTGACTGCCGAAGAGTTTACCCGAGTGAAAGTACCGAGATTCCGTCGAGAAAGGTTAAAAGAAAAATAAAAAATTGAAAAAAAAAAAACGTGTGGGTGCAATCGAGGGTCAACGTGCTTCAAACACGCGTTTTTCCTTTTCATATCATAACGAGCATAATCATTTATTCTACGAATTCCTATCAAATTCATCTTTCCCAAACGCCACTGTAGAGTATAAAGAAAATTAATCAACCGAATATTAAATTAACATCGACTAAAAAAAAAAGAAAAAAAAAATACCCAAGGACTCGTGATTCATCAATTTGACAAAAGTACGATAACCGAAGTGATTACGATAAAATATAAACACAGGAATATATCTCTGAAGTGATTGAGATAACAAAGAAAAAGATTGAACAAGTTTTAAGACACCACTTGGAAGTAAAAAAAAAACCTGGTCGAAAAAAAAAAGTCTTTGAACTTTTGTCTATATGCACGAGCTGTAATCAAAGTGCAATCGCAAGAATTCCACATATCGTCTATGCTCATCACTAAAAGTGACAATAGTGCAGCTGACCAACGTTTCATATTGCTTCCCGATAATTCGAGACTGCAATCGAAAACTGCATTTTTTAATAGGCCAAAACTCGGCTCTCCGCAGTTTCTTCTCGCAGAGTTCAATTCAAGCAAACTTTGAAATAACATTTGATCTCAAATTTGAAAAAATAAAACACACACTTTTTATTCCAGCTTTCGTATCACACGAAATTCCCGGAATCCCAGGCTACAAAGTAGAAACCAAGTCTGGATTTAAAAGTCTAAAGAGAGAGAGAGAGAGAGAGAAGAAAAAAAGTAATTGTACGAAAGAAGTGAAAGAAGTGAAAAGGGAGGAAAAAAAAAAAAGCTGCAGCCAGTTAGGAAGACGTATAGACACGTTGCTAACAGGCAAAACGAACGCAGTCTTCGAGACTGCCCCGGCGCGGTTTGGTTTCGTTCGTCCGACACTCCGTGAAGAACCGTCGTGGTGTGCTCTCCGATCCGTGAGAAGCCCAAGGACTTTTCGGATACGTCCACTAGAGGGGGAGCCAAAGAGAAAACAAGACAGCCCACAGAACAGTGCATCTCCTCGAGAGTGTCAGACTGCTCGGCATAATACATTATCGCCTTTTGCCAACGAAAAAGGCCCTTCTTGGACGTCGTTGTGTTTGTGTCCAAGCCAAGTTAACCAACGAGAGTGAATCCGTGTCTGTGTCTCTCTCTGTGTGTGTGTGTGTGTGTGTGTGTCTATGTGTGCGTGTGTGCGTGCTTTCTCTGTGCTTAAAGAAAAATAATAAAATAAAAGTAAAACCTGTGTCACTCGTACCGCCGGTCCCATTGTATCCAACTTTAACGTGCTGTGATAAAGGCTGTGATATTCTGCATTCATCGGACGAGGACGATTTCGAAAGTTCGACGATTTCGACGTTCGACAAGTCGTCAACGACAAAATAGGTACGAAAGACATTTTTATCGTCTACGTTACCATTTCTTTTTGTCGTATTCATTGCTTTTAATATTAGAACATTTCGATGGGTAATTTTAATTAGATTATGGAAAAAAAAAACCAAAAGCGTTCGATGATTATTATTATTATTATTGCTTCCTTAGAGAGGATGCTTTTTTGTGAACATTTTTTTTTTCGAGATTTTCATGTCAGGACACTTAGGATTGTCCAAAACGTCGAAAAAAATGGGTTAGAAAAAATGTATGTATGTATGTGTGGGTGTGTGGCTGGCATGCAAAACTCAAACTTAGATACCTAAGGAACGGCTTTATCAATCGAGATGAAATTTGGTCGTGGGGCAGCTAAACACCTTTGTTTGTGATAATTTTCAAAAAAATTCAAACATAATACTATTTTTTATTCAATTTTGAATTTTTTTGCAAAATGTCTGTATGTTCTCTACGTATTGCAAATTCGTAGCTATCGAGCTAAATATTTTTTTCCAAATAAAATTATGTTAGAGAAATATCGGTATTGAATTTGAAATGAATCGAAAAATAGGTTCGATTTTTATGAGATTTCGCATTTTTCGAAAAAAACAAATTATATTGCTCTAACTCACGTTGAATCTCACCAAAAGAACTGAAATTTTCTACAGATGAAAAACAATATTAAGCACTGCTACGTACCAAATCTGGTGACGATCGGTAAAGCAGTTGGAATTTTACGTGAATTTGAATTTGTCCAAAAATTAACCTTTTGTTACACCTCACAAATTTTCGCTCAAAGCCAAAATTGATAAATACAAGCTTCCTTAATAAGAGGTGGCTTTGTGAAAAATCTAAATTAACGAGGAAGCAATGTGCAAAGTTCCACTTTGCAGCCTTGTTTTTTTTTTTTTTTTTTTTTTTACCACGACGGTTTTTCTAACGCTTATCGACAGCCTCGTGTGTACACGTAGCTTGTTTTTTCGAATGCAGGAAACGCGAGAGGCGTGTCCTCACTGTGGTATTGCCCATTGTGATAACGACAAGTTGCAATAGATAATTTTGAATTTTTGTCGTGTGGCAGATGAGGTTTTACTCGGCGATTCAAAGAACTCGGCGTTTATATTTGTTGTATACGATAATTCATATTCGCTTGTGACATTGTAGAGGGGGGGGGGAAAAAAACGTCACGTAACGGTTATAGATTGCAGCTTCGTCGTAGTTGGCAATCAATATCGTTCATAACAGATTTTTCTTGCATCCGTTGTCCATCGACGTGGCAGAGAAAATATTACAGGTTTTTTTTTTCGCCTGAAGCAATTATATATATATATATATGTCGCTGAGATTCTCGTAATTTCCTGTCCGTAATAGTTGAACATACAATAGCATCAGATTTGCAGGTTTATCGATGCACTGAACAATCCAACCATGAGTGTTTTTTCAAAATAATTCTTATGGGACGATTATGCACAATTCTTGGTTGTAATTAATTTATCTTTACATACGATATTTCAGAGGTAGTAAAAAAAATTATTATTCAAGAAAAATGTATGTATAACATTGAAAATACATTGATTTCTGTTGTCTCGGTGTTACACGTTTACACCTACACAGAGTGTGTCTACGTCTGCGACACTGAAATTTTACAAATTAATACTCATTGCTGTTAATTTCAACACCAGTGTGGAGTCCCAATATGCCAATATTTCTTTGGTGTAAAATTTTAATTATTAAATTTATATTTTTTCGTGTAAAATAGCAAAGGGAAAATAAAATGTACAACATCGAGTGATATTGATAATAAATCCAATAATTCCGAATTGAAACAGGTGTTAAAGAGGTTTTGCCATCAAGATTGCATTCTATAGATTTGCCGGTCCATCGTCGCGTTTAAAGATGCAATCACGAATTTCGAGCGATTCGGCTTTACTCGGGATGAAAAGGAGGCTCGCGACTTGAGGGACACATATGGATAAAGAAAGATGGAAATTTTTATAGTTTGTAAGAGGACGGCCGCGAAGAGAAAGAAGGATTTGGAAAACGAGGATCATAAATTTTCGTTGCGGAGGGCTGTGTATGTGTGTGTGTGTGTGTGCGCCGCGCGAGGTCCGAGCCCGGAAGAGGCCCTGCTGCACTAAACGGGTTGCTCGTAAACTGCCGCCCGCCGCCCTCTCATATTTCCGTACACGTACAAATTCAACGAACAAGATACCGCACCCAGCGACGTTCTACAGAAGAGGAGTGGGGGTAGGGGGTGGGTGGGTTTTGGGGCGGGGGGCGGGGGTTGGGGGTTGGGGGGGGGGGTGGAGACGAGGAGCGATGTCTGTGTGCCGCTGCTGCTCATCCTCTGGCATGCAGTTCTGCACTACGAGTAGCTTACATTATGCAGCTCGCGAGACCGAGCTGCTGGGGGCTTTTAAAACTGTATATACATTGGGAAAGTTCCTTGGCTGATGGCTAGTTGGGTATACACTACTCCAAAAAAAAGCAAAAGGACAACATAGTAGGGATGAAAAAAAAAAGAAAGATAGATTTAAATTGCACTGGCGTATAAGGCACGCGTTACAATGACGTAGAGACATTGCGTATATATATATATATGTATATATATATGGGGCATTTCAAGTCAATTCACTTGGTCATCGGCCTGACCCTCTCGGATTCAGACGATTTTTTTTTTGGATATTTTGGTCCAAAAAAAGGAGGACATTTTTTTTAGATTCTTATCACTTGTTTCACGATTTTAATTTATTTTGCTCCGTAACATTTGAGTGAAAATTAATTTCGAACAGGTTCAAAATTCTGAATTTTTTTCCACAAAATCTGGGACTAAAAACATGTATTTACGTCGTAGTTCGAGAGTGGCCCGAGAATAATTTCTATTTTTTATATTTAATTTAAGAAAAAAAAAAATGTCCATATTTTGAAAATTAAAAATTTCAAAAATTGTTTCTTGAAAGGAAAAAAAAATAAAATATGTCATGGTAAAAAAAAAATGTTTCTATATTTCGAGAGTAAAACGCTGAAAATTTCCGAAAAATTAAGATAAAATTGAAAAAAGCTATTTCAATTAGAACAAAAATTAGGGAACATGTTTTTCACTCTCGAACTACGATGGAAATACTTGTTTTTCGTCCTAGATTTTATGGAAAAAAATTGAGAATTTTAAAACTGCTTGAAATTTAATTTTACTCAAAAATTATGACAAATAAAATTATTTTATGGCGTAAAATAAGTGATAAAAATCTGAAAAAAAAAATTCTTTTTTTTTGGAGCGAAATATGCCAAAAAAAAATATTCGTCAACTGAATCCGAGAGGGTCAGGCCGATGACCACGTGAATTTACTTGGAATGGCCCATATATACGTATATTATATACACGCTTGTATCCACGTGCAGCCCGGCTGAATGCATTATGCAAGGGGGACGGCAGAGCGATAACTGAAATCACGAGAGCGATGGAAAGAGGACCCATAGAAGGGACGAGAGAAAACTACTATATATAGCACGACTGTGGACGACGTGTTCGTGAATATTTAGGAAGTAAAGAGTGGCGAGGTACGGAGAGGGGCGGGGGAGGGGGGGGGGGGGGCGGGGACTGTTCGTCATACATTTTTAAAGAAATTCATAATCCAATGATCTGTGGAAAACCATGCTATAATCAAGTCTGCTTGCATAATTTACATCTTCTATCACTCTGTTGAGCAGAGTAGATGACCCAATAGATTATGAACGATATTAAATTTTGCCACGATTACAGCTCTTACATTAATTTCTTTAGCGTGAAATTTAATTGTGAAAAATATTTGTATTAAATTGACGAAATTGTACTGTATATTTTCCAAAAATAAAAAAACATTTGCAATTGTAATTAATTAGAATTCTGATTAAATTACATTTTTTTAGATTCTGTGTAAATTTTATTATTTAATTATTATTTAATAAATTTATTTATCAGCTTTTCAAGAAAAATAATTTCTGCCATAAAATTAGAAGCAATATAAAAGTTGCCCCGAAAGGATATTCAGCATCTCAATTTTTTTTCTTTCTGTTTGTACTTGGAATCTCAACGCCAACGTGTCTTGATTATTATTCTACTATCGGAGTTGGTAAATAAAAAAAAAAAACTCTTACGTCTCTATCTAAAAAAAAGAAAATAAATGCTTATTAAGTAATTACTTATCCCAATCTTCAGAGACCTTGAAGAAGATATAGCAGTACGAACTCGAAGTTTTCTCGTTCCTCAGTTAAATCCAATAGCATAATTAAAAGATATCTGTTTGCGAGAGAACGTTGATAAAGTCGGTGTACATAACAGTGTTTCGTAATTTTCTGAATGTCTGTCAGAAGCTTCAGTACTGGCAGATTCTTTTTTTTTTTTCAATTCTTAAATTAAAAAAAAATGTATTTATAATTATTTTTTGCATATATATATACTTGAGCTACATCTCATCGAAATATTTTATTTTCAGCAAAACCAGCAGCTGCTATCTACCGATTTTTTTTATCTAGAGGCAAACACGCCTCTAGCCACTACACCGCAATTACCAGTGTTCTTTGTTTAAATTTTAAACGTGTTTATTTTTACACAGATACATTTGTTTTTAGCGTGCTTCCCGAGCTGTGTTACAGATAAGGTTATCGGGTATTATATACATAACGTTTTACAAATCGCTATTGGATCTATCAGGTCTGATGTAGAGCGAAGAGAGCCGCGGGTGAACGAACGAGCGATTTCGACGAGAGTTTAGCACGTTCAGCACGTTGGAGAAATATGTCCTGGATGAAAGGGTTAACGGAGAATCGACGACTACCAACGTTTTTCCTCTTTCTATTCTCTTTTCTCTCTCTCTTTCCCTCTCATCCTTTGCCTTTCGCAAGCTAACTTCCCGGCGCTTTGAGCCTACAGACGAATATAGCGAGTGAGCAAAGGCCAGCGGTTGAAGCGAACCAATGCAATGTGATTGAATGTCCGGATCTCGCCTACATCTCCCTGAAATCCTTGTTGAGTGGCCGCGAATTCAACACAAGAGACACCGCCAATGCCTATTATATTGTGGCTGTTTATATGAAAGTATAAAAGTGCAGGATATTGGATGCAGAAAAGCTTTGTACACAGTGGAAAAAAAATGTTATTGTAAGTCGGACAGCTGCGTCTAAAAATGATGAAAAATTACATTACATGTTGACTAAATATCGCGCTTGATTCACGCATTGATTACCAAAAGTACGCAGTAAGTTTTTAATAAATTGAAAGTTGTGTAAAAAAAAATGTTCTTGTCCCATCCAGTTAAACATAGAAATGTGTTAAATTCGCAAAAGTTTTTTCTCTTCCTTCCCAAAAATTCGGATTTTACACATGACTGCTTTTTGTTTTTTTCTTACTTCGTAAGTGTTCAATGTCGATGGTTAAGTCGTACAATTGGCGTCACACGGCACCAATGACACGCGTACAAAATTTCGATAAATATTATCGAGCGACACGTCGCGACAATTAACCTTAACATATATTCAGTGTGCACAGGTGGGACTCTCCATTCGATTTTAGTATGTGTTTGTGTGTATGTGTATGTAGCTATTACCGATAGTGCCCTCATATTCATTGAGTAACAGTGGAGGCAGGCAGCTCGTAAAATAAGTAGCGATACCGAGGCGAATAACACAAGGGTCACGAGCTTTGGAAGCAGAGAAGAAGGGCAGGGAAATTAGGTATGTGTTGGCTATTCAACCCTCCACCCTCTCTCTCTCATCCACTTCTCTTGTCGTAACACACTGGCAAATACCCTACTATGCCAGTACGATACGACACTGTACAGCTATCTTACGTGCTCGTTCCAGCGTGTAATACAGGCGGTTGCCTAAAAGCCACTTTGCGGATAGGCGAATTGCTCTATTCTCGCGCCAGCATCAATAGACCAGTTCTTCACCTCACTCCAACGTGTACACGTAAGTTCCCCTCCACCCACGCCCCACGCCTCCCGTTGTTGCATGGGAGCTTTGCATGTGAGTCGACGGTGGAAACACGTTAAGCAGGGATATCATCACATCGACATCTCGTGTCTCCACGCCGCAAGCACGTGCGTGCAACTATCCGCGGGACCATAAACGTACTTCGTAAATATGAAGAGCGTGCTGGGGGCTTCGCCCCACAACCCCCGCCCCACCCCACCCCCCACCCCGGTCTGCACCTATGCACTCATCCGGGGAGCTTTGGATGGCAGACTTCAACACAGCTCGTAAGTCGCTTTCCATGTGGGTTTTATGTTGTGTCGAATAGAATGCTATTGCGTTAGAGTCTTTAACATGCGTACCCATACACTTTTCTTGGGTAGTCTTCCTTGACATATCCTTGTTAATCGGTATGTCGATTTGAATATATTTAAATGTATTTAAAACAGTGAATGGAAATGCAAAACTAGTAGGCTTGGATCGTCTATGAAGTATAAAGTCATTTTTATTAACGTTACTTGTGATTTGTTTGATTTTGTGTGGATGATTTGGATTGAGCAACTTGAATTCTAGGTTCCTATGTGGATTTTAGCAATTAATTAACATTTAAATTTCTAACTGATGGGGAGTTCTTTGTTAATTTGAATTCGAATACTCATTCCTGAGCTATTTGTATTTGGCACTGAATGAATGATAAAATGTGAAGAGAGTCGGTTACGCTAGTATCTATATGTATTTTTTTTTTTAATATTTAGAGCGTAAGTTCTAATTATAATAATAATAATAAACCCCATTTTGAATTTTTATTTGAAGCACTGAAAAAAGGTTATCCATATTATTTATAAAATCATGTTTTTGATGGAAGATACATTTTTCGTAATCTTTTTTTTTATTTATAAATCAAGAACAGCCCATAATAAAAACCTAATAAAAATCACAGATGTTCTTTTAAGTAACGATATAAAAAAAATATATATGAGCGAAATTATGAGGGTCGGGTGTTTCATCCTGCGTTTAATTACCATGGAATGCTCCATATATATATATATATATATATGAATGTACGAGAAATATATTACATCGTATGAACGCCACGCGATGTTAACCGACGTGAATCGAGAGTGATTATCCCACGAAGGCCAAGAGTGGAAAGTGCGTAATCGATTCTCGGAACATTATTCGTTTTGAGATCGAGCGAGTGCAAAAAAGCTCGAGTATAATACGGTACGTCTTTCCGTGGAGGATGATGCGAGAGCGATAATCGAATGGCCAGCTGGAATGCGAGCTCTATATTGATATTGAGTAGTCATGCGCGAATTTTTATTTCGTTCGAAGAGCTTCTTTATACTTCACGATAAGTCGTATCCACGACTCTTAACCCGATACACTTGATCTACAAATTGAAGGCGACAAAGTTGCCACCGGGATTTTAGTATAATTTTCACTTTAACGGGAAAAAGAATAATAATTATTCAACGGATATCGAATACATTGAATTGTAACTTATGGAATATGAAAAATTGCTGGAATTACAGCGGCATTTTTAAGAACCAATAAGCTGGAACAATACGTAACATTCAAGGCTAGTATTTTATTACTCAGTGTCTGGTATAATAATAATAAATACAGAATGCCAACGATTTTATCGTCCTATCAAAATAGAAAATATAAATTTGAATTGCTTTGAATAAATTTCGTGGAATAATATTGTTCTTTTGATTTTAATAAAATTGTTTATAATTCTGGTTTTTTTTTAATACAGTAAAAAAATACAAAAAAAAATATTAATAACTAATTATTTAAGAAAGAAATAAATACGTAAAATTCGCAAATAATTCATTACTGAAGGGATTCGAAGTTGCGTCGAAAATTTTGGGGATTAACGTTGCAATCGAGGTTCTACCGTACATTAAAAAATCACGTAAGAAATCACGCGCCAATTTTTTGTACAGCTGTGTCCCATATGCATATACGTACATTTCGAGCACGGTTTAGTACAACCACGAGAGCAACTTTTCCAATCATACCATCTCTAGAACCTTTCGTTCTCCACAGCAGCAGAGGCTTTTCTTGCTTTTTCTGGTTCAACTTCTTTGAGCGTCAGAGAAAGAGAGAGAGAGAGAGAGAGAGAGAGAAACGTTGAGCGCCACGAGAGAAGTCTCTCGAGGACGGACGTCTACGCGCTCGGCCGCGTAATGAAACTTCTGGCAAGAAGAGACGCTATTCCCTCTAACTTTTCGACGCTTTCCGGTGCGACCTTCCTCCATCGTACCGTCGCATTTCCGTTTTACTCCCACTTACTTCGTCGAGCCCCGACGTGGCTTTTCGTGGGCTCTTCCCAACGAGAGGGTCGCCATTTGCTCGTTGAATTTCTACCGGCAATCGAACGCCAGTCTTTTCCCAACTCTCTCACTCTCTCTTTTTCCCTTCTTCATCAAATTAACTCTTATTGATGCGCAGCCTGGATTGCTAAGAAAATTGTCTTTTATTCCGCGTTTTCCATGGAAATTCTCTATGGATGGCCTCTTTCACCAAAAAGACTCTCACTAAGTTTCCTATCGAATTTATTTCAATGCGCGAGCTGCTAATTTGAATTCCGAATTCGACGAATATTAAAATCAACGTAACAATGCATTTACGCCATAGAGAACATTTTACACGGAGTAAAAAGAATTTGTTTTTTTTTTTTTTTTGTAATGTGGCAGTAAAGAAATGTGCTGCTATTTTCACTCCAATAAAAAAAAAATTCATGAATAAAATAAGTCATTAAAATGGCAGAAGGAGCAAAGAGTAGATTTCCGAAAATATACGAGAGAAAGAATATGAAGTAGAATAATTTTCGTCATTAACTAAAATATCTTTTTTACAAATTTATTCAAATGCTATTATAATTTCTTAATATTCGTGAATTTCACTCTACAATTTGAGGTCTATATACAGAACACGATGGAATCAAAATTAAAAATTAAAAAATTTTGAATATATTTTTTTTAGACTATTCAAATATTTACAATATTTTCGTACCATTAAAACAGTCAACGACATTAATAGCTCAAAGCGTGTAATCCAAAACATATTACGTGTTTTATCTGCTTGTATATTATGTATAGTTTTGAATATTGTCACCGGTCACGCTAAAAATTTGAATATAATTCTTATCGATCGATCACCGAGATCTCATGCGGGGGATTTAATGCGAGACCGTTGCGTCCGAAAAGGAACTATATATGTCTCGTGCAGGTCGCTTGCAGAACGTACAGTTGAGACGAGAGGGTCGCAGGGGTTTGGGGGAGGGTTGAGGAGGGGGGCTTCTCTGTCTCGACGTCCCGTGTGCGATAAACTTTCGTTCACCTCGTCACGATGATTTATCACCGTGATACTGCACGGACCGCCGAACGTATATCGATCGTGTTCGCGGTAGTCGCTCGACTTCCTTCGAATAATCGAAGCGGACGTTGGTTCTATCCACCCGCGAAACCCAACCCTCGGATTTCATTCTTTCCATCTCGACAGTCCTTCCCACTGCCGATTGAATATATACGTTCAGTCAACGCTATTTTATTTCATTCTTTCAATTTAATTCAACCGCATCATACTCCGACTTATTGGCCGCGGTTTCGGTATAAAAAAAATAAAAAAAAAAAATACACATACACATTGCTGTGGTAATCAAATCTATTGCAAATAATCGCGTAGCGATTTTGAAAAAAAAATCAAATCGCACTGCGAGCTTCTTCCGCTCCATCTTTAATCCAGGCCTGATATTTATTGGTAGCTGATTTGGAGTTTAAAGTGAAGACTTTTTAGTACACTCTGAGTGTCCCGAGATGAAGATCTCGAAAAACAAATGCTCTTTCCACGAAAGCAAAAAAAAAACATTTCTGTAAGGGCGAAAACAAATTTTTTTCTTTCTCACGAAAGCAAAGAGTATCTTTCCCGTAAGGGGCGAAAGAAAATAGCGGTTAAAAAATTTCATAAAACAAATATTACAAACTCGATAAACATTCAGCTACAGAGCGCAGCTGAGATAAATTGGCCAACGAAAAATAACGAACGCGATATAACATTTCGATAGACAGCTAGAAAATCGTGGCAGAGAGAGCAAAAGTGGACGAGGCGAAGAGTGAAAGTTTGGATACCGCGTGTATAGAGAGAGAGAGAGAAAGAGAGAGAATACAGAGAGACCGCCCGTGTACGTCGGTTTGGAAATTGCATACACAAAAGCCACGCCAGCGAAACATGTTGGCGGTCTGTCCAATTCTGTGTCCCTCTCTCTCTCTCTCACTCTCTCTCTCTCTCTCTCTGCTGGCTTGCACAGTTACCAGGTTGTATACCCAACATCTACTAGACATATGTATAACTACTACCTCTTCTGCCTCATGCATATACTACGTATCTATGTTATATGTAGATATAAACATAACTATATGTACATACAACAGCCTTCACTCATTCTCCATCTCTCTTGTAGCTTCGTCCTTTTCCTACACATTCTCTTACGTACGCCGTCGCGTTCAAGTTCATTGTTGCGCATAGAGATTAGAAGCTAGTTTATTGTTTGTCGTGTAACGAGCCAGCGAGGACGATGCACCAGTTGTCTTTCTCTCTCTCTCTCTCTCTCTCTCTCTCTCTCTCTCTCTCTCTCTCTCTCTCTCTCTCTCTCTCTATCGTCTCCACCGTGACTCCAAAATACCGCTGGAGTTTCAAAGCTTCGAAATTCTGTTGGTTGGGATCTCTGTGCACCCCCCCTCCCCCTCCCCGGCCCTGTCCACCCGCCTCTGCACCTCGCCCTTATGCAACAAAAGGGATGTACTCGCGGTCCATGAGACACTCGAGAGGGTATAATATCCAGAATTTTCGTGACAATCAGGCATCCAGAATTAAACGAGATGGTTGCGAAGTAGCGTAAGTGGCAACCCGTGCTCTCCCATTGGTGCTTGGTTATTATTATTTCTCTGTACTCGAGTACCATTGGGATTTTGATAATATTTTAATACATATGTGGATGACAATGGCCGTGTCTAATGCTACGTTACGTTGATAACTTCTTTATCAATATTATATGTGTGCTTCCAGGGCGTCGAGTCAAGTTAAAATATTGAAGAAATTGCATTTTCTTTTTCATCGTTATATACATTTTCTTGTGTGGAATCTGCGTACCTGTGAATTCATCATTCGAAATCACAGAAGAATACATTTTTTTTTATTTTGAAAATATAAACTACTCTATTTTTGAGTGATGCAGAGAAATATATATATATTTTTTTAAATATATTAAATTGTTCACCCCAGAAAATGATTTAAATATCCTTGAAAAAATATCATAAATCACTCTAGAAAAAATTAAGTATTCCTAAAAATTAATTTACTAGACGAGCCCATATGAAGATAAAAAAATTATGCCACAACGTCAACAAAAACTAGGCGGAAATAGTACAATTATAAATTTCGTCGAGTATTCGGTAAAAATAAAATTTGGCATTACTATTACGAATGAAATATGAAATGCAGTTCAGACAAATTTTAAACCAACTCGTTCGGATAATTGATCTTTACAGTTAACTTGGGTACTTCAGTCTCCGACGAGACTGTTGGAGGAAACAAGTATTTATCTTTTCGATAAAGTTGAAGAATAAACGTTAACTCGTAGCAATTCCAAAGCCGAAAAGGAGAAAAGAAATGCACACGACTTTATATACATCAAAGTCGAAAAATTGATTCGTGCGGTTTTCTCCGGGCACTTTTGCTCCTCGCATGGCTCAGAGGAGTGCAAAAACTCCGCAGAGAAGATGAAAAGTTTTTCGAGCTTCCTACACGAAATTCCGATAACTCACAGCTCTTGAATCACGCGGAAATCGTTTCGACGAACGTTATATAGAAAGTAATGCGAAAAGAAGTGGAAGAAAACAAAACGAAAAATAATAATAATAATAATATCCAACCTACAACGCTCGCCGCAACGATTTTTTGCAACACGACCTAAAAAATCGCTCTCGTGCTGATTCTCACCACCATTCACACTAACTCCCGCTCAGCAAGCACAAGAACACATACACATCTCAATTTTGGCAAACATTATTCTCACTGACGAGAGAGACCAGCCTGCCGACTCTCGTTATTTTAGATAGTGCTATGAAAGGGACTGAAAATAAAGTTTCTCACAATCTCTTCAGCTTTGATACGAAACGAGAATCAGCAAAAAAAAAAAAAAAAAAACAGCACGTCAGCTCTCGCTCAGTGGCCAATTATTTTTTTTTTCTCCTGTGCCTTTCACTTGGCAATTACCACTTTTATTACGTATAAAAATTAATACAAAACACGCGAAAAATGTTCGCCACCAAAAACAACACGTTTTCAATCTTCGTTCAATTCATTATTTCACTTCTGTCTTTTTTTCGCTATTAATCCCTATTTCATCAGATACCAATTTTTTTTTTTTTTTTTTTAAGTTTTGATACATTTTGGTAACTTTCGAATTTATTTTCTTATTTGTCCACAAATAATGTCACAGCAATCATTTTTTTTTATAAGTAAAAAAAATGAAGTCATCGAAAAAATAATGACCGAATACTTTCTCCATTAATTTCTTCTTCATTGATTTTTTATATATATTTTTACGAATTATTTATAAAACATATAAACCAATAGAGTAAATTAACAATTAATGGGTTGATATAATTGTGGCCGTAGGGCGAAGAGGCGTATTTGAAGGGATACAATCGAGTGCGGCCAGTTAGTCACGTTTCAGTTTTTTTTTTTTTTTTTTTTTTTTTTTTTTTTTTTTTTTTTTTTTTTTTTTCATTTTTCCTGACTCTTATTTTTCATGTACACGAAAAGATAACGTGTGTTCTGTGAGCGACGTTACTGCGGCGGTATGTTGTGTGGATTTACTAAAGTCAGCCAGAAGTCCCTGTGTGCGATAGGGATTTCCCTCCTCTTGTTTTGCCATTTTTATTTCTTTGTGTGTACGATAGGCTCGCACAGTTCAGCGGTCTTGATGTCGTGGCTTTTGCCAGCTCGACACACTCTACACGTGCGTATGTCCTGTATTATATAGTGACGTCCGTGTAAGTCACGTTTACGCAGTAAAAATTAAATTGTAAATTCTGTACACTTTTAACTGAAATTTTTCACCCACAAACGTCCACAGAAGCTTTGTGTTAATTGAAAATATAATATTTTTTTACAAATTGCAATTTTACAACGACAAAAAAATACAAAAATGTTTCCTTTTAAATATTTTCAATTTATGAAACCCTTTTTTGTAAGCTTCAGAACGTCCTCAAAATGTGTGTCATTTTTCTTTTACATATTTTATATAATTTTTAAAGAAAAACATTGATTTCCTATTATAAAATTCTATAAATTCGAGAAATGTACAAAAAAATCTCTCACTTCTAATTTACAATAAAAAAAAAAAAATTCGTCAAGTTTAGTAAATTATTTAGTTACTTTTATAATTCAACAGAAAATTTCATGTAAACCAAAAAAAAAGTCAAATTAACATTAAAAAGTGTTTCAACATGCTGCGTTGCAAAAACCGTCACATTGCCAAATGAAATACGATTGAGTTTGTCAAGGACGCATCAATTCTTCAGCCTAATATTGCGCGCGTCGAATAATATTAAAAGTCGGGCATTAGAGTTGCGTGCTATAATATAATTGGAGTCACTTTGATGATCCAAGCTCCGGACATCACCCACGCTGAAAAATCACTAATTTATTCATTATTTAACTAAGCTCGAAGAAAAGGAAGTCCGCTAACAACAAGCACCGAGATAGTCATCCACTGGAATAATTTGGATTATTATAGGCAAACTATAGCTGATTGGTTAATTAACGTCGTTAGCGAGTCCTGTTTTCCGTCTGGTGCAACGTCGTCATCGCGTTTTCTTGTTATTTCTGTTTGTCGCACGATTCTACCATGACCCACGGACTTGCTTCATTCTCTCCTTAGGGTTTATTAACCAACACTCGACAGTTCTTTCGTTATCTTTATCACGCGAGAGCGACTCACCGAAAATGACGCTGTGTAATTATCTTAATCAGCATACTAATTGTCCACGGGGATTTATTGTTATTACCTCGTATTCCTTGAATCATAAGATTGCTCTTTGATTTATAAAGAAAACACATTACGCAAGATTAATTCATGAAATTATCATTATTTTTTCGGTTAAGGTCAACACACATCAATGGATAAATAATATTTTTTGATGTCGTACTTAAAAATAAATGCTCTGGTTTTAGTAGATAATAAACTGTGAATCACGGGATAGTTTGTAGAGAAAATTGTAGGAATGTGATACAACGTCATTGATATTTTCATTATCGAATGGTAAATTAAAAATGGAATTGCGAAGGTCGATAGGTGTAGTCGTAACGATTTTGTTTCCTGCTGGTTAACGTGGGCCTTAAAGATGATGACGAGCGAAACTACTAGGTTTAACACTTATGCGAGCATCACGAGGACGATTTCGAGAGTCGGCAATACAAACACATTAGCTACACCGTATTCAAACATATATATATATATATATATATCGTTTCTTCCCGCTGAGCCAGTCGATTTCACGCGCGGTTTCGTTTCGTGCGTGGCGGTGATTGCTTTCGTCCCTCTGCTTTTCTCTCTTTCACTCTTCCTGCAATACGCCTGCGTCTATCCTTCTTGACAATCGTGTAGCTCGACAATTGCGTTGCTTTCCTCGTGTGGATTAGAGAGTAGGTAATTTACCAGTAGGTATAGTAATATGTAGAATGGTGAAGCGTCTATTGACTTGACTCACGAAACTGCCCATTCCGTAAATGCTAATAGGAGACTCGTGTGAACGGCCGTTTGCTTCGGGAGAGGTAGAGAGACAGAGATCGAAATTGAGTTCGATATAAAGGAGAGAGATGGAGAAAGGGTGACAAAAAGGCATTACTTCGTTTCTGTCGGATTCAACATTACACAATGGTAATTGTACACATGGCTAGATTCAACATACCTGCAACTGTACACTATGCTTGATTATACACAACAATATATATACGACAATATATACTCAGCACAAGCGATAAACTCTACACGGTAAAAATTCATCAGGGCAAATACACTACACAAATTGTGTTGAAGTTGGACATGTGTAGGGTTGCGGTTGTGTAGAGTCGAGTCTTGGCACACAGTTGCTGTTGCGTTGAATCAAAGGTCACGTGTTTTAATTCATGTTGTGTAGAGTCGAGTCTTGGTATACAGTTGCTGTTGAGTTGGATCAAAAGTCATGTGTTTTAATTAATGTTGTGTAGAGTCGAGTCTTGGTACACAGTTGCTGTTGTGTTGAATCAAAAGTCATGTGTTTTAATTCATGTTGTGTAGAGTCGAGTCTTGGTACACAGTTGCTGTTGTGTTGAATCAAAAGTCATGTGTTTTAATTCATGTTGTGTAGAGTCGAGTCTTGGTACACAGTTGCTGTTAAGTTGAATCAAAAGTCATGTGTTTTAATTAATGTTGTGCAGAGTCGAGTCTTAGTACACAGTTGCTGTTGTGTTGAAACAAAAGTCATGTGTTTTAATTCATGTTGTGTAGAGTCGAGTCTTGGTACACAGTTGCTGTTGTGTTGAATCAAAAGTCATGTGTTTTAATTCATGTTGTGTAGAGTCGAGTCTTGATACACAGTTGCTGTTGAGTCGAATCAAAAGTCATGTGTCTTAATTCATGTTGTGTAGAGTCGAGTCTTGATACACAGTTGCTGTTGAGTCGAATCAAAAGTCATGTGTTTTAATTGACGTTGTGTAGAGTCGGATTCTGTAGAAAGAAAATACTGACAAAAGAAAAGTTTACGTTTTTCGAACGCGCGAAAGGTAGAAAATGATGGCAACGACTCTTAGAGGTTGTACAACGAAACTCGAAGGTGTTCGACTGAGACCGGGTAGTAGATATAAATACACTCTGTTACCAGCGACTCCAGGCATATGTATATATTCATATAGGGGTGCCTTCGGTCGTTGTGCGCGTCTGGGTTATCCCAGCATCCGACGACCATTATTCTTCCTGGCTCGCCAGTTGTTAGTCCCAAGGGTCTTGTGCTCTCTCGTCCCCGCAATCGCCACCCGCGTACACCTTTTCCAAGAGACTCCGTGTGAGAAAAAGATAGAGAGAAAGAAAGAGAGAGAGAAGATCCGGTGGGGACTGAGAGAAGAAAAAAAATATAGAGTGAGATGGAGGGTCGGATATGTGAAATTTATTGTTCGCAGCTTGGGTAATGCGTCCCGTCACATGAAACGTAATGTAACTCTATTAGAGCCATGTCACTTTTTCTCTTCTTTAGCCTCGAGCTTTTGTTTAATAACACAGTGTATTAACCAGGATACGATCATACATTTTGAGTGAAAGAAAATAGGGGCTTGTGACTAAATGTCAACTAACACGATAAAAATAAAAAAGAAGAAAAAACAGAAAATTAAGCTGTTGAATATTTCTCACTAAATTACATCGACCTATGTATTATATTCCCAGAGAGACAAAATCACAGTTTGGATGTAAAATTCAAACCAAAAGTACCCTCTCTGCGTGACGTTGGAGTTGAAATGTATTTATGGAGTGTCTTTCAACCACATCGTCCGCTAGATTATTTTACATTGCGGTTCTTTAGCTTTAGGAAAGTAGTGGATGTAAATAGATAAATATTTGAATAGCTCATAAACTTCAGAAGACAAATTTTTTAAATTTATTTATTGTTTCGTGAATGAAAAAAAAAATCATTTTATCAAATATTTTGTATAATTTTTAAATAACATAATTTTTCGTTTGCAGTACAATTTTCATTCTGTCATTCAACGTTATTCCTGGACATTTCTCAACTCAAATCACATAATGTTCAATGCTTTTCACATAACTACACTGCGTACGATTAAAAGCTAAGGCAACTGTTACTTTACGAACTCTCGGGTGCATTAAGGTGTAGAGCAGCAGGAATGTGTATTAGTGTCGTCGTTAGTGCTGCGGGTTGTTCATACACTCACCTGTTGTACCTAAAAGCTTTAACCCTGTGGACGTTTGTTCTCTCCCTTCCCTCTCTCTCTCACACACACACACTTACACTTACACTTACACTCACACACAACTTTATCCAGCAGTATTCTCTCGTTCGTTCTCTCGTATTCTCTTCCACTTGGCGGTGGCTAGTGGCTCCAAGAATCGCGCCAGTAGTGCCTCATGTTACATTTATACGTGTGTATTAAACTACAAAGCTCTCGTGTACATGTGGCGTAAAGGTGCGTAAGCGCTTGTGCCTACAACCGAAGGGTACTTGTAGAGCTAGTGATGCCAGTACTTAACGCTTTTGCCTCTCAATATTGTTTTAACCTCTTCGCATTGCTCTATTCTGCCTCCACACATAAATCATGAACAAAGTCTATGCATCGATTAGTCCTTAAAAATGAATTCGAGACACGTGGAAAAATAGTTCTCCAAGCATCATCAAAATATGCCCCAAAAATGTTTTTCGTATCGTTGGTTATATGGCCACTAATTATTTTTCTCCGTTGATCATGAAATTTCTAATTACTTACAGTGACGATTGACCAAAAGAAAAAAAATTACAATTCCAATTGTGTAATTTTTTTTTATCAGTTTGGAGCATTTTTGTATCTAAAATATGGCAGAATTCCGGACGCCCAGAGAAGACCGGTTCAGCTTCATAAAATCTGCACGATTTTTTTTTTTTTTTTTCTCTTTCTTTTTTAAACTGACCAGCGACGAGGTCGAGAACATCACGTTTAACAAAGTGCTTCGGTGCGCTTTGCGTATATATACACTGTACAGTGCATATATGTGCATGGCACTTCTCATCGTGAGAACCGTTTTGCATAAAGCGTTGTGTATTCCAAGCGTATAATGGTGTATGTATGGAGCAGAGTGGCAGCACCGTCATAAGGGCAAAAACGGTTCTCCCTCTTTTCCCGTCAATTTGCACGGCGTAATCGTGTTATCGTTGCGTAATGACGCGGCCCCGTTGGTGTGCCTTCGCCCTCCCCCCCCCCCCCCCCCCCTCTTTTCCTCGCACTTGCCATCACTCGTAATTAATTGTATCACAGTGTGTACCGGGGTGCAGTAAAATATTTCTCCAACCAGAACACAAGGTGTCTCAATTTTTTTTTTATTTAAATTTCACAGTAAAATACTTGATTTCACTTGATTTCTCTGTTCTGACTGTTCATAATCAATAAAAACGACTTGAAGAAAAATTAATATTGCACCTAAAGATTATCTGGAAAGTATAACTAACATATATATATTTTTTTAATTTTCGATTGTCTAAAAGAAAAATTTCGTGTTTGACTGATTTTTAATGAAAATATTTTTTTTTGCGATTGTCGTTATAATTAATTTTCGAAAAAATATTTTAAAAAATTATATATCCCTTACATTAATTTATTACACAATGTCAGACTCGACAAAAATTTATAATCCTTTCTTTTTGTTTTTTTTTTTTTTTTTTTTTTTTTTGTAAATATATTGCATATGTAAAGATTATATGATTTAATGTTCCTCAATAAAACATCAAATCAACGCAAGCAATTACGTAGAATATACACGCAACGCGAAGGCGGAGGTAATTGCACTGTATCTCGACTATCACACGATTTCTCAGTGTCAGTTCTATTTCTGTACACGCTCTTTTACGTGCACGCACTCGCGTTCTCCTCATCTTTGTGAATGGCGAATATATATATATATATATATATATATATATATACTTGTACTGCATATATTCTTAACTCCCACATTCATGCATGCCGTTGCATTTATGCGCAGTAACTGTGCCAACGGGAATTTTATAAACGTTCGCACTGTGTGCGTGGGCGAACAGTTGACTTGCATACCAACGCTGAAACTCAATACAGATATACTTTGAATTTTCAATGATGCTCACACGTGTGCCACGGATGATCGTTTACGAATGAGAGTTATCGATGATGCAATTAATTATTATTCTCGTAACGAGAGTACCACGTGTAAGTGCTCATGATGACAATCTATGATTTCCGGTTTTACGCGGCCATATTCATTTATGCTATTCCAATGCTCTTCAATACTGCTATTTTCCATATGATTCACTGAAGAGCTCCGTTCGACGAGAACGTATTTGTTTCTGTAATTCATTAAGCAGACGTACATGATACGTATTTCACTAAAAATAGCCGATAGTCTAATAATTTAGAAGTTGTGCTAATTTGACAAACATTTTTTTGTCAGGTTCTCGAAAAATTATGGATTTTCATTTTACGAATTATTTTTATGTGTCATTTTTTAAAATATATTCTGGTATCCAAGACGATTCAACGATTCAACGATTCAACGTCAATGAAAAAAATGTCATTTTTGTGATTTAATATCTTTATTTTTATTGGTACATTTTTGTTTTTTAAATCACCTCGAATGACACTTTCTTTTTTTTTTTTTTGTGCATTCGACAAATTTTAAGATTTTTGTTGTCACTTCTGAATTCACAAATAAAGATTGGAAGAAAAATATTTGTAAGTCCGCCAAAATTACGGAGATCGAATTACTTTTCATATTTAACAGAAAAATTTGTTAATAAAATATATATATATTTTGGGAGAATTTTTTTTTTTTTTTTTTTCTTTACTGTGCAGAGGTCCTCAACGCCAATTCTAAATACTACGCTGTCATTCGAGTCTCGTACGTTCGCCAACTGTTCCAGGGTTACAAAAAAAAAATAGAAGTAAAAAAAAAAAACGTACACTCGTGCGTTGAATGCATGGTGAATGCACTCCTGCCCAGTACTAACAGAGCCAGAATGCCAGAGAGCAGAGCCAGAGAGAGCATATGCGAAGCCGAGAGAACGCGCTTCGCATTGTGCATGGGAAAACTTGGTGAACGAGGTTGCGTAGATTCCCATAGCCCTTGTCGAAACTTTGCCCATTTTTGCCGAAGCTGTAATAATAGTACGAGTTCTTTGTTCGACGCAACGCCATACATTCGCGCTATCCTGCAATCAACTTTTTTTTTTTTCTTGCGTCCACGAATGATAAAAAAAATCTCCGGTGAAATAAAATAAAAATCATGTAAATCTGATTCATTCAAGTAACATTGTTACTCGATAATAAACATATTGGCTTATTCAGAGAAAATCGATAGGTTTTTTTGTGGTTTAAAAAAAAAATTCCACAAGATTTTCCAGATTAAAAAAATATATATTTTGGTTACAATAAACTAAAATGTTTTTTAAGTACCTAGTCTGAATATTTTTTTATTTTTATTTTGTAGTCCAAAAAAAAAAAATTAAAAACTGAATTATATTTTTGTATACATATGTATACGATTCACAAAGTACCATTTCGTAACGATAATAATGATTCGTGTATAGCAAAACGATAAGTAAATGCAGCCTCGATGATTTTGCAATCGTCGGTGAAGAGAAACGAGACGATCGTGAGTCGTGGAAGATCATAGAAGCGCTAAAGGTGTTGTCGATCATCGAATTATGCTGCTAGTTGATTTTGCAACACGGATCTTGGGATCGGTGCAAGTCGGTGTATTCGGAATTGGCGTGAGCTATACACTTTACCGTACAGATACTATGCACTTAATGTTGTGTATGTGTATGTAGCGAATAACGAGGCTGGGAGCACGCGCTGCAGCTGACTTCCACGCGAGCGAAAACGATTCCGTTATCGCGGCGTCGAAGCGAGTCAGACATTCGCATCCCTATTCGCCTGGCTCGATCTCCTATGGAATATAACGGTTTATTCGTAATAGTGCCTTTATACACACACATAAACTATCCCGCTCTCAATCTGGAAGCACCTATACAATTTTCGAGATATATGGGTATTCGGTAATACGAGTATATACATACTCTGAACGAGGAAATGCAATTCAACAGAATGGTAAAAATATTATTCAGCTCTTCACGTATATCATTCCCAATTTTTTTCAAAAATCCCGTAAACTTTTTTTGCAGACTTTTCTTCACTTTTTTTTTTCATTATAACACATATTTTTCTTAAATTGTGGAAATAATTGAGAGAAAAAAATTACTAGAATCTAACAAAAAAATGTTTCAGTTGAGAAATAAAAATCATGGGGAAAAAAAATCAGCAGAGTTCACAGAGAAAAATGGATAAAGAATATTTTTGTTTCGATAGTGAAGTATTTTTATTACTCATATTTTATGCGCCAATGAAATTGTAATAATATTTGAAATTCTGTATTTTTTTCTTTTTTCTTTTTTTTTTGGTGGATAGATAAAAGGTTTATAGATATTTCGCGGGTTGATTTATTATACATGATAACCGTTGATATTTTTAGATTGTGCGAGGGAAAATATAGATTTTAGTTTTCCGTATGAGTTTATATTTGCACTGGTACATTTCGTGCAGGATATCGAGCGAGTCTGTGCATTATCGATGAAAAAAAAAAAAGAAAAAAAAACGAGACGACTCGTCGAACTGGGATTCGAAAACGAACTAGAGAGAGAGAGAGAGAGAGGGTCGCCGTCGTGCACGTCGTCGTGGTGCATCGTCACGTCAGTTCCGTTTCGGCATCGGTGTTTTATTCCCCCGTTGGATCGATTCCCTCCCGATTTTTCCCGGTTTTAAAAGAGCCCAGCCGGTGTTCGCTTATCGATCCCTCGGGATATTCAACCCGAGACCCTGGACGAATCATTATGACCTATAGGATTTTCATTTATCCACGTCGTGCCAAATGCTCATTGCTATACGACTGACCAAAATATCCTGCCAGCGCAAATCCTAGCCCATATCCTATTCGCTCTACTTTTGCCTCCTTATGAATTATCGATAACCGCGCAACAATGTGCATTTTATATTTTTTTTTCTTCCTCTTCTTCTTCGACTATAGAATTTTCCAATAAAAAAACGCAATTCAAAACCGTGAGAAGTACGTTTTTTTATTACAATTTTTTCGAAGTTTATTCCACACGGTTAAATTCATCAACATAATTGATGGAATGTGCAAATAAATCTGCAATAAATTGTGTAAATATTGGAGTACAAATATCGGAGCAACGACGATGATAGTATTGAGGAAACAAAATATTTGTTAAATAAATATTTTAAATTCCAGGCGTTAAACAAATTAATCTTGAAAATGAAACAACAATTCTTCATTCCACCTTTCAATCGATTGTCTTGTAATCATATTTATCAACAAATATATAAAAAAAGATACCACACAGCAAGACTTTTTTTTCGATGTCTCATTTCCCTTAATTAATTTATCCACTCGAAGTCCATAAAAATTTCGATGATAAAAAAGAAATAAAAATAGCCGCGGCAATTAACACGTGTGAATAAACAGCTATAGTATGTTTGTTAATTACCGAAAGCCTTAGGAAAGTACCACTGGTACAAGTGCGGTCATCATTAATGCTCTCCGCGATTACAAGCTGGAGCGCCAACGCGTGTGGTTACAACCGTTATTTACAGTTGATCACCCTCTAAGATCTATACTTCACCTCGTGGCTTGGTGGCCTATCCTGTACAAACTCTCGTGCAAAGGCTTTCGCCAATCTCAGTGTATATACGTAACACCGCGAAACGTATCACGAGATTAAGAGTGCCTTCATGTTCCTCTTTACTCTTAGCGGAGGCGCAAAAGGCTCGAGGTCGTATAAAACGCCCTGTGAGAAGGCATCAAGACCATTAAAATGGATGCGTTACTTTAGCTCCGCAGGAATACAAAGAAATATAAAACGTTTGCCCGGCGATTTTTCTACTAAAGACTTTTTTTTTTCCCCCTGTTTTCTTTTTTTAAAGACGAGTATGAAATTTGTTGGAAAACGCCTTGATATGTGATGACAGTGTCAATATAAACGACCCAGCTATTAACTCGTGGTCATTCGATTGCTGTTTATCGATAAGACCGTCATTTATCGGCGACATTTCATTTTATCGCTCCCTCTCTTTTTTTATATTATTCCTTTGTACATAGCAGCCTCTATAACTGCCGTGATGAAACGATAAATAACGTCGCGGCCTTAGAAAAAGGTACGTAATATTTCTCTCTTGGTTTAACGCAGAAGGTGCGATATAATACGTCGACGAAAATGGCAAGATGTGTGGAACTGTGGTAACGCGGAAAAACGAACATAAAAAACATATCTATACAGTCGATGGAAAATGGCGAACGGAATGTGATACCGTGTGGAAGGGCCCAATGGCGGCTTTCGTGTTGCCAAGAGGGCGGCAAGAGTGCGGCATATAAAATGATTCACAAGGGGAGATACCATACTGAAAGATAATGGAAGGCGATGACGACCCACTTTGGAAAAAAAAAAAAAAAAATACCTATTCGGAAAGATTAGGGTATAATAAAAAAAAAAATACACACACATGTTTAATAAAAATACAAACTTTTGCGTAATAGTTAAAAAAAATCGAAATATGCATCAACTCATTTGCATATTTCGTATGTACAAAATTACTGAATTACAATGTTTAATGTGTTATGACGTTGGAATGTAACTTTTTTCTAAAGCATTAGCTCCAGGAAAAAAAAATATATATTTCAATGTCTTAGTTTAGATGAACCCGTGATAGTCGAAAATAAAATAAAACATCCTTGTTTAAAAGTGCACAATTATAGTATATCAATATATCTACTACGGGTGGTTGTCGCCGTATTGGTATATGCGCGAATTTCTCAGGCAGTAGAAGCGTATGCAAATAATTAATACTTGAAGCCAGCAGTGCGCGAGTATTACCGCTCTATGTAATGGACGAGTGAGTGTATACCGTATGTTGCTTAGTATAATATGTGTGTATGTATTTAGCTTGTGTATATATATATATATATATATATATATATATATACACACACACACACACACACAGAAACAGAAAGCTTTGCAAGTTTGACGGTGTGAGTATTGTGTGAACTGCTGTGCTCCGAAACTACCCCTCTGTGCTTACCGCCTCGAGCTTTCGACCACCCTCGCACCTGCCGAGAGTACTTCGAACTGTAGCTGCTGCTGCTGCTGCTGTGGGCACCAACTCCGCGGGGAATAGAGCGGGAGGGAGGATAAACCGTTAAAACCCATTATTAATTTCAACTTTACCTTCCTATCTCTCGTTATTGCATATTATTCCTCTTACTTTCTCGAAGCGAGAAAACCTTAAATGTGAATAAACGCGGTGACAGAGCGCCTGAGTTTTTTTTTTTTTGTTTTTTTTTTTTGCTGTTTGGCTAACTTTGTCTTTCAGCATTGAGACTTGAAGAAAGCAGTGTTTCTGGCAATTTAACCCTCCCGGCCGCCGCTCTTGCTTTCACCAAATGAATGAAATCCAAAACTTTTGATAATAACTACTTAAAAGTTGGAGACACAGATAATGAAATTTCACTTATATTGCTTCACATTATTCTATGTAAAGTATGAGCATAAAACGTAGTTTTATTCGTCATATATGATTCTGCTTCTTCATGGACGAAGCTTCGTTTTCATGAAAAAAAAAATTGTTTTCGAAATTTTCATACCAGAATTATGAGATGTCCTGCCGAAATTTTCTAGTGGAAAGCTGTAGTAACATTAAATCATGATTGATATAAAAATTGTCGAGAATCTATCGAGCAGTTAAAATTTCATCAGAATTCATATTTTTCTTTTTCTTTCGATTGTTGTTCATTTGCTGTAATCGTCATGCCGACGAACTAAAGTATTCACTATTTAAACAATCCTGCAAAGTAGAAACTTGCAAATTGCTTCCTCATTATTTTTATACCTTTGACAAAGAGCTGCCTCTACGAGGCAAAGTTAGCTGATCAATTTTGGCTTCCTTATAGAGAAAGCTTTGTCAAAGGTATAAAAAATAATGATGAAGCATTTTGTCAGTTTCTAGTTTGCAAGCTTTTTATGACTTTATTCTCAGTCATTATTTTCCGCAATAATGCACTTTTTCCACCCCTGTATGTAGATTAAAAAAAAAAAAAATTTCATTTCACATAACTGCTCCCACTGCCACATTGTGCTACAACTCTCTTGTTCGGTTTTCTGAAAGCTATCAAGATTGGCTATTCGCGAAGCTGTGGATCACACGTGAACTGAAGCGGATTCCTAGCTAATAGTGAAACTCTATATATCTCCATATCTCGGCACTCGATCGTTGTTTATCTGCTAGTGAGTGGTTGGAATCTGGCAAGTGCAATGGCATATATGCTAGCGCAATGAGGGAGAGATCATTGCGCGCTTCTTGTATAGAGAACTCGACACGCGTTTATAAGCCCACTCTACTGATGTGTTTGTCTCTCTTTCTCTCTCCTTCTCTCTCTCTCTCTCTCTCTCTGTCCCTCCTTCATATACCTCATTTCCATCAACGGCTGCGTTATTTGCCCTTCCGATTCATTTGCCATGTCTACTATACCCAATCTCATACTCGACGCGTAGCACAGCCTGGAGAGCCAGAGGCAACTCGACACAGGTGGTTCTGGCGTGTATTTCCACGATTGAAACTCATACGAGGAGGCGCTGCCTCGCTTTGTTTCCCTCCCGGCGAATGTCGAGCGGTACGATGAACGGACACATACACATTCACTACTCCAATGGATAATGCACCTCAAACCCCACCAGCCTAGCTTTTACCTCATTTTCCGAGAGTATACCCTCACGTTTATACAATTGCCAACGCTGGTCTTTCCGATAAAATATTCATTAGCCAAGAAAAAATCAATTGTCTTTGATCGTATATGCATCGATGAGATCATGCGAGAAATCAATTTCAAGCTGCTGAACAAAAGAAAAAATGCAAATGGTACATTTAACTTACTTCGAATAAAGAGAAAGAAGCGGTGAAGGTCGAGATCAATTTGCAAAATGAACACGTCACGTTCTGTACCAATTCTATGCATAGGAGTGAAGTCCTCGGGCGTTATCGGGTGGCGCCACGTTGATTGGCAGTCGGTTCGCGGAAATGCAAACTTGGTCGCAAAGTTCCGTCGCGATCCTTCACGACCAAAACCGGAAGACCGAGGAGCTTCCGAGAAACTCTCATATTTCGCGACATTCCCTCGGGTGGGAACAAAGCGACCTTCCCAACAGTGTTGTCCCCCCCCCCCCCCCCCGCCGCCTCCTCTCCACTCGAGGAGTTTCAGGTGTACTTTGTCCAGGGGTTGCTCGCTTTCCCGGCACGCCTAATGTTTATGCATGCAAACTATGTAACGTAGCTAGGAAGCCCTTTCCTAACGTCCAAGCTTAGTTCCAAGAGTTTTGTCCGTCTTCCAAAGTGCACGGTAGTTCCTCTTCAACCTACCCTCTTGATCCTTGGTACGTTTTTGTCGGTATCCCACGTTCCTGTGTCTCTCTCAATTATTTCTCATTCTCTTGCATTTCTGACTGGCAATGATCATTCCTAGATCAACGAACTTTACAATCTAATGAATTACTTCCCAACCAAGGGTTTGGAGGAACAGAGTCATGATCTTCCAACATATCCTAGGGAACCCTACGGATAATCACGTTTCCCACAATACTGACTCTATAAACTTGTTCTTAAGTTACCTAACTACACGAACAGGTACGATGAAACTATTTCTAAACAATATCATTGAAAATCTCGTATCAACCATATCCATCACATATTCCATGATTATCTCCAACCAAGTTCTCAAATTCCTAGGTTTGACGTTCGCCACGGTTATCATAAATCATCTTCATCATTGGACTGCAAGATTCTTCTTCTTTGTTGATGGTACCACGACGTATATATGGAAGAAATATAGTTTGCCAGTTGGGCTCTGTTGAGAGAATTTGAGTTTCTGGGAGGTTCTGACGGTCCAAAGAGAAGATTTCATGCGGCAAAGCTCCCGGGGCACTCTCTGGTGCTCGTCGTTCTCGTGGTCGCACCGCGAAGGAGAGAGGACAAGCCGGAAAGCAGAGAACAAGAACGACAGGGAAAGAGAAAGATAGAGAGAGGGAGTGTTAGTGGAATAGTCCCTGGAGTATGGGAAACGTTGCATGGGACCTCGCCACCTGATGGCAGAGTGGAATGCCCGCGAATCGTTGGAATACCTGCGAAAGACTCACCGTGGGCTCTTCTCCCTTCTCTTACCTCATTTCACTTTCCATCTTGCTTACTCTTTGCTATACTCAAGTTGAGGCTTGTGCGGTTGCCGATGCCGCGCTGCTTCTGCTGCTGTTGGTGGTGGCTGCTATTGGGTGACGGGTGGTCCCAGCCGTACAAGAGCATAATGCGACACCGAAGCTCCAGAAAGACGGGCCACACTGCCCGGGTATCGTCTTCCCGATCTTGGGAATGCCGGCGTTTCAGCCACGGTTCGTTCGATCGTCCACGACAGCCTTGGGCTATCTCTACGGCGTTCTCCAGCATTTTCGCAAAGAGGCCCCCATGCCGGGACCTAAATTCAAATCCTAACCGACACAAACCTGATCTTCATTCCCTTCGTTTGCGTACTATTTTCCTTGTGTTATTAGCGGCCCGTGGCTGCAATTGATTTCCATTGCTATTCTTGGATATATCATACATCCAGACAAATGGTATTATTCCAATCATATGCCGGAGTTGTTTGATTCAAATACGATTCTATTTGTAGCAAAGATGTTCTATTTGATTAAAATGAATCGGTGGTTTCAACTAGATTGGGTATTTCATTTGAATAGACCATTTCACCGGTCATAGATTCCGTTATCTCGATATGGAAGGAATCGTTCCAGAATCCCTCAGTTTGTAGTCACAATGATGTACAAGTTAAAGAGATTTCGTTTGAAAGCCTTTAAATTTCCTTCTTACAAAGTCAAAATCTGGGACGGCAAAGTCCGTCAACATCAATGAACCACCACATCACTTTCAACATGCTTCTGCAGAAGGATGTTCATCGGAAAAAAAGGCGCGGATAGCCATTGATCAATCATAAATCTTCTGCGTGTAATCGATCATTCATCCGCATCTGCGACGTTACGTCATCACCGCCGGGGCGTCTATCGAGATTTTCGTGCATACGCAGAGGTATACTATAAGTGTCATATTTCGATGATCGATGTCCCCGGGTAATATTACCGGCTCGTGACGTTTCTCCACGCTACACGAGAGAAGTGGCTTGCTTATATATCATATACATAGTGCACGTTCTCATTCTCAAGCACCACCAGTCGTCACTATATTTCGGATGTGGATAAAGAGAGTTAACATGATTAATATGGATTATCGCAGTGCGTTATATCGGAGTCGGAAATCAGAACAGTCTGGGGTGCGAGCAAATCGAATGCGATAAAACACATTGAGAAGATTTCAATCCATAGATATATTTGTTTCTACATCGGAAAATCGATTCTTTAATGTCGAATAGCTACGAGATTTATGGTAACACCGCGAAATCCTCTACGGGAAATAAAAGAAATTACGATAAGTATATAAGTGCATCACTGTTAAAAAAAGATCCACCAGAAAATGTCGATACTCATACTGATTGTTTTTATTCTAGGAACAATTAAATAATATATAAGTATAATGCTAAATTAGCTACACCAAAGATTTAGAAATTTTATAAACTTAATAATTAAAGTACTGAAATGTTACAGCTCCAAATTTAATGTACCAATTTATGAATAGAAACCTCCAGGCCCGATTAATTAAATTTCCAATGACTTTTATAACAGTGCCAGCTCGAAATTCAGCCAAGTCCATTTTAATAGTGCATCATCAGTCTCTTATGGTTTTTCGTTTTTTTTTTTTTTTGTTTCTGCTCGATATTATATATTGTTTACTGTCCACATCTAAAGACTGTCTCTCTAATATTGGATCATGTCGGAGACAAAAGTTTCTCAGTGTTGGCCTTCGTGGGGTCGTCGGGTCATCGTAGACGTCAGCGATCGATCGAGCGGTCACAGGACATGGCAAGAGAGAGGCGCTTTTGAGTGCGGCATACGTGCTCCATGCAGGTACACCTTCGTAGGTACAGCCCCCTCCCCCCGTGGCCTCCTGGACGTCCTATCTGCGTCACATCCCTTTCCTCACTCTACTCCTCGACGTTAGGTATACTCTTGGGTAACGCGGCATAGTGACGGACGCCCGTTGCGCACACCGGGAAACCTCTCTCTCTCTTGACATCGAACGAGATGCATACAAAGCGAAGAGCTGGAAGCGGATCCAGGCGAGCCGGCAGAGGGTGAGAGAGAGAGACAGAAAGAGATAGGACCGCGGGGGTCTTCCTCGACACGCAGACCCTATGAAACTTTTATTAGTGAATATCGTCGTTGTCGTCTTCGTCGTTGTATCCTGCCACGTCGTGAGACCCTTGTGAACACATCTATATATTTAATCCTCTGTAAAATCTATACGTGGACATATTTCATTTGTGTAACATAGGATCGGATTGTCAGAGGAAATGAATGATAATTGATTAATAAAACATGTGTCTTTCGGGTTGTTTATTAATTGGTTAGAATTAACAAATTATTGGTCATCACAGCCTCGGTTGGTCTAACTAATTATTCGTCTGACACGAAAAAAAGTGTAATAAGAAAACAAGAAATGTATCAAGTAAAAAAAAAATATTGTAGTTGGAATTTTGGTTCTATATAGTTAGACTTAATTTCGTTGGTTTATTATATTTGGAAAAAGCTGAACGCTGGAAGCTCCATTTGTTGTCCGAGAGGCTTCTCTTGAAGTTTCCGTAGTCGAATAACCCACTTTGGGAGGTTGGCGCGCACAGACGTAAAACCCCCCGCAATTTATTCGCCATTCTGTTAGCGAAAAAGGTAAAGAGGAAAAGAAAACTATTTCGACCCACGAGCCTATCACAACGGGAAAAGGTTCCATCGGTGCATGGTTGACGAAAGAGAGAGAGAGAGAGAGAGAGAGAGCGAGGGAAAGATAGCGAGAACGACTGGCCACGAAAAAAAAAACTTTCAATTTAAAAGTTTCGATGGACTTGGATTTTTTTCTCACCAATAGAACGGTGAGACTCTTTTGCTCTGGCGAGTTGCGGAGCGAGGCCCACCTCGGAAACTTTTCAATATCCTGTAAGCATAGCGCACCGGAGCTACTAAGAGGTAGCTGTTGTACGCCAGTGTCACTTAGCGATAAATTGTCAGCCAAACTCTCTCTCTCTCTCTCTCTTTAGGTTACGACATGAGCCTGGAAAATTTTCGTTTCGCCAAGAAACTTTTTTTTTCTCTTCTCCAAGAGAAACAAAAAGAAGGCTAAAAGAACAAACGTTAAATTATGAAAAAGTGATGCTACGAATTTTTGGATTTTTTTCCCCATTGACAGTATTATTGTCGAAGGATCAGTCAAGGATAAAATCAGTGATTTTTATTCAGCAACATTTCATTTGTTTAATCATTCTTTTTTATTCTAATATTTTTTACTCAGACCTAAAACAGATTTTTTTTGCCCCATTAAAAAAACCTTAAGTTATTGTAATTTAAAGTTTTCCTTGCACTCCTTAAATTAATAAATATAATATTTTTCGGTTGTCAGGTCCAAAAAATATGTCCGAAATATTTTTTTTTTTCAGGTTAACTCGCTCCCATTAATATGATAAAATGATATAAGAAAACAGCCTTGACCGAATGACCCTTGTGCTGAATAAGACGAGCTTCGTCGTCGGCACAACGACAAACTCCTTCAGAGGGTCACCCACGTTTATAACACTCTCATATGCGTGTGTGTGTGTGAGAGAGTTTCGGGTCAGCATCACATTTCGTATATACGAACGAGAAACGACATTAATCTCTGACCCCAGAGCAACACTGCCAGCTCTGTCTCGGCTCGTGTACACCAGTTGCGTTCGTCTTAATCCAACGAGCATATACACTTGGTCGTACATAGATATATGTCTCTATCTGTACAGTATACACACGTAATTAACCACTTGCACTAAATACCTCGTGCGAGCTGTCGTCCTCGTTATGCGGACCATCAGCCTCAACGCGGGATATGTCACGCTGATGCTCCCTGAATCCTCACAGAAATTCTGGATTATATAGCGATGATGATGAGGGTCTCCAAAGCTTTGAATAAATACGCTTTATCACAGTTAGCAATATTATATCATTTCTGTATTTCGCCAACTGTTCTATTCATGTTAATTAGTGCAAAAAGCCATTTAATACTAAATTTGAAATAATTCATCAAGTATAATAGATATATTATTATGAAATATTTTGAAACCTTATTGTTAGAATATTGTAGAATTTCTTGCAATTTTACCTGAAACCGAAACGTATTGAATTTTTTTTCTCTCTTTTCTCTAAAAGCAAATCAAAGTGTTTCAAGCGAATGGTTTAAAAATATCTCTGAAAAGTAATTGAATTTTCGTCGCTTTCGGCAATATAATTTTGCAAAATAAAAAAGAATGCAACAAATGGCAATTAAATATTTTCAATGAAATATTGCAAAAGTTTCGGCAATATTCTGTACTATATATGCGATCATTGCCACAAATCTCTCACACATGAATACGATAAAACTTTTCAACCTCCGTGCTTTATGCCTTTTTCACTTTGCGCTTATATAAAACGATTTGCGCCATGTACGAGATATTACCGAGTCTTTTTAGCGTCAATGATAAATCAAAACAATGGAAAAAGATATTCTGTTTTTAAAATTTACATTTTTTTTTTTTTATCGTCCAACGAAAATCACCGGATAAAAAATCGTTTGGACATGAATATTCATTACAGTACTATCGTGTGTTTTTCTTTTTTTATTTTACATAATAATGCCTCACAAGAAATATGCTTTCGACAATATATTTCACAAAATGAAAAAATTTAACGAATGGCAATTAAATATTTCCAATAAAATGTTGGAAATGTTTCTGCAATATTCTGGTCATAGCCACAAATCACTCACATAACAATACGATAAAACTTTTCAACCTTCGTACTTTTTACCTTTTTTTTTGTTTTTTTTTTTTTTTTTTTTTTTCACTGACATATTACATAAAACGATTTGCAACCGTATACGGGATATTTCCGAATCTTTCTACCGTCAATAATAATTAACATGCTACCATTGCGAGGCAATTCGAGGAGGAAAGCTCTCATAATCCTATTATACTACCGTTGGTTCAAGGGACCAGATATTCTGCAGCGTGTGTGTATATATATATATAGTACATTAATACTACTGCTTGAAGTAGTAGTTTGTGCAGAAGATTTGTATTATTCGCTGCTATTATCGACAAACAGCTGGTTCTGAGCGCACTCTATAATTCCCATGCATCTGTGGAGTCGCATTCACTCGGCTTATACATCATTATCACAAATAAACTGTGCACCGCACTAATCTACATGGTAGCCACGGTCAAGGGAGCGAGTCAGGGAAAAAAATAAATAAATTCGTCAGGGAGTCAAGAAAATGTCCAGGGAATTTTAAACTCGGTCAGGAAAAAAAGAAACCACTACCTTACCATCTTCTAATAAATTATTGGAAATATTCAGGCAAACATTCGTTGATGAAAAATAAAATTTTAAGAAAAAATGTTTATTACGAGGAAGAGCCCGTCATTTTCAGTTGTACAAATAAAATAACAAATTCTGTAAAAGTAATTTCGACACGTGTTAAAAGTGGCTACGGATGAACACAATTTGTTTTTGTGGTGTAAATTATTACAATAATAATAAATTAAGTTATTACAATCTGTATCTTTTATTTTTTTGAGTCTCCCTTTCTCTTTGAAGCATCTTTCTTTCTCTCGTCCATTCGATTTATCCTCGGAGTGAACCACATTCCCAAGCGTACTTGATGCTAATTAAAGGTCTGTACTTCCCGCACCCTTGGGTTTCACTCTACATCGATGTTTATTTCTCTGTCTCGTATGTACTGTGTGCACTGCAAATAAGCACCCTTTTTGTTTTTCTTCTTGGTAACTCTCTTCTATTATTCCATCCTACGCAATTTCTCCTGCAACTCTCTCACCAACTTGACAAACTTCGATTCTGCTAGAAGCTAGAAGGTGCACACATACACAGAAACCACACGAGGAAGACCGGGGCTAAGTGGGAATAATAAAATAAAATAAAAACCTTGGCAAAATTAAATTTGTTGATGTTGGAACATTATTTCTATTTTCTGTCTGAAGTGAAAAAAAAAAAACTTTCACCGGATCCACACAATTGTAATATTTTTGTGTAATTATTGAAAATGCCATTTTTTGCATTTGGTAAAAAAATAGAGAATTTTTTATTATCCGTGTCTCCACTTCGCCCCGGCCTCCCTTTCATATATGTGGAGATGTTCGAGAAGGTCGTCTCGCGGATAGAATATAACCTCGAGAGTGCAGCTCATCCTCACGTAACGGGGACCGCGAATCTCCGCGGCGACGCTGCTGGTTCCCGTGCGACTAATTAACTTCCTCGTTTTTTCACTCGTCCACGTGGAATACCAATGAGTTTGAAAGGTCTGCGAAACGGGAATCGACCTTTCGCTTCCCACTCTCTTTTTCTCATCCCTCTTTTCTATCCTTATCCCCTCCGAATGTATCTCACCATCGCGAAGATAGATCACTCTCAGCTGCCAGAGTATATCATTCGTTAATTTCAAACGTTAAAGAGCTTAAATTATTCGCCTGTATCGACAATCTCGAGAATGATTCAGCTGCTGTACGTTGACGTATGCTAATTAAATTCGACGAAGTCGTTCTCTGCTGAATGAGAAACGTAAAAAGAAAGAAAAGAAAAGAAAAAAGAGAAAACGTAAAAAGTTCAAGCCCTTCGGGAACCAAAGACAGGAATGAACAGATGCGAGCTTTCTCATCTCGGAACATCAATAATTTCTTTCATTGCTTCTCTGAGTACAAAATTAAAAAAAAAAAACATTGACTTTATGATTTCATTAGCTTTTTCTTGGTTTGTCAGTTTAAGGTTTCATTCACTTTTAGAAGGCTGCCATTAACGTTCTTTTCACAGTTTTAATCAGGGATGGACACCACTGAATGAAAACTACACTTTTCAATGGTTTTTACTATTCGAAAAAGTATTTAGAAGCACGACTTAAATAAAATTTTCGAATTAAAGTCCATTAAAAGGTATAGTTTTCATTGAATGATGCCCATTATCCTGGTTTCGACTGAACTGCGATGTTAAATCGAATTATTTGTTGTAATATAGGCATAGAAAAGTCGTGAAATAGACGATCGGCTCGATTTTTACGCCATGAAAAGTGAACATGCCCGAAGCTAGCTACGAATTTACGACTTGGCGAGAGTCAGACTCGTAAATCTATTCTTATCCGTTGACTCCCGCCGGAGTAGTATCCAACCGAGAAGTATCTCCATGAGTCTTGACGATCGCGGGACACTGACCTGACTCAAGTTTCTCTTTCTCTTTCTCACTCTGTATCTCAGGGAGCATTTTAAGCACGTATTTATACTTTCGATGGAGGGTTAAAAGACGTCGACAACGGACGTTATAACCGATGACCAGGAATAATATCTGTGATTCCAGCGACGAAGCGTCTAACTTCACCGAGCATTCATGAATTCAGTCATGATGAGGTTTCTCTCTAGCTGGAACGTGTAAACTTTCACAGAGCGTATTACAAGTTCGTAAAACTATGGTTTCACTAGTTCAGGAATTGCTGCTGTTCTTGGAAAAAAATTCACTTGAAATCCTAAAAAAGAAAAAAAGAATTTCATGAAAATAAATCTTTATGACGACGAAGCAAATATTTAAAACAATGCTCATATAAAATTGAGATGTTTGTTAATTTCGGTTCCCTTTTGTTTTTTGTTTTTTGTTTTTTTTTTTTTTTTTTTTCAAAATTTTGTCATTGTTGAAAATGCAATTTAATCTTCATATAATTGATTATAAATATTAGACTCCTTTGACAGCAATTTTAAATGCATGCCGAAGTTGCATCGTATATCCAAGCAATTGATGTGCACTCGAGCCTCCAGGAGAATAAACGAGGATTCGCCTCCCAGGGCGTCGCCGCGGTGCATCGCGGGTGGCCTCTTCAGTCTTTATTAAAATAATAATAAGGCACAAGAAGGGTGAACATAATGCAGAGGCCGATGTTTTCTTGCGTCACATGCAATCACGTATTAATTACCTAACATGTATCAATTTGTTTTTTTTTTTTTTTTTTTTTCTTTTTCTTTCTTTTCTTCTTTCTGTCAAATACGATGAGTAAAAATAGAGAAAAGCCATTTTTTCAATCTAAAAGGAGCCTCCGGCAACTCCGGTGTGTCCGAATCGACAGTGAAATTTGTCGAGATCTTGGGAGCCGAAGCTTTTGCTTAAAAAGTACGAGGAAACTCGTTCGTGACCAGCCCTTGAACCATCCGGTCGCGAGTACCGCAAAGTCGGCTCTCAGCAATTCGTTTTCCTGGAATAATGTCCTACTTGGCAGAGAGCCCTTGCTCTTCGACTATAATTTTGATTCACGGTTTACGATAAATTATAGCACGACGCTAAGCCGTCTCGTCGTCTCTCTCGCCACGATATGGCTCTTCGGTGTACACCAGAAGAGAGAACACGTATATAGCGTTGCTGATGGAGCTCGGCTAGTCCGCGAAATCCACCAAAATATGTATGGAGTGAAACAGCCGGAAACGGCAACGTATTTCACTTGAAAAGCTCTATCTGTGTACTATTTTTGTATAACTTAACTTTTTTTTTAAATCTCGCTCCGAGCGGTTCAATTTTTTTTATTTTTATATATATATTCGCGATGTCTCTTTGTGTATAACGAGAAATTAATTATTTAATTTTTTTCACTTACTGCTTTTCAATCAATTATTTCTTTTCTGTTTGCACATTCTATGTGCACGTGAAACAGATCAGTCTTTACGTAATAAATAATTCAGTACGAATTCGGTATTTTTGGGGTGAAATAAATCAGTGTCATGAGATCCTGAAGGATCACACGTTTTTTTCTTTCTTTTTTGTAAATTCAAGAGGGAGCTGAATTATCTCACAGATCATGAAAAAGAAATAAATGGTATTTTGCAATTGGTCACATAACTTGCAACTTTATAACAAAAAAAATATCACTTAACGAACGCCAAAAAAAAAAAAATTAAATATTTTCGGTAGTGACATTTTTTTTTGTAAACCTGTATTGATAATTTTTTTTCCCAAAAAATAAAGGATGACAATTGATTTTCATCATGGTACTAGAAAAAATGTCGGATTTACAGTGCAGAATTTTGATGAATTTTTCTAATGAGATCAAAGGAGACGTACTTTGAAAAACTTAATTAAAAAAAAAATGTTAACTACATAAACACGTTAAATATGATTTTTATCAATTTTCATACAATTCTTTTTTTATCTTGATCTGCATTACATAACGAAATAATTGGCTGTACAATTTAGAAATGAAATGATGTTTTTAATCAAAGTTGGAATTTTTTACATTGCACATTTAATTTTTTTTTATAATATACAATTTGTTTTATATTGTACATTTAATTTTTATATAAATCAAGAACGACGGAAAATAAAAATCTAATAAAAATCACAGGTCTCTCATATTCAATAACAAAAATAAAAAATAAAATATTAGGGAAATTGAAGAGGATCCTGTTTAATTTGATGTGAATTCCAATGTCCCGTCTCCACCAAGACGGGCTTATCGAATTGTGAAACTGTCCAACAGGTTGCGAATACTGTTCCTTAAAGTTGAAGCATACGAATGAATAAGGCGCTCGCGACAAAACTCTCTTTTCATTGGCAAATCTAAATTCGCACCACGCCCGTCGTATTGTCCCGGGACAGGAGAAAGAAAAACGAGTGGCCCGCAGAGAAGTCGTAGAGCCGCGCATGCCAATCGCAAAGCAGGAAATTCCGAGAAGGAGAAACGGAGAGCGATCATCGAGCCGTCACTTCCGGTCCTGATGTGATTCCGGCAGCGGCGGCAACGAATTGTTACTCGAATCCGGACGTCAAGTGCGGAAAGTGTCCCTCGATGGAGATCGATTGAAGCCGCAATGTGGAAGCGAAACGACCAACGACGACGAGGACGACGAAAAGGAGAGTGACTCGACCGCGATGAGACGTGCCTGTCGTTGAGATAGCTGTTTCGCGAAGGAGTTCGTGACGGGAATCGAGAGAAAAACATGAAACGAGTCAAACGATTCTTCGATCCTCTTCAAACTATCCAACTTTTATCGCTAATTCCGTCTCTTCTCGCAATCGTTCGATCTTCATTACATTTTTATATTGCGTTTAAGGTATCATGACAACCGCCCATCACTCTTCACAATTTAATTTTTTTTTTTTTCACGGGAGATACTGTTGCAATAAATATAGCCAAGTGTCATTGCGATAACGAATTTATGTGCAAAAAAAAAATGAGATATTATAAAGATGATGAGAATAACTTTATAATGCAAAGTCAGTTCAGACACTCTATTATTTAACCAAATTTTAATAATACTTGGTAGTCATCATGTGATTTTTTTCAATTTTTTTTTCCCCCTTGAAATTCATATTTGAACTGAAATGTATTGCATTTTATGCAGAATAATCAGATTAACATTTTTTTATTAATAAATCTTTGAAAAATAATTCCAACGCGATATCTTTGATTTTATTTTATCGAATTCATAAATTTAAAATCAGTAATTTGGTACTCGATTTATTTGAGGAACTACAACGATTTTAAAAAAATTGTTTTACTGTATTCAACTTTTTTTTTACCTGCTTAAATATTTAATTTTCATACTCCCAATTTTTTCGTACATTCCAGATATATTCCTGTAAATTCTATTAAATTTAAGTTGAAATCAATCATGTTGCATAGAACGAAAAAAAAAAATTAAAAACCTGATTACCTTGATTAAAAAAAAAAAAAATCCAATTTAAATGGTAAGTTAAAATTGTGTGACTTTTTTCTGCTCACGATATAAAGATTTTAAAAAAATCTAACTCCTTTATTTCGGAAGAAAAAAAAATCAGAAATATGTACAATACTCCCAAAAGTATCAGTAACATCATACGAGTTATAAAAAAAAATCAAAAATGTTCAGAATAAAAAGTGGCACAAGTGACAGATAGGATATGCCAACGAGGAGAAAATGACTGACGCGGATATTTGACTTATAAAGAACTTGAGTCTTTTATTTTGCATCTCCCTTTTTTTTTTTTTTTTCTTTTTACAATCAAATCGATTTTCGACTATTTCACCCTACATCGAGTGGGTTAACCGCCAGCCAGGTATTCGAGGATCACAGGATTTGCGTACAGCGGTTGAAGTGCGCACATCTCGTCGAGCAAGAGACGGACTCGAGTAATTGGAGGATTGAACAGTGGTTAGTGTGTGTGTGTGTGTGTGTGTGTGTGTGTGTGTGTGTGTGTCTGCATGTCAGAGACGAGAGAGTGCATCGACGAGTGCAGCCCAATTCGTCGTGAACGCGCACTCGCTCCGATTGAGATAGACTCGACGAAGAATACAGGGCTCTGAGCTCCATATACATACGCCGAGAGGAACTTGGTGGCTATACGTTGGCAACGATAGAGGGGCTTCCCCGAGTTGTTCGCAGGCAAATGATCCGTGTGCTCATCGTACTCCATCAACGAGTCACCCTCTCGAATAGTTAGAGAACACTTCTTCTTTCGCCTCTCATTCTATGACTACTGCATTTATTTTTCAGTCCCTTTTTATACTCCTACCTTTTTCATCCTTCCCGATTCCCTTGCCAAAAGTGTATCTTTTTCCTCAATCACTTCTCCGACTCTCTATTTATCCTATCTCTTCTTTGATAGTTTTTGGCAAGACGCAGCCGTTCACCACGAATTTTCTTATGCTCCATTTGACGACCACTTTCGCTGATCTACAATCGAAGATCCTTGAAATATATATATATATATATATAATATATGTTCGAAAAAATTCATCGAGTCTTCGGTTTTGTAAAAAAATAATTTTCTTCAATTATCATCAAATCTGTTAGTTACTTTCAAATAATGTTTGTCATTTTATATTTTTTTTAAATTCATAAACAGAGCATATCTATTTAAATAAAAATGTATTGAGAATATTTTTTTCGTTCGAATAATTATGAATAATAATATCTGGGCGCTAATTTATTTTTTTTTTTATGAGATTCGAAATAGTGAACTTTAGAAATGTTGCATCTTGTGTATTAAATTAAATCCACAGTAAATTTATAAATTTCCAAAAGTGATGTTCGTTTGAAGATTATTCGCTTCAAGATTTTCCGTTGAAGACAGAAACCTCAGTTTCGAAGTTCCGGCAGAAACCATATACGCGGAGGTAGGCAATCGTATGGTTCCCCGTTCTGGTTGCATCTCGAAGCCATCTAAGCAAGCAACCAACCAACCAACCAACCAACCAACCACCGGCAAGTTGTTCGTCACGCGACGAACCCTCGGGACGTCGTACGTGGGTCAACCTCTCCTCGGATCTCAGAGCGTTACCCGCCTTCCGTGTCTCTTTGCGAGGGTGGCAAGGTGTCGAGAAGTTTTATGGCGGTCATTTCGCACCCCTTCGTCTCTCTACCATCTCTCTTTACTCATTCCTCAGCTCTATCTCCCTTTTTTTTTTTTCTCCAATGGCGCAGCTGGCAAAGCAGATATAATCCCCCTCGTTCGATTCACAGATCGAGCTGTAACTTTAGAAATTATCCCAGGACGTGAGAGAGCATTATTACCGACAATATCAAGCTGATTTTTGTTATAATTACTTTGTTAAGTCTATGAAATTCTTTTTATTAACTATCGAAAGAAAAAAAATGTCTCCTACTATTTTAGATTAATTTTTTTTTTAATTAAAAATAAATAGTATTTTCTAGGATATCAAAGATGAGTAATTTTCATTATGGCTCACATATTTATATATATATTTTGGTCTAATGAAATTATTATCCTTAAGATTATATATTAATTTTTTTATTAATTTCTTCGAAATTTATATAGTAAATTATCATTATTTTTTAATATTTATACAAGAACACTTATATATATTTTGGATGAGTGTGTTTGTCATTTTAATTATGGCAACATGTTTTGTTAAAAATTCATTATTTGCATTTCAAATCATTTCAAATATCAAATTTTTATTATGAAATTAAAAAATTGTTGCTGTCTTAAATATAGAATAAAAAAATTTAAAATCTCTTTACTAATAAATATTAGTAAAACTAGCTTACAAAAGTAAAGATATCGGATATATAGTATGCCATATAATGTATATAGTAACTCAGAGTATCCAGTATACAACTGGTAATGCTGAAGCCGCATAGACCGCAGACCTGGTGTATATTCGTTTACAGCATATATATATATATATATATACTACCATAGTAGTTCCCCCGTTGATGACATGAGTCTTGGCTCAGGATACAGGGTCGAAGGCGGGAAGCACATCATGCGTCTTAGGTGTTTGCGAGGCACCGGTAGTCAGCATCTCTAAAGGCATAAGACATAAGATTCCATATACACACCAGAATCCCTCTGTTAGTTGTCACTGGTATGTTGTGTATGTGTGCACAAGCGAAAAGGGAAATGATTCCCCTTTTGCAGTACTCTCTCTGACGCTACTCTCGTGGATCACCAAACGAAATACCAAGTTTCGTTAAAGCCAGACTTGGTGTATTTACCTCAGGTACACCTCTCTACTTTAAACAGTGCTTACAGAGTCAGATATACTCAGAGTGTACTTCGTCAATCTCTCAAAGTTGCTAGGAATCATTCGGAGATTCGCTGGAGTACAAAAATTTCCCCTTTTTTTTTTTTGTAGAAATTTGAACAGGAAATTCTGTATTCAGCAAATGTTCAAATTGGCAGACATTGATGTCAAATATATTTTTTTTTTTTTGACAATGTGTTTAAGGAATTACTAATTTCTTTATTTTATAAAAATATAAAATTACTTATTTCAATTATAGCGTACTTTGAAATGTGTAACAATTCAATGCCAATCTGACATATCATATATTTTTTTCTTTCTCAATTTTGTCAAAATTTATCGCCTCTTTATACTCCCACGAAGTTCTAATGTTTTGTTTTATTCCGAACCTCTCCGTTTGTGTATATTCACAATAAATTTCCTCTCCAACTGTGTATGTTTGCTCTTTTTTTTTTCCAAAATTCAAATGGCTCGTTGACTTTAAGCCGGTATTCTGCAACGTTGATACAGCCAGCGTATTACACAATCGTTGTCTTTTTGTCGTGCTGGTATACAGTCGTCGTTTTCTTTTTCCGTGTTTCACAAGTTGCTTCCTTTCATCCGGACGGTAGGACACACAGAGAGATAAAAGAGGAGAAACGATATAAAGGCTTGAAGAGAAGCTGCACGAAGCATGGGCGTGGGAGCATATATATATATATATATATATATATATATATATATATATCGAGCCCCCGCAATATCTCTCGTCTCTTCGAGACAGATTTTCGCAATGTTCTGCGGTCAGCAAGAGGGAAAACGGATTTGCCCCAAGGGGGATAAAAGGGTAGGAAACAAATATATCGAGTAACCGTATTCCGTCTACTATATAGTACTTATATATCGACTCTATATCCAGACATATAGCCAATGGAAAGTGTGCCTTTTGGTAGAGCAAAGCGATTTTGACGAGAAAGATTGGAAAGTCTGCTGGCTCTTTGATTTTACCTACGATATTCTAAAAAGCTTTTGGTACAAACATTTCACGTGTACAATTCTCTAGTCGATATACTTTCGTCAAAAGCTATTTTACGGCTCTTCTTTTTGTTTCATTTTTATTATTCGCTATATTTTAATGTCCGGGAGAAAGAGCAGACTAAAATCTTACTAATTCTCATTTCATCAGTGAAATCAAATCACCGGCCCACTTCGACTTACCAGAAATTTTTATTTTCGAATAAAAAAGGTTTTCTGAGTGTCTTTCCAATAGGTTGACCCTTGAACCAATGGGAAGGGTCAAAGGTCAGACCCAGGTCGAAACCAGGTGGAAATGCACCTTTAATACATTGAAATTCAATTATTCGATCGATCTGTTTATATTTACGCTGTTAATTTTAAATTATACAGTGGCATGATACATCAAATAATTTATTTGAAATAGAATTTGAAATAAAAGAAAATATATATATATATATAAATAAACTGTAAATTACTACAATGTGTTTCCTTGTTGGCGAACACGCGATGATGCTGCACGCTCTCTTCAACGCTTACCCTTCTAACTTTTTATTTTTCAATGCTTTCCTCGCTCTCCAATAATTTCCCTTGCTCTCTTGATCCATGGCTCGAGCGATTCACTAGCCAGATCTCATACACATTTCTCGCCCGTGCCATCTCTCTCTCTCTTTCTCTCTCTTTCGCTCTCTTTTACTTCTTTCTGTTTAGGTGGGGTTGTTGGCTCTCGAAGCATGCAACCTTCCCGCTGAGCCCGGGGGGCTTCACCGTGACGTGTTTATGCACCGGTCCTCTCGTAAAGTTTTGTGCGGTGCGCCCTCGCCCTTTCTCTTCTCTTCTCTTCGCTACGCTTTGCACTTGATCCGCATCTCTTGGCGCTCTCTTTGGGCTTTGGGCATCCTTTTTCATTTCTGTTCGAGTTCGACTTTGCTCTGACCGCTCTTAACACACCTTTCTCTCTACGTTTGCCCGAGCTCGCACTGTATTATATGTATGGGCAAAATGGCACACGCAAACGAATAACGCCGCATAGGGTCGAGATTTTTAGACGTAAGTTCGAACTTACGTTCAAAAATTCGGTCCTAAACTTTTAAAAATATTTGCAAATTTTAATTACATTATATTTTATACATCACCTAGTATATTCGATTTAATACACAAATATGACGTAAAATTATAAACTTTTATACAAAACTTTCAAATTTTCAAAATATTTAGCATTGAATTTTTCAATTACATAGCCAATTATTTGCTCAACAATCGGTTCGCGATCGTCGAATAAATGAAGAAGAAAAATAATAAAATTGTTGCACAACTTAAATTGAAAAATACCCGATTTTTTGGGTATTCCATTTTACCCCCATTCCAAGCACAAGTCCTGTACTGTAATATCCTTACCCCAAAAGATCAACGTAAGAAGATCCGCTGGATCGCCCGCTGGCCGACCGCGATTTGCCGCTACTCTTCACAGGTCTCCTCTTCTTCTTCTCCTCTCTCTCTCTCTCTCTCTTTCTCTCTCCAATGAATCTTCTTCTTATTTCCCTTTTCTCGCGTGTCTCTTCCTCATCGAACGTACGCCAGTAACTCTCTTCGGCTGTGCCGAAATCTCCGAAAGGCGCGTCCAAAACTCGCTCTGGGCTTCGGTTATTCGCATCGTCGGGCTGATGGCCTCGATCACCGATAGGAGCTTTACGATCGACTCCGACGCTCTTTGTGATAATAAGACCTGTGCAGAACGAGCGAGCTGAGAATGAGCAAAAGATTTTTAAAAAAAGAGAAGTTAAGAAGAAGAAAAAAAAAATTCTCATAACACATTAGCGTGTACCAAGTCGTTTGTGCCTTTAAACCTTTTCCTGCGCGCTTCATATTTAATTCGCAAAAAAATAATCATTATTTCCAGTAATACCTTAGCCATAAATTTTGCTGACTATACAAAAAAAAAAAAAAAAAAAAGAAACGTGCGTTTTACTCCTCAAACGCAAAAGTGTTGTATCACATTGGTATTTTCGTACGAGACACGACGCGCTCTTCATTACACACCTTTTGCTTTCAAACCGTGACGTCGAAATGTTTTCTGCGAGTATATATACACGCATGTGACACGTAGCAATTTTAGGCGAAGAGCCCCGATGGGGTAGAGTCTCCGTGGCGATTTACGAGCGATCTCTCTCGACTACCGGCTCCTTCGATAATATATTATATTTCCTTCTGCCTCTCTTCTTACGTATTCCACCATTTCTCGGCATTCACGAGAGACCACTGAACGACTTTTAGCGCTCTCCGCGACAGCATTAATTTTATTCACAGCACGTTGCACGCGAATTCCCGACGCTCGAGACTCGATGGAGAGAAAAAAAGAAGAAGAAGAAGTAAAGAAGGAGAAAAAAAAGAAGTAAAGAGAAATATTTCAATTCCCTCATATGAAAGGAGTCGAGGAATTTCGAAGGTTTCTCTACTACAAGAATATTTTACATATTATGTACATGTGTGTAGCCTATGCGTTTGTATATATATATATATATATATATATATATCCTCTTGTATATTTGATGGAAGGTCGTGAGACGTATTCGTTCATGTTCTCCTCGTTTATGTAAGAAGTATCGAGATACCAACGCGTATTTCAACGACGATCAATACGTCGAGACGTCTCGATTCCAGTTCTCGAGCCCTTCGCTTCCAATTCTCTTTCTCTGGGCTGTCCCAATCTGGGCTCTTTACCCCGTTCTCTCATCATTCCGGGGATATAGGTACATTCCTTGCGTTCGCTCGAGCGCACACGCCTCTCCCTCTCTCTCTTTCTCTCTCTCTCTCTCTCTCTATCTCTTTCTCTGTCTCCTATAACGATAAGACATTAATCCAGCTATCGCCGTTCTTGCCTTCGTGCACAACGTCTCGACCAAAGGGAGTGAGTGGTCCTCTCGCGGGAATTTCATTGCCCATCAAACCGAGAAAAGACGAGCGGGATTTCTTTCTTTATTCTCACGTGGAATTATACCTTAAAGAGTGATAGAGAAACGGTATACCGCTGGCGAATGATTGCTATCGACGTTCCAGTCAGCTTTAAACCACAGATTACAATCGCAGAATTTATCATTTATATTGTTAATGTATCGTTTCACCAAACATTAACCAGCTAAATTTTTGTTCTCAGACTCGTTTCTGTGCCCCATTTATATTTTAAAACACCCGAAACATTTTCTGTGTCATAAAAAATCTTAGGTTTAAAAAGTATGTCATTTTCGAATTCGAAATGCGACAAAGTACTTCAACGTGAGTTTAAATTTAAAAAACGCGTTTTTACCAGTATTCCACTATTTTTAAAAACATCTCTAAAAATACACAAAGTTTCTGCATAACGGTAGTTGAGGAACAAAAAAATTAGAAATAAAAAAATGTAGATCTCAAAGTGAAATATTGGAAGTCGTATAGTAGACGAGTCCGAAGTATTGCCAGCAAATGGATCGAAATTGTGTGAAGTAGTAAGAATGACAGAGGGAATGGAAGTGCTTTAAAAAATTGACGTATATTCGGGCATTAAATATCCGAGAGAGGGAGAGAGAGTTCCCCCGTGGAGAATTTCAGAGCTTGGGGGACTGCTGGCGTATTCACGATCGGTGGCCCAGCCAAGCCGGGCATGCGAGCAGAGAGGGGAAAAGAGAGAAGGAAAGAGAGGAAGAGAGATGAACGAGAAGCCTGCCTGCACTTCCAACTATCCCAGCTCTGATGCTCTCATTGCAGGTGTAATGCCCGCAGCGAGCTGAGCGATAAAATGCACGCGGCGATTCCACGCGGCCCGGTTGGGGTGCCCCACAAACGACGAGGATGAGCACCAACGATAAAAGGCATTCCCTTACCCAACCCTCTCCCGGTTCTCTTTCTATCTCGACACTCGTCACCTCTATAAACTATATGTATCTATATTCCTGCAACTGCAAACGAAAGATAGAAATTTTATAAGCCCTTCACTCTATATCTTCACTCCATTTATATCCGTTTAGCTCTACTAATTTTCATTATTTTCCATGCCTTTTTTCGTGTGTTCTGGATTAAATGACTGATTTTTTTTTATTTTTCCTTGCTCATAAAGGAGTGTTCTGATAATGTTAATGTATTTAGGATGTAAAACATTAAAATTCCTCTGCATGAGGAAGCCAAAATGAATCAATAAATTTCTTTATGGACTTTGCAAAAGCTGGAAAACAATGAGGAAGCAATGTGCAGAGTTTTATTTCACACCCTTTCTTTGTTCATTATATTAAAAAAAAAAAGCTGAAGGTTATTGTGGAATGAGAACTAAAGAAGAGCGAGACCGGGTTAATTCAGCAGAACCTATCGGCAACACGCGTTGGAAAGCGATAATCGCGGGAGGAGCGCAATTATTCATACCCTCGAAGGCAGTATGGAAGTGAGAGCGTGAGTGCTGTGGCAAAAGAGCCAGAGGACGTGGCGTTCACGCTCTCGCACACAAACCCATTACGATAAGCTCAATGAACGTGTCTTTACGATTTAGCAGTCTCCTCGGGCCATGAAGTTAGTCAGGTCGAGGGAACGGGTCATTGCCACGGAGCAAGAAAGCCCAACGAGGTGGAAAGTCGTTGAACCTTGTACTGGTTGCCTGGACACATGGCGTAGGGACCAGAGAAAGCTACCACACACTCTTGCCTATTATACTCTGCTGCACTCTACTACTCAGTGGCACACTATGTTCACGTGTATACTCGCATGTGACTCTCTTTTACTCCTGTTCTCCTATGTTTTCTATGGCAGACATAACTGTATTGTAATTCTCTGTTAAGCTCGCCCGGCCACTCTGTCCGTAATAACAATTCAATTAGCAAGTCGAGGGAGAAAAAGCTCCAAGCGGTATTCAAATGAAAAGATAAAAGTGAAAAAAAATCTGACGACATTGCGTATGATCGACATTCAGTTGAAACTCTGCTCAGTGTTTTGAAAAATGACATCAGGAAAATTCGAACGCTTTTGGGTAGTTTAAGAAAGTATTAGAAGATGTCACCGAACGAAATTACCCATCGATAATGTCGAATCAAATGAGATTCCAAAGATTCTGAATGTTTCAATTACGAAATAGAAGTCCAATGTATCTGAAGTGTCGTTGCTTTTGTTTTTTTTGTCATCACAGCTGCTGAACCCAAAGTCCGTTTACTTGGCTGTTCGACGTCACATTCCTGAATCGATGAGACAGCAATACTTCTCCTAGGAATTACTGTACGAAATCACACGGAGCCACGCGAGACTCGCCGGATACCAACAGCACGAGCGACAGTCGCGAGTCACTGTTCCGAGACAGCTATTGAAGCACTCGTTACGCTGAAGCCGGTGCTCGGGCCTTGCGAACGACAACAGGTGGTCGACGAGTAAGTAGTGCGACGACTCTGTCACAGCGGGAATCCAACGAATGGACGCGACTCCGCTAAAACGAGCAGAGAATGCGCGTACGTGTGTACCTTTCACTCCGGGGGATCTTGATTCGCGTTTGTCTCTCTATCTCTCTCTCTCTCTCTCTCTCTCTTCGACGTTGTCAAACTTGGAGAATTTTGCAACTCGTGTACGTGTGTAGATTCAATCGGCCACGACGCGACGCAAGTACATCAAAGCCATTTGAAGTTGTGAAACGTGTGTGTTTTCAGTGGAAAACTTGGTCGAGCATTAAAGTTCCTTCCAATACCCTACGGTACTTCATTTACGACCTTGTTCATACATTCTCCTAGCACTTCTAAGTCACGTTACCGCGACAGAAATCTCGTCGGTTGATTTATTTATTTATTTTTTTTATCAAATTGGATCGAACCGGTTGAAACTCGTTAAAACCCATCGCGATAAATTGCAATCACTCGGTCAAATATTGAAAATTAATTTCACTATCGTATTTCATAGTCATCTGGCTCACGAATTTCGTTTTTACTTGTCCTTAGTCACACACTAATGGAAACACGTATGCGTATTCATAGCTCTACTTTAAATTCGTAAGAAAAAAAAAAAAAAATCTCTCCACCGAATGAGAAAATCATTTGTCATAATTGTCTGGATCAGAGGCATCAATACGAGCGGGACATCGGAAATTCCGGGAGACCGGTGGTGGCAGTCCAAGTGCCTTAAAGAAATGAGGCTGATGCAGAGGCTCGCGCTCAGCGGGCTGGCGTCAGTTATGCTGATCGTGTTATTCACGGCGGCGTTTATGACGAGACGGGATCTCGCCAGTGTCGTAGATCGCGGTGTCGGACCCGAGGAACGATCTGAACAGGCTAATCCAGCTTGGGTGCAGGACAACGTAGTGCCTGAACAGGAGGCGCAGCGCAACGTTGAAATTAAACGTCCGGTTGTAAACGTGAGGCACAGACCAACCGAATCCTCGCCGGTTGAACCACCGCCTGGTCCTGTTCCTGGACCTTATATCGTACGTCCACCAAATCCGCCGCTGGACGACACGACCAATCAACGTCGTGAGAAAGTCAAGGAGGTTTGTATGCCATCTCACATGTCGTTAAATTAAATATAAGTGACAAAGTACCTTCCGGACCCATTTTCAATCATCATGTCTGATTACGGTAAGTACACTTATTTTCACTCATAAAATTCACTTTCGATCTTGGATGTCGAATTCCAAACAAGAAGAAGAGGTAAGGTTGCGTAAAGCGTGCTTTGAAATTTTAAGCTTTTCCGGGCTAAAGTTTACTTATGTGTCCCGTAAATAAACATTGCTAGGGTCGATGAGTAAATACTCAGTCGCCGGGAAGCTCAAAGGATCGCCCCCGTAGGGCAGTTAGTCTAGGTGATTCAACGGGCTACAGACGCTTATTCCGCTTAAACACCTTGCGGCGCTTTTCGGATAACAGCGTACACACTGTTGCCAGCGTATCGGGGCAGTTGGTTTAATGGGCAATAGTCATCCCCTCGCATTATTATTAACAATGTTTAACGAACGAGTTTCATTTCAGTCCAGCACATTGTAAAGTAGGAGTTACGAGAGTGCCGCTATTTTAACGATACACACGCGAATTTATGATCTATTAAATACAGTCGGTTTACATATTTTGATGCTGAAAGTTTATGAATGATAAAAAAAAAAACAGTACAGCAGCAACAAAATTACCAAAATACACTATTAAAACTAATGATTAAATACCATTTTTTTTACAAGCTTACAATTTCTTAGCCGAAAAACGACTGAAAAATGTCTGTTCCGAAAATATTAACTATGCATCGCCAGTAAGTGGTCTGCAAAGTTTCATTAATATCAGAGCACCCGAAGAGTAAACGCTCTAAAAAGGGTTGAATTCCATATTAAGCTTTCACTCGGTATTACGCCTAACTCTCGTAGCTCCCTTTCTCAATTCCCATGTTCTCTGTCACTAAACGCGTCCGCCAGTTCTCCTACTCCAAGTCTACATTTGCTTCCACTCGGATTACCTCTTGCATTCTAGCGTGCTTTTCTTCATTGGCCTCCGGGAGGTGCGAGTCTCCAAAAAAAAAAAAAATAAATGGAGTCTTCTGTACCATTGGATTCTTCCTCTCACGTAGTTCAGTCTCGACAGAGGCTTCAGAAGACCATCAGACGACTACCTTTTCCACAGTCCGTCGGTTCCTGACAAAGTCTCATTGTCTATCGTTATACTCTCCCTTGCTCCCCGGTTCCTCTCGTCTGACGTCGCAGCTCGTTGCGATCCTCAGACTTCACCGCACAATGGAAACGGCAGCCTCTTAATGAGTGACGCTAGTCGTGCGGGAATGAGAGAGGGTGCAGAAAAAGGGAAGAAGGAAGCCCCCACGATGACGGGTCAGGTTCTTGCATAGCAAACTCTTCACTCTGCATAGTATTACTTAGATTCGTCGTTGCGAAACCGGCGACGATGACGAGAGTGCGAGAGTGAGATCAAAATTGTGGCAAAGGGTAAACGGCGGAAGAGAAAAAGAGATCAGGTAGGGGAAAGTAGTTGGGGATGGTGAGAGGTGGGTCGTGAGTCTCCTTCTTCTTCTTCTTCTTCTTCTTCTTCCGCTTCTTCCTCTTCCTCTTCCTCTTCAAGTACGGGGCGGTGGGATTCTCGACACGACCTGCCTCGGTCCCTTCCTTTTATCCACTGATCCACATGAATACCAGGGGGGTGTCGCTGCCAGTAGCCCCACTTAGGCGAAGATTAATTCACGGTATTAGCTCCTTTGCTCCCTCGTCTCTCTTACCTTGCCGCGTACTATTCTCATTGCCCGCGCTGACAATGATAAACAAAGCCGTAATTATGGTTGGTGCGAGAACGACCGGCACTGTAAATGGACGCGTATCAATGGCACAGTTAGCAAGGACGTACTGTAAGTGGATACGAAAAAAAAAAAAAAAGAAAACGCATACTTGACGATGAGATAACAAAGCAAGAAACACGCTGTGTTAAATTTTACACCAAGGGAATTGGACCTATTGGGACTACAAAGTGGTGTTGTAATTAACCGGAGTGGACGTTGATTCGGAATTACGTATTTATACCTACACAGAAGATAAATCAACACAGATTGATGTTAATTGTCCATTTTTTTGGTGTAAAGCTTCAATATCGCATTTTTTTTAGAAATGTTTGCGCTTTTTAGATCACGAAGTTGCCCATATTAATAAAAGCTACTAAGTAGTTCGTAGAGATACATTTTTTTTTAAATAATGAATTACACATTTATTATTTATTGCGTTTTAATTTATTGGACCCAAGTTGAAGGGAAGCACTAAGCTGCATAAGCAGGCTCTGTTGTTTTTTTTTTCTTTTTTTTTTGTCACGCCGACAAAGCGGTTCTTCGCCCACCCCATGTCCTTGTAGACGCTTTGCTTCCAACTGAAATTGTCGAGGGACTTTCTCCAGAAGCTCGCGTTGTGCCATGTCTAACAAGCTTACGGGTCGCGCCAGAAAGTAAAAAAAGAAAAAAAAAAAAAAAAGAAGGAGAAAAAAGTGTAGAAGGGGAGGCCAACTGAAGGACTACCACGTATAATTGGGCGCGTCCTGCCGTGAAGTTGAATATTCTCAGCCGGATACTTCCGTTCTCCCTTTCTTCCCGAATATTTTCCACCACGTAACTAGGTAATGCGTAAAGGTCTCGTGTCAAAACCCCTTTTATAATACACATACAGCATATACGAGACACACACAGGTGAACGCCACTAAAATTATGCTTGAAAAAGCGTCGTGCAAGCAAAGTTAACGTAATTTTCCGGTTACCAACCTTTGAGAGAAAATGAAAAAAGAAAAAAAGAACAAAAATTGATCGAAATAGAAACTGCCACCGAAGGAGGATCAACGAAAAATTGATCATAAATCTAGACTAAAAAAAATTGTCATCAAGCTTTTTCGGTTGGATTTCCAAAGCTTTTCTTTCTCGTAGCATGGCACTAATTTTAGTGCCCAAGGAAATTATGAATGTGCATGATATTATCCATGATGCTTGTGGTGAAAAGACAAGCATTCTACCTTAAATCATTTGAGTATCGCAGTTTTACTTAATTCAATAAACTCTCCTTTGCGCGTAACATGTCTTTCCATCAGCTGCGTCGTTGCATACACCGTAATTCTCTTCTCTCAAAGGCGTATATATACACACTCGCCTGCTAACTCACACAGACCTTGGGCTAATGGTTTAATTCTAACGTGCAACGTTAACCAGATTACCGGGGTACAGCGTAGAGCGGGCATAGCGGTCGCCCGGCATTTTCCCGGTTCTCGTGTTCTTCGGACAAATTAGCCGCAATTACGTGGCTAATGAGGAGTGCGCGGACGAGAAATAGGAAGTGAGGGAGAGAGAGGATGAAAAAGAGGGAAATTCGCGACCGGCGGTCGGTGCGTGATATAGCAATGTCTATGTCTCCCCTTCCGTTCGTATAATTATCCGACCAACGATATATATATTTTTTTTCCTCTAGTTTGCAAAGATTTTCGCGTGTTGACTCTAATCTATAAACGTTCTTCTGTCAACACAATTAATTCAATATTTTACTCTTTCTCCTTTTTTCAATAGATGATGAAACATGGCTGGGACAATTACGTGAGATACGCCTGGGGCAAAAACGAATTGAGACCCATTTCAAAGAGAGGCCACAGCGCAAGCATCTTTGGAACATCTACGATGGGTGCCACTATCGTTGATGGGCTTGACACTCTTTATATAATGGGACTTCACGATGAATTCAAACAGGGACGAGACTGGATCGCCGAAAATCTTGACTTCGACATTGTAAGTAATCTTATTATTTTTTCATTGACATCATTTATTTTTTTAGCGGAAATTTCGTGTTTAAATATGTCCTTAAAAAACAGAGAACGGAGGATTTGGATATTTCATGCATTTCAATGTTTAATTCTACATGAATTTTGTAATTAATTTAAATTTAAATTCAAATCCCACAATAATTATTCAAATTTTTCAAATTTTTCTTTTGTAATTTGTATTTGAATGAAAATTAATTGTAATGATTAAAAGATTCATTAAAAATGTTCTTTATGTTGAAAATTTTGAAACGTCCTCAAAACAACCTCAAAATATATTAACACACAATAATTCACAAAATTTGATACTTTTTTAACTACAATTTTTTCTTTTGTCTTCCGTAACTATACATTTCTCGAAAATCTATACTCACGCAATTTCTAGTATCAACAAATAAATCTCGAGGCGAAAAAAAAAAAAAAAAAAAAATAGCATGATATCCAAATTGCTCTGCGATTAAACTTGGCGCGTCTTCTCAGTTTCCTCGACGATAACGGAAGCACACGGGGTTCTCGCTTATCTATGATAATCAGCGATATTGCCATGGTGGCTGTCGGCAAAAGTTTTCTCGTACGTTTTAGCAGCCCTTGCCGCGCATGTGTTAACTTATGTGTAAATGGACGAGTCAAGGGAGCGCCATACATAAATACACTGCGTTAGTATATACATATATACTAAAACTATATATATATAAGAACAGCAAACGCCGGAAAGCAATTTCGTTGAGCCGAACGCTCGAATTTCTCTCTCGTGCGTCTCTATATTTTCCATCTTGCTCGCTCGAATTTTCCCGGAATAACGTAATACTGGTTCTACTATATAACTGGCCATATACATGAGACTCCGGCTACTCTTACACGCTTTGCGATATGTCCATGTACTTCTTTCGGCAGCCGTTACGTGTACTTTTGGCTGGTTGCGTTCAAGATAGAAACGATTTTTGGACGTATGGCTTTTGGTACGTTGCGCGTAAATCCACGAGAACGAATGTTTACGTTTTTACCTTTTTACAAGAAAAAAAAAAAAAAAAAAAAGCAGTCCTTGTAGCTGTTCGTCGGCGGAAAAACGTTTTCTATCCTTATGGTGTGCATAGTACGATAATATACACATTTCACTCACTCGCTAACTCGTACCCGAGAGCTTTACTTCGTGTACGATTACATGAATCCACGCGTCACGTGGTAAAGGAAAGAAAATAAGAGTAACCATCGAAATTCTTTGACTCTTTTCTGGTGGCTGAAAATTGGAGAAAATAAAAGGGAGTGAGCTTCGTTTGAGAGTTTAATATCAAAGCTGCCTGTAGAAAAATTCAAATTCTACAAAGTATGTGGCTGTTGAGTTTTAGCATCGTTTAGTTTAGACGAAGTAAACGCGAAGAGCGATACTTGGCAAATAGACGCAAAAGAGTGACAGTAAAATATGAAAATATTTTATTTCTTTGTCATCATAGTTAAAGCTTTGTGCAAGATTAAAAATTAGAAGCTACGTTGAAATTTTGAGTCTGCAGTCTTGTTTTACTTATTTTTAGTTTTCACAAGAAAAATATCTCAGCAAGACAATCTCAGCTGGTCTGATCAAATATGTACGTCTTCTACTTGTTAATTAAATTTTCCACTTTTATTCAACAATATTTCGTATACAACGCGCCACAGTTAAAATGTTTTATCCTACCACGTTCAACACATTCCACCTATGGGAATTGACAGGATGTTGGCTGAGTGGACTATCTGTTATATCTCTTCTTTTTTTTTTTTTTTTTTTTTTTCGAAAACGGATCGAGATACTTCAGCTCTTTGCCTCTTTCGCTGTATCTATTGAGTAAACCGAGAGAGTCATCTGCTCGCCGGGAGAATCGAAAACGTGCGGTACAGGTTCGTCGGCACTCTATCGACGTGTATATATATATATATATAGACACGATGAGAAAATATCCCACGGGAATTCCACGTATAATCCAACGAAATTTTCGTCGCTGGTCTTTCCGAGGCAAAAGCCTGCCCACTTTTGCCGGGAGAAAAACATTTCGAGTTTCACGACGGACGGATGGAGTTATCGACTCGTGAAAAGAATAGATATACGACATTGCTGCTTCAAGGGTGGTAAAAGGGACCATTGATGATGGCAAAGCAGGAAGGGACGATGGTAAAAAGGGTGAAAGTATGTACACAGCACTTCCATATCTTTTAGAGAAAAAAAAAACGAAACCTAGATGTTTCCATAAGAAACATCAGTTAATCCCAAACAAAATAAACCTGTATAAAAACTCCGCATGGAATGACACTTCAAGTTTTACGACCAAAAATGGGAGTTTGCGAAAGGATCGTCCTCATATGACCGCAGTGACGAATTCCCTTAATAAAAAGAAAAGCTTGCCACTGATCATTTGACGAAAAAATATGCCACAACACTTTTGTACATGAGGCGAATAAATATATCTTTCAAATTTCTTCACTACGAATTTTTGTCTTCGCAATCAAGACAAATAAAATCGACGTAACATCGTCAATTATCGTTTCACCTATAAATTTTTTTAAATGTATAATATTAATTCACAACTACTGTGGACTTTTAAATAATTCATCTTCTCTCCTTTCTTTTTTTTACATTTTTTTCTTTTGTTCAATTACAGAAATATTGTGGTACACCGCAGTAAACACACATTAAAATCTTTCAAACTAAGAGGGCGCGCACTTTCTCGATTTTACTTCGTGTGCCATGAGCGTGAGAACGTTTTCAGGAGTAAAGCTGTAATTCCGCTGTTATACGTACTTGCATACATAAAAAAGAAAACAGAGTGGCATTACATCGATAATAAAAAAGGGAACTTGGGTTATAAACCATGCGGGGTGTTGCACGTTGGTGAGCGGGAGAGGCAGGAGGAGGGAATGTTAAAACGTGACGAAGGGATGGCTAGAGAGATCGCGAATGCGCACGCAGACAGGGCAGAGCATAAACCATGGTCCTTGCACGTAGAGCGACGCCGGCGGTTCCTCCGTCGTCGGGCAGCTCATTTAATCGTTTCTGTCGAACGAAAAGGGTGGTTTTCAACCCCCTTGCGGGTAAGCGCGACCAAGACAAACAGCCTAGCGCTTGGCGCTTCGTGGATCCTCTGGGTTCTCCGGGGTTAATGGCTATGGAGAATGGATAAGCGTGTTTCCCGAGCACCGCGCAGTGAACGATAAAACGAATATGTATAGTGTAAGAGGAGGCATGGCTGAGGCACCTATCTGAACCGGAAACGAAGTGAATAAAATGTGAGGAGGGCAAAGCCTATCCTCTCCCTCCGTGTGATCGATAACCCTTCCCATCGAAACGACCTCAATGCTCCTCCACAAAGAGAGTCATTATTCTTTGAGCCAAAAAAAAAAAAAAAGAACAATCGAATAAAATAGATAATAATTGAAAAAAAATAAATCCTCCTAACGAGCCTATTCCGTCTTTGTACGTTTTCTACAGACTAATGGCCTGATTTTTCAAGATTTGTAATTTCTGCTCTGGATATTTATTCTCAATATGGTGTACTTTTAATACGGGGCATTCTAGGACAAAGCGGAAATATTTCCTGACAGGAATGACATTCCTTTTAGTATTTTCCATTGTGTCATTCAAAAAATAGAACGCCACAATTTTTTTGTTCAAATTTGCACAAAAACTAGGTTCAGAAAAAATTTGCTGTAAAAATATTAAAATATTCTCGACGTACTTTTATTTCGTCCAGAAGATTTTTAGTCATTACGACCAAACCAATTGTTGCAAAAAAAAATCTAAAAATTGCTACGGAGTATTTTTTTGAAATACTACAAGTTAGAACGAGAAAAAAATAAACAGGACCCTCGTCGATCTGTCCTGAATTGCGGAATATACTCTCTCTTGATGCTCTCTGTCAGAGATTGGAAGCCTCGGAAGTACTTCCAGAAATCAAATACTTGAGCCGGGCACAGTTGCCAGAATTGTTACGGTTTCTGGCAGTAGACCACACGGGAATACGCCACCAAGAATAGGTACAACCAGGAAATACAGCAGAGGCATTAGAAGCAGTATGGCCTGTCTACTATCGCCGACAGTCCTGGAGCGTCAATTAAGTTAATGATTATGTAAATCAATGCTCCTGGACGGCAGGGCTTTGCCATTGCTGTTTCCCCGACTGCACATAGTATGTGTACGTAATTGAACTTGCTCGACGAGTTTCGTTACGACAGCAACCATATACACTCCACGGGGTTAGATCGCTGAAAGCATGGATTCAAGGTAACTGGGTTGGGTCAACGTGGGTTCTATTCTAGCATCGCCGCAGAGGAGAGCATAAGTACCTGCTATCGCGCACCCCTTCCCCTTCCCCCCGACCCCTCCCCATCCACCACTTCAACCTACGAAAACTTGGGGTCCTACACTCAGGTTTATCCGAAGTTGGGGAATAGTGCCTCCGGCATTAAAGCGGATTTCCAAGTGGATAACTTGGCGTATTAGCCTCTCCATGCACCAAGTCAGCTCGCCCGTTCCTTCGTGTAATATCTCCACCCCACCGCCCCCCTTCCTCATGTCCTTTAAACGTTACCTGTCACACGTGCCCTGTGCCCAAACCCAATGTTCCTAATTTATATCGTGCAGCAAACTTTGGAAATTTGCTGAGACCACTTTTCGTATTTTCGATCATTTCTTTTTTTTTTTTTAACACATCTCTAGCTGGTGTCGATTTCTTGGGTACGAAAATGAAAGTTTTTTAAGAAAAAGTATTTGGTAACAGTGTGGCAATAACAAAGGGAACAACGCACAAAAATGCATTACTAGTTTATTTATTTTATACAGATTCTTCAAAATATAACTGGTGAAAATAAAAATTGAAAAATGTATGTTCGTTGAATTACTCATTAAAAAAATACCACCAGAAATAAATTTACCAAAACCTTTATGCCTGTTGCATTATATAACTGAAAACGTTACAACTCTATTTAAAAAAATTATTTACTTAAAGAAAATAAATTCCTGTTAGCGCATAAACTGTATATACAACTATTGTTGGTAAAGACGCTAAGTTTTGGGATGCAAGGACGCCTCACAAGTCGTTTCCGTTGGTAACCCTGCTTACAGCTTCCTGCTGTTCGGAAACAAGTTGCTTCCGGGTTTTCCCACACTCTTTCTCTTCCCCCCTCTCTCTCTCTCTCTCTCTCTGATTCTCGTTTTCATGCTGGACGCCTGCGGGAACGAGCTTGGCTACTTTTGCAATCAACGTCCGGTGTGTGGAGGGACAAGGAGTTTGTGAGATCTCTATGGTAGCTTGTGCGGGCTCCCGTCGCGAAAAGCTCGTTTCATCAGGAAAGTAAGAGAACGAGCCGAAAAAAAAAAAAATAGAAGAAGAAGACCAACACGCGGGTTTGAGGGTTGTAGTACGTGTATATATAGCACATCGTCGAGGAGAGAAAAAGCGATTGTTCGTGAGGGTAAAGGAAGAAAAGTAGGTGGGCAGGGCTGCGAAAGCTTCACGATTCTCTGGCAATGTCCGAAAGATCTTTCCACTAAAGTTACTGTGCCATCCTGCACCTCGCCTTTTGCCCTTGTAAACCTCTTGTACGCGAAAAAAAGGACTTCGAATCTCGTTGAAGAAAACACGATTTCAAAGCAGTCTCTACATGTCTTCATAACTGTTCATAATTAAATTTACTCCCTACTACTGAATTATTCCCTGTTAATAAAATATACCAGAAAACAGATGCACTATTTTGTTGTTGACTCTAGAAGCTGTAAATAATATATCATAATTAATGGACTTAAATATATTAAAAAAAAAAAAAAAAATTCTGGACAATGCAAAGATAGCATAACTCTTAATTGCTTCATTTCGATGATATGGCGAAATGCTTCAACAACTTTCATCTCGATATCACTTCCTAGATCCTTCGTAATAAGGCTGAAGCACATTTCACCCTCCGCCAATCCCTTCAACAGCATATCTCGAGAATACTGCTGGCAGAGAGTGGAAAGCGAGTGAAGCTGCGCTAGCGTATCGATGTTACGAGAACTTTCGTTATCTCTTTCGTTAAATCCCACCTTTCTGATACCTGACGTTCTCCTAAAACCCCCACAGTAGCCCCGTTCGCTATACGATATGATAGCGACAGTGCCTTAACGCTAATACGAGGAGCTCCCTCTTTTTTTTCTCGTCTTCTTCTTCTTCTTCTTCTTCTTCTTCTTCATAGTCATCGTTCCCATGACTCCCTCCTTTGGTGAATCTGTTCAGAACATTTTTCCTGGATATATACTTACCGCACATGGATCGGATAAGAATGTTAGATGTAGTTTTGCGAGTTTATCACATCAGCTTCAGGCCACAGAAAGACAAAGAAGAAGAAGAAGAAGAAGAAGAAGAAAAAAAAAAGCAGAGAGGACGAAAAGATATGCGCCATCATCTTAAAAGGATTCAGATAGCTTCGGTAGTACATTTTTTTTCTTCCTACAAACGTTGCTTCTTTTTTAAACATTGAGTCAAGCAAAAATTCCGCGGTCACTGAAAATAAATATTTAATTTAAGAAACATAATTTTTCATTTATTTAACGATTGCTTGGTACTGCAAAACAAAGCATGTTTAAGGTGAGAAAATAAATTTTCTTTCAGCTAACTAAATATTACATTGACAGGTTGATTTGGATCATCCAAGCAATCACATTTTTTTCAGCAATACAATTGTCCATCAGTCAGCGTAACTCGATGAGCTTTTGGAATTTGCTTTTCTCTTTTCTTGGCTCATTATTTCACGAGAGGGGATAGAATGCGGGCGGCACCGTCGTTGCCGCACCAAGACCGCGGTGAATTCTTAATTCTCCGTGGATCCCACAGCCGCACTATATACAAAAAGATGTATACATACAGATATATAGACAAGAGAAAGTGGGAGAGAAGAGGAGTGTGGGATCGTCGTGGTCGTCGTCGCGCGCGGGAATTGTGCGATCTCACGCATCGCGGAGGGCCCAGAATTGCCGACACGCCACCACAGATCCTATCGATAATGCGGTTGTGCGGCCCGAGACCTCGGCTGAGCGATGGAGAGCGCCGCTCTCGAGACGCGAAAAGAAAAAAAAAAAAAAAAAAAGGAAAATGAAACGAAATAAAAAATAAAGAAGCTTCGGTAAAACAGCTGTGGACACTGCTCGATCCTTCTCAACGATAAAACACACGAGGTCTATAGGTATTACGTATATCACGATTTAATGCTCCTGCTGACGTAGACTCAACCAAGTGTACTGACCTTTGTGTTTTCGATGTCATTTTACACCTTCTTCAACACTTTTCGAGGAGTCTGATTCGTCAAAAATTCAATCCTTTTTGGTTCAGTGTGATTATATTTTCGGATAAATATACAATTGTGATTGAATTTCAAAGAAATATTGCAAATATTCCTGGTATTCGATTTCGAGGATTCGTATAAACCAGGAAAAAGGGTGACAGGAAACATCGAAAGAGAAATTCGATCTACGTGAAACCTCTCTCTCTCTCTCTCTGACTCACTTTTTACCTGCAGTATGTCTTCGATATCGAGTGCATACAAAGCCAGAGTGTCGTATTATCGATTGGATCGATTTTCCTCTCATGGTATCACAATACTCTGTACAGTTGTGTACGCACTTGCAGCATATACACACGTATTTGCAGTAGAGTCTCGAAGGATATGCCTAAGTGCATGCATCAGCTTCGAGCAAGTTGCAATTGAACAATCAATGGAAACTCCTTCGATAATAAAAAAAAAAAAAAACTAGAACATACACGGAGAATTTCATGAACTGAGCATGCGAGTAATCGTATGTTGATTCAAAAATGTACATTCGAAAATATCCATCGATCATCACCGTACAGTAAATGCAAAAGCTGTATGAATTCGAATCCTCAACCAGAAACTGGGCTCTTCATTGAACTCCATTTATCCGAGTTAAAAATAGTATTTCCATTAAAATTTATTATAAGACGCATTAAATTTTCATCAGAACGAATATCATTTCATCCTTTTTTTTTTTTTAGATTGAAGATGCTTATAAAAATATTTGACTCTTTTTTTAAATTTTCCGAGTATTCCTAAAAAAGAACTTCTTGAAATAAAAACTCTATAAAAACGGAAGAAAAATCAGTGATCGTCCTGAATAGACACTGAATGTATTAATTGATAATATAGGACATTTTGTGTCGAAAATAATGACACATAACTCTCGCTATAGTATAAAATCTGTTACCTCTCACAAAATGTAATACCCTGACTAATGTTATTGCTGTAACATTCATAGCTGATACTAATACGCGACAGATGCAGTGCTTCATCAACGGAAATTACGAAAAAGGAATATGGGCCAACAATAAAGCTCAAATGCGTTCGCGTGCGGGATAACGACGAAAGCACACCCGAGCACAGCGTGTCCATTCGTCCGAATAATTCCCCTTTATAACGAGATGCTCTCATCGCATTCGGTGCGGAAACAGTGAGTTGAGTATCCCATCGTTGGAATAGCCAATATATCGCAGGTGTGTGCCTGTAATCATTGCACATACAACGCAACCATTTATTTATAATACACGTGTTTGGAGAGAGTATACAAAAGAGGACAGAGATGGAAGAAAACAGGCTTGAGCGCTCGTTTTTGAGCCTCGCAGCTTCGGTAAATCATGATCCCAGTCCCGACAAGCCGAGCGAGAGATATCCGGAGCTCGCGTTCTCTTCGACGTAACTGTGCAACGCTACTGAGAGAGCCACCGCGCGTTTCTACTGCAGAGTCTTATCTAAAGTGCGAGTGGTAATGTCTCTATTTGAGGAGTATGAAAGGCGTGTGCTCCTCTTTTTACCTTTTCTTCCCTATCCCATTAACATTCGTCCTGCTTAGTTTCCAACCCTCGTACACTCAAACGCTGACCCTAAACTGTCTCTCCCTCGTTCTCTCTCTCTCTCTCTCTCTCTCTCTCTGCGTGAGTATTATCGCGTTGTACGGCCTGTTGAAAGAAAAATAAAAGAAAACATACACCCGAGTCTGATTGCAAGAGCCTCCCGGCTATGAGCTACTTAAATGGCGATGAGATATCTTTCTTTCTTCTTGGTTAGAACGAGAAGCCCCGGAATTAACCCGAACCCTTTTGGCCTTATTACTCAACTCCTTCGTCACTCCATTCCCTTATGTTCTTCATTTTTTTCATTGTAACTAAACCTAAGTTATATTTATCTGTGAATAAGGATAAAAATATGGAGGACGATGTTACAAAATTTTTAATATGGTGAATGATTCAAAAAAATTACAGTCTGCTACAATCAATTAATATGCAGAAATTAATTAACACGATATTCTACTCTTTGAGAAGATAGAATAAACTTTTGTACAAATATCGACCCACTTTTCTTACTATTTTCTTAAAAAAAAAAAAAAAAAATTGTTAGAAAAATAAAAAAAAGTGGTGCGAAAACTTGTTGGTATTTGATAACAGAGCTAAAAAGAAAAACAGTTGAATCAGCAGCTATTATACTTTATACATAAATAATTCTACGACATTTATAGCGTGCCGACTATCTGTCTGCGATTGCACGTTCCGATTACTTAAGTATAAATTTTCCTGAATGACCTAAGGAGTCGCTTCAGGAAAATCTTCATTGCCATATTCGCCTCGAGGCTCTTGCAAGTATATTAGTTTCGTAAAACGAGGTGTCTCTATATGCATCTTGTGCAAATAGGGATAGACAAATATAATGTTGTGGATAGAGAAGATTAATTAGGGAAGATCTTGCATTCGTCATCCGACAACCCTCAAGGTACTGCGCTATATATCCAGTACAGTTGAGTGTATCCGGGAATAGTTGGTTAAGTGTGTGTAAAAGCATCATATAACGATTCGTCGGTGTTTCAGTACAGCTTCCATGAATCGTCTTTAATGACGATATTCCTGTCTTTCAGTTTGGACCAGACAGACGACGTTTCTTTTTTCTTCTTCTTCTTATCTCGTCTCTTCTTCGAAGCTTCTCTTATTCACTGGCTTCACCGATAAGATAAATTCTATTTTTCTTTCGAGGATTCTTCTTTATTCTTCTATTTCCGTCGCACCCGCTGCATCACGGACAACCGGGCCGTTGTTAAATCTCGCGTCTATCTGACTTTTGTTCCAAACTCGAGTATTCCTGTCGTTGTTTCTCTGGACATTGGAGAGCTACCAGCGAACCTTGTGAAACAGATCGAAGGAGGTCAGACCTAGGACACAGGCGGAAAGAATATAAACGCTAGTGGGTGAAGGAAGTATGGATGGTTGTAAGTATAGAGACAGACAAAGAGAGAATGAATGCTCTATACTTTATAGAAACGAACTGGGCTAAGCGATATAGCGAGCGATGGATAAAGAGAAGAGCTGAGGAAAAGATACTCGAGATGGGACTGGCTGGCCTCTCTCTTTCTCTCTCTCTCTCTCTCTTGGACTGGAGAAAGGGAAGAGGGTAAACGCCGGTGGACGAGCGTAATGAGCGCCGTCGCGGCTAATAACAGGGGAAGAAAAAAAAAAATCCTTGACTCTCGTAATTCTCAGCGTGGCCGAGATCTACGATCTCCGGATTACTGGACGAGGCAACAGAGCTTTTTGGCTCGTTCCCACTTTTATTTTCTGGCTTTTTAAAAATGTGGATCAATCTAAAGTTAGTGAAAAATAAAGAGCGTCATCATTTCAGCCGAATCGTATCACATTACCGAAAAATCATGAGACACTTTTCATCGACTGGGCCACTAAATTTAAAAAGTAATACGTTTAAAGAAAAAAATTGTTAACCCCTCCAAATACATAAAAATGAGAGCAAGATAAAAGGCGTCGATTAGTGAAAAAAATAATAATTAAATTAAAAAGAGGTTCACTGGAAAATCAAGCGGGTTACATAGTTAGTGGCTATGTAATAGAGAGTAGAGAGTGACTTCCCCTTTTGACCAGACATTCAAAGACCAAAGCTGCACGCAATTTTCCACTAGCTCACAGCCGGCAGGTACACGTCCGAGCTTACGGCTTCCTTTAACATCCACCAGCAACAGCAGCGGCAGCAGCACCAGCAGCAGTATACTATGGAGAAGGTATTGGCCCTGTAATCTTCCAACGAGTCGTTGGAGTCTCTTCTTACTCCTACCAAGTTGAACTCCCGTCGGGCAGGCCACGAATTAGACTCAGCACATAGCTGCTACTGCTATTATACCACGATATAAAGTACCTCAACTTGAATATTCTCCAGGTGAACTTAGCTTCAGTTGCGGTGCATCATAAATCTTCACTTTTACCACGCTGTTCCCGAGTGAATGTTTCAAACTCCGTAGCAATAATAAAATAAAAGAAAAAAAAAAATAAGATTAGTAGGCAGTAGCGCAAAGTAGAGGCAACGAAGGTTTGCAAAAAAGAAGGAACATATAAATCCACGTCAAATTACAAATTGTGTGCTAGCTGTTGGAAAATCACAGGATCGGAAGGGAATGAAAAGAAAGGGAGAAAAGTAAAGAGGATTGAAAAGCAGCTTGGAAGTTTGGTTAACGGAGATAAGTCGCAGGTCGTGTGGTATTGTTTGAAGAGACTAACGAAGGAGGATCGGTATCAAGAGACGATATATACAGCATGGTCGTGGCCATTCCTCTCCCCCGTTGAGCCCGTTGGTTCTTTGCCAAGGTAACTCTCTTCAGGTTCGAGACGCAGCACGAACGACGAAGACGAAGATCAAGACGACTACGACGACGACGACATCGACATGGAAGCGAGACGAAAGAGAGGAAGAAAAAAAAAAGAGAGAGAGAGTGAGAGAGAGGGACAGATAAACGAGATGAGTCGCAAGAATAAAAGTAAGGAGGTGAGGAGGGGATGAAAGAGGGAGAAAGGGATGCCAAAGTAAAGGAGAAGGAGAAAAGCAAAGGCCCCGGAATTACAGTGAAAGGCGGTCTAGGGTCTCCCCGGGTGAAATTACATCACGGAGCAATAACGAGGGTGCAATAATAGCGCGCAGAAAACGGAAAAGGGGGCGGTTGAGAGCCAGAGGAATTGACGGCGAGAGGGGTGAGGAAGGGTAAAGAGGGAGCAGAGGGCGGGGGGGAGAAGTCGCTGCTGGCTGGAAGCTGGGGCAAACATCCCGAACCCCGGAGTTTCTCGGAGATATCTTAGGGCGCAATAACCGAGAAGTCGTGCTAGCATCTCTCTCTCTCTATCTTTTCCTCTCTCTCAACCCTTCTCGTTTCTCTCTTGGCGCTTTATAATCGGTGTGTTCCGTGTGCTCGACTGCTGCTGCGCCTTCTCTTATATGCCATATATACTCAATTTCTTCGTCTCTTGTCTTCTTCCCGCGCATCCGAGAAGTCCTCCCTATCTCTCTCTCTCGCACGAGGCGCGCATCCCCCCATTTTCAACTCTCTTTTGCTCTGTGCCGGAAGACGCGAAAGCGCTTTGAAATCCTTAATAAAGCAGCTCGTCTGTGCGCGTCAGGCCGAAAACGTTGGGCGAATCCACGCCGAGCCTGGAGCTACTCATCTTCCTCTCCCGTTGCATCGGAGCCTCCTCCTTTTTCAACAAACCTGCCTCTTTTGCTTGCCCGTTTGAAGCTCGACTGGAGTGCAAATATTGTCGATAGGCACTTTCAGAACTGGGTCAAAGAGATGGGCTCCTCCTTTACCGTGAGCATTTCATTAATTGCTCAATTCGACATTTTAATGACAAGTGTTGATACTGTGTAACCGATACGCACCGGATCGTTTTGAAGAATCATGAAAAATCACACGGTGCGGTAATGTTGAATCTTAAATAATTTAGTGTCCCATGTAAAATAAGTCTCCGTGTTAGAATTTTAAGACTACAAAATTCGGGTTAAATAATCTATGCGAAATGATACGAACTGATAGTGGAATGGCGTCAATTACGCTCTACCGACTTTTCTAATTTATTATAACGAGTTATTGGTTGATACCTTGTGTAGAATGCATTATACATACCGGCGACCTAGCAAACTCTCTTGGTGTTTGTATTTTAGCTGGTATACAAAACGAGAGAGTCTCTCCTTCTTTCTCTCTCTCTCTCTCTCTCACAGCAATCCATCCCCTTTCCTCTTGAAGCCGCGCCGAGAGGCGAGAATATCAATGCGCCGCGTGAAATATGACGTTTTCATTAAAACTTACCTACCGTTATTAGCGCACGGGTGCGGCGATAGCGGTGTGGCGACGCTATGAGAAGCCGCGCGAGAACCGTGACCCGCTCTAGTGGTGTTCAGCACACGCTCGCTTCCTTCGCACAGTTCGAGGAAGAAGGGAAAAGCCGTGCACGAGAGAACTCGTGGTGTTATGGTGTCCGTGCGCCAACGATGCTCGGCGTCTTGTCAGGATTAACGTACGTTTTCTTTAACGACCAACAGCAGCAGCAGCAGCAGCAGCAGCAGCAGCAGCAGCAGCAGTAGACGCAGTAGAAGCAACGCCATGGCAAACTCTCGTTTACGTTGCTCGATTTTCTTCTTGCCTCTACATGCACAGTGGAAGCTCTCACACCTTGCATTATTTCGTGGCAACATTTTTAATCAACTATTTGGTTTGATTCAACCAAATGAGTTGCGGAGACAACTACGATATGCGATGGACCAATCGTGTTTGCGAAGTTCTCCCCTCTCACTCGCCTCTTCCAATGAGATCACTCGCATTATCCCCACCACTTGTCTTGTGCTCGGTAAGCTGCGTAAAAGCGAGAGATTCCACTGTACATTGAATATCTGCTCTGTGTTTATGTGTAGCAACAGCTAAACGTTGTATACTCTACTGTTTTTTTTTTTTTTTCTTTTTTTTCGTATTTTTCTTCTATAGTACGAGCACTATAGCTAGGTATTATGCTCGTTTCATCCTCTTCCATATTTTCACCTCGACTACCATTGGCTTAACCCTCTCTTTTTTGTCTTCTGGTGTGTTCCACCTCGCTCACCCCCTCCCCCGTCTTATCATTCTCTTCGTTTCTTACCGTATTTCTTGGTACTCGCACAATTTTCCGGCTGCAAGGTAGTCTGATAATTCCCATGCACATCTTAGATTCCCGGGGTAAACTCGAACACCACGACAGAGCCTTATCGCGAGGTTCCCAACCCTCGTACATGCCTGGCAGTAGGCTAGATCGGTGAAGGAGCCTTCCGCGTAAAACCATCTTCACCGCAGCGCCACTTTTGCACGAACTCTCTCAACTCTTTATAGACACTCTACATCAAACATTATATAAACTTACCTATGTACGTTGCACACACTGTAAAAGCTAAATTGAAAATCGTGGCAATTTTGACTGAAAAATTGTGTCCACAAACGTCCAGAGAAACGATCTTCGTTAGACACAATTTTTCGGTTAAAAAAATAAGAATACAAATGTGTTAGATTCCACTTACAATATATCTTCTGTCATGATAACTAAAATATTTATTTCCTATTACATAAATAATGTGAATTCGACAAAAGTACAACACAACGAATTTCGTTACATCGAAAATTGACACTTCGATTTCGCACAACAATTTTATAATAAGGTACACTTTCCAGGACGATCAGTGAATTCAATCTAGTTTATTAAATATTGCGATGAATGTATTTAAAGCTTGATGATCGTAGACAGGATTGAATCAGAAAACTCGCAGCCAAACCTACTAAATATCATTACTCATCAATGGTATACATTATTTCATACGACATTTTCAGTTGCATCCCAGAACGTCTACATTATCATAAATTATTAAATCTTAAATACTTATTTACTTCATCCGGATAAGCCTAAGAGAGAGAGAGAAAGAGAGAAACAGATAGGAAATGAGAGTTTGTTACTGTGGAATCCCATTAACAAGCACTCTCTGAATGATTTATTCAGGAAGGGCATCTATTTCAGTCACTGGACAGCTTGACTGAATTTTTTTTTTTTTTTTTTTTTTTTTTTTTGATGATGTACATATCCATTTCTACTTATTCTCCCTCAAAGCTATTCCCACTGCTCTTTCTTCATCCTTTCGCTTCCTCTCGGTATTTTCGTTTCTTTTATCTCGTTCATTACCACGACGACTTCTTCGCCTCTGGCAGAGAAGTTACTCCGATCCTTCCTCTTCATATTTTTTCTCCTTCATCTTCTTCTTCTTCTTCTTCTTCTTCTTCTTCTTCTTCTACTTCCAAGAGCCCGCTTCTCTTATTCTCTCTGTCTCTCACCTTCTTCCTTCGACATTCTCATTCCCCACTCTTATGAACACTCCTGGTATTAGGATAAATTGCTGCCATTACAACAGGTGGAGCCGGTCATATTTTGCAATTTTCCCGTCGGATGCGTGCGAGAGATGCAGCAGATTGCACCCGCTATTTATGACTATGATACACATATCCCGTTGCGTGAGGAGCGAAATTGGGAGGGAGTGCTAAAGGGGCTCCTGGGGGGGAAGACCCTCGACGAATCTGAACATTCGTCGACTTACGCACAATTTTCAGAGGTTCTCAAATTTTAATGTCATATTTATATCTAGAAAAACAAGCATCACTCATCATCTGAAAAAAAAAAAATGCCAATCAAGTGACAACTATTAATTTTTAGCTCATGCTGTTTTTAATCCTTTCCCAAAAAAAAAAAAATTATTTCTATCCTTTTACAACATATTTGTTATCATTTTTATTTTTTTTTATAAATTCGTTGTAACCCCTTGTCTTTTAAAAAAAAAACATTTGTGTATTTGTTGAATTTAAAAAAAATATACAATTTTAATAAATAAATAAATAAATAAATAAATAAATAAATAAATTTGTCCTGCCCAAAGTCTCGATTTAACACGAGTGTACAGACGAAACAACACTTTGTTTCCAAAGTCTGTGACAAGTTGATGGCATATCCGTTGAATTGTGGCGAAGGTGGTTTGTTACATGGAGGCACTGACACCCCAGCATCAGGAAGTTTGGAGTTGTGCTGCTTACGAAAATGACGAGGCCTCTCTCGTCGCTATATACTTTGCTAATCCTAGTCAGCGGTTGAGCTAGACTAAAAAAAAAAATGAGAGAGACCGAGAGAGAGAGAGAGAGAGAGAGAGAGAGAGAGTGTGAGTGGAAATTTCCCTAGCTCGTACAGCATAGCACCCGAAACTCTCAAGTAGATAATACCAAGGTAAGCCGCAGGTCGGCTAAGTACACGCGCCGTTGTGGATATATTCTCTTTCCTCTTTGGCGTCGGTTCAACGAGGCGCCATACACCAACAGCAGAGAGCTTTCACACACAGACTATATACACTCTGTCTCTATTTTATACCTCCGTGCGCGCAACAATCGCGGATGAACGCAACGACTCCCAGCGGGGTGCCTCTTTCTCGGCCTCCGTTAAGCTTTACGCGGCCATTTCCATTCACCGCAACTATTTCTACTACAGATGATACACACCTACGTGAATTTTCGATTGAAGAATCAGTACGTAACTTGTTCTCGATCGTTCGATTGCACGATTATTTACCAATACGGCCAATCCTCACCTTTCAAATGCCTAACGAATAAATAAAATGAGCATGCACGTGTCTCTTTGAAGAACCGAACTCGCGGAATTTTCATTTCTTTCACATGCTCGATATACGAATTCAAGTGAAACTGGATATTATTCGTACATTTATCACTCGAACTTGTCTATCTTTGGTGCCGAATTTTTGTCACGCAATTATGTAATTTTTTGTGTAAAAATTTGAATTTCTACAGTTTTTTTTTATAGGTACTTTAGAAGTGACACAATTTGTAAAATAAATTTTTCAGGTTATTGTTATTATTTTATTATATTATTATAATATGTATATAATAATTCTGAAAAATCCGACCTCCGAGCTTCCGGATTTTTTTGTTGGTACTTTCGCTAGTGTACATTATTTTGTAATTAGATATTACAATTCTTTGTAAATGACAAAATATATTATAAAAGACAGCGAAAGAAAAGAAAGTAAAGTAAATAATGGTGAAGATGTGGAAAACTGCATCTGAATTATCATCAGTACATTTTAATATTTCTCATTATTTCATAAACGAGATATGTCTCTGAATTTCCACTTAGAATAATTGAATTTTCTTAGTTATGAGTTACTCGAGACTTCGTCGATAGTCGTGGCTGAAATGAAAAAAGTTATAAATCATACATGCTTTGTCTTTTCCTTCTTAACTCTTCTTCATCTTCTTCTTCTTTTATATTTCTTTTTAAAGAAAAGAGACGTCTCCGTCGAATCACCAGTTAAACCAATGAAAGTTTTATGAATTGAAAACTCTCGCGTTTAACGAATATTCTGGAGCAGCCAATTATAACCACAAACGGTGAACGTACTAGTATTTAAAATGCTCCAGAGAAGCAATAGAGGAGTAGTTGGTTCATGAAGTTGTGGGACAAGCCACGCGGTAGTATCCGGGACCAGTTTCACTTCTCCTGTATATACTCTGGGAGTCGCGGTTTTCGTTATAATTTGCGAATAAAACGCTTCGTACACGAAGTCAACGGTGGCTCGGATATTACAACGTGAGAACGAGAGAAGGTAGAAAGTGTGTATTAAAGCTTGGAAGGTCGTCTCTGGCTTTCCATAGTATTCTCTCTGTCGCAGTCACGTCAAGAGCGAAGCAGCTTCAAAATTGCCAGAAGGGTTGCGGCTTGTGGCTGTCCTCTCTCTTTCTCTCTCTCTCTCTCTCTTGGGTGCGTTTATACATTATATACACGTCGAGAAAACAGCTTTTTGCGGTATGCTGGTATAATGATATAAATGCGTATACGTTGCGTATACCTTTTCGCGAAAAGAGCATCATACACCCGCAGCGGATACGCCAAGTAGACAGAAACTCTCGCAGGAAAGACCTCACAAGAGTCACAGCACGAGGCTGTCCAAGAAGAAAATTCTCCTCATCAATTTCTCATACCGCGATGTCTCCTCTGGCAATGATCGTCGATAAAAGAGAAAGAGAAGAAAAAAAAAAAAAAAAAAGAAACGAGGCCTTCAAAGCATAATATAGAAGCTTGTACATTGCTTCTTCATTATTTTTCAACTTTCATAAAGCCTCTTTCACGAGGAGCCATATCTTGATCAATTTTAACGTCCTCATTAAAGGTGTAAAATAATTTTGAAAAATGCTGCAAATTAGAAACTTGCAAATTGCTACCTCATTACTTTGCATCTTTGAAAAAGCGAACTCTATGAGGAAGGCAATTTTGGCTTCCTCATAGAGGAAACTTTCTCAAAGATACAAAATAATGAGGAAGCCATCTGCAAGATTCGACTTTCCAGCGTTGTTTATATACTTTGCACTTAAAACGCCAAAAAAAATTAACAAATCATCGAAACATTTCGAATTAAATACTAAATGTGAACGCTTTTTTGGATTCTCACCAAACTCAGTATCAAATTTTGTTTTTCTCTACTTTATATTCTTGTTTTAGAAGAAAATTGAAAAACAGACGTCTAAGGAAATGTTATTCGTCAAAACGATATAAATAATAACAATTTAATTTAATTTTTTTTTTCTACAATACTTTTCTCGACATTTTCGACCAACCAGAAAATCTCAAGATTTGATTTTCATGAAAACAAAAGCTACCTCCATGAGAAAGCAGAACATATAAAAGAATGTTTGAAAAATTTAAGACGCACGAACAAAGAGAATTTTCAACCATCTCCTAAAGCTTCCAACCAGGATTATAATGTAATCCTTTCTTAAAAAAAAAAAAATTACACTCCGCAAAATCTCGACGTGCGTTATATAAGTCCTTCTCATTCTGATTGGTTTCTCAGTCTATCAAGCGCGCACTTCAGAACGTACATAAATAATTCAAACTCAAATAATGTAATATCACGAGATAAGTAGAGATTATAATAATAAATATATTTAAACAATAATTCGTGCTTGTGTAATAAAGCAAATATGCTGAAACATGCGAAAGAGAATTTTTATTATATGCAACCTAGGATGTTTAAAAAATGAGGCAAAAATAAATATACTGCAGTAAGAGACTCGAAAAAGGGCGGATGGAATTGGATTAGCGGCGAAATTTTCGGTAGAGAGGGTTTAAATTAATAATATATAATATGTATAGTATACCAGAGCGGCAAGAAGATAGCACTGGGAAATTGAATATATACTCAAGCAGTTTGTAATTACCACGAGCCTTACACTTTTATCCTGGAGTGCACCATTAGTGTGTTTTCGCCACTGGCGAAGCTCAGCCTTGGCTTTGAATATCCTATGCGCATACATATATACATACACTTAACTTATTATGTACATCGTGTATAATCTAACGTCTAGGATGTTGTGTGCACTTGTACTTAACACCTATGTACAGCTAGAAAGCCAGGCCAGGCGCTTTTGGTAAGCCTCAGGTGTAGCACAAGAGTTATATCTCCTCATTGCAATATTTCCACTTGGCTTTAAACTCCTCGTAATCCACAAATATTATTAAACCATTATTTATCAACAGGGCCACAATAATTTTGTTTTTTTGTACTCCAAAATGTTTTGCCAACTCTGTAATTTTTTCTATAGATTTTTTACGTACGTTGTATGTTATATAAAATTAAGAGTAAAATACAGAAGTGGAATTGGTGAGAATATAGTTAGAAAAAAAAGTGGCTCGGTTGATCAAAAATCGCCTCGCAAATATATTTGCAAAAGTATGTGTTGAAGAATTTTTTAGTACATCGCTTATACGGAGATCCAATTTTGCAATTTGTAAAGTGATACGCCAATTTTGACGCTCATTTTATACACTTTAAAAAGAGTATATCAAAAATTTTGTGACTTGAAAATTGACGAATTTATTCACGATGAAAGAAATTATCTTCTTTCGATATGACGACATGGAGTGATCTCTAAATATCAATCAAGCAAATCTCAAATTTATATCCTCTATTATAATGTTGCCTCATTGGCGCCCGGATATCTTAGAGAGAAAAAAAAAGTTTCTCCACATAGGGTAATTAAAAATATTACAATATTCGAGAGTTTTTTTGTGCTTACACATGAATAAGTGGGGAAATGGAAATGAGTGCGGCTATTTTAATTAGCCGCTCCGGCTCTTAATATGCTCTCGCGTTTTCTCAGTTTCTCCTTCCATATATTTTTTACTCTTGGCTATCCAATGTAAAACACGCGCTGGTCAGAAGGATGAACCGTGTTTACAGTGCTACCCTCTTTTCGCTGCTTACTCACATGAATTTACCAGATGAATATTACTCAGCATTATCAAGAAGGGAAATTAAAAAAAAAAAAACAAAAAAAATGCTTTAGCCAGACGAGCTATCTCGTTACTTAGCGAATGCACCGAATAGTGGTCAGAGTACTTATCGCTCTGTGGATTTTTTTCCTAGGATTTATAATTCTCTGATCTTGCCTGTAGATATTTGACAAGATGAGCTTTATCCTCGATTACATGAGTCGAACAAGAGATACTTAAAAAAGAAAAAAAAGGTATACGAATTCTGCTGCTTTTAAAGATCGGATGAAGCTTGGAACTGACAAATTAAAGACAGTAGTATTTTATGCTAGATGGGTGTTTGTGAGGTGGTTAGCTGACGTACTAATTACGACGAAATTATTGTATCTATCTATAATACGTAATTTTTAATGAGTTTAGTTTGGAGATATGATATATTTTCATAGAAATATAATAGATTTCACGAATTTTTAAATAATTTTCATCACATTTTGCGTTAGTTTAACTTGCATAAAGTTGTCGAATCGAACCACGGAAATTGCGCTGTTCATGTTTCGTTGCTGGAAAAGTTTGTTTAACGAGCTTTTGTCGAAAATAATTACATTTTTATATGTTAAATGGAGAAAACGCTCGAAAACATGCACAACAAAAAATGGTAACTTGCTGTTAAAGAGTTTCTCATATTTTTTCGTACGAGAGAACACGTGAGAATAATACAGCAAAATTGATGGAAAATTCATTGTAAAAATAATGTTTATAAAATATTGAACTTTCGCTCTCGAATAATGATAATTAAAAAATGCCTGTTTAAGAGACAACAAAATGGCGAATAATTTAAAGTAAAATTAATTTACAAAAAATTAAGTATTTACTTTTGAATCATTTTTTTTTTTTTTTTTTTTTCAAAATAAATTTACACGGATTTCAGAAAAATTGTGTTTAAGCACGTTTTTTTTCTTTATAATTTAAACAAACGTCCAACAATTTTCAATTACGAGACATGTTTTATAATCCAGGAAAAAATGTGTTAAACATAGTTACGTGTATATCCGTGTTTATACACGAGACAAATGATGGATATACAAGTGTTCCAGGCGCGGCCGGTAATTGTTCCACGCCTAATTATCTATGTGTATTATCTATTTGCACGAGTGTGTGCAACTGGTTATAATACTGAAACGACAAACAAAAGACAGTACATAATAGTGTGACATTGCCCTACCTATACGTTTTTTTTTTTTTTTTTTTTTTTTTTTTTTTTCGATTATTCTTCTGTACATGTGTAATGTGACGTGTCGAACAAGTCGAACCTTTTAACCGGGGAAGGTCCGCCGCTCCTTTGGAAAATATTTGCAGGCAACACGTGGAGGGACAGCAGGGCTCGTTCAACTCTGCATGCACCCAGTTTTACGACATTCTTCAGACAATATGGTCGTATGGCAGAAAATTCTCTCGGTGTTTTTTTTTTTTTTTTTTTGGATAATCTTAGCGTTTCTCTTTTTTAAAGACGTCCGTTTAAACTTACATCCTCATGGAATTATATATATTAGGGTGGTTAAAAAAATAGATTTTTTTTTCTGAATGCAAAATATTACTACGTTGTGAAAAAATTATTTTTGCAAAATTTCGGTGGTCTACAAAAATTTTTAGACAGTGCTCAAGCGACATTTCGGTTTTTTTTTTCTATTTTTCGATGATAATCGCGATATTAATTTTTTTTTGCTCTCACTGCAGAAAGTATTACTGCTTGATGGAACTGTAATTTGTTCAAAATGTTGAAGCTTTAAAATATTTTTCAAACTTGAGATGCAGTGATGTTTCTGCAATTTTTATTTTTTGTTTTTTTTTTCACTAAAAATCATGAGATAATCAAATGTTTAGCTACAGCAAATTTTTGCTTGCCCTCAAAATAAAAATCGTAAGTATTTGATGAAACTATAATTTTCTCAAGATTTTTCATGCTCTGCAACATTTTTTTGAGCTAGCTCAAGCGGTTTGCTTTCATTTCCATGTACTTTCAGTTGAAATTCATGTGGAAATGTAATTATAAACAGAATGTCTAGAAGAACTTGCGTGGCTGTACTTCGAAGATCGAGTTGAAAAATAATTTCCTTTGCTCGGCTGTGTGTCGTTTACAACTTGCATATTTTTTAAATGTAATCAAGAGCGTATTATAAATCCTCGTTACTATCCCAAATTGAAGAATTCAAGTTGCAAGAAATTGCACACAAGAGCTCAAATCGTTCGAATAAATTTGGAGATTTTCAATTGATGAAATCACTCAAGTCCTTCGAACATAGCGCCTGTAGATTTCCTTTAACTGCTACTCGTTTCACTCGAGGATCTGTGCTGAATCAGCACAGAAAAAATTTCAACCACACTGTACTCTTCGAATATGGCTGGTGCAGCCATATTCGTCGGTCGATAAAATTTATGCCGAAAGAAGCTCAAAAACTCATGTATTTCAAATGGGAAACTTCAACCCCTCCAAGCAGATGGTACATTTTTTTTTATTTTGATAAAATTTCGAGTGTATTTTTTTCTATGGATCACCTTTTTTTTCTTAAATAAAAATAAATTGAAATTATTCTCGGCCTACTCTCGAATTCCAATCGAAACACTTGTTTTTAGTCCTAGATTTAAAAAAAAAATTGCAGAATTTTAAACCTTAAAAAAATTATTTTTGAGCGTAAAACGAATGATATAAATCTGAAAAAAATAATCTCATTTTTTTTGGACCAAAAAATACCAAAAAAAATTTCGTCAAGTGAATCCGGGTCACAGGCCGATGGCCAAGTCAATTGACTTGGAATGCCTCATATATATATATATATACATATTTTTTTTTTCGACTCTTAAATATTATTTTTACGCGAGTTATATTATACCGAATACTTCTTCAGCTGCGACTTCGTGTACTAAAGTCGCAGAACTTAACTGGTTGCACTCTGGAGGTTCAGGGAGAAAAAAACCACCTTTTATCGCTTAATTGGGAGATAAATAATTTACCAACGGCAGCTGAGCATTTTAATGGATTTTCTTCACGAAATAACATTTCGTAAATCAATGTAAAATACTTCATATATGCGATGTAAAATTTAACGATTCGCGGAGAATCGTAAAAGAAAAAGTGTATATATATGTTTACGAGAAAAAAATTCCACAATTTTTATTTTCTTCCATATCTCTGATATATTTGTTATCTGTAAATCTCGCTAAATGAACGTTTTTTTTTTTTGTTTATTCGTCTTTTCAGAAATCGGAGATTTCGCTCTTCGAGACCAACATACGATTCATGGGAAGTTTGCTGTCGGCTTACGCGCTCACCGGTGACGTGATGTTCAGGGACAAGGCGATTCAACTCGGCGACCGGATGCTACCGGCTTTCCAAACGGAAACGGGGATTCCTCATTCGTTGATTAATCTTTCCACTGGGGTGAATATCATGCATTGCAATATAATTCATTTTTCGTAATAATTAAGATAATTATAATAAACCTTATTTAAAAAAAAAAAACATATTTTAGAGTATGGCTGATGTTCAATCGAATAAAAGTTCTTTGGTTAATATTTATTAAAGATATTTCGAACAAGTAGTTAACAATAACCCAGTCTCGAAAATAATTGACATAACATCCATTTAAAAATTTACGACAGTCAATTGAAATTAAAGGTATCATTATAAAAATTTGTTTACATCATATTATTTTTTTTAATTTTCCAATAATCAAAATTGAAGGATAAGAAAAATTCCCCATCAAGGAAAACTTCGGTAACGTTCATATTTTGTCATATCCAACAATTTCGATTTAAAAAATAATAAATTCGATAAAAAATCGCTGAAACATAAAAATGAAGAGTCAAAACATGAACTCGAAGAATTCTGTTCATTTTCTTCCCAATTTACTTCATCATTGCAATTTAAAAAAAAAAAGAGAACATTGTAAAATGAGGTTGCTTAGAATAAAAAAATTAAACCCATGAATCAAGTTAGTGCCAAACTGAAACTTTGTCTCGTACATTTTCCGTGGAATATATTAAATTGAAAAGCAAAAAAAAAAAAGCAAAAAAAAGAAAAAAAAGTCGGTAAAAGGTTGCCCCATCGTTCATTCACGCGTCGACGCTTCCAAACGACACGGTCTTGATTTTCATTGAATCCAAGTAACGCGTGGTGCTCTAACGAGAACGGTAAGTGTGAGCCGCCACTCGAGTACACTCCTCGGAGTACTTGAAGTATAGGTACGGATAGGGTACAGGAAGCGTGTCGATATTGTGCGCAGTGGCTCGAGTATAGCTACCAGGCTTGGTTATACTCTGTGCCTACTTACGTACAAACGGGCTCTCGAGCAACGCGCGTGGTTAAATCTCTTTGCCGAACCTCTAAAGCAGCGAGCTCGTTTAATTGAAACGATTTCGTCAAGTCACGTTTTCGCCAAAGGAGAGAGGCCCGACGTTTAAAACTCTCTCTGTGTGTGTGTGAGTGTGTGTATGAGAAAGAGAGAGAGAGAGAGAGAGATAAATAGAAAGAGAAGAGAGGCGGTTCCAGTGTGTGTATATATATCTACTCGGATTAATATGCAAATTCTTAATTGCTCGGATAATGAGACCGCAAAAGCGCTCGCTGGATAGCGAGAAGCCCTTTCGTCGTCTTCCTTGTCGTCGACGCACCACTTGGTTTCCTCTCATCTAAAAAGCTCTGGTTATACTGTTCTCCATACGCCTTTTTCCATGCCCTCCGTTGTTGATGTACATTATGGTGACGATATTTAGAATCATGTTGAAGTTTGCATCTGGTTGGAATGCAAGGAAAGCAAAAAAAGAAATGTAAAATCCTCAAGACCTCCTGTCGAGGGTGCTGTAATTCAGGTGCAACATTTTTTCTTCGTCTTCTTAGTCGTTACGATAATTTTTTATACCTTCTACAATCATTTGGGTTCATTAAAATTGCATTTTTTCTTGATTTCGTTTAATTCCATCTTTGGAGGACTCTCAAAGATCGCTAATACGAATTACGAAGTCTTGTACACTCACGAATTGACATTATTAATTGATGAACCATTTTTTTTTTTTTTTGGCAAGTTATCACACATCTTATCTCGAATTATGTTATCTGTACATAATTCGAGATAATTCTCATGTTTCGTTATTGTAATTTTCACAATTCTGGAATATCTGGATATCGATCATTCCAAATTTCAGTCCTTCAACATTTTGTACCGGAAAAAAAAATGTATGCGAAAAAAAAAGTCATTGAGTTATTTTTGAACTACCCTAAATACATACTCGTCTCATTTTCCTTCATTAATATAACACAACATAATGCCCATATATTTAGCAGAGGAGCTTTCCTCGTCGTCCCCAAAGAGCACTGACGCGCTCTCCGCTATACTTTCAAGAGCTTCATTTTAATCGTAACGAATGCGCGTGGAGCTTTAATTACGACGGCGCGACATCTGGCCAGAGCCGGCTGGCCTCTTCGTTCTGCTTCTGCTTCTGCTTCTGCTTCCTCAACCCCATCGTCTGTACCGCCCCACAGGGTGTCTTCTCCTGTCTCCCTCATCCTGTCGGCCCAACTTCCCATTCCACCTTTCCCAAGCGCCACCGGATTCCTCCCGCTTGATGACTTCGTAATTCGTATTAGCGATCTTATCGGGGCCCGCTCGGCGAAGCGTTTCGCCCTTCCCTAATAGCCGGACGTTAACGTGTCGACTCGAACGCGTCGTATCCTCGAGAACGTCATAATTTTCTATTACCGGAACGTCTACACCCCTTTCCTATATTTTGTCCACGATGTCGCGAACCTTCAAAAGTTTCAATGTGAAATTAAACGTCGATAAGAATTATTGGTGAGATAAATTGGAGGAAGAAAATGAGAATAATAGTTGGATGATTGATCGCGACAATTGAATTATTGATTCGACAGATCGATCAGTATTTTAGGAGCAAAAAATGTTGATCATCGTTTGGGTATTTAATGATTCAGTTTGTTTGCCAATTTTTTTTTTCTTTTCTTTTTTTTTTTTTTATTTTTTACCGTAATCAATATCAGTAAAAAAAAATATATAAAACCACAGAAGCAAGTACGTGAATTTTCTGTTGATTCAAAGGAACACGAATTGCTGGAGAGAATCCGCTCTCCCGGAGCCTCGGTATATATACTCGGTGTGTCGCTCGTTTATCTCCTCTCGCTGGAATTACCGTCGACAACTTAATTGGCCGGATTAAATTATAAAACGATCATGCTTATCCCAGCTCGTTCTCTCGCCGAGCGTTTTGCACTTGTGTTTTATACTTGTATACGTTATGTCCTGACACACGTTTCCACTGTACACACGTGTGCGAAGCACAACCGCTATTGTATTATGATGAGATCTACTTTAGAATTACGTAAATAAATATTAAATTTAAGAAGATTTTATTGCTTGAGCTAAAGAGTAAAAAAATTAAACTAAATATTGATGAAACTTTTTTTCCCCACAAACGTACACAAACTTTTTTTTCGAAGTTCACAAAAAAATTAATTTCTCGTTCTATAAAAGCGAATATAAAATAAAAAAACGTGCATTTAAAGAATGATTTTTATGTCTTACAATTATACAAAATTTAACGATTCTGTTAACACTTCACGGGTTAAAAAAAAATGTATTGTCAATGACAAACAATTTCTAGTATTATCTTCAAATGTATTATTTTTCAAAAAAATTTAATTTTTTTCTTAAAAAAATATATAATTTTCTCTTCGTATATATTAATCTGTGCATCCATTAATAATATTAATCGATTGTATTGTCTGGTTTAACAGGCAAGCAGGAACTACGGTTGGGCGAGCAGCGGTTGCAGTATCCTCTCGGAAATAGGTACGATGCACCTGGAGTTCACTTACCTCAGTGACATAACCGGTAATCCGGTATACAAGAGCAAGGTCGAGAACGTGAGGACAGTACTGAAGAGCCTCGATAAACCGAAGGGTCTCTACCCGAACTACATCCACCCGAGGACAGGAAAATGGGGCCAACGTGAGTGGATACAAACCCTTCTTCTCGTTTTGCCTTCTCTCATTTACAAGATACTGCAAAACATAATCAAACCTTGACGTATTAGAATCGATTACGATCGAAAGAAGAAATCGGTCTCGATTGAAGAGCTCACGCGCCAAAGAATTCAACGCCTCGGGGTGCATTCGTGTTATAAAACCAAGTGTAGAAGAGATGCATCGAGGAGTACACGTCACACACAGAGTTCGATGCCGCAGGGATTATCCAGCCTGTCCTGAATTCAGCTCTCTCTCTCTCTTTCTTTTTTTTATCCTCTGTTCCCGCTTGATCGTCGATTATAAATATCCCCGTCTTATTACTGTAATTCCATTTAATAAATCCACGTCGAATTCGGTGGCCAAATAGATTTTTAATTCACTGCCACGCACGAGATGCGTCTCTTCTGTGTTTTGGCATCCTGCCATCAGGTGGTTATCAATTACGGAATTATATAAGTCACGATCCACGCGATCCGAGTCACGAAGCTTCCTCTTCCTTCTACTCTTCATTTTATTTTCCTTCGCGTACGCATTTATCATATGAAACCATCCCTGTGGGCATCGAAATTCTGTCCACCTTAATTTCTCTTCCAAGTGTAATGACATTTTTTAAACATTTCAACGTTACCTTTTTTTTTTAATTTTTTTAAATTTATTTCAACAGTAATGCACACACATTTTTAAATAAAATGTATTAAGTCAATTAAAAAAATTCAATTTTATATCCACGTTCGACTGAATTGTTGTACCTTGCAGCAAACAAAATTAGTCCACTAATTTAGTTAATCCAACTAATTTTATTCTCTCAGTGTAGTTCAGATTTAATAGACAGAGATTTTTTTTTTTTTTTTTTTTTTCACGAAATCACCGAAAGAAACTTACGTATAGATGAGAAGCGCTGAGGCACTCAGCTGCTTCTTTATTATATAGGTAGAACAGTGAACCAGAGTAACCCTCCCTCGATTCTCGTTTACTGCTCCCTCCTGATGACTGCAGCTGAATAAATTAGCAGTAACAATTTACGAGAACGGCGGAAGAGCCCCAATCCAATTTGTCCTTGAGGCAGATCAGGAACGTGACGTAGAGCATGGCTCCCTTTTTTTTTTTACCCACTCCTGTTATATACAGCTCAGAATTTTCATACAGATTTTTTTCATTTCTATTTCTTTTTCATTTTACTACAGATCACATGTCCCTGGGCGGTCTTGGCGATAGTTTCTACGAGTATCTACTGAAGGCTTGGCTCCAGTCCGGCAAGGAGGACAACGAGGCTCGGGAAATGTACGACGATGCGGTAGCCGCTATAGTTCAACACATGATCATGAAATCTCCCGGTGGACTTTTGTACGCCTCGGATCTAAAGTACGATCGGCCTGAGAATAAAATGGGTCACCTCGCCTGTTTCGCCGGTAAGCCAAAGAAAAGACCATATCCGAGAGCTCGGAGCCAGAAGCAAAATTTATTCTCCTTGGCCGTTCGCGCCATTATTGGCCTATATACACTACGCAGTATAGTGGAAGATTATCGCGCGTAAAACGTAAAACGAGAGCGTAAACGAAATTACGATCCGAAATTAAACTTTTCGCTATAGTCATTTATTTTATCAGCCCGGTTAAACGTTTAATAAGATCAAAACGAACAGAAGAATTACATTTTTTTTTTTTTTAATAATGCGTAATCTTCATTTAATTACTGTGCTATGGAAAAATATTTCTTGAAGTAAGATTAGACAGAAATATTTCTATTATTATTTTGTATTATTTAGAAGAAAAAAAAAAAAATTTAAAGTGAGTATTTGTAGAAAATCGATTATCAAAATTAGCTCAGGCATTAGCAATAGATGAGACGAGAGTGGTGAAAGTCTCTCTCTCTTAGTGCGGGCTTGTCGAGAGACCACCACGCTCCGGTTTCAGTATCGACTTTAATCGTCATTGATCCACCTCGGTACGTTTCGAAACGGTCACCGCACTCGAGAACTGCCACGACCCCTGGACTCCCGGGTTTACTGAACGAGACCCGGGTAGTCCAAGCAAGCACAGAGAGGCAGCAGCCCCACGTAGCTGCTAACGAGAACGACCCTAATCCACACCTCCCCCATCTGTACAACCGCGCATTTCTCAGGTGGCATGTTCGCACTCGGGGCCAAAACCATGGAGAACGCCGTGTCCACGGAATACATGGATATAGCAGCGGGACTCACAAACACCTGCCACGAGTCGTACGACCGCACTGTTACTAAACTTGGACCTGAAGCTTTTCATTTCATCGAGGGAGTTGAGGCCAAGAGTCTGAAAAATGGCGAAAAATACTATATTCTACGACCGGAGGTAAATATACATTTTTTTATCATTATTTTTAATTGATTGTTGGACCGGTATTGCATTAATATAGGTTTTTATTGGCCTTGCAAAATATATATTACAAAAACTACGTTTTGTTTTTTTTTTCATCTTAAAATTTAAAGTCTTTTTCGCGGCAAATATTGCTTTTACAATTTTTTTTCTCTTAAGACTATAATTTTTTGTATCGTCGCAAATGAAATAATTTCTGTGATATTTTTAAAAATGTTATTCAAGGTCGGTTTTTTTTTTGTACTTTAGATAGATTCTGTACATTACGAGTCAAACAAATGTTAAAACATATATTGTCTATTATACTGTATACAATTGTGGGGTTTAACTGACCAACGGCATTCAAGGGACGAAATAACTCGTCAGTTTAACGACGCTCTCTCGCACGCTATTAAACATACTACGGACGATTAAACTCCCGTTGCATAATTGTCGTACACTGCAGTAACCTTTCAACTCGAAACGTAACTGGAGAACCCCCCGGGGGATTATGTGTAATTTTGTTGAATTTCCGACAGTATATTTAGCTTCTCTCTGCCTATGTATGTAAAACCCAAACTCGTCGACTGTGTGTGCGAGATTATTTTGCGAATATGTAGATTAATCCGGGCAAAATAAATTACAGTCGTTGCAAAGCCTTGAAACAGTTCACAAAGGACCTTCTTTTTTTGTTTTATACATGTAAACGCATATTAGATATTTTATGACTTTTTTTCTTTTTCTTTTTTTGCAGACCTTCGAGTCGTACTTTGTGATGTGGCGACTTACGAAAGACCCCAAGTACAGGGAATGGGGCTGGGAGGCTGTCCAAGCCTTGGAAAAGCATTGTCGTGTACCCGGTGGATTCACCGGGCTCAACAACGTATACATGGCTGATTCAACGAAGGACGACGTGCAACAGAGCTACTTCTTTGCCGAGACGCTCAAAGTATGTGTATCTCTACACGTATATCCGCCTTAAGGCGTCTGCACTTTTGAAATAAAAGTTCTCTTAAATAAGAGAATTAGAATTTCAAAATAAGAATAAAAAAAAAAAGCTCTGACAGAATTTTTTAAAAATAATTGTGTAGGCCTTGTTCTTAACATAATCGACTATAAAATCTGAAATCAAAACGAACCTAAATTTTTTTATTTTTTCCGTAAAATTAAGCTGATCGGTTAGTAAAAGGTACATCGACCTTTTTTTTATCCCGTGAAATAAAACTGCTCTGTACGTTGCAGGTTATCCGATTATACCCTGAAAACACGCTTACACATTTTATCACGCCTTTCTAATGTGATCGTTAAACCGCATGTCGGTGTAAGAACACAACCGATAGGTTGAAAAAAAAAAAAAAAAAGAAAACGAAGTGAGAGTAAAAGCTTCGACATACATCCATCAACCGCGATTGGGTCGTTTCCGTTGGACCTTTTCACACCGATCGTTAAAGGTCGAAGCCGATAAAGACCGTTTTTTTTGTTGTCCACCCCCTTTTTATATATATTTTCTATATGAGTCACGAGAGCGTTACACAGCCAGTCGCATTTTGGCCGCAGTGTTGAGCGGTTCACGGTTTCATGAATTTTCAACGAGCCCATCAACGCTCGTGAAAGAACTTTGTTCAACGATTGAACAACAATAGGGATTGTCGAACTACCGGGCAGTTTTAGCAATAAAAAAAAGAAGTGTGTCTGTAGCGTAGAGTGATCAATACACACTAAACACTATTATCGAAATCATACATCCTTCTTCCGAAAAATGCATTGTGAATAAAGCTAGATAATAATTTAATTATTTTTTTTTTTCTCTTTTTTAATTGCAGTATCTGTACCTGTTGTTCAGCGACGATGACCTCATAAGTCTCGACGACTGGGTCTTCAATTCCGAAGCTCACATGCTTCCGATCAGAGGAAATCCTCTTTACCGCCAGGCGCCGTCTTTATAAGAAGCCCGATCAACACGTTCCACGTAAAAAAAAAGAAGAAAGCCGCGACCGTTAACGTCGTAAAAGCGTCGAAGAATCGGCTAAAAATTATTGGAATCCACGACGAAGTTCTTCCGAACGGAAGAAGAGAGAAGAAAATTTTGAACAACGTGGTGAATCGTTTATGATGATAAAGAAAAACAAATTGTTATTTTTTTTTTTATCACAAACTCGAAAACTGCCATCACCCCAAAGCTCGACTAAACTAAACGGTACGCGCATCGCGTTCGACATTTAAACTAATTAAACAATTAAACTAGGCGAAAAAAAAGAATGAGAAGGAAAAAACGACGAAGAAAATTCAAGCGATCGTTTATTTAAGTCCACGTTTGTAAATAATCGAATTAAAAAAAAAAATAATGGGAAATCGAGTGAGTGGTAAAATATAATTTACTGTGCTTCGTTCCTCGTGAAAAGATTAAAAAAGAAAAAAAAAAAGCCCTGCCGCTGACAATCTATCCCGAGCCAATCTCTCGAAGCATCGTTGACTTTAAAACCAGAAACTTCAAACCGATCGTAATGTTTAATGTGTATAGTAGATAGCCCAGATCATAAAACAACTTTTCTTGGTATACTTTTTTCTGTTTTTTTTTTTTTGTGGTATGCAAAGTGGCCTAACTATAATGCAACGTATGTGTGTGAGTGTGTGTGAGTGTGTGTGTGACAAGAGATTTCGTCGTGAGATTTTTTTTTTTTTTGCGAAATAGAAAATCATTTTTCCATTAATAAGACGAGTTCTCTTGTTCTCCCCGCGAAATTCGTTGTTATTATTGTATCAAGAGTATCGAGACGCCAATTATAAAAAGAAATTAGTTTTGAATGAAAATACATTTTACCGTGACGTGAGCCTAGTGTGAGTGAACTTTCAGGTGACTCGAAATGTATTATTACATCGTGTCGAATGACTTGTATTTAAATTCATCCACTTCCGAGCGAAATAGATTTTTTTCTATTTTTTTTTTTTTTAACGGAACTTTGGAGCAACGATTACTTTCAAAGTACTCCAAAAATACAAATACCACAAAGCTAGAAAAATTGTTGCTCGTGAATTTAAGGAGATCGAGTTACCTAAAAAAAAAAATAAGGAATGTGCGAATATTCGATTATCGAAGAATTCAAATATTTTTCAATAATTTGCGTAATTTTAATGGTACGATTGTGAGGCAGAGAGAAGAGCTTCATTTGTCTCCAAGTATTTATGAATATCTGAGATATTGTGAAAAAAAAAACGAATATTCGATATTAAATGTTCCTACTTGAAATCATGAAAATGAAATGTTGCATAAGCTGCACATATAAACTGCCTTGATAAAAATTTCTACCAGGCAAATACTAAAAATCTACATTTTTGTAAGTGCAATTTTTTTTTGTATCTAAATTCATTAATGACACTTTTTCTAAATATTTTGCAACTTAAAAATTGCACTCAAACAAAAGTGTCAAGTTTTCTGTGCTTGCACAGTAGTGAATTTTCATCAATTCAAAAGTTTGAATGTGCCTAACTGAATAATTAAATTTTCAATGATTTTTTAAGTGACTTGGTCTCCTTAACGATTATTGGACCTCGGCTAACGTTTCACGCAAGTGTTCCTTCGCAATTGTGCAGCAGGGTCTTTCGCGTTTACCGATAAGCTCGGTTAAAAGGAATGCATTTTTGTGTTTTCCTAAATAAACGCTTCATTCAAACGTGCGAACAAAAAAAAAGAAGAAATAATAAAAAAGAAGTAAAATAATGTAAACTTATCGAAGAAATTAACGACTTTAAAGTAATGCGGGAAACGGAATACACTTATGCACCGTTATTGGGTCGACGCCTGACTCTATGTATGTTGTATTGTAAGATAAATTGGAAACTTGGAAAATCGAGAGTCAGCCGCGCGGGAGAGTAAATCGCAGTATAAAACGCCGCACTTATCGTCACACATCCCCTTCTCGCATATTATTAAGTATATATATATATATATATACTTAAACATAGAACATTTTTTTCCAATGCGAGGTCATCCGTAATCCTTCACCGTCGACTATTTGCTATCTGATTTCCTTAAACCTAATATCTGTATACGTGCCGATCGTGTAATTTAACGACGAGTTATACTCGAAAAAAAAACAACTATTATGACGATAGAGAAAGGAATAATAAATGCGTGACTTTGTTCACAACGTTAAATATTCTCTGTCAAATCAGACACCTTTTTTTTGAAACTCCAGGATATTTTCCATAATGGAGCAAATTATACACCAGATTTGTAAGTCTTTTGTCAAATCTTCAAATCAAGCATTTTAGAAAATATTGCATTTTTTTTTAAATCATGAAAATGAATAAAAAAAGAATGTATTGAGATGATGGGTTTTATTTTTCCAGTTGAAAGTTAAAGATAATTTCTTTTTGTTCTAAAAAAATTTATTTTTAAAAATCGCCAAGGTGTTATCGGCTGATCTTTAGTAGAAAAAAAAATCGTGTAATTTGCTCATGTGCATCAAGATTAGTGTCATACTTTTTTTTACTTTTCAAGATTAATTCGGCCCATTTTGGCGATTTATAAAAAATAAAATCAGTACCAACATCCAAAGATTCTATCAATTTTGCAGTGCAAGATGGCATTTTTGTGAAAAAAAAGGTCTGTAATTCTTAATGTGGAAAAATTAAAATTTCCGTCTCGATATTTTTTTTTTTATATCGTTGAAAGCTGATGTAAAAATACTACATTTTCTAAAATAATAGATTTCAAATTCTGAAAGAAATAAATCACAAGAGATGCCAGTTATGGAAAAACATTACAGAGTAATAAAAAAAAAAAGTCGCTGAGTTGAAATAGAATTCTTCATATACGATGAACGATAAAACGATAACGGTCCGCAAAGTCAGTCTTTATGTAACTGTAATAACGTAGATACCGATTAAACGAAAAAGAAAAGAAAAAAATAACAAAAAATAACAAACTTAGCGAAGTGTGTATTGACCGTAGATTTGTACATAAAGATTTTAATGAAAGTCATATTCTATACCTAAGTACGTGGTGTAGTTGAAGAATTAGCGGAGACGGTGTCTTAACTGTATATTTGTTGCAAACGAAAATCCGAGAGCGCTTTGCGGTTCAGTTCAATTCTCACAGGCAAAAATAAAAATTTGCCTGCGTGAATCGAAATGCCAGTTTTGAAAAAAAAAAATTGCGAATTGCAGCGTTCGTCGGGATTTCACCGCTAGAATTGTTACTTAAATGCGTGATGAGCCTTCCTCGCCTGGAAGTCTTTTAACCCAAGCGACCTGCCACGAATTAACCCATACATTCTTTTTTTTTTTTGTCTTTTAAACAGTCGTATCACAAAAACGCCAATCCCGTTTGTCACACATTTCATTATCGCGTGCGTTAATTGTGATAACGTCTTAGCAGTGCGACGAGGAACCGAAAAAAAAGGCTCGCCCAACTTTAACGACACTAATCATTTATTTTTCGAAATCATTCCCCCCCTTGTTTTTTTTTCTTTCTTAAATTCTTATTTCTGCAATAAATTAATAAGCCCCAATCCTCGTTACACTTCCGAGCGTTTTTCCAAAGCAGAGTGTGTCTGCTAATCATCAGTGTTAATAATTCACTTACGATCCTTACAATAAGTCTTAACGATAGCGCATATACATATTATAAATACTATACATAAACATAAACGCGAAAATTCGACGACCAGATTTTCGTTTTTTGTAATACAATCTTGTAAACAATCGTCTGTTAAAAAAAAAGGTAAACATATTAGACAACAAGAAGAAAAGAAAAAAGGAAATACACGACAAAAAAGCGACCCCTAGTACACGTACGAAACTAAATAATTCAACTTGAATGCAGAAAACAAAGAAGAAGAGAAAAAAAAGTATGGATGGCTGCAGAAGGCGTTGACGATGCGATAGTGATAAAATAATAGCCAATACATACTTTTGTGAATAGATATTTAATAATTTATTGTTACTTAGAGCATTTTTATTTCGACGAGTTTCAATTAAACTGGGGTTTTGGGTACAATGTAATCATCATTTCTTCACGCCTGAGACAATTTCTACGTTTCGAGCGCACTTTGCCGAGAGAGGATTACGAAGAAGCGTTTAGCTTTATAGACTCAGTGTGTTCCGCGACGTGAAGTAGGAGAGCGGTTAAAAAAAAAAAAAAATTATAAATATACAGATATGAATATATTCGATGTTGGAACACAAACATAAGTAAAAAGAGAAAAAAAAAACAAACAAACGAGCGTACATTTACAGACTGACACAGTATAAAATAACTACCACGACAATGGACTTTTGCGATAATAACGCAATATTACCTGTAAATACAGTACACATCGTAGCGATAATGGGGGTTTAATTCGATAACTTTATGTGATTATTACTTTAACACGATGAGTTTAATTAAATAAATATTGATAATATATACATGTTTTGTGTAAATTCATTTTTCCAACTTTGCAGAACAGTCTGTTGAATCGTTTTTCTCTCGAGAAATTGACTTCTTCATTTAATGCAAGGTCGCCGGTGGACTCGATGTTGACGGTAATTGATCATTACATTTTTAAAACCTATTATAAAATATTTGTTTTACTTTTTTTCTAAAAATCGAAAAATCGATACCTCGATGATAGCAAATTTTATTCTTTTTTTTTTTATATATTAATTAAATAAATGTTGATAATATTTACATGCAGTATATAAATTAATTCTCCAACTTCGCAGAAACGTCTGTTAAAATTATTTTCACTATCGAAATATAATTCTTAGGCCAATTAGCACAGTTCGTGATCCAGTGTGAGGTCGCCCAGTGGATTTCGAGTTGACGATATCAACCCGGAGCCAACCAGAATTCCAATAAACAAGGACTAATGCAAATGGCTCGTTAGCAGTTAGCTACGATATGCAGTGATATACATGATGTATATCGAGTACAAAACGATCGCTAATTCAGATAAGCCTTCTATCGGTAGACGAGTAGAGCGGCATCAGAGGATAATCGGGTCATGGAAATTCGTACCGCACCCTCTACGTGCGGGCCACAACTAGAGATTCTACCACGTGCCGATATACTCTCAAATGCACTTTTAGTAATAGCCAGGTGGCTATAGACTGTGGCCGTTTCCAATGGTTGCGGCATTGCAAAACGATCGACTGGTCAGGGTTGGGCATCGTGATTCTATTAGGGTTGGGCCGATGTTGGTCGATTAATCGAAAACCAATTTTTTTTGTCAACTTTTTTATCATCTTTTTGTTTACAGTCGATTATTTAAAAAAAATTGACTTAATTGAAAACGGATTTTTTTCTTTGCGTCTTTAAAATTGATTTTTTTGCCGATATATTTGTAACTAATTAATTGAGATTCGATTCTTAAAAGCTGATTTTTTTTTTCAACTGATTAATCGAAACTCCAATTTTTTCTACTTTTTAATAACCTTTTTACAGCCGATTATTTGAAAAAAATCTGTTTAATTGAATACCGATTTTTTTTCTCGTCTTTAAAGTCGATTTAATAAAAATCTGATTAATCGAAAAACGATTTCTTCTCTCCTTTATAATGAATTTTTACAGCTGATTTAAAAAAATTGGGAACCGATTTTTTAAAATTATTTTTTTTCTAACTGATTAATCTAAAACCAATTTTTTTTTCTCGTGTATAAACGATAACAGCGGATTATTTTTAAAAAATCTGTTCAATTGAATACCGATTTTTTTTTCAAATCTTTAAAATTGATGTTTGCAGCCGGTTTGGTAAAAGTCTGATTAATTGAAAAACGATTTCTAATCTCCTTTGTAAACGATTTTTATTGCCGATTTCTTAAAATTCAGAACCGATTTTTAAAAGCTTGTTTTTTTTTAGCTGACTAATAGAAAGCCCATTTTTTTCTTTAATAATTGATTTTTAACAGACGATCTTTAAAAAGCCGATTAACCTAACTTTTGCAACCGATCTTTTAAAACCGATTAATCTATTTTTTCTAAAAATCGAAAACTAAATAATGAGACGAAAAAAACAAACTGAAATAAAGAAAAATAAGATGAGAATTTTCGATAATAATTTTCAAAAAATCGATTCCGTACAATCGACTTTCGCGATAATCGATCATTTAAACATGAATTATTTTTGCATCAAAACAAATCGCCTATCCCTAGAAACGTCCTTGAACGGACCTTTATACATATACACATATATATATATATATATCAAACGGCACCTCGATTCCGCAAAGGGTGTGGTGAGCTCGTTTCAGCCCAACGTAATTCCTCATGCGCGCCCCTTGTCGTATGATTATTCGATTTCTGATCCTAAAAATAAATCCATAAGGCCTTCTGGCCTCACTCTGGAAACAGTACCAAGGGCGTATAACTATCGCCGCAGGATTATCTAAAAGAAACGACTCTCGATGCCTTCGTAACTGATGGTTATATTTTATCGTAGCAACAGGCATGTGTGTGCCATGGTAGTTTCGAGAGCAACGGCTTTATTTGAAATCACTCGAAGAGCTTCTATGTCGTAGAAACGTCAACAACCGACGCTCTGAAGGCAGCACGAAAATATATAATCGATCTTTAAAAACACGACGTCATCGTTGGCCTAGCTTTTTTACAGCTTAGATACAAGAATTGCCAAACTGACATACACGTTTATATACATCGTGATGGTGAATGAGAAGCAAAGTAAATAAGAGATGAGGTATAGATTGAGTGTCTCTGCAAAGGAGAGAAAGAGAGAGAGAGAGAGACTGAGTTCGAAGCAAAACACTGCTAAAAACAGTCCCGACGCTGTCTTTTGCCAGCAGACTTTGATTTCGTAACAGAACGAAAGTTTTCGATACCAAAAAGAAAATGCTATTTCTGCAATAAAAAAAAACTTCTCTCTCGAAAGAATCGATTTTATTTTGTTTCATAATACAGTGGAGCTTGCACAGTGTACACTGGTTCATATGTTATTTATATGGCAAACGCAAATGTGCTTCGAGCGACCTGTAAATATTAACCGATTAAGCTTAAATTTACACTTCACGTTCACCGAGTTATAATGCATTAATTTTCACTCTAGTGAACATCTTTGTGTAGGCACACCTGTCTAAGTGTAGACTCGTATATAAACAGTTGATCTTTATTCGAGAAAATTTTGAAAGCACGACTCTATACAAAATCCTCACGATTTTTCTTTTGTTTCACAGTTACGCATATTAACTGCCTAAAAACGCATATGAAGTACCTAAAACTAATTTGTCATGATTTTCCATGGAAAATCACAACAACTGTTGCTATAGTTTTAACAATGCTGATTCTTAAGGCTTAAGGAAGTTAATTTCTTCTTCTTTTCTTTTCTTTCTTTGTCATTATCGTCAGCTACGAGCGTCTGAGTCTCTCGGACTTTCCTCCTCCGTGTTGTTCGACGCCCACATTGGCCATCCGTGAGTAGCGAGCCACAAGTGCGAACCACACGCGGAAGCTCCTGGTGGCCGTGTCCGCATATCGTCAGTCTACCCGGACCCTCCTCCCGTTTTCACTCGCTCGGTTCTCTCGAGTTCCTCAGTGACCCAACACCGAGTCGCGTCGTCAGCTCCTTCTTCCCACTTACCTTATTTACCCCCCTCGTTCGAGAGCAACATCGCCTAGATCCACATAAAGAAGGAGAAAGAGAGAGAAAGAGAAAGAGAGTGAGAGTGAAATAGAGGAACGGGCGAAACGCGGAATCGGTAGCAGTGCAAGTCTCGGTCCCCGCAACCGTCTAAAAATACGGGGTAACTCTCGCGATCTTGCTATCGCGTCGTTTTCCCTGTAGTGTAAACGTAGGTAAAATCGAGAAACGCGGTAAGAACGCGTCGTCGTCGTGACGGATTTCTCTTGTTTGTGATATTCGGGGGCTAACGACGCTAATATAACGAACTTTTAATTCATGCGCCCAGTGACTGTTTTACTGTGTCTTTGAAGGTGCGCATGTGTGAATCTTTTTTTGGTGGGACAAAAGGCAGAGGACTGATCGACAATGAGTAGCTCGATACAATGGCTCGCGATCACAGCGTGTCTTGTTGGTAAGTGAATCGACAAACCCTGGAAAAAATGCTTTTCGGAAAGATCGCAAAATTAAGACTCAAGTACAGTGACATTGTTTTTATTAATTATTTAGTTTAGAAGTTTAAATACAAAGCGTATACTTTATGGACGGAGGGATAGAGGTTTTTTTAGACGTACGAGTCAAACAAATTGTATAAGTATGAATAATATAGTTTTTGATTATACACGTGAATATCTTAGAAAAGTAATTTTTTTTTCTTAAGTATCCTACCGATGCTTATATGAGGCATTCTTTATCTACTGGGCAATTTTTTTTTCACTAATTCACACGTTTAAAATGTTCCTTTTTTAAATTTAATTTTGTACAGCCTACAATGGCATGCACATGAAACTAAAAAAAAAGAATTCATAGAAAAATTAGCAGAGTGCAGAAAATATATTTAGAGGTGTAAATGAAATTTCAAAGTTTATAGTGTTCTCGTTGATAAAGAATATCATTGATCTCTAGTTTGTGATTGATAAAATTCGTTGCATAAACTTCATACAGAAATAACGAAAATAAATTAAAATACTCTCATTAAACTATATATGTATTTTTTTTCTCAAAGCGAAATCACTGCAATTCTGGCAACTATAACCATTTTTATAGTTTCACCAACATTTTTTCAACTATAAAATAATTCAGTGAACAAAATAAACTTAATATTCTACAACACGTTTCGGTTTAATTAAACAAAGAAAAGTTTTTGTTGAAATCTATACTTTTTTAATGCGAAAGTGAATTACGAATAATAGACTGTACCTTTTCGCGTACCTTTCGTAAACAATTTAATATCGTCTCCGTTAACAATGAAACTGTCGAGGGATATGCCCGAGCGTTCGTATATCCTATAGTTCTTAAGTGCAGGTCATTTTACACATGAGGCAACGAAACTATGCGACTCGTAGCCACGGCGTTTGACCATGGCTGATGTTGGTCATTACCGAGTTAAGTTCAATGTCACATCCTCTCTGCATACGCATACGCATAGACACTATATAGAATACGGTTAGCATCACTGCGCAACCTACGTCCCTACCTTTTCTTCTCTCTCTCAGTCTCTCTCTCTCTCTCTCTCTCTCTGTTCCTCTTCGTCTGCTCTGCATCGCTTCCGATTATCGGTAGCATTCGTTGGGTGCATAGCACAGATTTAACAACAGTTTTGCCAAACCAAAGAATCATAACAATACAGCGGTATAAGACAGATGGTTTTTATCACTTATTACATTGTGTGAATTTTTTCACTTTTTTTTTTGTATACCTTTTCGTTTTTTACTTTTTTGTCAAATTTTCGAGGTACAATAAAAATGTTTAATAAGCTGGGGAAGTAAATTCTTTGACAAAGAAATTTACAGGAGTTGAAGTCTCTGCATTTAAAAAAAAAAAATTGAAATTGCAATAAAACTAGAACCATTCTATCGATTCTCGCCAAAGTTGGAAATTTTGAAAGTTATAGCTTGTAACCGATTTTTTCAAAATGTTCAAAATGCTGTAAAATTTGAATTTTTCAATCGATACGCGTTAATTACAATCCCAAACTTTTGTGTATTACAGCCCACTTGCGTGTCAAATGTCCAGATATGTCCTCACATGTGTTCTGACATGAAAATCTCAAAAGACAATTTTTTTTCACAAAAACAAAAATTCGAAGCTTTCGTAAAAAGCTGTATTCCTATGTCAACAAAATTTTAGCTCTCGAAAAAAAAACATTTTCGACATAAAGTTCATTCCTCTCCGAGAGGCGAAGAAGTTCAACGTCCCATCGGTGACCTCGAGTCTCTTAAATTCTCAAAATCGAAGACACATCCCCGCGCGATCACAATGTCCCAGACGCTCTCGGTGCCTCCGAGAAACTCTTATCTGTAATTACCGTGAAATGTAAGCGTATATATAGCTGAGTTTCGTGTCAGAGTAGAAAGAAAGGGACAGAGAGGAGAAGCGGTGTGGATGTAACTCGCGAGACGAATTAAGAAACTGAAATAGAAGAGAGCCAATAAGAGTTGGGCTACTCAAGCAGGCCTAATCAATAAAGAATCGTTTTACTCGCGGCTGATCGAAGCTCAAGACTTTCGCGTAAAAACTTCATTCCTCCGCACAGAATCGCAACTAAGACGTAAATTCTCAAGTCTTTGGTCTAAAAATTGTCGTTTCAATGAGAAAAAAAAATACCTGACGAATTCGTCAGCGCGACGAATTATATTTTACTATGAGTAATCGAGAGAATTTTCTAATGGAATATTGCATGACTCAGGACTATACTTTCGATGAGACTTTGAGGTATTTTAGTATGAACGAAATATTTCCACGTATCTCGTCGTATTATTTTTGAGCTTTGACTCGAGAGAAATTCTTCTTTTTTTTTTTTTTCTTTCTTTTTTTTCGCGCTCGCTGCTTATTGCTCAGAGAGCTTATGCGCGATACTCCTCGTGAGTTACGCGACGACCCAATTCTCGCGGTCTACCAACCTTCTCAAGAACGCCGACCACGCGGTGTGTCGAGAGAGGCGAGAGACTCTCTCTGTCTCTGTCCTCTGTCTCGCTCTCTCTCTGTCGAGATCGCAACGCCATTATACCACAACTACCGCGATAATCGAGTCTGCGAGCTTTCCATGGAATATAGCAACTTATTCCTACTATTCGTACTTGATGTTCACATATCGAGTCTGCAGTCTTGAATGTGGCGGCGACACCTAAATTTATAGGGGAGGGGTTATTCACCATTCGTGCGATATCTGGTGAATGCTTTTGAACGCTCGCGCGGCTAACAATAGCGACCTTCGAAATTCTCTGTCTAGTGTTTCCGCGTATGCATACCGACAATGTAATTCAGCTGGTCTCTTGATATAGGCGCCCGGCAATGGATTCGTTTAATTTTAGTTCCTAAGTGGCGACCACCTTCATTTTCCGCTAAATTGATCCGACAGTTACATGGATATGGCCAATTTGTTTCTGACGATGCTTTTCACGTTTTGTAAAAATTATTTTTGAATTCGCCTCAAATAGGTCGAGGGAGTCGAAATTATGAATATTTACTTTTTTTGAAAATCCTGTAACTCTAGAACGGCTCAAGTAACCGATTAAAATTTTTGCATAAAAATTAAATAGAGTGTGCTAATGTTTTATAACAAATTTAGGCGAAATCGATAAAGTAATTAAAGTTTTATAGAATTTTGAGTTTACGTCCTTTTTTTTTTTTTAAATACTATAGCTTGAGAACGGTTCAAGCAACTGATCTAAATTCTTGCATAAAACTTAAATAGAATGTGTAAATACTAGCCAAGCTAAAAATAATAAATAGGCTTCCTCATAGAGGTAGTTTTGTGAAAAATGGAAATTAATGAGGAAGCAATGTGCAAAGTTTTACTCTGCAACTGGAACAAAAAATGTCATCCAAACAAAATTTAAACAATTTTTTATTTTAAGTAAATATTGAACATTAATTTTACATTCTCTAACTACAATCTTGTTTCTCTCTCTCTCTCTCTCTCTCTCTCTCTCTCTCTCTCTCTCTCTGTTTGTCGTGACAAATATTTTTACAGCACAGGAGATATATTACAGTTTTGTTGTAATATGCAATCCTACCCAAACGAATTCGCCGGATTGAGTTGACCAAACCCAAAGCCGCTTTCAAATTCCGAACACTGGCGCTCTCTCTCTGTTTTCGGCACAAATGCATATATGCATTTGACGAACTCATGTCTCTGACAAATCACGTGAGACTCGCCGTTGCGATCGTGTTTATGCATTGTTGTTGTACCCAACACAGATATACGTATATTCTCGATTGCACGGCGCATCCCTTCTGCATACACAGCGCACCCTTCCACAACTCAGTTTCATGTATATCCATCAACAAGCCAGATGCCTCGATATGTAACAGGACTGGATTGAATGTTTAGCTGTCCCGACATTGGATAATAAATGTCATGATAAATCTATGCAATCTGAGGAGAGAAATCTTTCAATTGAGAATCCCAATTATTGATTCGACCGGGCAAAGTTTATCAGAGCTCTTCGTCAATAATTTCCAATCACATTCTCTATTCTCCTTATCTGGATTATTACAATTTCTCAGAATTCAGAGATTCTTCAATAGAATCGTAATTAAAGAATTGAAAGAAAAGAGCGATTAAATATATTGAAAAAATTGTGAGAAAATGTAGACACTAGAAATGTTAAATTATAAATTATACACTGTAAACTAATTTTTTTTTTTTTTTTTTTGCGATTGTCGTTAAATCACGAATGTACTGTAATTTTTACAAATCCAGATGGACGCGTAAAATAAATGAAAAGAAGATTGTGATGAATTTTATCTTAAAAATGTGACAAGAAAAAGTTGTGAAAATATTTGTTACAATTAAAAACGATGATTTTCAAAATACTCTAATTTAACGTTAAAATGTTTCGCTAAAAGGATCTATTAGCTTTTTTTCCATACATTTTTTAAATTCAATTCAATGTGTAAATTGAGTTGTAAAAGTGACGTACTTTATATATTAAATATTTTGAAAATTACGAGGCCTAATAAAAATATTTGTAATTTTACTTTGCTCAGTATTAAATTTTCGGCAAACGAAAATTTGCAATCATTTTAAAAAATGTGTACTTAGTAATTATAGTCCCTCCCCCCCCCCCCCCCCCCCCCCCCGATTCATAAACCACGGTATGCCTGGCATTTTCACCGCTTTCCCCAAAGTTGGTTGGAGTGTTTATACCAAAGAGCTTTGAAATTCTCTCACCTAGCGACTATGTTGAAAGTAGAACTGCACATATATGTATATTCTACTGCTGCGAATGAAAACAAAATCGACTGAATCTCTCGAATTCCTCGGTGAGCCTTCATAGATGTGCCTAGAAATTGAGGCATTCCGATATATATATGAATACAGTGTTTGCAATTCGCACAGCTTCTCGTATTACGCAAAGCAAAAACCGTGAGAGAGATCCTCTCCTGTACAGTGAAAGCACTGCAGGATCTAACGATCCGTACATTTTGCACTACATGATACTATTTTTTTTTTTTTTTTTTTTTTTTTTTTTTTTATAACAATGCCCGGCTTTGTGGTTACTCTGATGTGTTGCCTTTTGAGTATACGAACTATGCTGGTATTCCGTGATATTCAACATGAGTGAACATGAATCTTTTACTTGTGTAAAAGGCTTCGTTCTCGAGTCTTGAGAGATCCAGTACATGATTGCCTTCGGCGACAGAATGAAAAAAGAATTACCATCTTCCCGTGCAGTCGTCAGATGAAGCCTTTAATATGGCACACTTCCTCTCGTACACTATTACATGCTCATAGGAATTAAAGTAACGTTTGAATGTTTAACCAGATTCATGATCGTTGATTATGATTTCCGGTTTTTATTACGTCTGATTTCTTGTCACACCCACAAATCTGCTAATATTTAAAAAAATCCTACAAACAAAAATCACACATCTAGAAAAATGATTTGTTAAAAAAAAATGGATGTATTTAAATTAAGTAACTGTTTATTTGAATTATATATTCGAATTTATTTCAAGGTAATAGAATTTATTTGATTTAATTAATATTCTATTAAGCCGAGATTTAAAAAATAACAATTTATTTATTTAAAGGCCAGTCTGATAGGATACAGATACGTGTTTTATTTGAATAAATAATTCCACTGGAATTTGTGAACCAGCCAAAAAATTGATACTTGAAACTTCCGTAAAATTGACTTTCTTATATTTCGGAGATCAAAGATGAAAAAAAAAGGAATCCTTATTTGAAGATCCTGTATCATTAAAAAAAAAATATATCAAGGACTTAGAAAAATATATTAGGAACTTCGGAAAATCAGACCCTAGAAGGGTTCGATATGGAGATTTGCAAAATTCAAGTCCTTGGAGGGGCCTTATGGGAACTTAGAGAAATCAAAAAGGGGGGGAAAGGGGGTCCTGGGTTCACTGGACTTAAAAAAATGAGATATTTTTATAATAAATAAATAAATAAATAAATAAATAAATAAATAAATAAATAAATAAATAAATAAATAAATAAATAAATAAATAAATAAATAAATAAATAAATAAATAAATAAATAAATAAATAAATAAATAAATAAATAAATAAATAAATAAATAAATAAATAAATAAATAAATAAATAAATAAATAAATAAATAAATAAATAAATAAATAAATAAATAAATAAATAAATAAATAAATAAATAAATAAATAAATAAATAAATAAATAAATAAATAAATAAATAAATAAATAAATAAATAAATAAATAAATAAATAAATAAATAAATAAATAAATAAATAAATAAATAAATAAATAAATAAATAAATAAATAAATAAATAAATAAATAAATAAATAAATAAATAAATAAATAAATAAATAAATAAATAAATAAATAAATAAATAAATAAATAAATAAATAAATAAATAAATAAATAAATAAATAAATAGCGCGAGTAAAAAAGTGACGACATGCAAGTGTCCATCTATGGAAGTGGGAGGGGGGGGGGGGGGGGGGGGGGTGTTGAAAGTAGACGATATCACGATTGAATTGGCCTGTAAAAGAAGGTCGTTTTCGACCTCCTGGCATTGATGTGAAAGGGTCGCGGAGGCCATCGCTCAGCTACTACGGGGTCAGGCACGCCAAACATTTGCCCTCGCTAGGCGCTACGTTGATCCGGCACGCGTCTTGACAATCTCGCACACTCGAAATTCTCTCTCCGACTCTCTCTCTCTCTCTCTCTCTCTCTCTCTCTCTCTCTCTCTCCCTCTCTCTCTTCCTTGAGTCTATCTACCTGCTATACTCTCCGCTACGAATAACTCCCGCTCGAGTAGGCCACCCGCTCGAACTCGATATTAATAGTTCAACCCAGTAGTCGCGTCTTGATGTCCCGAGTTACGTTTGCCCGAATTTTCAAAGCAGCACTACTCCCTCGCAATACATATTATTCGCCTCTAAACATATACCACAGAGAGACCGTTGTATATTTAAACTGTCGATTGCGGTAGAGGATTAACGCTCTCAAGTGAACGGTCAGTTGAATAAACCCACAAACTGTGGAACGAAACGGACAAGCAACTGTAAATTGAAGCGATTCATTTGGCGTGACATTAGACGATGATTTAGTCGTGCTTAATCGCAAAACCAAATTTTATCGTGACAAAAGCGTTAAAAAATTAAATGTCTCCTCTTTAATCGAAGGCGTAAGGAGAGAGCATACAATTGGAGAGTACTGATCTACAGTTGAGTAGGAAGAAAAAAAATCGCGACTTTCAAGAACGCGGTCCAAATCAATTTGCTGATTAAGCGTCACGAATACCTACACAAATGCTTTAGTTTGTAGAAAATTCTTCGTCGAATTTTCACTGCTGCAGACGAGCTGTGTTTTATATCTTTTGCTGATAGAATCGCACGACTTTCGTAACACTCTATTTTATAGTGTATATATATATATATATATATGTATATACTAGGTTGTTCATGCCTGTTCTGATTCAGTGAGGCGAGATTCTCGTCGAGAGATTCAGCGATCTTTCAATGATGGGATTACAATACTAAGCTACGTCTATGTAGAGAAACTCATAGCTGTAGCTACTTCAGTCTTTGCTGGGAACCCAGGACGCTGAAACACCTGATTTTGCTGTATTGAAAGAAAAACCACGTTAATTAAATAGTGCATTGCAACGAACAAGCCAAAATTGATAAATAATCTTCCTCATCAGAAGTAAACTCTGTGAAAAATCAAAATGCTCAAAGTTCTTCTTTACAACTTTTATTGCATTTTTTTTTTTAACTTTGCAACTTTTTTTTCCATTTTGTCTAGAAGCTCAAAAAAAAAAAAAATAAATATATGAAGCTCAAAAAAAAAAAAAAAAAAAAAAAACAACAATACTATTAAAACTAAAATAATTATTTCTCTTCATATTAATAAAATGAATTCATCAATTCATTATATATGAAACAATATTCTTATTCGACTATCGGAAACGACTTTACTTTATTACAATTATTATTATTTTTATTTTTATTTTTTTCAGTAAAACAGCGAATTTTCGAGAATTTGCATCATCGATTGCAGTTTAAAAATCCAGTTTGCCTCAACACAGTTGCGAGCAACAAAATTACGTGGATAAATGGAGTGTGCACTGATAGCTAGATTTGAGGTGCACCGGCGCGATATTGGAAAATAAGAGCAAATCCCGAGCAGGGCCGCAGTGAGAGAAGGAGTGTTGCATTCACCGCACACCCTTCCTACGTGCTGAACAAAAGCACGGTGTAACGTAACATACGTTAGTTTGTATATCTGACGTAGCGAATCTTCCTGCAGCCTCGGCGAATACTCGAGAGACCGTGAGCTCTCTCATCCACGAAAATGCATTTGCGGTTCGCACTCAACGGACTTTATGTTAATGAGTGGTAAATTATCGGAAAAGAGGGCAGGTCGGGTAGCAGGCTGGCATGCCGTGACGGAGGTTGACAGGACGTCGCTTCACGCTCTCTCACTTCCTCTCTCTCCCCCCCCCCCTCTTCTCTATCTGTGTCTGTGTTGAATCTCTTCGTTCCCAACTCCCACGCATTCGTCCCACTCACTCACTCACTCACCATGTCTGATGTATAGTACTACGTATATATAAGAGAAATACCAAACTATATACACTGGGATGGATGAAGAAGGTCTTCTTTTTAGATTCTCCTCTTTGTCGAGACTCTTTTGCAGCTTTTTACACAAAAGTAGTGGAGGAACTGAAACCTGGAAGAAATGTATTGTCGATTGAAAATTTTGTCGATTTTCCATAATTACAGAATTTTGCTTTTTTTTTTTTTTTTTTCGGTATCGAAAAGTCGATGTTACAGTTTTTGTAATGGAGAAAAAAAAGTCGATGAAGTTTCCGATAATTGAAATTTGTTCATATTATTTAATATTGTGGCAGTAGTAAATACAAGTTTAAAGCAACAAAAAGAAGTTGGTTGCGAAAATACTGACGTTGATTTGTTGATAACAAACTATTGGAACTCTTGGAATATACATTTTTTATTTAAAAAAAAAACCAACAAACGATTCACGCAATTTTTGTGCAAGCTCTTCAAGCATGTACTTTCGAATTTTCAACTAAAATTCTTGTATTTTCAAATTCGACATCAGTTACCATAAAAAACATAAATTTTCGTGAAATCACGATTTTACTGAACAGCGCAGAGACGAAAAAATATGTACGTCAGAGGGTTGACAATTGGGTGGTTAACATTCTTGTCCCTCATAGCGACATGCTTAACATTTCAGATTTTTATCCTCTAAATTAGTCCGTCAATAAAATTGATGTGGAAGGAAGATCTAAAACACATGTATTTTAATCGGCAACCTTCAATCCCCGTAGACAGAGTTTAAATATATTTTTCATATTTTCAAAAAATGTGGAGCATTTTTTAAAAAATTATTTCAAACCGATTTACGGGATTGAAGCGATTAAAATTTGATCTAGTCCCGTTTAAACACCACCCCAATGTACCCCGAAAGGAAAGCCAATTTATTCGAGGGAATTTTTTGGCTGCGTCCCTGAACGAAAAAAAAAAATCGCTCTCTTTTTTTTTTCCTTTACATCCTATAATTTCTCTTTCGCTTGTGGTAAAAGCGAGGCGCTCTATATACCTTCATCCAACTACCCCGATATTTCCCTTTTGCGGCTAGTGAGATTGGAGAAGCGGCAATAGGATAGTCGAGACTACATGCATGTATCGTGATAACGATGATACATAAGTGCGCCGATACAGCCACATGTGGTATTGGAAACATATTAGTAACGAGTTGAATATCTGCGAGGTGATTCTCCCAAGATTGGAAAATTAATTCATCGTGCGGAAGACCAAACGCTCTATAATGTTGCATAAATTCTTGAATATAATGCTTAATATTAAATATATAATGCAACCGCAAAGCCAACACATCTAGCAGCATAATCATCGTACGGGGTTTTTTGTATCATTTGTATGGGGTTGATGGCATATTCGGTTGCACGGCTGGTGACTTTCACCCTTCGTTGGGAAAAAGGGTTGAAAGTCGAAGGGCGATACACACGGTTGTGAAGGAAACCATTTAAATGCGGAGATACTGTGACTAAACCAAAGTCAACCACATTTTTTTAACAGGATTTACTTGGGACATTTTTTTACTCTAAATATCCATTACACCCACGCTTAGGTCTTTATTGCATTACTCAATATCAGGCATTTTGTTGATCTACGGTTGGAGATTCTAATTTAAAACAGGATCCTAAGAAGAGCAAAAAATAAGAGAACATTTTTATAATGTCATGTGATATTCTGACGATTAATTTGATATTAAATATCCTGATTGAGTCAATGAAATTATCGTGTGTTGCTAATTTCCAAAAGCATATTTATTTAAAGCTGTCATATAAACTTTGTCTTATATATTTGCTTGCATCGGCTGAATTTTTATTTCTTTAATAGAATATATCACAGTTTTAATTGAATTACCATCAACCGTCGATTTTTATATAATTCCATTAGTGTAATTATTTTCCTAAAATATGCAAAAATACGTGAACCGATTAAATTTATAAAAATATAATAACAATATTAGCGTGAATTTATAGAAAAAATTTAGGGATGGCTATTGATTGAATTATATTTTTAATGCTTTCAATGAATTATTTAATAGAGATACAAGAAAATAAATAATTGCCTAAATTCAAGATTATTATTGACTGAAAGAAATGTCTCGTATTCCAGGTAATAACATAAATCATACTATATAGTATGTTCAACAAAGTATTTCGACATTTTAACAAAATATTGTTGGAGAGCTATTATGTGTTTTCAAATGCATCATTTAATACATGGAATTATTATTTTTTTTCTCTGCGTGCAAATTGACACGATGTGAACATCCTGCTGGATTAATTTTTAACAAGAAATTTTTTTTAAAAGTCTAATCTATATATGATTTATTTAATTAGTTTGCTGTTTATCCATTCTGACACGCAAACTATCAGAGAATTTTACCCGGGGGGCGTAGCTCAGATGGTAGAGCGCTCGCTTAGCATGCGAGAGGTACCGGGATCGATACCCGGCGCCTCCACATTTTCAATTTTTTTTTTATTTTTTATTCAATATTCTTGTAACCGACTCTTCAATTTCCTCAGAGGCCTCTTGTATATTTTCTTTTTTTAAGGCCACACAATATAATTTCCGTTATGAAAAAAAATACAACCCCGTGACTTTGAAACTGATAACTCCAACGTCGTCGATTCGTTCGATGAAAGTTCGCCTTCAGCCTCTTTGTCGTTGACCCTTTACTACCTTTTTTTTACACTGTCCCTCCTTCACGGTGTTATTCCATTCACTATAGAATAATTTTATAAAGCTATACTTCCATCATCTACTTTTCAGTCACAGTTAAGCTATAAAATACATGTTGGATTTTTTTTTGTAATTTTTTTTTTTTTTAATTCCCTGTGTATAGAAAAATACGTCACATATAATATACATATATTTATTACACTTTCATCCAAATAATATATGGCCCGGGTATAAAAACAAAAATTCAACTTTTCACTTTTTTTTTTTGCACAACATTTAGTCAAAATAAAAGACAGTGGTAATTTTGATCATCTGGGATATAAAAAAAAATCCCATTCCCATAAAAAAAAACTCATCTTTGCAACCTCAAAAGTCAATATTCAACCTAGAAATCATCACCGACTATATTTATATATCAGTCGTGACTTATCAAAGAAGTATTATTATTATTATTATTATTATTATTATTATTATTATTATTATAAGTAGCAACACAGGATCTGTATTACTGTCACTGATACAAAAGTATAGAGCGAATGAGAGGATTTCACGCACGATAGAACATGGGGGTTTAGAGTGAGAGAGGCGAATAGGCAGAGGGAGTTGGCCTAAGCTCGCTTAGCTCAACCGGTTCACCTCCTCACCGCTCGTGTTCTCCTCGTATTCCTAAGCCGTGGTTTACTAACAACGCCGCATTACCGGTATGGAATTGTGGTCCACCGTCATCCCTAACCCGCATCTCTAATCTTCCACCGGTCGGTAGAATCGTTACTAGGGCTCACTTGGATTTAATGCTCTTGCTAACTTTGCCGGACGAGTTGTGCACAAGATATTTTCCATCGAAACCGCATATCGCTTAGTCTTCCGGATCTCGAGGACTCGAAGAACTCGCCGACACTTCCTTGATCCTCTCTTGTCCTAATCCTCCGGGAGAATCGCCTAATCCGCGATACCTGTGTGTTTCCGGTCGCCAGACACGATTCACCATTGGTCAGAATGATTTCAAACTTTTTTTCCCCCCCCAATTACAACCCAACCAGCCCTTATGGACTCTTGATTATTTTAGTATACCGAGGAGGCACTCAACAATCATCAGACAAAAGAGAAATATTTATAAAGTGTAATTAAATGGTTTGGAATTTTTGTTTCTCCTCTTGTTGCCTTCCTTAGGGATATTTTTTCTTTTTTTTTTTGTTTCAAGAAGAAATGTAAAGATTGTGTTTAACGGTGTTGGAGAAACGAAAGAAGGAAAGCTCGGAAATCCCTCGTGAGTGATCAGGCGATCAGCAGAATCCTTTGCCAACTTTTGGCTCCTGGACTCCTGGTTCTCACCCTCGTCTAGGTTCTCAGCGCCATTGTTCAGGGCCGGTCAAGCGTCCCTCGCACGAGACTCTCAATTCAATGGACTCTTGGAATTATCAATTGTCAATCCAGGGCTTCGAGATTCTCAATCGAGATCCAATTTGAGCTAGTAAATGTACAGCGAATCGTTGAACTGATAGGAAGTCACATGGATAATTTAAGCCTGATTAATATCAACTACTATTCAATAATCGGTTGTGATTAAATTATGAAAGTCATGTCGGAAGTAATAAAGTGAAAATTAATTTTTTTTTGTTTTTATTCTTGACATATGATTTTTTTTTAATTCTTCAATGTTAAAAAGGAAAACTCGAATCCAAGCATCTTTAATGTCAAAAAAAAATAATCCTGAAAATTAATTTTCATGATATAAAAAATAAAATCCCAATGTATTTTACATTTAAAAAAATAACGTAGATTAATGTTATATTAATTAAATTTTATGGCATTTTATTAAATTTAATATTGGATCATCATAATTAATGGAATCTATGACGAAAAGTAATGAATACAGAATTATTGACGAAATTTGAAGTGGTTTATTATCTAATTACACTGTAAAAAAAGAAAATTGAAAAAAATGTTAACATTTCGATATAAAAAATGCATTAAAAATTAAAGTACATCAGTTTTTATAAATTTAAATTTAATCTTAAATGCAGAAAATAAAATTCACATTTTTTCACATGATTGCAGCTTCATTTTTTTTTTTTTCTTACATTTCACACTAAATATACGAAGACGTCAGACTAGATATTTTATATTTTAGACCCCTTCGGTAACCTTGTCGATGAGGGCACAATAAAAACGATCTGATTTTTCGCCTCGACGAGCTCACCGACCCCAGTTTAACACTCTTTTCTTCGTGTTCTCCTGTTGCCTGGCATGTTTTTTCTTTGTTAGACGATTCGGTCACGCTTCTCTGCTTTCAGGGACATCGATATATACAGTCCACGTAACGTCGTCCACGACTTACGTACGCTTTCAAAAATATGGGCAAATTATTTTAACCAAAAATTTTATTCATCGGCCGGCAATATTAAAATGGAACGAACAATTTTTTTCGAAGAATTTAGCAATTTGTTACTGCAATTCTTTCTGTAACTGAATCGTAATTAATTTTTTCTAATATTCTAGGCATTTCAAAGAAAAAAATGTGAAAATTTTAACTAAACCGGAAATGACGTTTCGGAGGAAAAAAAAGTGGCAACTTTATTTAATTGAAAAATAGCATAAAATGAAATCGGAGAATTTTGCAAAAAATGTTGTTGGAAACTACGCTGAAAATCCAAAATTTGATGTTGTTACGATTTTTTTTTCCTAGCCGTAGTATTGGCCTTAAAAAATAAACAATGATTATTTTCAGCGATTTTCAATGGCAGGAATATGCAGTTAAAAAAATCTGCAAAAATTCCTACGTTTTTTTTTTCAACCAAGACCAACATCCCGAAGAAATGTGGGGACGTTTTTTTGACCAGATATATAAATATAAATATAAATATATAAAACAATATACTTAAAAAAAAAATAATAAAATAAAAAAATGTAAGTGTAGAAGTATGTTAAATATCTATAGTCTAAAATTGTATCGAGCATCGAAATATTGCTCTAAGGCAAAGCAGGGGAAAAGCATAACTGCATATTTCAATGAAAAAAAAAATCCCGACAGAATGTTTGGACTCTGCACGTACGAACTGTGTGACTGAACGCTCTCGTCCCCACACGTGCTGTAAACTGAGAACTGTCACGTATGGTGCGTTGCGTGCGTTGTGCGTATACCAAGTCAGACCAATCTGGCGCGCACCGTCATGCAACCCTAATAATGCGTGCGTGGACAAGACGACGCATGTGCGTGCTGCACGCAAAGACTGAGGGCAGAATTTCGCTGATGATCCAAAAAATCCATCTTATATCGATGAAGTCGACGAAGTGGAACGCCAAAATAGATCAACATAGATTCATAGAGGTAGCTTTGTAAAATAAAAAGGCTTTTTAAAAGATACTAAATAATGAGAAAGCAATTTGCAAGGTTCTACTTTGCAGGCTTGTTTAAGCTGTAAAGACATTTTTTTTTTTAATGTAGCATGTAAAATTAGAACCGTTCGATCGACCTTCGTCAAAATTTATGTATTTTTATTTTACACTATTTTTCTGTCGCCTTTCATTCAACAGAAGTATTTTTTAATTCCAATTTAATGTACCAAAATGTTTATTGAATGAGCTACAGAAATCTTGAAATTTATAACTTTCATTGACTACGTGTACAAATTTTTATCTCGATTTCAAAATCTTTGTCAGAGTTATAAGACATAAATTTTTAAGTTGAAAAAAAAAAAAATCTACAAAATCAAAACTCCTCTACCGATCTTGTCCAGACTTAATATTCGGTTACTTTGTTTTTGTAAAAAAAAAAAGTCTGACGAATTAATGGAATCTTACAAAAATTCGAGAGTCGAATGTATTTTTCCAAAAAATCTAAATTTCACAAAATCTAAAATCTCTTTTTATCACCGTGGCTAAAACAAAATAATATAAAATTCTCCACTATTTTTATCTACAACGGCAAAAAAAAAATTCTACAAAATATTAGATATTAATATTTTTCATTAGAAATATTTGTTATAGAATTTGAAATTGAGAGGAGCTAAAAAAAAAAATAGCCTGTGAAACGACACCACAGCGCGGCAAAACGCACCACAGGAGAATGCCCGATGTTTATGTGTCCCGTGCACAGTTGGACCGCAGTCAGGCATCGTTCTCGCCTGAAAAGGAGTAAAGGCAGGAGTTGTGCCACACAGAGAGAGGAGATACGTCAAAGGGCTTTTCTGGATCATGCTATCCCGATAGCGTACGTCCGTCCGGTAGTGCGTAAGCCTAAAGCCCACTCATGATGTGACGTTCTCTTGGCACGTGCGGTTATAGGGTTTCGAAAGATTCCTATTCTCAAACGTGTACACACAACAGACTCGTGAGCTGGCGGTTCTCGGTGAATTGCACGAGAAACTGGTGTTGGTAAAGCGGCGAAGCGTGTATTACGAAAAGTTTATGGTGTTCGGCTTACTGGTGTGTATTCGTGTAGGGGGAGAACCCTCAGGCCCTTCGAAATACTACCTACAGGGGCTGCTGCCTTGGTAAAACGACGCACTGCCCTTTACACCCTTTGTTCTTGATTTACAGGCATCATGGAGAAAAGGGCAAAAGACAAGTGCTAAGAATATGTTAAAAAAAAAAATTGCTTCGTAGATTATCTTTCCGGTAGATAGAAAAAAAATAAAGATTGTTCTTTGAATGATTAAAAAAAATATATATATATATATTCGTGAATAAATCTTTAACAATTTTTGGTAAGAAAATAAAAAAGCTACAGTCTGTCCTTAAGGAATTGTTTCAAGCAGAATTGAGAATTATTTGCATATTACCTGGATTGAACATTTAATATTCCTTAAATTAATATGTAAAAAAAATTAAATAATCTTTTTACAATATATTTCATTTTATATCAAATTTATTATTACTCATTTAATTACATTTTTTTTTTTAAATTCCATTTGGCGAAAATGGAATTTCAAAGTTATCGCAGGTTATTTTTTTTTTTGGATATTTATTGTTATACATATTTTAAAATTTAATCAGGAGACTATAAGTTCAGCTTTAACTTCGCTTTAATACCACTTTCCTTTTCTATTAATCTTCGTTTATTAATAATAACAATATTATGCAATAAAAATGAAGATTTGAACACCCAAAAAAAATCACTCGGTTATCTTATCACGTGAAATTATTAATACAATATTATCTCTAAAATCGTCAATTCCTCTATTCTCAAAGTATATTCCTACCTTAATTTTTAAAAAATATTGTTGCCAAAAATAGTCCTTCAAAATCCAAATTTTCATAATACAATAAAATGTAAATCTAATCATCTTTAATTGCCTCAATTAAATCTAAAAAAAAAAACACCTACTAATCATCCACACAAAAAGTGATTGAATTGTGAAGCATCGATCGTAAGTTCATAGCTGTTCAGTCACCCGAGCTTATATACCGCCGATTTCGTCGCTATCGGGCAGCACATACAAAACACCCACGCTTCAACCTCCTATGTGTCATGTGACCCTGTTAAAAATTCTCGTTCTCTATTGTTCCACCCTAATTAATGCCATTTCGTGCCCGGTAAAGCCAGAGCCGTATATATTCGACCGCCAAGCACGTTGCAGAGCCACCGATTCTCCGGCTTTGTGTCTCCTGCGTTTTATGCGTGCCTGCTACCATTCGCTGTCACTTATCCAATATCTGTAAACAAAAAATTGCTATTCTTGCAAGTAGACGTGAAACATACGGCTTTACTACACACATTATATATATATTCGTGTTCGACGTGTGCTTTGTTCTACAGCCATGAAATCAAATGTACCAACATTCTTCAAATTGACTTTTGGTCAAAATCCCTGAATTCTTTTACACACTTTTAATTTAATTTTTTTTTTAATTTATTTTATACACACACATAATAAAAATATACATTTAAATTATTATATGCTCTCTTTTTTTTAACGCGTACAATTTAAAAAAAAAAATTTTTATCTATAATAATTCGCCTGGTAATTTTTTTTTTTCTTTCACAATTTATAGTTTTATCGTGACTCTCCAATCTTGGTATTTCTAAGCCACATCAACAATCGACCTGTCGCTTCGTAATCAACTCCATATGTATATATATATATATATATATATTTTTTTTTTCAATACAAAATGTCGCATGACTTATCAGGTTGTTATGTCGGGTTCTCTCGACTATCTCGTGTACTACAAACTATACAAATGTATATAATATATATACATATATATATATATATGTAAACCCTGTTTCAATGTGCGTCGTGATAAGATTCCTTTGCTTTCTGTTTTCCTGGATAACGGCAAACTGAACGGGTTCCTGTTTACGGCGTTGGCGTTGGCGGAAGTGCAGACTTTGTTAGTAATATATCTGTGAAGGGGTTTTATGTTATATAGTACAAAAAAAAAATGAGCGTTCATTTTAATGAAAAAAAAATGTTACATATATGAATTAATCGTTTGTAGAAGAAATACCATGTCTTGTATTATTTATAATTTCATGTTGAAAGCATGTTTTTGAGTTCCAAAGCAGATAATCATCTGGCGAATATCACTGAGGCTGAAATGCTAACGCAACATTTCTGCTTTCCTGATCGACGTTTGTTGCGTCCGTTCTAACCCATAACTTCCCATCGAGTGAGAGTTCAATTGGTGCTTCCGGATCATTTCCGAGCTTCTTCTCTCCCGTGAACCACACGCATGGATTCTTCGATTCTACGCGAGGCACTTTACCCCCGTTTCACCTGTACTTCAATGTTTCTGTATATACATATATATATATATATATATATGTGTATATATATCCATGGCCGATCAATTAGCTGCCCTCGCTATGATGATGCTTCTCTAATATCGTCCAACCCAGTATACGCCACCTCCTCAAAGCTCTTTAATCTCATTGACGATTCTCCTAATCATATCCGCGAAAAAAAAAAAAAATACCTCCGAACGAAGAAAATATTTTATCAATGAAACTGGAATTTTTTTAATAGCTGAAAAAAAAATCCAGTTTTCACTGTAAATAAAATGTTGACGTTACAAAAATATTTAATTTTCACGCGGATAAAATAAAAATCACCAATAGAGTGACTTGAAAAAAATGATGAGTTTTTTTTATTTTTTTTTATTTGCAAAAATGACATAAAGTGTGTGAATTAAAATAACACTTTGTGTTTTTGTGAAAAAATAACAAAAAATATTTTGTAAAATGAAAATACAATTTTATTTTATTTTTTGTAAAAGTTGAAACTTACAAACCTTTTTTTTCTACACTCTAAAATGTGAATTAAAAATTCTGCAGGATTAACAGAGTCTGCACAGGAACTTTGTGTCAATTTGGTACAATTTTTTTGGTAGTTTCTAATTAAATTTTTATTTTGCTTTTTTAATTTACGAAATATTTTGTCATTTTGAAAAAAGGGGGAAAAAGAAAATTATTTTCTGTTAGAAAATAAATTCAGCCATCTCTGCATTAGCAACAACAAAAAATGTGTAAATTCCCCAAATTCACAGAATCTTTCTATTACTTCTCAAAATTCAACAGAAAATCCATTTAAAAAAAACAATATCTCTCAAATTAACACAGCGAGGTTAAGTTTCTTTTTCAAAATCGAAATCTCATACAAAATTCGTCCATTGCGTAAAATGAAAATAAGCAAGAAAAAATTTGCGAGCATCAAACTTTTTTGTTAAAGAGACAAAAAAAAAATCTTTGTTACCGTTTATTACAAAAGTCAAATAAAATTTTAAACCTTGGTAAAAAAAAAAAAAAAAAAAAAAAAAATAAGCAGCTGGGTTTAAACTAACCACATGTATTTACCATCTCAAACCCCAAAGTGCTCATTCGCCTAACAGCAATGGGGTGTAAACCCGTTATTCACTGGCTTCTCTCTTCCAGCCAGTAAAAAATCGATATACTATAGAATAAGCCATAGTTCTTTCCTTGTGGCTTTGAAAGTGAGCCCTCGACTCTCCCTCTCGATGGGGGGCCTCGTTGAATATATCGCACTTTACGATTGCCCCGCTCTGGTCTACCCTTGTTCGGAGGGGTTGTTGCAACCGCCTTTATTCTCATGTTACCCTGTTACCAAACCGCCCTTGTTTTCCAATAAACACAAAGCACGAGGCACCCCTGACGGGCAAACGATACGAAAGAAATTTCGTCAGAAGCTTTTACCTCGATTCCCGACGCTCTTTCCTTGCAATACATAAAAAAAAAAAAAAAAAAAAAAAAAATGCTCTCTGGTCGAGTTTGCTGCATCTGCATAGAGAACAGGAACCCTGAAGAAGGGTCCATGAAGGATCGAGCAAAAGGGAAATTGAAAGCCGATAAATTACGAGGCTATTGACGATATTGACTCGTACCAACAGCCTTTGATGACTCCCTGTTCCATTTCCGGTCGAGTTTCCACGGCCCGGCAGCTTCGAGCTCAACCGTGAGCTTCGATTTATCGATTCTCGGTGGTTGCAGACGAATTAAAAAAAAATGAATGTTTTTCTCTTCAGCAGTGTTCACGTTCCATTTGGTCTCGAGTTTCCGCAATACTGGTCTTCTATATATATATATAGAAGAACTGTGAAGCCGTACTTGCGCATACCTACGTTGGACGGAAAACCAGCTCTAACCCCGCTATGTCGTCCGGCTACGAGAACCAATCGCGAACTCCTATTTTCCGATCGGCAGTCGTGTCTATTTATCGGTTATCAAGTGGATGCCATTGATCTCGTCTCAAAGACGCTCAACCTGTTCAAATTCAACTGGGGACATGTTTTTTTTTTTATTTCATTCGAAATTCATTTATTTTTTCAAAAGTATTGCAAAACAAAAAGAAAGAGATTTTTGGCTCAATATCAGAATTTTCAGATACTTCATAAACATGTTTTAAGTAGAGGATATGCAAAAATTTGTTATGTAAGATCGAAATCAAATTTTTTTTTCTCCATATTACCTTGACGTTAAATCCCCTGATGCAGACGAACCCAGAATCGAAAATCAAGCAAAAAAAAAAATATTAGTGTTTGGATTATTAAAAAAAAAACATATTTTGTTAATTAATAAAGCAACAAAAAAATCTTGCAATACTTTTAATTTTGTTTCTTTATAAAAATCACATAAAATATATTCTAAAAGGAAATATCACATTTTTCGGCAATTTTTCAACTAATTATTTTCGTACTTTAAAAAAAAAATAAAAGTACAAACGTGAAATCTCATTTTTTTCAAAAATTAACAAAAAAAATTTCTGGACGAAAAAAGGACTGGACTTGTTAGGAGTACAACAAAATTCAGTTCTGTTTTTGTTGCGTGGAACTAATTTATACATATTTGACATTAGATAAGTATGTAAAAAATAATTAAGAAAATAATCGAAGCTACATTTTTTTTTTCTTATTCTTACCACCTTAACCGTAAACCCTGTAATCCCTTAATGCTCATAATTCCCGAATAATCCGCAGTAATTAATTGTTTATTAAAAAAAAAACAGTAAGAAAAATATTAGTGATTTGGTTATTAAGGATCGTGTGAGACCTCGGCTATGATTCTGCGTTCCTGTTAAGGAGGTAGGTCGCGGTAGACCTCCTTGTCGCATCGGTTTCCAATAACGACGGCGCCGAGAGCAGTGAGCTCAACTCTCCCTGTTCAACGTCACGTCTCGAAGCTGTATATATGTATATAGTATATATATATATATATAATATAATATATAATATGCCAAAAGCGTCCAACCACACAGCGGAGGGTGGTTTCCCGTCCGGCAACTGCCAATGAGATCGAGGATTGAATGTACCGCTAGGATTGCAGACTGAACAGGGTTCGAGCAACCCCTCAGCATATTCCTTCCACACCCCTGTGTCGCTTCTCTCCAGCTGGAAACTACCCCACTCTCTCATGCTTACCCGTTCATTGCGATACAAAATATTTCGCTATATATACACTATTTATATACCGATACATTACTATATACATATACAATTGGCACCATAAGCTGCACCAACCATCGTGTTTCCAAGCCTGTCCTCTTTTTCAACCGCTTAATCATATCTACAAGGTGTAGCAGAAATGCGGCACAAGGTTATCGCAGTTCGACACGATTATTTTCAAGTTTGAGAGTCTCAGAGAGAATCTTTTAGAGGCTCTCTGGAATTTTTTAAGTCTCTTAAAGACATTTTGAATCTTTTTATGTACTCGGAAAGTCTCGATGATTTTCCGAAAAATATTGCTGAATCATTCAAGGTCTCGAAAAGATTCTAGGGATTGATTTAGAGACTAGAAAAAAGTCTCAGCATGACTCAGAGTCTCGTAAAGAGTCTCAGCGTGACTCAGAGTCTCGGAAAGAGTCTCAGCGTGACTCAGAGTCTCGCAGAGAATCTCAGTGTGACTCAGAGTCTCGCAAAGAGTCTCAGCATGATTCAGAGTCTCGCAAAGAGTCTCAGCGTGACTCAGAGTCTCGCAAAGAGTCTCAGCATGACTCAGAGTCTCGCAAAGAATCTCAGTGTGACTCAGAGTCTCGTAAAGACTCTCAGCATGACTCAGCGTCTCGTAAAGACTCTCAGCATGACTCAGAGTCTCGCAAAGACTCTCAGCATGACTCAGAGTCTCGCTAAGAGTCTCTACAAAGACTCAAAATCTTTGCGACAAGTCAGAAAAAGATTTTCTGAAAGACGCAGAGTCTCGAAAAGAGTTTCATTGAGTCTCAAAGTCTCGTAAATAGCCATTTCGCGAGACAATCTGTATCTTTAAACGCTTATAACACAAAACCTATTCACCGTAAGACATTAGTGTTTGATATTTTTATACTCGGGCTATCATCCCGCGTCGAGATATGTACCAACCACGTGCTAAACTTCGGTTGCACCCTGTACATAGAATTTCTTGTATCGTTGAAACCCCTTGCGCGGTGGTTGCTTCCAGCGGAGAGCTCCTCTCGTCGATGAAATCCTGTCTCGATGGCGGGCATCCGCGACGCTTCGGTCCTCGAAAGAAACCGGGAAAAAAAGGTTAAGCCTGAATCTTTTTTCGTGGCTCTCTTGGCGGAGTGTCGCCTCCGAGACAGAGACACTCTGGAGGATGTGAAAGCACGTCAGGCATCGGCACTTAAGCAACATTGCGTCTCACTCTGCCAGGGCAGCAGAAGCAACCAGGGACTTCGATCAACCCCCCTCGCTATTGGGGTGGTTTTGACTCTCTCTCTCTCTCTCTATCTGTATATCCATGGTTCACCGACAACCCTATGTATCCCTGCGCTTTCGATTTACGCTTTTTCTTTATTCAACGTTATAGACATTTTTTTGTTGTTCTACCGTTCGGCTTTTCGTTCCATACCACCCTCACCGATATACACGCGCGAGACGCACCTTCGTTGTGTTGTATTATCGATTCCACTCTCGCCGAACGGTTGATAAACCTCCACAGGCACCCTGTTACTGCGCATGCACATGGCTATGTGGCTCCCACGGGAATTATATGTCACTTCGAATAACCACCACCAATATATAGAATTAATTTTTTTTTTTTGAGGATTTAAATATGTATTAATGGTTACATAGGTTGAGCTGATTAGCTCAAATGAGCGGAGAAGAAAAAAAAATCTTGGACGCAACAAAATTAGAAGGCTTGAAGCGGTAAAAAAATAATGTATGTTCAAATTACATGACACATTTTTCTTTTTTTACTTTTCAAGAAAAAGAATCTACTGCCTATTTCTTTATTAGAGGTCAGCTAATATAATGAAAAAAAATTATTAATATCTCCCTCTTTTACAAAACTGTGAAAATAACAAAAAAAATAAATAAATAAAAAATTGAATTATCAGTAATTTTTGAAAATTCGTAAAAAAAAAAAATCGTCAGGAAATACGTTTAAAAAAAATAGAATTTCGTTTTACTACATTACACATATTTTGGGTTATCAACATATAACCGTAAAAAAAAATTAATAAAACCATCATTTATTAAACTGAGACACATAAGCACGTACAATTTTTTGTATTTTCATTAAAAACCCTTAAATATAAAATTTTGTCAAATAAAAAAAAAAAAAATCGGATGTCTATCAGTACAGACACATATACAATTGGCTGTATTTTTCTCTATCTTAAAGTCCTGTATTTTCCACCCTCGAAAGTGCTCCAATAGCAACCCTCTCGATCGCCTGATTCCCGGATGTTTCGTTGTGGTTGCCAACATCCATTGAGTAAACGTGTTCGGGGTGCGAGGGTTCTTTTCCTGCGAGAAAATCGGTATTCACCATCCGGTCTCTGTTAGAACGAACTCTTCAGCCTCTATTTTTTTTTCTTTTTTTTTTTTTGCAACAAGAGCAAATGCACCCTTTTGTACTTTCTCGTATTTATACACCGCTGATCGAACATTCCTCGGTTTCACCCCTCGACGATTCTCACGATAGAAATCGTGTCCAGTGTAATCCTAACCAGCTGACGAAGACGAGAAGACTCGAGTCTATTATAGCCTTCTACCTTTCTATTATTTCCTGTTAAACGGACGCCGAAGATCGTCGCGAGACGCGAACCACTGAAACTTCACATTCCTCCCTCTTGGATTTTTCCACCTCTAAGAGAGTACCCGCGCTCTGCTTTCGCGACAGACTCTTTTGACCGTTACACTGAATAAACCAGCGTCCCACAGATGCCACTCCTTGACATTTCGAACAGGGTAACACGAAAGCCACGAAGAAAACAAGTAGGACGGATGATATCTCTTCAAGAAGTATTTTGTTTCCTTATAGAAGAAGCTTTTTTTTCATGAATTTTTTTTTTCGATTTTTTCATGTCTCTCTCAGAATGGTCGAAATTTTTGAGGAAAATTTTATAGCATTTTGCAATTTAAAAAAAAAATGTCTTTCACGCTATAATTTAATGAAATATAAAAAAGTTGTCTGACTAAAATGTTCTAGATGAATGGATTAACATTAAACGATCATTAGTATTGAATTTGTCGTACCATTAAAAATTGTTCCAAATTTAAATAATGGAAAATGTTATTCCACAGGTAGAATATTAAATAAGATACACAAAATATAATAAAATTATAAAACATTCGCATTAAATGTCCTAACTTTCGAAATACTTGTATCATAAAATAAGTTTATGTATAAGTGCGTAATTTTTTAAAACTCGGTTTATAAAACATTTCTAGGAAATATTTCCAGATGCAAGTATGCCACAGCAATAATCCTCAAAAGTGGATATGGAAGCTTTCTTCCGCACCAACATGGTTCGCCCTTCCTCAGGGCTACGTAAACCTGGCTTACAGCTCAGAGTTCCTGGTGTCCTGATCGTCCGCGAACGTGAAAGCGAGTGGTGAGCCAACGATTTCAGCGAAAGTGAAACACGAGAAAGAAGCAACACGTTCGTGTGCTTACAAAGTGGAAATACACATCCACGAGTCTTCTTTTATTGTGAAAGCATTGCTAATAAGAATAACCATTTGATTCAACCTAGTCCAAATACACCGGAATATATATTTAATATATTACGCAATCATGAAGAGAAAGAGGGATTCACCGATCAATAGCCAAAACTAATATTTAATATATAACAAAATATATATTTTCATAGATCAAGGATGAGTCTGTATAGTGGTGTACGAAAAGAGAGGGAAAAGGACCACATGGAGAGGGAGAAAGGGACAAACTGGTCCAGGCAGCATTCCAATGAGAATAAATTACCAGCTGATGCTGCATGAAATCCTGTTCGATAGATGTCGAGCGTCATCTTAAGACGTGGTCCAACGTTCCAGCATCTTGATCTCATCTCTCTGGAACAACTAGGCAAATGCCTCAGAATTCAAACGGGCCCTTCCACCCTCCTCGATGATTTTTCACCACAAAGCACTTCATTTATTTCTTCCACGCTCTACTATCATCTCCTAATTGGTTCACATTGATGCCATTTTAAGGAAATAGCCTAAAAGCCAAATGATCAAAAGTAACTAAAGACAAATAGCTCGATGATGACGTTAATTAGAAGAATTTTAGGCATCCACCACCGAGATGACTTCGACGGTCCAAATGCTGGAGGGTGAGATGGAGGAGTCGTCTTTTGTTACCTTCTCGAACGTCTGCTGGCTTGATTCTACTTTGCTGTGAACGTGAGTGGCGAATCAACGAACGGACCCGACTACCAAACCATTTGTGTATCTTTCATGCAACGGTGGACCACCAATTCTCTTTGGTTGAAAGAAAAAAAAAAAAAAAACATAAGAATCCAAATGTTTCGTTGAGCCAAAGCAACGACGCTCAGGGAGAAATGGAAAAATAATTGTGTCATGAGAATTGATGGTTCAACGATGAAAGAGGAATAAATATGGAAGAAAATACAGAAATCGAGTCATGCTAGAACGTTGGTCTAGGATTGCTATATCGAGTCTTGGTTGCCGTTACCTTCTACCGACGTTGTGGCTCAACACCAGTACTTACCTTACGTATAACACTCGGTACATACAGGGTAATCACTGTGGTACTTGCACGTGATACTAGCACCACCTCCTGATGTCCTGATTGCTTCTAGACAACGGAGCGAGTGACGAAGCAATGACTGCAGCAATACCGCCAGTCGAGGTAAAACTGGAGCTCTCATCCTCGAGGAATCATAGGCACTACCTTATCAATATTCTCAATGAGTCTAATTACACTTTTCGTTTTATCCCGAAACATTTTATTGCTATTTTATTTGGAGTCTGTTGTGAAGATAGAAATGATTTTTTTTTTTTTTTAATTAATAATTATCAATTGGTGTATTGTCTTGATTTGGCATAATTGATAGTGGTTGGTTATTAAAATTTATTCCTTGAATTTTGCAAAAAAAAATTTAATTTGAATAGCAAAAAAGGATTTTTTGATTCGAGACAAATTTTTTTTTTAAGATGACAACATATATGTCGCGAAGGTAAATGAACAATTTTTTTTTTTTAATAAATATAAAGTATGTTGTAGAATGAAAATACGAATTTTCAGTAAATTTTTATTGTAATACTAGAAATAGACTTTTTTTCGTGAAGAATATTAAAAAGTTTTTTGGATCAAGAAACCTTGAAGAAAGAATACGTAAAAATCACCAATCTTGATTGAAACAAATTTCATTGATTTTATTGTTCACAGAGCTGTGGTAAAGGATTTTTATTCAAAGGTTTCGCCAGAGTGTATAATAAAATCGTATTCCACCGAGAACTCGACATTATTAGATTTTCATGCGAAGAGTTTTGCATAATCGCCGAGAATATCTTTGTAAACATCAGCCCAAAAGCTGACTCTTTCCTTCAGCATGCCCTTCTTCATGGTAGGCGACACATTGATTTCCAAATAATTGTCGTCGTTGCCTCTAGGCTCCCATTTCACTTTTACCATGCCGTCCATATTTGGAGTTGGATTTCTTAAAAAAAACAAAAATTGTCCATTAAATTACATTATAAAATTCTCAGTACGTCATTTTTTTAAAATAAAAACGATATTATAATTTATTAAATAAAATAACCATAAAAAAATATCTAAAGCTAAAAATAAATAATTTAAATATTATTGATTAGAATGTAAATTGTATTATAATTTTTTTTAAATAAAAAATAATTTATTTACGTAGCTCTAAAACAACTTACGACTCCTTGGCAAAATTGGTCCACAGTTCAGTTATAATGTTCATCATCTTTTCTGTATCAGATCCGGGCACAGGCTTATTCTTCAAGGCCTTTGTGTAGAATTCATAGCTCATATCGTCACCATGAACGACACCTATTTTGCAAAAATATACCTCAATAAATAATTTTAAGAATATTACACTAGAATTGTAGTAAAAAAAAAAAAAAAACAATTTCATTACGATAAAATTATTTCTTACCGTCTGAAATTCCGAACAAAGACTTCATAAAACCGAATGGAGCATGGAAATTGAAAAAGTACTCGTAGACTGGTGAATTGATTCGAGAGTTTATGATTTCTGAGGTCAGGCTCGAACCATAGATGAAGAAAACATCGCTGAGAAGCTGAAATTGATTATTATAATTTTTTCGTCCCTGCTGCTTGCGTTTAGTTTAGAAATCTTATTAATATTATTTTTTTTCGTCTGTTTATCCAGTATAAGAATTTTTTTTTCCCAGCTAAAATATAGCAAATCTTTTTATGCACTTAAATGTGTTTTTTTTTTCTGACCTTAAAAAAAATCATCGATTTCTGGATGAAAGAAATTTTTAAACATTTCATAAGCAGAAAACCATAAATTTTGTAAATTACGATAATTACATCGGTCACTTCTTGCGAGGTATCCTTGGATATGGATTTTCCTTTGAGGTAAAATTTCTTCATAGATTCACCGAGTTCCTTTCGACGAGCAGAATCAGTCATGTTCAAATCGTCGGGGATGAACAGGTCGAAGTTATCTTCAACCATACTTGCGTGATGCATCACCACTAAACAAAAAAAAAATGAAAATTTTTCATAAACATTTTGAAAAAAAAAATGGAAGATAATTAGAAAAACTAAATATATGGAAAAAATTTGTCTTACTGCCTGTAAATAAGCCACCTTCGTCGGCACTGACTCCGTTCATTATAGGTACGTCAGCGATTTTTCCTGATTTCACCAATTCCCACGGATCGGAAGGTAGAAATATTTCTTGGCCTACGTTGGCCTCGGCTGAGGGTCGGAAAATATACATTAAACCATTCATGTGATTCTGTAACGCGGAAAATAAATATTTTCATCACCGAGATTATTATTAACTGCTTAGAGTTTAAATACAAAATAATTTTAGTCATCTTACACCCTGCTTAGCCATCTCTGCACTGGCATCAACCAATTCTTTTGCGGTGAAACCCGCCAGCTTATTCACCAACTCAGCTGTATCGGTGGTCTTCACACCCAAAGCTTCTCCCAGCATAAATGCGGATTCTTTCGGCGTGTTTGTGTAAGCCCAAGTAGCTCCGGGCGAACCGCTTTGCATTATTCCACTTTTGAATAGACCTGCCAAAAAAAAAAAAAAACAAAAACAATTAGAAAATATTGTAAATTAAGACGGATTACTACGATTTAAATTCGAAACAAATTTGTTTTATAATTGATTCCTCATAGAGGAAGCTTGGTGAAAAATGGAAACTGATGAGGAAGCAATGTGCAAAATTGGACTTTTCATCCTTTTTTTGCTGGTGTGATCTATCAATTCATTATTTGGATCTGGAAATTTTGCAATAGATACAAAAACCATGATTTTTTAAAACGTATTTATATGTAAAAAAAATCTAAGATTAAAATCAAAGCAGGTTAATCAATATTCTGTATGTTGCTAAAATGATAAATGATTTAAAAATCTGATAAAATGATTGAAAAAACTTGTGTGTGAATATAGAAATTTTACAACACTAAAATTCATCATTATTACGAATCAATTATCGATACAAACGTCTGAAAAAAAAAAAATGAAAATTCAATATTTGATTCCTCACCTTGAGACATCGGCGACAGCATGTGATATTGAACAGACGCACCGCCTGAACTTTGTCCAAAAATGGTGACCCTTTTAGGGCAACCGCCAAAATTTTTAATATTGTCCTTGATCCATCTGAGAGCCATTACTTGATCTTTCAAACCGGCATTTCCGGGTGCGTTAGCGTCGCCGGTGTTCAGAAAACCTGAAGAGCAACAACAAAGCAATTTAAAATAGTAAACGGTGACCCTCGTCGAGTGACCTTCGACAAAATCAACGCGACACACACGCTGTTATTGCAGCAATATACGTCGACAATTACCTATTGCACCGAGTCGGAAATTTAACGTGACGAGAATAACGTCCTTCTCAACAAGGAAGTCCGCACCGAAGAGATCGTCATCACCGGAACCGGCATTAAAACCACCGGGATGAAACCAAACCATCACTGCTTTTTTCGCATCTTTATTCAATTCCGGTGTGTAGACGTTCAGATAGAGACAGTCTTCGTCACCCATCAGACCCTGTCTTACCATGCAGTAAAAAACACAAGTCGAACGATGCTGAGTCGCGTCCAAAACACCATTCCAAGAATCTGCAGGTTCTGGAGACTGAAATAAAAAAAATTTCAAATTAGGACATTTAAAAAAAATATTTATCGACTTCAAAGATAAATAGACACAGCAATTATTTATTTTGTTAAATTGATAAATTTATATTTTAATAATCAAATGGTTGCGAAGTAAAATCTTACAAATTGCTTGCAAAATTAACTCATCTGATGAAAGTTTATATGGGTTAGAGTTAGGTTTGATCCCTTTCCATGAGAAAGCAAATTTAATTAATCTTTGGAAGACTTTAGAATGAATTTACCAATTGCAGTATTTTTTTTCCTGATTGTGAAAATAGAAACGAAGAACGATTGTTACAAGTATTTTTTTTTTATAATTGTATTAGCTTACCCTAAATTTGTTGGGACCAACGTTTGGTTTCGCGTACGGTATTCCCTTAAAGCTGTACATAGGCTTTCCTTGATACACAGTCATGGTTTTTAATCCCTTGAGTGATCCCTGAGGAATATCGACCGTGACTTCTTCTTGAGCGGCGACCAACCCCCAAATCGCCAAACAACAGCATATCGTCAACTTTCTCAGCGACATTGTTCCGTCTGTATTGTCGGCCTATCGCGTATCCTACAGGTTTTTATAGCCTACGGTTGGCGATCACCAGTTATTTGGATTTTAACTTGGTACCAGGACATTGCGCAACTAAATCGCGTGGAGGAAATAAAAGCAACTGAGTGGAGGTAATGACATGTCACCCAGTGTGCGCTCTTCATGGGCGAGAAAATTGTGTGAACGTTGTCTGAGCAATGACAACGATAATGTGCACTTGGAGACGATTGAGTCGGATGGAAAATTTGTAATTCTTTTGTCGTGGCCTCTGGAAAAAGCCCGTCATTCGGAAATTCATGTATTTGAATTCAGTCGAATTATTCAATTGAATTAAATTTTTTTTTTTTTTTTTTTTTTCATTAAAAAATACGATGAAAATTTGTTTAATCATTTTTGTTTCCTCATAGAGGAAGCTCTGTCTTTTTGTAGAATATATGTGGTCGATAATTGTGTTTCAATTGTATTCGACTTGTTTTTCCATGCTTAAGGATTTTTAATGCCTTTTACATGCTTAAGGATTTTTCTCCCGTTGACAATAATAAATAAATAAATATTGTAACGCACGAATACACGAAATTATTTTTGAGAGCATTGGTACATATAATTAGACCGATTTGGTCGATGTCGTGTACCGATCATAGGACGCTTCCGCTTAGCCCATCGAGAGGCCCTATTCAAGCCTGTTTCATAACATGGAACAACGTTTAGAATTTTTTTTTTTTGCAAATCATCGTGCGTGTCCATAAATCAGGGAAAATATTCGCGTGCATTTGATAGAGAATGCCGACGAAATACGTTGGCATGTAGTGCACAGAATTATTATGCGGGAAATAAACATCTGCTTAGAGGTCTGAAAACTGCCGATTGAAAAGTGAAGCTTTGTCGAATCACGATGTTTCACTTGATAATCTCTCATTCAAAATAGGAATAAACGATGTTGCAATCGACTTTTTAAAAAAAAAAATTACAGATACACTGCAAGAAATTCAAAATTTGTAAAACAAAAAAAACGAAACTCGATTAATACGATTTTACCGGATTTTTAAAAAATCGAAAATCGATTAATACGATTTTAAATAATCGATTTAATCGGATTTCAAAAAATCGGTAATCGATTAATACGATTTAAAAGAATCGATTTAATCGGATTTTTAAAAAATCGAAAATCAATTTAATCGGATTTTTAAAAAATCGAAAATCGATTTAATCGGATTTTTAAAAAATCGAAAATCGATTAATACGATTTAAAATAATCGATTTAATCGGATTTCAAAAAATCGGTAATCGATTAATACGATTTAAAAGAATCGATTTAATCGGATTTTCAAAAAATCGATAATCGATTTAATCGGATTTTTAAAAAATCGAAAACCGATTTAATCGGATTTTTAAAAAATCGAAAACCGATTTAATCGGATTTTTAATAAATCGAAAATCGATTTAATCGGATTTTTAAAAAATCGAAAATCGATTAATACGATTTAAAATAATCGATTAATCGAATAATTTAAACAAATCGATTTATTCGGATTAAAAAAAATCGGAAATCGATTAATACAATTTAAAAGAATCGATTTGATCGGATTAAAAAAATTGAAAATCGATAAATTGAATTGTAAAAAATCGAATACCGATTGACCGAAATAAAAATAAAAAAAATCGTTTTATCGGCTTTTAAAAGATCGAAAAACGATTAATCGAATTAAAAAATATCGATAAGACTAAAAAAAAAATCGATTTTCTACTAAGTAATCGTTCAAAGTTCTATCCGAGTGTATATATAGTATACATATATATAGTTTACTGCATGCTTTTGGTATCGTAGTGTTTCGCTCGATGACCCGTGGCGCCATGCGTGGCAACTAAAACCGATCAGGGCAGCAAGGAGCTCGAGAAGTTGCTGTGACGAGACGACGACGAGAGAGAAATTAGCAACTCCTTTGTTTTTCGCGCTGCGCTAAGTATCTTTATTAAGTTGTCTCTGCACGTACCGACGCCAGACGAGATTTTGCACTATCGAGTCTTTTCTTCAACTCGATCATGACATTGGACTAGGATAGTTTTCCTAAACTCGATACATTACCACGTGTTACATATTTACGAACAATGACTCCGCAGTCTCGATAACTGTTGTTATTATTAGCCAAACGCAGAGACGCTCTAATTCTGAACAGAAGCGAGAAACGTTTAATCAATGTGTATATTTGGCTCTCTCGTGGTCGTTGCACCATTCAGAAGTGAAACGTGCGTTTACCTCCACTCGCTGTATAAGCGCCTATTACGCAAGCACCACTCGACGCACCCTCTGGATTCTCATGGGACGTTTATTATACATGTCCTTTTTGTATTTCCCAAGCGAGCCTTGTATTTATCATAAAATCTACATTTGAAACAAGAATTTATGTAATTATCCCTTTTATTTTTACAGAGATAAATTAATATTTGTATTTATGTGAGGAGGTTTGAAATGCGATTATAAAATTATCAATAAGTCAGTCAAATTAGCGGATTTAGAAAGGACCCTATGCTATTTTAAGTATTTATTGCCATTGGTCGTGATGCAATCTATGAATTTGTTGGTTATGGATGGAAAATATCAGGGGGCGTAGCTCAGATGGTAGAGCGCTCGCTTAGCATGCGAGAGGTACCGGGATCGATACCCGGCGCCTCCAAAAGAATTTTTTTTTTTTTTTTTCATTTATTAAAAAAAATATAATTTTTCATCTCTAATATATTTAATTTTAATTAATTCTTTATATATTTTTTTCAATTAAATTTTCTTTTTTATTCCTTAACCTCTGATATATTTAATTTATAAATGAAAATTAAAGTGAACATTCTATTTTCGTTTTTATTTTTTTTTTCAATTAAAATTTCTTTTTTTTTATTCGTTAACCTCTGATATATTTTTTATTTATTTATTTATTTTTTTAAGGCTTGACAGCAAGTCGCGGTGGTCATGGAGTCTCAAACACCCCACTCAATTACAATGGATCGAAGAGAACGAGTTGTGCTTCCGGGGTTGCAGTGGGAAATCAACCAGCCGATAGAATTGACTCGTCAACGAGATTGCGACAGCTGCGTTCTGAAATGGTACGCGTTGCGACTATTCAAGGTCCACCACTCGATGGTTACATCGTTACATCAGGCGACGATCACCAGGTCGGCATGTACAATTTAAATTTACATTTTTATTTGATCACTTGATGATTAAATTTTGAAACTCAATTTTTTAATTTTGTATATTGTATAAAAATAAATATCAATGTTAACATAATTTTTTTTTTTTTTTTTCAAAAGTTGTGTAGAAGCACGAAAAATGAGGAAGCATTAAAAAATAAAAAAAAAACTGAACTTCATCGGAGGTATTTTTTTTTTTTTTTTCACGGAATTGCATTAACAAACTGTCTGGGAAGGAGTAACTTTTTTTTTCATCCTCAGGTTACCTAATAATCTTATTCGAGTGACCTAATCAACAGCTATATATGATTTCAGGCCCACGATTTAATATTTAGATCTATAACGGTGAACTTTTAGCCTTTACATGATGTAATCTTATTTTTTTTTTTTTACTTTATGAAAATAGATTTTTTATTTTTATATTTAGAGCGAGACTGTAGCAGCCCACGACATGAGACGAGAATATCTCACAGGCTTTGTCGGCAGTGCGGGGGTGGCGCTCGTGACCTTGGACAAGGCCGTCGTTTGGACCGATGGACGATACCATCTTCAAGCTGACCAACAACTCGATTGCAATTGGTTGCTTATGACAGAAGGAAGAGAGCATGTGAGCTTGAATTTTTTTTTTTTTTTTCATTCCTATTTATCACAATAAAATAATTCAGCATAGAGTCTATTCGAGTTCCGAATGTAGAAAAATGTAAATGAGTCCCCCTCCACTCATCTAGTATTTTACTAATGCCGGAACGACGGAACTATTGACTCGCACACCGACCGCCAGGTGGCTACGACGCGGAATTTTTCTCGCAAGCTGCGAGACTCTCGGCATGATATATAAGCACGTCGAGAGCTCGGTGAAATTAAGATCATACTTCACAGGATCATTTCTGTAGTATATCTTCAAATTTTCTCTACTCAAAAGTGGAGTCGATGCAGCCACGATGAGGAGACGTAACCCTCTTTCTTGAGCGTGAGGACGACTCGGCGAATCCGATTTTAACATCGGAATCCCAGTCATCGATGATCGTTCACCTCTTGTGCTTTGCACGGGAGGCATGGGAAGTGGGTTTTCTGAGTGGTTTTTTTTTATTAAATTTGTTATCAAACACAAATATTAGTTAGGAAAATAGCGAGAGTTACAATCTGCTTTACACTTTATACTTAAGGAATTTTTTAAATGTTGTATTTTTTACACTTTCGCTACACTTATATATTTTTAAAATAAAAGTAGCTTTATTAATTATCCAGTAATTTTAAATATTCGTTTATTAATTAACTTTCTGTGAACCAAATTTTTTTCAAATTCATTGCAGTAAATAAATTTTATATATATAGAATATTTCTGCTATTTAATAATTAATGTTATTTACTTAATTAAATTTACTTTTTTAATTTGATTACCTGGTAATTAATTGGTAAAATTTTAAATCTCATTTTTTAAATTTTGTATATCGTATAAAAATAAATATCAATGTAAACATTTTTTTTTTTTTTTTTTTTTTTTCAAAAGTTGTGTAAAAATACGTAAAATGAGAAAGCTTTAAAAAATGTTTCAATATCTAATGAATCATCGGATATAAATGACAAGATAATTGAACTTCATCGGAGGTATATTTTTTTTGTACGGAATTCAACGCTATTCCATATTGCATAGAATTGCCACCTGCTATTTTAATAATTAATGTTATTAAATAAATTTAAAAAAAAATTTAAGGTACCCACAATCGCTGAATGGTTGAGGGAGGAATACGCGAATCACTCTGAAGCGCGAATTGGTGCTGATCCGATGCTAATACCTGCAATCACGTGGCAACGATGGGAAACAGCTTTGGGTAATTATCAAATTTAATTAAATTGTGCAAACCTGTTAATCTATCGTACAAACTTTACGTGAATCTCTCGATTTAACTAATTTAAAAAATATATATATATTTTTTTTCAGCAAATACACCAGTAAAGCTGATAGCCATACGTAACAATCTCGTGGACATAATATGGCAAGTGGATAGACCGGATTACAGCCCATACGGGGCATATCCATTTCCCGACAAATACTCAGGCAGACCGTGGCAAGAAAAAGTTCAGCAAGTGAGATTGGAAATGGAAACAATGGGCACTGACGCTCTCGTAGTAACAGCTTTGGATGAAATTGCATGGCTGCTAAATATCCGTGGCTATGATCTACCAAACACGCCTGTTCTCAGATCATACGTGATCGTAACGCAAGGCGCCGTTCATATGTATGCGTTGAGAAACAAATTTTTGCAACCAGTCCGCACGCACCTTAAAATGGACGCTTGTTATCATGCTGATTGTGTAAAGTACGTAAAAACAAATAAAAAAAAAAAAAAAAAAAACAAATATGTCGCACAAAAAATAGAATCATATGAAAATAGTGTTTAAGACATTTTTCATGCTTCCATTTTTGCGCCATTTAGCTATCGCTACAAAAAAAAACCACAATTTTACAATTACAGATTACACAATTACACGGATATTTGGAATGATTTGAGAACAATGAGCCAAGCCTGGAGTACAGTTTGGTTGCCTTCCCCCTGCGGATACAGTCAGGGTGCTTCCAGGGAGATATACACGTCCGTAAGTAAACTGAGATGTATGAAAAAAATATGTATATATGTTTAAAACAAAAAGAAAACTTTATCGCGCGTGCATATTACGCCCCTTATGAGTTCCTCGGACCCGGAGCCTTCTCTGTTACTCACTTCCTCCGTCTCGTCGCTTCAACCGTTAGGCGAGAGCTATCATCTTCTTCGTGTAGAGCAAGAGAGAGTGAGAAAGAGAAACAGAGGGAGGGAGAAAGAGAGACAGAGAGAGAGAGAGAGAGAGAGAGAGAGAGAGAGAGAGAGAGAGAGAGAGAGAGAGAGAGATTTAGTCGAGATAAGCCTAGTTCGAAATATACCCTCTATGTTATGTTATCCTCGCCCCTCTGAGCTTGTTGAACTTAGCTTGATCGCTGTGTGACGGGCAAGGCGACACGGTCTTTCTCACTGGACATAGGTATAGACGATTAGATAATCTCGTCGAAACGATATTCCTCTTGATAGCCACGATTGTGGGGGGGGAAAAGGGGGCTGTTTAAAAAATTTCATATACGAGTATCGTCCGACTGCCGGTATCATCGCGTGGTTGAAAGATCGTCCGCTGGAGGTCGAGGTAAGTACGCGTCGCGTCGTGTTGGAAATACCTTCTTCGCGTCATGATAGCCGGGTACGTAGGACGCCTTGGCGCCCGCGGCATCGGATGCCACGGAGCAATCACGTCGGTATAACGCACCGGGAGTCGCACGATTATTCAACCAGAAATTGATACTATTAGGATGTTTCACCAATTTTTTTTTCTTTTTTTTTTGTAATCAAGAAAAAGATGTCAAAAAGCAATAAAAAGGAGGGTGTTCAAGATTTCTAAATTTGAAAGCAGTCAATTATTTATAATTATACTTGACGATAAAAGCCGAATTTTGCTCGATTTTTTAAAAAATAGTTTATATTAAAGACTATTTCGAGTCAGACTCTAAGAATAAAATCTAAACATTGTAAATACTCTTTTTAGATTCCAGTCGACAAGCGTCTTCCAAGAGCCTCGCCGATAATCGACCTTCGAGCTGAGAAGAATGCCGTTGAGGCTGAAGGAATGCGCAAATCTCATATACGAGATGGAATGGCTATGTGCGATTTTTTATGCTACATGGAAGAACAAATACGTCTGGACTCCGCAGGCTGGGACGAAATGCAGGTAGCTCGGGTGGTCGACGAATTTCGCCTCGAGCAAGATCTCAGCAAAGGCATTGCTTTTCCAACGATTGCGGGCTATGGGGCTCATGGCGCGCTGCCTCATTATACGCCGTCTGAGAAATCAAATGTTCATATTGGTAACGCATCTACGTTAATCGTAGACTCTGGGGGACATTATCTCGGTAATAACGAAAATGGAAAATTTGTATAAAATTATGTGCTTTATGTTTATAAAAAAGTGTTTTATTACTTTTTTTAACGTAAAAGAAAAGAATTAAAAAATTCGAATTAAAATAAAAATTTCGAATTAAAAAATCGGAAATTTACGATTTATTTTAATATTATTTGTGCTCTACATTTTCGTAGATGGAACGACGGATGTGACGCGTACTCTGCATTTTGGTCATCCAACTAAAGAGCAAAAGGAGGCTTACACAAGAGTACTGATAGGCTCGATACAGCTGGCCTCGTTAACGTTCCCAAGTGACTTGAGAACCGATCAATTAGACGCTCTGGCGAGAGAACCTCTCTGGAGCGCCGGGCACGATTATATGCATGGAACAGGTCATGGAATTGGCCATTTTGCGTCGGTACACGAATGTATGTAAAATTAATAAATTAAACGAATCTTAAACACCAATGAGGGATTAGCAAAATTGCATTTTCGATAATTTAGGTTTTTGCCATCAAATCATGTAATAATATATTTTATTGAGGTCACCGTAAACCACGTAAATTGTGCTTATTTCAAGAAAAATATCCGCAAAAATTAAGAATAAATTCGCTTTAGCAAAGCCTCTAGACGAATCTTCATTTTTGGTAAATATTATAATTTTACAAACATCGCAAATTGTTAATTAAAACCACTTTAATTTTTATGAAATTTTTAAAATTTATTTATTATTTATGAAAAAAAAAAACCTAATTATGTTCTAGCTCCCATTAGCGTTTCGTATATCGGTGGTTCGCCGGCTAATGTAGGCTGCAATGCTGTTCGTTTGAGACAAGGATTTTTCTTCTCAAACGAACCGGGATATTACAAAGAGGGCGATTTTGGTGTCCGATTGGAGAATATACTCGAAGTTGTCGATGCCAAAAAATCGGTAAATTATTATTTTTATTAAAGATCAATTGTCCTCGACGTTAAACCGAATTTATGGAATCCTGCGTAAAACTCTAAAAATGTATGACAATAATTGTTTTTTAGAACTCCTTAAGTCTTATGAATTATGTTTTTTTTTTTTTTTTTTTTTTTAGCATGGCGACCAACAAACATTTTTAAAGTTCAATGACGTAACTCTAGTACCGTACGAGCCGAAACTTATAGACGTGGATATGTTGAGTCCCGCCCATGTAAGATGCAAATATTCATAAAAATACAAAATAAATTTAGTGGAATCTTGAAAAAAAAAAAAAAAATGTCACAATTTGTAGCGCCGGTGGCTCAACAGTTACAATCAACAAGTACGATCCAAAGTAGGCGCCGAATTAAAAAGAACACTCCGAATGAAAACATTTTACTGGATGTTGACAAAAACCCGAAGCATTCCCGAGAGAGGTGACGTCGATGAGAAATTCTTTCATGGATCACACGCGAGTTCTTTAATCTCCGAGCACTCCCACTTAATTCTTATCGCTGTAATAATCTGTCACATATGGACTGGTAAGAAAGAAAAAAAAAAGATTACGTTACCTCAAAATTGATTAACTCATCGTAAAACTTTTATATTTCAGGAGCTAGCACGATTATGTATAGCTGAAGAAAGAAAAATGACAATGATCAACGAAGAAACTGCACACGTTTAGCGAAATAAACTTAAAAAAAAAAGGTTTTTTTATTCGTCACTCGTGAAAACGGCAATTCGTCGATTGATCATAAAAAAAAGAAAAAAAAACTGCACCTTACGCTTAAAACGTGTAATTTTTGTAACTGCCAATATTTGGGATTATTAGAAAGGGTTAAAAAAAAATAAATATGTGTATAGAAGAACAAAAACGTAATTTATGCGATGACAAAAGTCATGCGAATTTTGAATAATAAGAAGTCATTTCAATGTAACATGTAATTTGACCGAATTTTTCAAAAGTTCTGAATTCCAGAGTAGATACAAATTTTATGCTCTCGCGTTTAAAAAAAAAAAATTCTTTTTTCGGTTTACGGGCCTCGTGTGTCTTTATCTAAAGATCGAGTGTTAAAAACTGCGCGAAACTTTTTGCGCCGGCAATGGATTTGACTTTGAGATTTCCTTTCTGCTGACCGAGATGTAATATAGCGGATAATCCAGGTAGCTAAGCCGGCACGAAGCCCTCGAAATAACTGAATTAAGGGGATTTAAGACCCGACGTTCGGAATTTAATGCACATGGCGGAAAAGTATAAAAGCTTGTGGAAACTGTTGGAATAAGTAAGGTGAGGGGTGTCGGTGGACGGTGAAGGCCAAAATGTCGAACAGCAGTGTTCATTGGGAGGCGAGAGTTCTACCAGCAGGACCACCACGTTTGCTTGGATGGAACGTCCCTGCCGAGGAGCTTGTTCACATACCGGAACATTGGCTGGTCTATCCTGAGCCAAACCCCTCCCTTCACTACTTGCTAGCTCTGTTATACATTCTATTTACATTCGTAGCACTGCTCGGCAATGGACTTGTTCTGTGGATATTCTGCGCGTAAGTTTTAACTCATCAATCATTGTTTCTAAAGTGTATTAAAAAAAAGTGCCATTTTTTATTACTGATCTGATGTCAAATTTAAAAAAAAAAAAAACGAACAGGGCTAAATCGTTGCGAACACCTTCAAACATGTTCGTCGTCAACTTGGCATTCTGCGATTTCTTCATGATGATCAAGACACCTATTTTCATTTACAACTCTTTCAACACGGGCTTTGAACTTGGACATTTGGGCTGCCAGATTTTTGCATTTATCGGCTCCTTATCGGGAATCGGAGCTGCTATAACAAACGCGGCGATTGCTTACGACAGATACAGGTAAAATTAAATTATTATCTGTAGATCTTTTTTGTTTTGAGATTTTTGTGTCACGCGTTTTTTTGTTTTAAAAAAAAATGGCTTGACAAATCATGCCGAAATTTTGCATCGCAGTGAAACACTGTCTTCTTGGAACAGAAAATCAATGTGCTCATAGAACAGCTTTGCTAAAGATGGAAAATAATAAGGAACTTAATGTGCAAAGTTTTGTAGTTTTCCAGTTTTTTTCTGTACTCTGAGATTAAAAATATTTTTAACTGAATTTCAGTACGATAGCTCATCCTCTCGACGGAAAGCTCTCGAGAGGTCAGGTATTGCTGTTCATTGTTCTCATATGGGCTTACGTAATACCATGGGCACTGATGCCAGTGATGGGCGTGTGGGGTCGATTCGTACCAGAGGGATTTTTGACCTCCTGCAGCTTCGATTATCTCACCGATACGCCTGAGATACGATATTTCGTTGGAACGATATTCACCTTTTCTTACGCAATACCGATGTGCCTGATCATCTATTACTACAGTCAAATCGTTAGCCATGTCGTAAATCACGAAAAAGCATTGCGCGAGCAGGCGAAAAAAATGAACGTCGAAAGTTTAAGAAGCAACGCAAATACGAATGCGCAGTCTGCCGAAATTCGTATTGCGAAGGTAAGAAGTAAAAAAAAAGATACAAATTCATTTGATTAGCTCTTTACCTATGTTTTTATTGTTTTTTTTGTTTTGCAGGCCGCTATTACCATCTGCTTCCTCTTCGTGTGTTCCTGGACGCCATACGGAGTTTGTGCTCTTATCGGCGCATTCGGTAACAGGGCATTACTCACACCTGGAGTCACTATGATACCAGCCTGCGCTTGCAAGTTCGTCGCGTGCTTGGATCCCTATGTTTATGCCATCAGTCATCCAAGATACAGGTACGAAATTCAATGTGATTGCAGAAAATTGACAAAGGTTTTTAAATACAATTAAAAAAATTAAATTTGCCTCGTTTGTTTTTTTGTCATTTTACTAATTTATATCGGCGGTTCTTAATTAACTTCCTCCCCAAATGAAATGAAAAGCTTGTTATGTCCAAATTATAATATATTTTTGCAAAAAAAAAAAAAAAACCATACGCAAAGTATAAAAATTGTAGCCAGTACAAAAAAAAAATTTACAAACAAAAATGTGCTTGCGGGAAAAAAAATCTTTTAAGAAAAATCGCTTGCATAAAAATCTATTACAAGAAACAAATTGCTACCAACATGTTAGCCAAGAAAAACCCCTCGTTAAATATATATGTTTTTGTATTTCTTCAGGTTGGAGCTTCAGAAGAGACTTCCATGGTTGGAGTTGCAAGAGGCGCCTCCACCTTCCGACACCACCAGCACTACGACCGAAACTGTGAATGCACCGCCGGCCGCAAGTTAGGAGGTTCGACTCGGCAAAAAACTACTATTTTGGAAATGAATCTCAACCATAATCAATTAAAACTTAAGCCACTGTACTCCTCTGTAATTAAAACTCATTGTAATGTGATAATATCAAACGAGTGCAATAAAAAGCAGGTCCCTGGCAATTTATTCTCGCGACTTTTCTAAATACCAGGAATAAAGATCTCGGATTACGTATATATAGTATAAAAATTAGAATATATTCACAATAAATTCAATTATTATACAATAGAGAAAGAACTGAACATTTCGTATCGTCTATGTATATAGAAAATTTATATTTGAAGATTTTTCACCAAATTAATTTCAACTTCGGGCGATTTTACACGTTCTCGTGGAGCGATCGATCGATCGAATCTCTTCACTGTTGATGCTACAGGTACTTTTGTGTTTGTCGATTTTTTTGCATTCGCTAACGAACGTAAAGTGTCCAATTGTTGATCTATGTGTTTTATCTTCTCTTTGCTCTTCTTTATTATGGCATCCCGATTCGTCTGCGAAAAAAAAAATACAGATAGAATAATAACAATTAGTGAATTATAAACGACGGCCAGATGAAGGACGACTATTGGAAACGATGTGGAGCGATAACAGTGAAGAATTGGAAAAAAATCATCTTCAACCATAAATAACAAAAAAATGTTAGGCGCAAAAATTCAAATACATTATCAAATTACCTTTTTAATTTTTCCAGATTTCGTCGACGTTTTGATCTTGGAATCCGCCGACTTTAATGCAACTTTAAATACATTTTTCGTCCTTACTGATTTCCTGTTTTTCCCCATCACAGCCTACAATATCATCGCCTTTTAATGCATCTTCGTTATCCTCCATCTTCATCTTTTTTCTTGCTGGTTCCTCCACGTTTATCATACTTTCCGTGAGATAAAATGAAACCCTCATCATTTCTTTATTCGGAGAAACATTTCTAACATGATGAACGATCTTCAAGGATTCCGAATTCAAGGAACATCCGATTTTCTCTTCTACAAGCATTTTCGCAAGATCCGATGGATCATTTTCTTCCTTGTCCGTTTTTACAAAACAATATAGGTGAATAATCGGAGGATTTGCACAAACTCTCTTTGCGTCGTTCGCGCTGAACCAATTGCAAAGTACATCGAGAAATTCACAAGCCAAAGCTGGTAAGTTCATCGCGATATGTTCATTCCCCGTTAAATTCATATCGCGTCTTTCTATGATATGTTTTTTCACCACAGAACGCAAAAAATCTCTACCATCTTTATTGAAAGCCTGCAGATTTTTAACTTTATTGCAAGCCGCATTTATCTCAAGCCACTTGTAAGACTCAGGATTTAAATCATTGGCAAAAACCTTGACGCCCATTTGCGCTGCAGGCACGGCAAACGGCCCAACACCAGCAAAAACATCATAAAGAACATCGCCTTTTTTCATAAAACTCAATAGTCTCGCGTGTTCCGTCGATAATCGCGGATTCCAATAAACCTTGGCAAAATCAAATTTATAAGTAAAACCATTTTCTTTAACAGTGGTAACGGTGTTATTTTCGCCAGCCAAAATTTCCATCGAAAAGTGTCTGTACGTCGTGTCAATGGTGTTTAATTTATTGACAACAGTTTTAGCGTGAGCTATGTTATCCAAAAAAACTTGACCGATCAAGTGTTTGTAAGTCAACTGAGAGTCTCTGAGATTCAAATGTAAAATATGTCCGACTTTGCTGTAAGAAGTTGGAATATCATGACCCTCCGGCAAGACCGCTTTAAGAATTTCGTCGGGTTGCCAATTTTCGTATTTCAAATTTAAATCTATTTTCTCTACGTCGTTTACATAATTTTTTAAAAATTCCCTGTCCTTCTCATCGATATCGCTGATACTTTGAACCTTCTGTGGATCCAAATAAACAATCGTACATTCTTGAACACTCTGAATCGGCTTGAGATTCTTCAGCTTCAAAATATATTTCTTCAGCGTCGGAGTAACGTCTGAAATTTTTATTGGACCTAATTTGAGGCAGGGAACTTTAATGGTGGCTGCAAAAGCTTGACGATCTAAGACAGTCATTCCTCTCACAGAAACGGGAGGAACCAGCAAGGAAACCATTGTCTTTCCTTTGTAATAATTTCGAAGGCTGATAAATGAATAAAAGTGTGAGGCAATATTTGCAATTTTGAGATGAGTCATAGAACAAGATCGTAGAATTTCTAACAATGCTACATTTTAAAAATTGCCCACAATCTTTTTTTTTAACGATCGAACCTGGAAGGTTAAGAACGTACATTAGCTAGTTTATCTGTAATAAACAGCTTAAACCTCTTAAACGACAATTTTCTGATTCTTATAATTTGCTTAAAATAATATATAAATTATTCTTACTCGAGTTCTTTAGAATTTCTTTGACACGTAAACTCCGAAACACGTGGAATTGTTTTTACACTGATTTTCGTGTATTCTCGTCTGCTTGACTTTGCTATAGTTTTGAAACGTTGGTCAACCTGATTGCCGAGAGCTTTCACCTCTCTGAAGTTAGCCAGTCAAAAGTTTCGATTTTTTTATTGCAGTAGAAAAGTTTGATTTGATTTTTTTGCCAATTTAATAATTGTTTGACACTGCTTAGTAGTTTTGTAACAACTTTTCGTAGTCGAAAGTCTTTTTTTTAAATACAAATAAAAATTTAACGTCGAGTTGGCCGACAATTTTTTGTCAAATGGTTTTTTTTGTTCTAGTAATCTTTTAGATTTTAATACAAAAGACTTACTTCCGAAATTTTCGAGTAATCTGTTCACGATCGCGTTATTTATATAAGAACTAAAATATTATTAAAATAATAGTTTTTAAACTATGTTTCAAGTTATTGGGTTGGCAATGTTATAACCACCCAATCAGAGATGAATAACTCTGACCCAATAATAATTAGTGGGACAACTTCAGAGCGTTGTTCGAATTTTACGAGATATCACATCTCTTTGTATACCGGTTTGGCATTCACGCGCCATAGTTTTGTGTGCGTTGCAAGTTTCGACGTGTTAAGGCGAAGATTATTCATTCCCTCCTAAAAAAAACATATATATATATCAATAATTTCGACGAAACTGCCTGCAACATCCTTCGTCTTTATAAATAGAGATAAAATAAATTGCAACTAATTGTGTGTTACTTCCGACAAAAGAACGAACGAAAAATAAGATGTCTGTTGGAACAACAACAACAACGAGAACTGTTCAGGAGGATGAAGTACTCGAGGATGATGCGAGCGACGGAGCAAAGCTCATTAAAACATTGGAGGTACGAATTTCGACACCATAGACATTTTTTTTGTTACCTCAATTACTTAATTTGTTTATCGTAATTACATTGAATTACGAGTCCATCGATATATCGACATTGATTATTGATTTAACGGATTTCAAATTTCACCTAAAATGTATTTTGTAATGATTTTGTATTTTAACAAACTGTCAGAATTTTCATCGAAGTATGAGGCATTTCATATGAATCTCGTCACAAAAAAAAAATTCTCGAAATTTTTCTAAAAAACGAGTTTAGTGGAATCAATAGATGCACTAAATTTCGAAATTAAAAAAGAAAAATTTTGCCGGAATATGCCGATTTTACCATTTTTTTTTAAATCTATAATATTTCGAAAACAATTAATTGTATCGAAATCACAAAAAATGAAAATTGGTGTTTTTCCGTGGCCAAGAAGAAAAAAAATGTATTCAGAATTGTGTAATTTTAGGCCACATTTTATGAAGGAGAAATGGCAAAAACAACAAACATATATTTTTTTTAAAATAGAAGGGCTTCCGGTTTCGTCATTGGAAAAATTGCCTCGAAGTATATAAACATTTGGGAAATCCATAAAAACAAAAATATTCCAAATTCGGAGCTCGCTTACAGGCTTTGTGGCAATTTTGTTGATGACAAAACTAGAAATCCTCCCATTTCAGAAAAAATGATTTTGTTGTTTTTGCGATACGATGTAGCCTGAAATTACACAATTAATTTTTAACACATTCTTTTTTTGTCGACTATGAAAAAATGCACATTTTTGTTTTTTAGTAATTTTGATCTGATTAATCATTTCCAAGATATTACAGATTAAATGAAAAATTGGCATACCACAGACATTTTTTCATTTTAATTTTGAAATTTGGTGCATCTGTTTGATATCACAAAACCTGATTTTTAGAAAAATTTTGAGAATCTTTTTTTGTCTTGGGTTGCATATTTCATATGGAATGCCTGATATCCTATTGTTTAATGAGATGTTTTTTTTACTCTGCAAAAAAGAAAAAAAAAAAAAAAATTGCATGTTCTTAATAGTTAAATGCATTGAGATACTTTAAAAAAAAACCAAATATTAATTTAGAAAAAAAATAGAAACACTATTTAAAACCCCAAACCAATTTCATTTAACAGGGAAATGGTATCACAGCAGGGGACATTAAAAAGCTGCAAGAAGCAGGTTACCACACCGTCGAAGCGGTGGCTTATGCGCCAAAGAAGCATCTCCTCGCGATAAAAGGCGTGAGCGAAGCAAAAGCCGAGAAGATACTTCAAGAAGCGACAAAATTAATAGTAATGGGTTTCAAGTCAGCCACGGAAATTCATCAAATACGAGCAAACATTGTCTTCATATCGACGGGTTCCGCAGAATTGGACAGACTTTTGGGCGGTGGTATAGAAACGGGTTCGATAACCGAGATTTTTGGAGAATTTAGAACCGGCAAGACACAGCTCTGTCATACGCTTGCGGTAAATTGTCAATTGCCAATTGACATGGGCGGAGCTGAGGGGAAGTGTCTGTACATCGACACAGAGGGAACATTTCGTCCCGAGCGATTGATCGCAGTTGCGGAAAGATACAAAATTGCGGGTGATTCGGTGCTCGATAATGTCGCTTGCGCTCGAGCTTACAATACCGATCATCAGACACAGCTTGTTATTCAAGCGAGCGCTATGATGACGGAATCGCGATACGCTATGTTGATCGTCGATAGCGCGACCGGTCTTTACCGAACCGATTATACCGGCAGAGGCGAATTGAACGCTCGACAAATACATTTAGCGAGATTTATGCGAATGCTTCTACGTGTCGCCGATGAACATGGCGTGGCTGTTGTAATAACAAATCAAGTTGTTGCGAATGTCGACGGTGTAGCTGGTATGTTTGGCGGTGATCAGAAAAAACCAATTGGTGGTCATATTATCGCTCATTCAAGTACGACGAGACTTTCTCTACGCAAAGGCAGAGGCGAAACTAGAATCTGCAAAATTTACGATTCGCCGTGTTTGCCCGAGAGCGAAGCAATGTTTGCGATTAATGCCGATGGAATTGGCGACGCTAAAGACTAGATTAAACAAATTAAACCTCGTGACTCAATTTGAAGATGGTACGCATACAGTACAAAGGTCGTTAATGAAATCAATATTTTATTTATTTATAATTCAAACTGAATGTTATAATTTATATGTTTTTTTGTTTCTATGATTTATAATAATAATTAAACTAGGAAAAAGTATAATAATAATAGTAATAATAATAATAATTAGACTAACAATAATAAAATTGGATAAAAATGAAATTTTTTTAATTGAATTATTTTTATCCTTTAATTTAGCGCGGTGAGTAATTGATGATTATTCGTTCTTAAAATTGAGAATTAAAATTTGTTTATCATTCAAACTGTGTAATTTGAATTTTCTTTATATTTTTATAAAAGTCTCACAATTACTTGTAATAGTAATAAAATTAATAATTATAGTAATACTAATAAAGGAAATCATCCGATAAAAACAAAAAAAAATAAAAAATATTTTATTAATCGATAATCAATAGATTATTTGTAATTCAAATTAATTGCCGTTAAAATATTCATATTTTTCGACGATTTACGTCGGTAATGATAACAAAATTAATAATAATAACAATGATTATTGTAAAAAAATAAAATAGATTGAATATAAACTAAATTCGGAATTTACATTTTTTTACCCTGTGGATTTAGAACACGCAGTTGATGAATTATTTGATTTAACCCGCATAGACCGCGATTATAGCGTTTTCTGTGACAAAGAGGAAGGGGTCATGTGCCTACTCACTTTCAATATGGCCGCTTCCCAGCAGAAGCTTGAGAGACACGTTCGGTTTGTTCATTATCATGGCTCCCTTCATGTCGAGTTTTAAGGGAAACATGAACCGGTTTATCGCTGATGCACAGCTATTTCAGTATCTAATTGTGTTATTCGGATTGTTTAGCCTTTCTTTAGGCCTCTACGAGGATCAAGTCGGAAAATTCGATTGGTAAATAAATGAAAAAAAAAAAAGAAAAAAAATAATACAGTTTACGTGGTTAAAGACGGCCGCGATGCCGAAACCCACTTTTGTGAATCGACAATTGGAGCAATTACGTTTGACAGTGTTTGATAAATTTTGCAAACTTTCGTTAATAATCACTACTTATATATGTATATATGTATTTTTTTTTTAATAGGCGACAAAATTATGTGGGGAGAATAAAATTCGCCAATTTCGACACAGTTTCGACTGCCAAAAAAATTATTGTTGCCACTGAGGAGAATGTTGTTGCTGCTCTCAACCTCAAGTCTGGTGAGTCTTTTTTTTTCTTTTTTGTTAAATTTATTTACCGTTTAACGAATCCCACTGATTTTACCGATTTTTTTTTTTTTTGTAATTTTAGGTCAGATTCTATGGAGGAGAGTTTTGGAGAAAGGATATCCAGGGCGGATCAGATATTTGGGTGGCGTTGCCGACGGAGAACTCATATCTGTGAGCGGAGGCGTTCCGGCTATAGTACGAGCTTGGGATTTAGCTTCCGGACACATACTTAATGCTTGGCCTGTCGCCGAACAGAATCCTGAAAGGTACGCCTTTAAATATATACTTGAAATTATTTTTGTTACATTTTACAGTAGGGTGACGATATTTGGATTTTGGATTTTTTTTTAGTTCTCAGCCTCGATCCAGATTTTTTTGTCTTGAAATTGATCTCCCATATTTTGTTGTCAATAGAAAAATATTTAGATACAGCTGAAAAAAATTTTGTAATTTTTGTTGTACTCTTATCTCGTGTTTGATATTGTATTATGTATACAAAATAGCTTGTAAATAAATATTAACATTTGATAGCAGTTTCATTGATATGTAGCTTTATATTGATAAAAAAAATTAGAATTATGTTGGGCTATGTATCAGCGATGTTTTTGAATCATTGGGGAAGTTGAAAGTAATATTTTTCTATTTCAATGTAAGAAAAAAGTAAGAGTGTAAGGGCTGGATATACTTTGCTGGATATTTTTGTTATACATTTTTAAATACTAGTTTTTCCTTTAAAGCGTTTACAAATTAAAAAAAAAATCTTAGTACTAGATTGACTTGACTATCGCAAAGACTACCTTAAAAAATACACTCTTTTGTTGAAAAGAAATACAATTTTTTATTGAAATATTTTTTTCTACCCAAAAACATAGAATTCTTGACTGAGGCTGAGAATTAAAAAAAATTATTTATTGAAAAATGGTCACCCTCATTTTTATACACTAGATTTAAAACATTGAAAGCGATTATTACAGTAATCTAATGCTCGAAAATGTCGTATTGGTTTTTCAGACCAGATTCGCCATTTGTATCATTTTCCACAGTGGGATTGTACAGTAATGAAAGGTTCTTTGTCAGTTCTTTTTTTTCCCAGAAAGCACAATATATCTGTTGTAAATAAAAAACAAACAAACAACAAAACTCGACATTTCACAACAACGAAAAAAAAAAAAAATGTCACTCATATTGCATATCCACTAGTTGTTCTCCACTTTCATACAAAGAGCATTTCAATATAATAAATATCTGTTATTAATCGTTAATTTTATCAACAGTTTAGCTGACGATTTAACGAACAATTTATTAAACAGGATCGAGGATGTAAAATGGCATATTAAACACGGTACATTGCACCACATTTTGCCACTCTACAACAGCGGAGTTGAGGTAACATCGTACGACAGTAAAACCGGCGAAAAATTGAAAACAAGAAAAGTCTCAGCGCCGTTTATAAATCAGGAGACACAGTAAGACACAGTTTTCATCGTTAAAACACTGATAATCTTCTTTAAAAATTACGTTTTCGGATTTGTCATCTTTTTGTGATTTAAATTGCAGATGTGTCTTAGCAGCGCCGTATTTAGCGTGTCTCAAAGGCGACAATTCATTAGCAATACTGTTTCTCGTGAATCTGTTTGATACAAACGCCGAAACACAGTCAATCACGATAAATACAATATTCGGAGCTGGAGCTCAGGGACCATATAATTTGGAGTCTGTTGCTGGTGACGAGTCGGTATTGGCTATTAGCGCCGATAATGGTCAACGAAAACGTTTGCTCGTCGTTGGCGAAGTTCCCGTTCCCATTCAACGAGACATAACCGGCGATGCTGAACTTTACGTTACACTAGCTGAGAATGAAAAGATTTTGCTGGAAACAACATACAAAGATGGGGTAAATTTATCAACGATCACGATAATGTTACTTTTGTGTAAACTCGATATTAAAAGCAACAAAATTTATATCACAGGTAACACAAATATTGGCCGTTGAACTTCTTACATCGACGCCATTGCCAGATTTGTCGGCATCGATAACGCACAATGCGTTATTATCACCAAAAATCGTGGCTTCGGTTTGTCCGAGACAAGCCAAAGGAATAACCTGCCGTCATTTAACATCTTCGGAAGATTACGGTGTTGCGCTTTTGCAACACGATAAATTAATATGGTCGAGAGAAGAGGCACTTGCGAATATAGTAGCCGTTGAAATTTTGGAGTTACCGATGTCCGATCGTGATCAAACGATTGAAACGGAATTTGACCAGAAAGAGAGTAAGTTGAAAATATTTCTGTATTTTTTTTTTTTTTTACATTTTCGCTCAACGACGTCCAGACTTTTTTTGCACAAAAATTAACCCGGGAAAATGATATGAGAAATTCTACGATGCAGCGTTTGGTGAGATCGGAAAATGAGTTTTCGTCACTCAATTTTATAAGGGCGTACCGTTTAGTTCGTTCCACGCTCAAGCGTGTAAAGCAATTCCTCGTTATGAATTTAGTATTACTGAGATGTTAGGCTATGTAATTTTATACAGTATGAACACATTATATTTATATATACATATTTTTTTGTTTTATAATCTGAATTTTTTAAAAATTGTCACTCAATATAAAAAATGATAATTGAGGCAAAAAGAAAAAATCTGTTATTAAATTAAATTAAATTAAATTTTGTTGGAATTCGCGGTGGTTTTTGGATTTAACAGATGTTCTTCCACAATTCGGGGATTATTTCTTTCAAACAATGAGAAATTAAGCACGATTAGTTGGAACTATTGCTACTCAACGAGTAATAAAATGTTTTTTAAGTATGAGCGTCGTGAAACTAAAAAAAAAATTGATTTTTCAAGAATATATTCGCTAGTATTAAGTGATATTAATGAACTCTCTTTTACGAATGGCTGCTGGCAGGTATTGATGTAGACGGTTCATGTAAGTAGTGACGCAGGACAGACTGATTTTTGGATTGACCTTTTCTTTCTGTTTCTTCTTCTTCTGTATTTCTGATGAGAATTCTGGTGGCATGACTTCGATCTTTCGATTTCTATTGATTTAGATCGAGAGCTTTGTACCATTAGCAGTTTTTTTAGCTAGGCGAGTTGTTTAGGTACCTACTGATCGTGTGAAAGCATTTTATACTTAGAAAGTCGCATGATTGTGGTATAAGCGACATTCTTTATTAACTTTATTTGCTCTTGACTTTAAATAAATGGCAGTGATGTGTACAGAGTCTACGAAAAAAAATTGGGAGAGTGGACAAAAAATATGTGGAGCTTTTTGTTGTTGTTGTAAATTGATAAAGAATGCCTTATATTTTCATCGTCTGCATGAATCTCGAGCTAGACTCAGAAAAGAAAATCGTTTCATCGGGTAAATTCAGCCATACGATTAATTTCGCTGCTCCTTAAACTACTACAATTTTACCGCAATGCTTGAATAATGTGTTATTCCATGCTGTTTTTAAAGTATTTTACAATATTCGCGAAGAATTAAGGTAATTCTTGCTGTACAGTCAAGTCAATCGAGTGCCAAGATTTCGACAAGTATTTCTACCGCTTTGAATATAAAAAATAGTGCAAATTAAGGTGGTTCCCGTTTAAAGAGTTACTATTTAACGTGGAAAAAATGTATAACAATACATTTGCAGAATAATATTTTTCCGTGGTTTTTTTTTCAGTCAATTTGCACATTTTTTTCTACATTACGTAGAAACTCTTTAATTCAGATCCATCTTAGTTCACACCAGTTTCTACTGTAAAATGTGTTCAATTAATTAAAAAAAAAAATATGATTTAAAAATTATTACGCAAGGACTGCCTTAAGGTGATGATACACCTTTAAAAACTACGATTTTACGTAATCCAAACCAAATAATATTTCAGGCAAAACTAAATTCAGTTTCGCTTTCGTTAGTGGAACTAAATTCGTTTTTTTTTTTTGACAAAAATATTAACCAGCTCCGAGTTTCTTTTATTAAAAAATACGTAATAAAAATAGTAAAACGATAATTTAAAAGAAAAATATTTGTCAAGCTATTTCTGCTAGTAAATAAAAAATTAGTGTTTCTGTTATCGACTTTAGTTTCTAAAGGTGTCTTATAACTGAAAGTAGAATTTGTTGAACGTTATTAAATATATTTGTGAATCATAAAAAAAATATAATGCTTAATCGATTTATCTCCAGGGGACTTAATAGGAATGGTTGTTAGAAGGGTGAGCGCTCAGGCGCATCAAGCGCAAGCTTTATTGCAAGCTGTGTTTGGCGTAATGCCGTTACTATCTAGTCAACGAGCTGATCTAGTGAGGGATAAATTTGGCTTGCATAAAATGATCGTCGTCGCTACCGCTGCTGGCAAGGTAAATTTTCCTAAAAAGAAATTTGCTGGTGAAAAGCAGGAGTTAATCAACATTCGATGAAAAATAATTTCAGAGTCATGTGAAAAAAAAAAATTCTCTACTTCATGTATTTTTTCGTCATCGCCAGTATTTCAAAAAATATTTTTTTTTTGGTTTTTGTCGGTTGACTTTGCTCGCCATGCAATTTTTTTTCTATAAAATAATAATAATTTTTCTCCAATAGTATTTTGAATGCTACTTCATCGAATGTTGAATATCTCTGATTTAAAAAAAAAAAATGTTCAAATTTTAACGATATATTTCAATCCGTGCGACAGTTGTACGGTATCGAAACGAGAAAGGGCGAAATAATATGGCAGCTAAGAGTCGGAAATATCGAGGGTTTGATGAAGGATCCGAATTCGATGCTTCTCTACGTCCAACGCGGAAGCATTCACTTTCCGTATCCTCCTCAGTGTGCTTTATTGGCCACGGATAAGGTTCGTTGAATAAATCTACTAAAAAATAAACACGACGATTATTTAAAAAATTCATTTGAAGCTTTTTAATCGCCGTTGCGCTTGTTCGATTTTGTTCCATAGAAAACTGGCGAAGGAGTTGTCTACACATTTAATCCAATTAACGGACAGCCTCTTGGAGGCCTCGAAAAATTGGGATACAAAATCAAACAATCGATGTTGCTGCACGCGGCAACCGAAGACTTTCTTCGTGCCATACTTCTTCTAGACAGCCGTGACAAAGTTCACGTTTATCCAGAAAGTGCTAAATCACTCGCAGCTGCTGCTGGTAAAAGCACGTATCTATTTACTGCTGATCGTGCGACTGGTGTGCTTTCTGGTTTCTCACTATCGTACAGTACACCGCAGGTTTGTAAATTTTTGTATTTATCATTTTTTAAGTAATTTTTTAACCACATGAAATCTTAAGGTGTTCTTACGGACGTTTTTTTGTCTTTCTTTTTAAACGATACACATTTTTTTTCAGGACTTGATAGCTCACAAAGCATGGGAACTGGTGCTCAATCCAAAGTCCCAAAAAATAAGCCAGGTTGTGTCGAAAAATCCGATAGAGCGCGTACATTCACAGGGTCGCGTTCTAGGCGATCGTTCGGTACTTTACAAGTACATAAATCCAAATCTCGTTGCTGTTGTCACTGAAGGTGTCGGGAGCACGCATAAAAGTACAGTTAAATTTACAACGTTTATTCTATTACTTCGAACAAAAATATTGTTTACAATAAAATATTTATGATAAAATGTTTGTCACTCGCCAGATACGCTTAATCTGTATCTCCTCGATGTCGTATCGGGAGCTATGATATTCTCAATTGTGCACAAACGTGTGCGTGGACCGATACACGTTGTGCACTCGGAGAATTGGGTTCTTTACAGTTATTATAACGAAAAGAGCCGAAGAACTGAGATTGCTGCGTTGGAACTTTACGAAGGCAAAATGCAGAGTAATACCACAGGTAAAATATTAAAGAGTAAAAATTAAATTGGAAGTTGTGTAGTTTTTACTTTTAAAAAAAATTTTATAGTCAATTACCAATTTTATAAAGAAAATAAAAGTTGCAAAGTAGAACTTTGCACATTGCTTTTTCATTAAAATTGAACTTCTCGACTATTTTATGTATATCGACATTAAAATCTCGAACATTTTTCTTTTTTTTACGAAAACACAGCTTCCTCTATGAGGAAGCAAAAAAAAAAAACGTGAAATTTGTATGTGTATTATTTCTCAAATATAACAAAAAAATTTGTTTTTTAACACCCGACAAAATGTATGTATCTTAATATTTAATCTTTAACTTTCAGTGTTCTCATCGTTGACAACAACAAGATTGCCGATCGTCGAGAGACAGGCATTTATCTTTCCCGCCTCGATAGAGTCAATGAAGGAAACAATAACGGAAAAAGGAATAACAAGCAAACATATAATAGTGTCTTTAGCGAACGGTGGAATATTGGAATTGCCGTGGATGATGGTTGATCCGAGACGGCCTACGAATCCGGAAATGCGCGAGGAAGGAGTGATACCCTATATGCCGGAAATACCAATTCACATGGATGCCATTGTTAATTATAACCAAAGTGTATTCAGGGTATCAGGAATTTATACAAGTCCCAGTGGCCTTGAGAGTACCTGTTTAGTCTTTGTGCATGGTCTCGGTGAGCATTAAAGCATTTTTCTGTCATTCCAACGATAAACTTAAATTATCACTTATTTTTTCCTCATTTTTTTTCAGATCTTTATTATACAAGAGTGGCGCCTTCGAAGAACTTCGATGTCCTCAAGGAAGACTTTGATTATTATCTAATCGTGATAGTGCTCGCCGCTCTGGTGATATCGTCATACGTAACTAAAAAATTAGCTTCGCAAAAAGCACAGAAGCAAGCGTGGAAGTGAAAGCAAAAACTGTGTCTCGGCAGTTATCGAAAGCCATAATTTAAAAACAAAGATACAAAAAAAAAAACATTCTTTAATCGTCTCTTATCACTATAGACAATGCTGTTAGCCGAAGTTATAATTTATAAAGAAAAAACAAACAGAAAATAACGCCCCGTTTTTGTAAATGGCTAATTGAAGTATGTAAAGTAAATAATTCAAAATACGTCGTTAAACCTATCCAAAGATCTTATCGAATAGATTAACTAGATTTTAAACATCTCTCGCATCAAAAAAAAAAGACAAAACAAAAAATCATACATTTTACGCACACGCCAGGACTTGCAAATTTCCGTTCGCAATATTCCAGAGCAGCCAAGTGTGATAGTCACAATCATAGGACTAAAGTGGACCACGTTTATTGAACAATAAAAAAAACAACAACAACAACAACAAAAACTGACACCGTGCTCAAACGATAAATTTTTTTTTTCTTTTCTTTTTGCCGGCGGAAAAAAAAACCTTGAAAATATTTTCCAAAGTGTTTTACAAGTTGCAGCAAAAGCTTTTTTTTTTTGTTTTTCTTTTATTTGTTGGATGTTTACCAGCTGTCATTGGAAAACACGTCTGCATTCCTCGACACGTTGCACCTGTTATTTTCAGGGTGCTTTTGGTACAGTTATTGATCGGGAAACGCGACTGCGCCGACCAACACTGCTGTCACGTGTCGACGAGAGCCGAGGGACGCGCGAGGAAAGGAAAGGGAATATTATAGCATTTTTATGCGGCGCTCTCGCTCTCCCTCGCCGTCTGACAGACGCAAAGTGGAAAGGACTTTATTCGGTACGGCACGTGTGCATAATGCCAGTTATTCTCTCTGGTTAATTCGAAGAGTGTGAAACACTTGTCGCAAAATTTGCATCAACGATTTTTCGTTTTTTCGTCTTACGAAGGAATTTGCGAGGATCTTAAGTGTTAAAAAAAAAAAGGAGTAATATATATGGACTGTGGTAAGTAACATACGGTTTTTAGATAACTTGACACATCTCACATAAGCTACAATTTAAAAAAAATTCAGTTAAATAAAATACTTTTATTTCACGAAAAAGACTTAATTTATTTGACCTGATGAAAAAAATTTCTTATTTAGAATTTTGCTCATATCTCATTTTAGGATTTTTGAAAAAAAATTGAGATATTAAAAAAAATTCTTTTCTCAATGTACGAAGTGAGGATTGCGTTATTATGATAAAAAATGGAATACAAAAAAATCTTGAACTAATTTTCCTATTGAAAAGAAATTGTGAAATTTGAGATATGAAAAATAATAAAGTTATCCGATTGTCTATTTTTTTTACAAGATACATTTTTTCCACACGAATCACACTTTCACAAATATCAAACTGACTTTGAAAACGATGAATACAAAAAAAATGTCATTAAAGCATGAAAAATTCTCATTAGTGTAAAAAAAAATCGGAGTATTTATATGAAAATGTGACATTGTAAAAAACCTTTAAAAAAAAAAATAGAGGTTTTGCAAAAATGTTCTCCTGCAATATTTTATTTCTCATTTTTTAAATCCAAGAACAGCATTATTTTATTTTTATTAGCTACATTTTTTTTTAATTCCTTCACTTTACTAAAATAAATAGATCGCAATTTTATGTTCCATTTTTTTTTCAATAAACGTCGACTTATCTCTTTGAAACATCACAGAGTGCAACCAACTGCAATTACTCGCCCGCATAGCGGCAATTCTTATACATACAACACCCACAAGTGTATACGTGACATACATGCCATTCGCCTGCACTGCGGTTTTTCGAAACTCGATATTTATACGTTTCATCGCATAAATAGCGAAGTCTAGAAAGAGTTTATTTTCAGGCTTTTTATCGCTGTTTATAAAAAGAAGAAAAAAAAAAATAATCACTCGTATAACATTGATATTATGCAAGTGGACTATCGCAAGGTGCTTCCGGCGACAATTTTTTTTTTTCATTCACACGACGAACACGGCGCGATTATTTTTGCACATAACGCTTCGATGCCACGAGTTTGCGGTCGAATACGAAGGACTGTGTCCTACATTTAGATTTCACGTTATCTTAAAAAAAAAAAAAAAAAAAGAGCTCTGGCATTAAGAACTAAATGAAGAAATAACAAACTCTTCTTGATCGTCATTAATTCACTTGCTGGATTATTAATAATCAAACGATCGAGAATTATATTAATTAAGAACTTTTCTTCATGAATTTTCAGTGGCACTTTGTAACTCTTGTCTTGTTCTCTCCACTTAACTGGCTTTTGGAATTAATCACCTGGAACGTGCCGTTGAGAAGATATTTTTACTTATACATGTGCTGCTTGAAAACTCGATTGTTTAAAGTCCTACATGAATAAGTGAAGTCGGTTTATGTTTCTTATCTACAATTGCGATACGGTCTTGCAGGCGGAAAACGATCAACAGCGACGGCAACTGAAGCATATGTTGGGCGTGGAAATCTTGTATAAAAGTAGAGCTCCAGAGTGAGTTGGTAATTAAGACACAGTGTGGTTACAGAAAGGCTGAGAGAAGCTGCTTCAGACCTGAATTTGTCTTAAGATAAATTTGGAATTCATCGATAAGAAATCTCTATCAATAAAAACAGCCAGATTTTCAGTTTTTGAAAAATTCTACGATTCAGTGATCTCAAATTGAGACACACGAGCTCATAGAATGAATAATTTTCATAATTTAAAAAAAGAACAAATGTCACTGAATTACCGAATTTTTGAACGACTTCAGAAATTGAGATGAACCGAAATGAAACACCTTCTATATTCTCTCTAATTGCAGGCATTCAGCAGCAATAAATTAATTCTTCATAACTCATAACTCTGGATTGGCCCAACATAGACGATGGTCGATGTAACGACAGCTCTTCCATCCAACGGTGGTGGATCGCTAATGGGCAGAACGAAGGGTGCCCTAAAATCTATGAGAACGGCATTGGGAGGCGGAGGAGAATATCTTCAAGGATTAGGCAATAGAATCGGATCTGCATTAAGCAGCAGTCTCGAGGAAAGCGATTTGCCTACAACTCCATCGACTCCAGCTTCATCGCCACCTCATCGTTTGTCCTGTGAACTCAATCAGGATAATGATCTCTCTGCGTCCCGTCGAAAATTACGACCTCCAAGGTATTTGACAAAATCACTTCCTCATCTTCGCTTCATTAAAAAAATAAAAATGAATAAATACAAAAATACAAAAATCCTTACTCATATTTATTACCCGTATGATTGATAAGATTTGGACCAGGATTTTCGTACGAAGACTACGAGGCAATGGCTCGACACAAATTGGAACGTCAGGGCTCAGCCACTTATTCAAGATCAAGGAAATATCCGCCTGGAATGACTTACGAGGAGATTGCTTCCTCCAGATCGAATACCGTGAGAAAAGAGGAGGTGAAGGTAGACGATGAGCCAAGTCCGGATAGGGACAGTTTGGAAAGTATCGAACCTTTGCAAGAGAAGGATATCAAAGCAACTGGTCCAGATCCTTACGAGAAACTCAATTACAAAGCAGGTAAGAAGAACGTTCTGCGATTTTTTTGTTTCTTCTTTTTTTTTTTTTTTTTCAACCTTCCGATGTTCATAAAATATTTCTTCTTTTTTTTACACTACGTTCTTTGGTATACTTGGGGATATAATTAACACTCCGTGTTACTGAACTTGTGGGCGAATAATATTTTGATTTTTTTGTTTTTGTTGTTTTTGGTCGCAAAGCGAGGCCGCCCGATCGGTATGAGACGATCATTTATCGTTTAGGTAAATCGGAAACAGACTCGTACAAGTACCGCCATGGTGTTTATATCACCACCCACACACCTCGCAGGAAATTCCAATTTATGGAAATTGTTTGTGTTATACAATCCTCTACGTCGCTTGTTTCACCGCAGCATTATGTAGCTTCCGCTAGATTTTAGCCACCGAAAATATTGTTGACCCGGACCCTTTGTTAAATGTAAATGCAAAAGTGTGTGCGTTCGTTTAATATATTTTTTTGTTTAATCACACGTTGCTTCGTTTCAATAAGAAAGTAATTTAAAAAAAAAAGAAAAAAATATTACATAGTATATTAACAGTTGTAGAAGTAGAATTCAATTATGAGAGGTCAAAAACAAAACGCTTATGTGGATAAGCGAAGATAATTTTCCTTATCACTCAACGTTATAATACGTTTAGTATATAGCTGCATTAATGAGTGTCCACCTACCTCGTTTATCCTTCTTTAATTATACACCATTAAGTATGTTGGGGGAGGAGAGATTAAAAAAAAAAAAAAAAAAAAAAAAAAAAAAACGTAGACGCGTCGTTTGACATTCGTATATATTTTGTGCTTCTTAGTGAATGTAACATACATATATATGGAAATATTAATTCAATTCGAGTATCGTAGTGATCGGTGTGCTTAGAATTGACGAAAGCTCCGACGATCGATGAGGGATTTTCTCAAAATTGCATACTTTTGTCACTCATCACGATATCGTCGGAGTTTCGTTACTTGATTACGGAAAAGTTTTTCCCCAAAAAGTTCGATATTTCAGATATACCCTGCAGCAGCGGATCCGCTAGCGATCAGGATGGATATGGACCGAGTACGAGTTTAGATTCTAACATGGATGGTCGTAGAGCTTGGCAACGGTCTGGTAAGTATTTTTGATTTTTTTTTATTTTTTAGCTAGTCGAGGCAAGTCCCTTGAAATTTTTTTAGTTTTATATACGAATATTTATTTATTTATTGATGTTTTAATATTTTTAATACAAAGTATTTAAAAAAATATATATCGGTTAAATTCGGATTTAAATCTAGATCATCGTATAAAATTCCTCGTTGTGACATTAAAATGAATCGTAAATATATATTCTTTTTTTAAATTTAGGATCTTCAGGATCAGTTCAGTCCTGGGCATCTAGTTTGTCGGCAGACAGTCAATCCGAGGAGGCAGCTGCCGATTTTATGAAATCATTCGTACCGCTTCTTTTTGAAGCCCCGAGCACCATCGATCAGGAACAGAAAGCTAATTTTGGCCAGATGGTTCTCGTATGTATTAACATTGTTCTGAAAAAAAAAAAAATACCTCGAGTCGCTACCGCGACGCATAATCTTGAATACATGTATCCACGAAAAAATGAAAAAAAAAAAGGTTTCGAGAGTAACGTAATCCTGACTTAATTACGTGTACGTTGAATCGTTTTGCAGACAGAATCAGGTAGAATATGGTTCGCCAGAGTGGTAAACGCCAGGAGGGCAGGAGCCTGCGTCTCCGAAGCTTCCTTTTATTCCCTGGCTCAGCATTTCGCTGTGGCACTTTTCGAGTGTCACGAGGCCGACGACTTCGCGCCTGCAAAAAGCCTTATGAATATGTGCTTTACATTTTATCACGAAGGTTGCTAATTTCGTAGATACTCTAGTTTAAAATATTTTGCCAATTTTTTAAAAATCACAGAATTTTCCATTATCATTTTTTTGCTTTATCTAGAGTACAGAAAATATTTATATTATATTTGTCATTGTATTTTGCTCGTTACAGTCGAAGTACCAGGCTTAGAACCATATCGCGAATATCTCTACACTCATCTGAGAGTCCAACCAATATGGACGTCGATGCGATTCTGGACTGCAGCTTTTTTCGACGCAGTTCAATGCGAAAGAGCCATGAGACCGGTACCACCTCGTTCCAAGTCTCTAGATCAGGAAATAATAGCCGCGGAGGATCGAAAATTTCAGGCTAACATAGTCTTCGGTCAATTAGGGTAGTTGCTGCAATTCAAACGCTCGTTTATCCCAACTCATTTTTTTTTTTCTTCTTTTTAGAATAACCAAGTAATTTTGTCTTTTTTTTTACAGAACATTTACATGCAATATGCATGCATTCGGATTACCCAGAAATCTTTGTCTGGAGTTCCTCAGAAAGCAGTGCGTCATTGCTAATTTAACGCCCGGTGAGGTTTTTTTTTAGTTTGTTCATTTGTCTATTGGATAACGAATTAGCGCTTCAACGGCAAATAACTTATTTAAAAAAAATTTAATTACAGAGCAGGAGAAAATGTTGAGGGATAATATAGTAAGGATGTTCGACGAGACTGATCCATGGAGGTAGTCAGGATTTTCTCAAACGAATCAAGATGAATAATATGATGTAATAAGTGTGATAAGCCGACGATATGGCGAGGAATTTGGAATCCTCAAGATCGATAAATATTTGTGGTAATATAATTCTCACTTAGCCTTCCCAATGAAAATTATCAGACTGAACATGTACATATGAAGTGAGGGATTATGAAAGATATCCGAGGTCGATGTTTGTGGTTACGGATGTCGCTAGAACAGTGTCCGAGGGAGGGGGTCAGTGGGACTTCAATCAGTATTGTCAATTACATCTATTTATAGCAATTAAAATATCGTACACTACGATGGAAAGTTGAAAAAAAAAAAAAAAATAGAATAAGCTGTATATTTTTAGGCATTGAAACTCGTCCAAAACTCGCGTGGATTCAGTTTAAAGTTTCCAACATCTCTGCGTCAATCAATAACTCGTAGAAATCTACGAAAGAAATTACGAATATTTAAATAATTTTGAGCTTGTCCATCCTCTCTCCACATTCCATCGAAATATTTCGAAAATATTATTGGAATATTGCATTTATTGCCAGAAAACATTTTCAAAAGTATTAGCAATATTGTTGAAATTTGGCAGCGATCTTGCAATTTAGGTTCAATCATTAATATTAATACAAATTGTATTATAACTTAAAAAAGTCTCGAAATATATATGAAATCTGCAAAAAAAATTAGTATTCGAGCGCTTTTGAGGTTTTTGATTTTTAAATATAAAGTTAAAATTCATAAATCCCAAATTTCAATAGGATTTTTATTAATAACGCTCTTGTCTTGGATTTCAACTGTTACGGTATAAATTCCTTACGAAATATTATTGAAATACGAAAAAGCCTTTCGACAACAGAGTGATATTCTAAAATATTTCTGAAGTGAATTGATTTTTGTAGTTTTTTTTGTTCATAATGTTTCGCAGAATTAAAATTCTAACTTTTCGATTTAAATAGTTTTGCAATATTCGACTACAAAGTTGAGAGACAATGTTTCAATCGTAATGAAATATTGGAAAGATTTTTGCCATATTTCTGCCATATTCTGAGCCGTGTGGATCTTGAGGTTTGATTGAGAGACAAGTTTTACAGTACATGGGGGTCAATTTAGTCTCTATTAAAACCTATCACTACTAGAGTGATCCTCAAAGGATTTTAATCGCTTCACTCACTTAATCAGTGTCAAATAATTCACAAACACACCCTAAAATTAAAAAAAAAAAAAAACAGAATAAATTTTTGTTTTATTTTGAAAAAATCTGGGAAGTGTTTTTGAATGATTTGAAACCAATTTAGAGGACTGTAAAGCGATTCAAATTTCGATTTGACCCCGTTTAAGGATATCCTAATGACCACAAAAACTATGAGCTTTTTGGGACTTTCTGAAATAAGTGATAAAATGCGCGACTCTTTTTCTTTGTATTCCTCGCGATGATATATATATTTTCGGGTGTTCGAGATTGAAAGTCTTCTATGATAAAAGAGAGCCTTATCGCGAAAAATGAACTAAAAAAAAAAAGAGGTCGATAACTATTTTGTTAAAGTTTCCGCATAGTTTAATAGGTGTAAATGTAACGAGATTGAATTATTCATATCATGCTAATGTATAAAAATGTAATATTGACAATAATAAATATATATATACATATATATATATATATGTGAGCAGCAGACACATCTTTTGCAAAAGATTTTCTTACCCTACCTTAAATATTGCAGGGAAGAAGAAGGTAAAAATAAAACAGACACGAGTAGTGATAAATTTTACATAATATGTTTATTATTTATAGTGTACTGAGAAATGTTGGGCCTCAACCAGTGGGCCTTCATTTTTTTTTTTTTTTTGTAATACATTTGATCAGTGAACATCACAATGTTGATTTTTTATTTATTTTATTTTTTAAATTTCCAGTCCACGTTCAGATTCATTTATTTCTATGCAATGTGACGCACAGGTTGTCCACGGGGCGCGGGCCCATTTTTAGAATGTTTCGTTCTTTTTATTTTTTTTTTTCGTCAGAACTCGTTCTTTATTTTTGTAAGTCTTATCGTATAATAGATATACAAAAAATGTCTTTAGCGAGATTGTTTAATTGTCGAGAAAAAACATGTTAAAAAAGATAATTCTCTCTCTGTCTCCCCCCAGAACATCTCGCACGTCACAGAGTAAAGACATCATTAATCTCGCTTCTTCTGTCTTTTCACGATTCTTCTTCATTTCTAACCCGATATTAATAATCGCGTACAGCGATTTATAAGTCGAGAACATCCGTTGTGTAGAGTTATTATAATCGAAAAAAAATCAATTAAACAGTTTTTTTTTCATATTGTAATAAAACTTAGAAAAAAAAAACAAGGGAAGAAAACACGTGAAATAAAAGTGAAATCTGTTAAACACAGAAATTTCATGAACTGACGATGACTAAAAATCTATAATACGTAAAATTACGAGTATAGAAAATAGAAGGGATAGGGAGAGTTAAAGTATTGAATTTCCTTGCCTTTTTCTTTTTTTTTTTTTATTCGTACATATAAATCAACTGTCTCCACTGTACACTTCAACTTCAGGCCTTTTGTCCTTTATATGGCATATATTAAAAAAATTAATATACGATTATCAAGACAGATATTTGATTTATAAAAATAAAGGAAAGAAACACCGGAGGCTTGGCATTCAATGATTTTACCATAGAAATCATGCTCTCTCCTCCGTTGTCATTCAATGTTTTTTCTTTTGTTTTGTTTATCGGACAAATAAATAAAAAAGAAAATAGAAAAAAAAAGAGAATAATCATAAATTGTATCGGAGCGAAAAATTATATTTCATACGATACTTTCGAAAGATGCCGCAGTACGACCGGAAGAAGCGACGCGGTCATTGTCAATACTTGTATCAAAGGAAGAAGAAAAAAAAAAAGGAGTCAGAAATATTTCATCACGAGTTGTTTTTTTGTTCGAAAAGTGTATAATAGAGCGACAATTTTTTTATCTATATTTTTTTTGTTCTTAATCTCAGACCAGAATATCATTTTTACTTTAATATTCATTAAATAGAATTTTGCTTTTGTTTAATTAATTGTGGAATTAATAAGCATATAGAATAAATTCAAGCATTAAATATTAATATTTCTCTGGTGCATTTAAAAGAATTTGATGTTGCAAAAAAAAAGAAACAACGATTTTTAATTAATAAAAATTAAGAGGCTCCGATATCGCTCTCTATATATATTTTTTTTTTTGGCCGATCAATTCCACGACGAGAAAAAAAAATTCTGGGCTAAGAAAAAAAAGAATAAAAAAAAAATACAGATTAAAATATTGTCCACCCTAATCGTATAATTACAATGACTGAATTTCATGGCAGTACACGAATATTTCTGGCATTCGAGAGGCATAATTTGTCGCGAGGCCATTACGCTTGAGTTTTATTTTTAATTCTTTTTCTTTCCATTGGAAGTCAAAAAATGGACTCGATATATCCGGAGAAGAGCCCCGGTTTAAAAATATTATATACGACAACCCCGCGTTCATATCGGCCTCCAGCTTCCGGCCCACCCTTAATTTAATTCTCATAAACGCCAAACATCTCGGTTCCCTCTAATGCTATGGTGAAATGATTATTACAATATCATAATACATATATATATGTATATATATATATATATGTATGGATATATATATATATATATACATATATATATAATATTTTCTACATTACATTACTAGGTTCGAAAAATAATATTACAATATATAGTGTGTGTCATGTGTATCATTTTTATTACTTTTTTTTTTTTTTTCTTTTTCTTCAATCCGTCATAAACCTATTCTCATCCGTAATCTCGACGATCGTCGGCTCGATTTTTTTTTCTTTTTTTTTTTTTTTCTTTCTTCTATTAATCATTGAAATTTCAGTGTTTGAAAAAAATGTTCGTACCGCGATCGTCGCGTCACTTTAATTTTCGTCAGCAGAACATTTAAACCGGTACATCGCTATAATTATTGTGGTGTGTATGTGTATGGATGTAAAATCGCTAGGCGCTTTTGTTCTCTTTATCATCATCATCATTATCATCATCATCATCATCATCATCATCATTTTTTTTTATTCTGAATAACAACCGCTTTTTTATCAATTTTTTCGTTTTTTTTTCACTAAATATATCACAAACTGCCGGTGGCGAGTGCAGCTCCACAATTCGCGCCAAGTGAATCTCTCAAAAACGTGAGTTTTTTTTTCTTTTCTTTTCATTCTTAAAAGATCGATAATTGGAACTTTTTTTTTAAACCACGAGATTGCGAAATAACTTGGCGCGTATATTGTTGAGATACCACCGAAAAAAGTATAACGTTAAGGAGTTACATGTTAATTAGTTACATCACCGTCGGGGGTGCCGCGTCAATCCCCCCCGTTTTATGACCCGGATTATCGAAGGAAGAATCGCGAGTCACGTGTGGGATGATTTGCGAGTCATTTAAAACCCCGGCATAAAGTTAGTTTAAATGTCATTACTAGTAGTTTCTGCATATTTATGTTGCCACAGAAGACTCTCCCTTTACGCTTAATGTGTAAATATCTTTGTAAATTCATAATTCTTATATATTACGCGACCCATCGTTTTTTTTTTTTTTTTTTTTTTTTTTCTTTTTAAGTTTCCAATAGCTGTCGTTAATTGTTTATTTTTTTTTTTTGTTATTAATTACTTATGGATTCATTTATGTTTAAGGTAGATCTCTCATTTTTTTTTTCGAGAACTTGTAGTCAAGGGGGGGGGGCGGAGTGTTAGTAAAGGGGGCAAGAGAAAGATTTTAAGGGGGGCCAGGGGGGACACATGGAGCTTGACGAATGAATGTTTAAGGAGGTTGAGAAATAATTAAAGCGAGAGGAATTTGAGAGTTGTAATTGGAAAGGAAAGGCTTTTAAGGTAGCTATTGCATTTCATAGTAGTAAAAAAAAAAGAATGTCACATATTTTTAATCGTTTAAGAAAAAAATTTAATTATTAAATAATACGAATTTAATTGTAATTAAAAATTGTATGTAAAATTTATAATGCATTATATGTGTATTAATAAAAATCGTTCATGCCAAATTTAATGCATTCATTTGCAGCATTAATTCTTTAAGAAAATCTTCTTTTTTTTTTAAAGAATTTAAAAATTTTAAAGAATTAAAAAATTTTTTTTTTTTTTTCGCAAATCAATTGCTATTAATATTTCTTCAGTTTGAAAAATACTTTTATACAAATCGACCTTCGGGACTGTCAAAAAAAAAAAAGCATAAAAATTTGCATAAATCATTGTAAAAATTGAGCATTTATCTAAATTGTTGAAAATGCAGTAGCTACTTTAATTGCAGGATGGTTGAACAAAAAAAAAAAAAATCTCTCAGCATGTGCGTGGAACATGATAAAAAGGGGGAGGGGGGGGGGCGGGGGTGGCTTGGGGGAGCTAGCAAGCATTATTTTTGCAATAGGCGCGAAAGCTCGTTATATAAAGCAAATATCGCGTACATGCTAATCTACAAATCGTATATAGTCGCGAGAGAAAAATCTTCTATTCGATTAAATATTCCATTAGACACGTAAAACTGAGATTTCCACGAGATTAGACCGTTTCAACAATTTTTTTTTTTTTGGGGACACTAAAACACAGATTGCACAACGGTGCGTCTCAACTAATTCGATGCAAGCTTTTTTTTTTTTTTCAGTACACATAGACCGGAATTATTCTTAGCGTCACATAAAAAACGCCTAAACGCTAAAAAAAAAAAATAAAAAAAAAAAAAAAACCAAAAAAAGAAAACACCGTTAAAAAATGTGTAGGAAATATTGCGCAGCGAAATATATCAATAGTCAAAGCGCCTACATATTTTATTTTATTTTATTTTTTTCCTTTTTGCATTGCATATCTAATTTATAGTACGAACTACCATAAAAACTGCTTCATCGGTGGATATTAAAGATCTTAAGCCTACGAGGATATTCAGAACAAAGTTTACGAATTTTTTCTCAGGGATTAAAAGCGACTCTTCTACACGCTATATAGTTTAGAAATTCTTTTTCACTCGTTTTTTATTTTCTTACGTTTTTCTTTTTTCTTCTGTTCACGGTATTCATATTAATAAGTATATTTTTCTTTGCGTACATATGTAATTTATAGACACTAAAGCACTACGTGCATGAGTCTTATTGGAGGGGGGGGCGGGGGCGCGGGGGCGGGGAATAAAAGATTGGGGAATATTGTGAGTGATAAAGAGAGAGGAGATAAAGAGAGCTTACAATAGGATAATTAAAAACGAATTTAAAAAAAGAAAAAAATCAATAGTCATGAATGACTCTCTATCTCTCTCTCTCTCTCTCTCTCTCTCTCTCTGGCAGCATAGACCGAAAAGTGTCTCACATAAAAAAAGGGCATTAATCATGCGTTTGTTCTTCTTTTTTTTTTCCTCTATGGTAAAGCTATTAAGCTTAGGCTGATTAACATCTAATAAGTTGTCTCTTTTTTTTTTTCCTCATAACTCCTAACTACCAACGGGCACGACATTATTTATTCACTAGTTTAATAATCTAATTTGAAAATATTATAGTCTTCGTACGTTTGTTTGTATTTTTTTTTTTTTTTTTTTTTTTTAATAATCGGAAAGACAATTATTTCCTTACAACATCGATCTACTAACCGGTTAGTGAGAGCTACACATTTGCATTTTTATTTTTATTTCTAATTTTTTTGTTTGTTTTTTTTTTTTCGAAATAAGTTGCAGCGTCCAAAGGGCATTTTAAATACGCCCTCTTACACGCTTAACGTCACGATTCGCCCCGCAGTGAAATTTCCTTTTTTTTTTTTTTCTTTCTTTCGATTATTCGTGGGAGAAAAGAAAATGTTATAATTCGTTCGCTGTATCTAACCGATCGAACTATAAATAATGCGACACGTGTATTGCGGCCCTTCTCGACTGTTTCTTATCAGTTATTTACTGTAGAGTAAAATCGAAAATATATATATTCGTTTCTGTTTATTCCTACGACTATCGAGGTTTCGTGACAAGTAATGTTTGCCCTTTTTTTTTTTTTTTTCTAATACCTCTAGCTTGAATTACCTGTAAAAACCTACCAACTAAACTCGTAACGCGTACAAGTGGCTTTTTTTTTTATTTAGTTTTTTTGTTTCTTATATAATATAAATGTACCTAATTTAGCTTTCGAGAAATGAAGCCGCGCGGTGTTCAATCGTCGCGGGGAAAGGATTGTCCCCGTTGTGGACGGTCTGTAATGTAATTATTCGTTACTGTTTATTTTTTTCGTTTTGTTTTTTTTTTGTTTTTTTGTTTTTTAATTTATTTATTTATTTATTTTATCGTCATTGTTCTGGAGAACATTTTCCGGGGGCTCTTTGCCCGATTTCCCTACGGGGCGAATATCAATCGTTTTGTCTCACACGTTTTTATTTTTTTCCTCTTTTCTTCGTCGTTTATTTAATAGCGTAGGCCAAAAATTTGCGTAGCGCGCGAGAAGCTAGAAATTGGGTATACACACACGAGCATAACGATCGAACGACGGGAATCAAACGCGAAGAAATCGATTAGAGATCGGTAGAACTTTTTTTTTTCTTTTTTTTTTTTTAATCTTTCTTTCATACGTTAGATTCGCCGTGCGGTTAAAGCGCACGAAGCAGCATTTTATTCCAAGCGTCAGCGTTATACTAGTCCAATTAAGGTGGCTCAAAAATTAGTCAATGAATTTGTTTTTTCGTATCTTAAGCACAAACTGAGTTCCTAATGGATCTAAAATAACGATCCTGTAGATTGAAAAAAAAAAAAGAAAAAAGAAAAAAATGTTTAGAGGCTGCTCGAAGTGATTTAAACTTTCCAGTTCCATAAAAATCTTGTCACTTTCATTTAAAAAAATTATATCTTAACGAAGATCAGGTTCAATAAAAAAAGAAAAGAAATTATATCGATATATTGATATTTAGAGCTCTTGAATTTTGAGTCGGCTTCTTTTAAAATTTTTATTTTTTTTCAAACTATAGGTTTGTTATTTAAGCCCTCAATTCGCGAGAAAGAGCGAAGAAGCAAAATCACTGAATTATCTTGTGTCACCCTACGGTCCAAGTTCCAAAATCGCCTTAAACAGGGTGTGCGTCAAGCTTTGTTTTTTGGATCGGTATATTAAAAAAAAAAAAAAAAAGAACCCTCAACCCTAAGCGAGATCACCATCATCTCGGAGGCGCGCGAGGATTGGTCAGCTTGGACGAATTCGAATAACTCGTTTGACAAAAATTCGACTGCCTCGTGAATTTGTTTTTGCTGCAGCAGCTAAAACCCTTGACTCAAGTTTAGGAAGCTCAAACTTCAGTGGATCCATCTGTCTGTGTTTTATTCATTAAGGTGTCTGTGTTCGTTCTTGTTTTTTTCTTTTTTTTTTTTTCATTTTTATTAATCCATCATTTTGGTTTTATTTTTTATTTTTTAAAACTTTTTTTTTGTATAGAAATTTTTCAGAATACCTTTGGAATATTGCCACCGTTTGTACGGAGTGGAGCACTTCGTTAAAAAAAAATTCTCTTTTTTCTCTACTTTTTTTGTTTTCTCATTCGTGATTTATTTATTTTATTTTTTTTTAAATTTCCTTTTTCGTGCACGTATTCGTGGGATTTTTGGTATTAAAGGGAAAGATATGTCTCCGTCGACCTAATCTCGGCTTTTTCTTCCTCTCGATTTTGCGGAATCTCTCGGTGACGTGCGACTTTATATATATATATATATATATATATATATATATATGTAATTTTTTTTCTTTTTTTCAGTTTCGGTTCTCTAGACCGCGAGTACAGAGTCTCGATCAGAAAGCAAAAAATCCGACGATCTCTTATTGGGATGTCTGAATAAAGATCTAACTTGGAAAGTACTATACACGAAAGAATGTAGTTATCCGTATCAATTATCCGCGGTTGGCTTAGTCGGATAACATACACGTTTACTGTACTTACGTACCTACATATGTTTTCCTATTTGTAAGTATACATATATGTATGTATATTAAAGTGACCATTTTTTTATCTATATTTTTTTTTCATTTTTAGTCTTACCCGAGAGTTCTATCACTCGTAGTCATGAAACTCTCCTAGTCGATAAAAAAAAAAATTGCAAATCAGTCAAGGTCTTTAAAAATGTTTATTTTTAATTAAGAACCCATTACTCTCAAGTTATCATATCTCTCAAACTATTTAAAGATCGCCGAAGAGTTTAAAATATTATATTTTTGGCAATCTGTGTTTTAGTGACTCATTCCAAATTTCATTTTTTTTTCACAATGTATTTCGTATTTAAATTTAGGATAAAGTAAAAATGGCATGGATTTAAGCGACTATTAAATAATTTTTTTTGCCAAACAGAATGTCGATTAATTGCATGGAAAAAAAAGAAATAAAATTCTGAGATGAGACTAAGAATGAAAAAAAAAAATCTTTCCAAATATTGTCACCTTAATATAATGTATATATATATATACATAAATGTATAATAAATTTCTATGTACACGCTAGATTAGGGCACGGAGGAACTCGTCCGTATATCCTTTTCCGCCTTAGATCGCTGCTACCGTACTCGTCTTAAACTATCAATACAAGGATTGACGCGACGAAATGTTAAAAATCTAGTCAACGGGCCACGTGTTAATGTCATCTTTTTTTTTTCTTTTTTTTTTCCCCCACGTTTTACCCAGCTACACAGCCAACGTGCATCAATCGCACGTACATTTAAATCTGCCCCTCCCCCCTTCATTCGCACTACGAGTTATTTTTATAAATCCGTACAAATTCAAGAGAATAATCGAACATGAGTGTTAAAAAGTAATAAAGATGTCACAGAACATTTTAAGAATCTACGAAAACAATTTTTTAAAAAAAATCAATACATTTTCTTGTTTCATTTTAAACACTATTCGTCTATTCCGCTATCTCGATACCTTCGTTTCATTTTTCCCCTCCCCCCATAGTTACTTTTAACTTATGTACACGGGTTAATTTACAAAGTTGAACTTTCGGCTAGTCACGTTAATCTATCTTGCTCCGAATCTTTCCCTTCGTAATACCAAATGTCTGTGTCTGTGTATGTGTCTGTGTGTGTGTTAACTCTTTACTTTTTTTTCTTTATTTTTCGTTTTTTTTTTTTTTTTTTACTTTGATAAGAGTGTCGTTTGATTCTTAAATGCTGTACAGGAACATTCACTTGCTTTTCTCGTCAATTCTCTTTTTTTTTTTTTAATTTATTTAATTATATTTATTTGTTAAATATAGTTTATCTTGCTGTTAGATTAATTTGTTAAGTCTATAATATTGTTTATACTACCTATTCTGATTATTGAATGTTACTGATCGATTCGTCAATCAGTTCAATAAAAAAAAAATCAAAAAAATGACAATTAATGAATAATAAAGATTCGTGTTGCGCTTGAGAGGAACGCAAAAAGAAGAAAAAACAAAAAAAAAAAAAACACAAAACAAACAGAAAAATAAGATCCGAACCCAATCGGTTTTTAATGACTAGCTCAAAAGTGCAATTTTACCATATTTTTCGATGCCGAGATTTTCACCGGTAACCCGATAAACACATTTTGCCAGGAAGACGCTCCAGTCTTTCTTGGACGGCTATAATCTTCTTCTTGTTTTTTTTTTTTTTTAAATCTCATTTACCGGATGCCAGGAAACGTGAACATTTTTTTTCTTTTTTTTCTCGCCTAACACGTTTCAAAACTGTCATAGCGAAGAAAAACGAATTTGCGTTAAACGTCCGGTAAATGTTTCGCGTTCATCGCCAAAATCTTTAACTTCACATTGAGCTCGTATAAAAAGGTTTTTTTAATCGCGTCGGTCTATTCGAATTATCATTTTTTTTCTCCACGTTTGGCTTATATTTCAGGTCGAGAATATAACGTTATCGTTGAATTTCCTTTTTTTTTTCATTTTCAGTGCTAAAACCGGTCTTTGAGTCCGGTCATACAAATTGTGTGCAGCAATGTTTTTCTTTTTAATGTCGCATTAAAATTCAACAGCTCTTCGGTTGTCTCGTTGGTTCTCTCACACATTTAAAATTCTCTCTCTCTCGCTCTCTCTCTCTCTCTCTGTCTCTACGTTCCGTCTCCCGCAATCTCTGTTACATATTTTTATATATATATTTATATGTGTGTATACACACATATACATACATATAGTATAAACAATATAATAATCGTGAGTTCACAATGTTTTATGGAGTATAAAAATTGTCGTTATTCCTTCCGTTCTCTTTTTTTTTTTTTTCACCAATTGATTAACATTTTTTTTTCTTTTTTTTTTTTCAGCTGTTTAAGCATCAAAACGTAATCCTCCTTGATCATTCATTAGTCATGTTGGCTCATGAGCCCTAGCTAGCCTACTTATTAAATAGAAAACATTTTAAATGTAACCACAGCAATTTCGCTTTGTGTCTCTCGTAGCTGTGCTTACAGATAAACTGTATATATTTTATTTATATATTTATATTTATATATATAGTATTTATGGAACCAAAAAAAAAAAAAAAAAAAAAATAGGAAAAAAAACTTGTAACGTTCCTTTCGCGTACCCAACGCGGGCGAGATTCGCGACACGCGAACACGTCTCAGTGTTCTTTCTTTTTTCTCTTCTTCTCTTTCTTTCTTTACTTTTCGAGACGAAAGTTTCGGGAAAAATGCTTGGAATTAAAAAATTGATGATCTCGTCGAGAAATTCCAAGGAAAGAAGAAAAGATCTAGCGCGGATGTTGGTAAATACAATTATAGATCAGAGATAAAAAAAAAAAAAAAAAAGGAAACGCTTAAAAACTCGTTAATACGTCAATAATATCACTGAATAACGTGTGAAAAAAAAAATAAAGTAACACGAAGTAACTAACGTAACTGACCAACTCTTAAACTGAACAAAACAATTACAGATCTTCTCTCTTTTCATTTTTTTAAAATTAGATATCAACGTATAGATAATAGAGAGCCAGTCGCTTCGTGGAGAGTTGACACGAAAAAATTTGACTTTACCGGAAGAAAATACTGGCCCCAGTTATTACGGCTGATATAATATTAACATTGCAATAATATAGAACAATAAAACATGCAAAAATCTTCGTACTTTAATAACAAGAGAAAATGATAAATAAATCCATCGCTTAAAATCTAGTGGCCGGGATTTTTCTTTCTTTCATTTTCATTAGGAGAGCGAGTCTGCAAATAAATTCACTTTTAAAATAGCCAGAAAATCTCTGAGATCATTGACAATCGTTGAGACAGATCGCAAAGGAGAAGAAAAAAAGAGAAGAAAAGAAAAAACCGTGAATAAGCAAAAGTGTCGGAAGACAATCTACATCGAGTATTTGTTAAACGTTATTGTCACCTAAGATTACGGTTTTTCATATGTCATTTCGCCGTTTTTTTTCTTTTTCTTTTTTTCTTTTTTTTTACAAAATTCATTGTAATGTCTCGAATTATAAATTTTCCACTGGAAGTCAATGATCTCAACGAATATGCGCCTTCATCGGCTTTTCAGTGTACAATTTAACTGGCGTAATTAATATAAGGGTATTAAAAAGAAAAAAAAAACAAAAAAATCGCATGAAGTCTCGCTCGATTAATACAGCACCAGTATTTTTGAGAGAGCAGTCTATTTTTTTGCAGCCTCTTAGCGAGGTTTCTGCGGCTCTTTTAACTCGCTCTCTCTCTCTCTATCTATCTTTTTCTTGACTCTTCAACGCAACATCGACACGAGCTCGCGTTTTGCGATAGCGAAGGGTGCGCGATTAGAAGATTTCTCAAGTGGGGTTTTCTTCCTCTTGCGTTACGCGGAAGAAGAAATAGAAGAAGACGACGCTCAAGTCTCTGTGGACACATTTTTTTTTCTCTCTCTCTCTCTCTCTCTCTCTCGCCCTCTCTTTCTCTATCAGGCTGTCCTCCGGTTTCCGGCACACCAAACAGCTCTCGATTCGCTCTCGCAGCGGTTATCGCAGTTTTACAAAAAATTTCCTCTCCAGTGACACAAGCTTCTCTTTGATGATGATTAAACGTGTTGATTCGCAGAGCGGCGAAGGACCGATTAGGGAGTCGCGGGAGCGCTGATAGCCATCAGGGGTGCCGGGGGCAAGGCCACCGGTATGTGGTAATATTTACACTGCGGCCGCATGCAGGCGCCTTTTACCGCATCCCTGCACACGGTCACGCGATTTTCCACCACCTCCACGCTTCCTGAAATCAGAGATCAATCGGATTAGTATCCGCAGAATGAAAAAAAAAAAAAATAAGAAACAAAAATTAGTTAAGACGGTGGAGGTAATTAAAAAATTGAGACATTTCGTTTTTTTTCCCTCAAAATCTAGAGTATTGGCTTTGCGACGAATATTTCGAGAAAAAAAATGCAAGTCTCGTCAAAATAAAAAAGAAAAATAAAATATTTTACTTGGAAAAAAATACGCAGAAATTGGAAGATATAAAAATTGGTGGTCGTCAATTTTTCTCTACTCAACTTTGCGATATCTTGAATATTTAAAAAAAATGATGTAAGAATAAATTTACAAAACTCTTAAAAAAAAAAATGACTTAAGTCGATCGAGGCAATTTAAAATTTAAGACATTTTGTGTTGTCTTTTTTTTTCCCCAGAATCTAGAGTATTGGCTTTGCTATACGACGAATATTTCGAAAAAACAAATTCAAGACTGGTCAAAATAAAAAATAAAAATAAAATGTTTGGCTTAGAAAAAAATCCATAAAAGATAGAAGATTTAAAAATGAGAGGTCAATTCTTTTCTACTCAAGCCTGCGACATCTCGAACATTAAAAAAAATCAACACTGATCAAAATTTAAAAAAAAGATCTAAGAATAAATCCACACAAAAAAAAAAAACATAAAGAAAAAAATATTGAACGAAGAAGACGACACTCACCGTCATGGAGATGGATGAATTTGCAGGCGGGACGGTTGCACAGTTGTCGATTAAAATCTTGGCACACCGGGAGGGTGTCCAGTAACTGAAATTAAATACATGCCGGTATCTGTATACTGAGTGTTCTATGAAATAATTATTAGTCTCATTTAAACAAAAAAAAAAAAAGAAAAAAAATGAAATAAAAAAAAAAAAAAATTAAAGAAACTTGGACAAACATGACTCGCATTTTCTCGCTTTTACAGACACACGCACAAGCACACGCGCACGCACTCAAAATCAATCTCAAATTCTCCAGTTTGTTAGAGCATATTCACGGTACATTTGGCATGCTCTAGAAATTGGAATCGAATGTGAATATTAAGGTAATTATAGCTAATACAGATGAACGAGTGATCGAAATATCACTTTTTGATCAGACTATCAGATTAACGATTAGTACCGTTTACAATAATAATGATACTCAAATCAAAAGCAGTCGATTTCTCGTCCATCAATTTTTTTTTATATATATAAAATTTGCAGTAGAACGTTTTTTTTTTTTTTTTTTTTTTTTTTATCAAACAGGGGAAACCCTAGCGCTCGTATTGTGTCTCGAAAAAAAAAAAAAAACAATTAAATCGCAAGCTAATCTTGCATCGATGTATTAATTATTGTGGCGGAGGGCTGGGGGGACGAGGGGGGAAAGAAAACTAAAGAAAAATTCGGCTTCAACAAGGTTGAACTGAAGATAAATTGAGAATCTTTTTTTTTCTTTTTTTTTTTATATATATATGTAAACCCACAGCCGTTTTGTCATTACAACTTTGTTATTACATTCTCAACACATAAATATCGTTCGAGGAGCGTGCCTAATGGAAAAGGATTTTCTGATTGATTCGCAAATTGCATATTTCCATTTTTTTTTTCTTTTCTTTCTGTTGTTTTTATATTCGTCGATTAGACTTTATTTCAGGCGTTTTCTTTTTTTTTTTTTTTAATTTTTAGTCGCACGATCGAAATAGCAACAAACTATTACTTTGTCAATCATGCAAATGAAAAAGAAATTGGGTGAATCGATATACACCATTATTGAATTTTTTCAGCTGGTTAACAAAGTAATTAATTAGAGCGACTAACGGCGATCGTGAATTGGAGGCCTTTTTAGCTCCGGTGTCAAAAAAAAGAAATAGAAAGATAGAGATAGATGAGCAAAGTTAATTTGCGAATCAGTTACATAAGCCCTCTTCTCAGCGGGCCATTCAGCTCATTGACTAGACCAAAGTTTTTTTTTTTTTTTTTTTTTTTTCTTTCTTTCTTCACTGTTAATCGAGGTACGGTTTTGTTAAAGAGTTTAAACGGAATGAAAAATAAATTAAAAAAAAAAAGAAAAAAAAGAAGAAACAACAGTGTGACAAACATAGAACGGAGGCTTCGTGAGCTTTCGCACATTGTTGATTTATAATAATGTGAATTTTGAGATGTTAAAGAAATAGAAAAAAAATAAAATAAAATAAATAAAAAAATTAGTATTTGTGTATCGACGTGTCTCTAATTAATTATGCGGAGAAAACTTACGCACGAATATACATGCATCTTTTGGTCCGGTAGCAACGATCAAACAAGTATTACTTTGAAAGCTGCGAGTAGTAAAAAAAAAAAAAAAAAAAAAATAAGAAAAGAAAAATGCAAACTCGACATTGAGTGATGTGTTGCGGCATAACTATATAGATATATTGGTCAAACTTTAGGCTTTTTTATTTCATTAAATAATCTCAACTCATTGATATATGCGCAACGAATATACACACACGGTTTACGCGCATCTAATTATCGAAAAAAAAATTGGAAAAACAAAAATAGACAAGTTTGCTCGTAAATTGTATACAATGAGATAAAAACGCAGCGAAAAAAGATTAAACATCAAAGTTCCAGAGACGAATAATATTTCGTGTTAGCCAAAAAAAAAAAAAAACGTTAGAATCATAGCATTAAACAACCTACCAGACAGATATATTCAATTATTATTATTATTTATTATGATAAGGAAGACAAATTACGTGAAAAATAATAATTGAAAAAAAAAAAAAAAAAAAATTAAAAAAATAAATAAAGAGGAATATATATTGATATATAGTACATATACCTCGCGCAAAAAAGTATACCATAGGCTCACCATATAAGCGTGCAAATATAATGTCAAAGAATGATTCACGTATCAAGTAAAATTAATAAGTATACACGTGATTCGCATACGATAAGTCAATGTCTTTTCCGTATGAGGATAGTCTTTTTTTTTGTTTTTTTTTTTTTTTTTTTAAAGGCGGGTCGGGAAATATCATTGAGTAGTATATATATATATATATATATATTAATGTTATACATATATAAATATATATACTTGCGAATAATGAAAATTCTTGCAATTGCGTAAAGAGATAATTCGCTACGAACACAGAGTCTGGTCATGCAAGTAAATGGCCCGGGAGAAGGGGGCTTTCGGTGCTTGGGTGATATACATATGTGACTTTTTTTTTCAACACCATAAAGCTGAGTGAACGTACAGCAAATCGTAATTTTTAATTTCTTTTTTTTGCTATATAAAAATGGTAAAAACGATGATGGACATTAGAGCGTGTTGAAAAGCATTTTATCGCACGCGGTGCGAGAAGTGACTACTTCTCGCACTAGTGAGATAATGGTACATTACGATACGAGTGCGGAAAAACATTTTCTCAACTCGTGTGATTTCAACACTCGCCTCTGGGTCGTGCTGCAAACTTACACTCGTAAAAAAAAAAGTTTTATCGCACTCGTATCGTAATATACTATTATTTAGGATTTCTTGGCGGATATGCATATATTTCAGTTGAAATTTCAATCAATTACCATAAATTTTGATCAATCGAGATTCGATTATGCAATTTTTCTCCAATATACACTGGATTTAACACTGGCAGAAAAAAAGTGAATTAATTCGAAAATTTTCATCGAGAATCCATAAATTCAATTTCAATTCCATAAATGAATAGTCCAATTGTTCCATTGAAGCCTCCATAAATAGCAAACTCTTAATTTTAATTTCTCAAATTAAGTTCAAATTTATATTCCATGTTCATCCAACTATGAAGAATTCATATCTGCCTGAAGGTCCTAAAAAAAAAATTCAACATACCCTAATAGACATACAAAGTCACTAAGAAAAAAAAATTCTGATTTAAAATAAAAAACAGCGTGAATTTTATAAACACAAGGTTGAGAAAATTTGTGAATACAATTACTTTTGTCTTTATCACCCAAGCGTTCGATCATCGCCAAGCGCTAACTACCGCCGATTGGTTCGTGTGCGTGAATTCGACTGAAACACACACATTCACTCACTACTTTATATATATAGCTACGTAAAAGGGTTTTTTTTTTTTTTTTTAAATGTTGTTTAAAGGGGGTTTTAAAGGGGGCATTGGGGTTTGGTGGTCCACGCAACAAACCAAGAGGCAGCGGAGCGTTAGCGGGATTTGGCGTGTAATACGATAGATGAGGGAATTTGTAAGCTTTCAAATTAATATATTCTACTGCAAATAAGTTCAACACTATATCGTTCTTATTTTTTGTTGTTGTAATTTCAACTGCGATCTCCGCAACCATAACGAAATATCCCACGATCGACAACGAGATTTCAATTTTACGTTAAGTACTTTTGTTTTTTTTTGAGTAAAGCTTTTTTTCTGTAGCTTGGCAAAGAGTGATTATGCGAGGATAAGGAAAACACGCCGAATTGTGCAAAAAAATCGCGACACACGTGTGAGGGACGTCTTTCGTTGCATCCTCGTGAAAACATTTTTTTTCTTTTTTTTTTTTTTTCTGGCAAAAAAAGTCCAATATTATGCGTCAAAGCTTTTTCTACTTAAGCGGAGTGTGAATTATGCATAATAATGACAGTGAAGTCGCTTGAGCCAAACATTTTGTGGTACGATTATTTTTTTTTTTTGTAATTTTTGTATTTTGCAAAAAAACTTCACTCCGATCTTACGAAAAGATTTTCTAAACGATTTATTTGACATTCGTTTATTCTTTTTACATAAACCAGTATTTTTTTTTTTTTTTTTTAAGAAAGCGTGCTCCTATCTCGTTGAATGTATATAAAACTGTAGTGTCGACAAAAAAAAAAAAAAAATCGGCAGATCGTGTAACAAAGGTAGCGTCAATAATGATAATCGTAATTATGATAATAGACAAACACCAGATATAGGCAGTGGTTATTCGCTGTTATAGTTGCGGTGAGCAGTTGTGAGGGAGACGCCCCCAAAAGCTACGTGTTAGCCAAGATTAATGAGGGTAGAGAATCGTCTTTAATCGTTCATCGAATTTTCAAAACACAAATGACACAACAAGAACAAGAAAAAAAAAAAAAAAAAAAAAAAAAAGATAAATAGAAGACATTAACGAGAAATGCAGCGTGCTAGTAAATTATCGGTCATCAAAAGAAACAAAAAAAAATAACCAATTTGTAAATCCAGCTTGTTCCCAACTTTTTTCAAATTTATTTATTCTTTTTTTAATCAATAGACAAGAACAAGACAACGTTAAATGTTCGTTATTTGCTAAGAGCGATTAAGCCTCTCCTCTGCCCTTTTTATCCTTGAAGGTTAGCAGCATTAAAGTATCGGGCCTGCATTATAAAGCGCTAAATCTTCGTTAAAAAGAAAAAAAAAGAAAAAAAAAAACAATCGAGCTTACAGCCAGGAAAAATGGGAGCGGAAATACAATTTTTCCCACAAACAAATTTATTTCCATTGCAATTTCATCAGGAATACAAATTTTTTACTTTGCACTTAAAATTTGAGAAATCCGTTGAGAAATTTTCATTATAAAAATCGCGATTAAAAATGTTGTCGTCTGTTGATTTAGCGTATAAGGCAGGCCCGAGATTTTTTTGTTTTTTTTTTTTGGGTAAAAAACTGGTTACAATAATGAGTCTACCTGTCCGCAGCTGTCTGTGTAGACGACACAGTGAGCGTTTGGGGGGACCACTTGGGCCCCGACAGTGGCTAAGGCTGCTAAGGCGATCCACATGCAGCAAACGAGGCAGTGTTCGTACGAATTTTTTTTCGGTTTTTTCGGTTTTTTTTTTTTTTTTTTTTTTTTTTTTTTTACCATCCGAATAGCGAATTCAGTACAGAACGCACCAAATGAAAGGAGGCACGTTGAACGTCCCCTCGGAGCACCCAGGTACATGTCCGAAACAATTCGAAACGTGGCAGCGGTTGCGGCAGGCGTGTAGATATATATATATATTTTCATATATATATACACACATATATATGTATATATATATATTTATATATATGAAGGTATGAATAAGTCGAATATGTCGAAGCGTTTTCATCGAAAAAAAAAAAAAAATGGATAAAAAAGATGCATACATCGAGAACAGAATTGTTTGACAGTTTTTGATTTCACCGTTTAGACAAAAAACAGAATGTTTAATTTTTTTTTTTTTGATTTTACCGTAATGACAAAAACAAAATGTTTGACATTTTTCCAATTTGAAGACAAAAGAAAAATAGAATGTTTGACATTTTTACAATTTCCCCGTATTGACAAACAAAAGTCGTTTTAACAAACGTGATTTTTTGCCGTGGAAACGTCACAAGATTTTTGTCAATTTTGGGATTTTTTTTTTTCCATGTACCGGGGTGTGAATTTTTGTTTTTTTTTTTTAGTTTGGATTTATTTTTTTTTACGGGAGAATGGCGGGCATGGCGATAATGCGGCCGCAGTGCACACGTACCAAGCCAGCATTTCAAATATCCAAATATATGTATATAATGTATGTATATATATACATATATATATATATATATGTGTAAATAATAAAAATAATGTATTAAGTGAATATGAAAGACAATAACAAGTGTAATAAATCCGACAATTGTGTCAATGTGTATAAAAATTCAATAAACCAATCGAACCAATTTAGCCACAAAGATAATTAATGCACCAAAATGATCGACCAGCAATTTTTTTTTTGTAGATTCGTTTGTTCAATCATTTTTAGCGCCAACAATTCAAACAAATGGTAATTCTCGAACAGGTGTCGTGTTTGATGGCATGAGTTTTACATACACACATACATATATATATATATATATATATATATAATATAGCATATATATTTATTTATTTATTTAGCGTAAAAACCGAGTGAAGGCCACCAGTAGAGCGATCCAGCGTGTGTGTTCGTTGTGAGATACGGCAGGCCCAACACCAAAAAAAATTTTGTCGTTCGTTCAATATTCGTCAGCGGACAAATACAGATATTTTTATTATTTTTTTTTTTTTTAATATTTTTTTTAATCAATTTGTTTTTGTCATATTTTCGAATGGTTTGTCAATTCGCGATTGTGAAGGCAGCATTACGTGGATTGCGTGTTATTTTTTTTTTTTTTTTTTTTTTTTTTTTTATCGTCGAACGGACCAGATTCACAACCGCCACATAATGAAATTGCGGAGATTGCAGGTGTTTTTTTTTTTTATTTTTATTTCGTGTGCATTCGTTTGTCCGGCGAAACATCCGATGGTCGGTTATCGACCATATTTGGAATTGGATGTTATCGACGAGGTGCGAGTGTGGATTATTTTTTTTTTTTTTTTTTTTATTCCGTAGGACAGACAGGATCATCAGGATCAGGAATGAAAGCGTTGGCGGTTTTCGTAAAGTGTTCATTCGTTTGAAAGTCGTGCGGCGAATCCAGGCGTAGGGCAAGCATGAAACAGAAAGTTCAAAGAAAGATCATGAACGACCATGAATTACATGCAGCGTAACCCAAGAAATACAACGTAATTGAAAAAGAAAAAAAAAGGAAAAAAAAAACCAAATCGCCAATCGATTCCTTCGAATATTTAAAAAAATAAAAAAAAACATCGCACGAATCAGCTAGAAAATTAATGGTAAATTATTTTTATGACGGTGAGGAAAAAAAGAGACAACAGGCGAAAGTATAGTTCTTTTTTTATGCAAACTTGTTGGGAGCACTTTTTAAAAATAATATATTTATATATCAATTAGAATCAGGTGGTTTGGTGTGGAAAAAAAAAAGTATTGCATTCACCGGCTGGTAGAGATTATTATTAAGCATTCTTCATTCTGACCATTTAATTCATTTATTTATCGAACAAAGCGAAGCAAAGAAATAAAATATAATTGCTTATACGTCTAAAGGATTACAATGTAAATAGTGGATACAAATGTTATTAATTAATGTAAACAGGGAAAAAAATAAAAATAAACAGCACACCAAAATTTGGGGTATCCTAAGATCATGCCTCATAAAGCGCTATAAAACAATAAATGAAACGTTTGTGGTTAATAATAATATAAATCGTGGAAAAAAAACATACAGTTAAAATGCGTAAGAAAGCGTTTTTTTTTTTTTTGCTTTTTTTAGAATACACAGTGAGAAAAAAAAACGCATTTTTTTTGTTTGTTTGTCACACAATCCTCGCTCACTTGGATATTTTGAAAGTAGCATAGGGCGATCTACGCTAGATTTCCAGTAGAATTTTCGTTCGTCCAATATCACAGCCAGTCCGGTGTACCCTTTTAAAAGCCTTGGATGCGGCAAAGCTGCAACAACTTACTTGCTATGCAGAGCGTAATAGCGACGAAAAAAGTGCAATGTTGACGTAATTTTCAGCACCTCGGTATAAAAAAAAATATATATATATATATATATTAACAGAAAAAAGAACTAAAATTAATTTTGTCAAAACTGAAGCTTCGTGTTGACACGGTGCATTTTTTTCGTACGCCTCCAACGCTCGTCGAGTGACTACGAAGAAAGATTTAGCTTGAAAAAAAAAAAAAAAGAAACAAAAAAAAATTCTAAAGTGCGAATAACGATATGCGCCTATTTGGCGGCTTTAAGCGTTTTATAAACTTTTTTTTCTTTCTTTTTGACGTAAATACAATGCACGTTTGCATATGTTTTCGTGCATATCTTTATTTTTATTTTTTTTTTAATTCTACAGCAAGATATACGGCTAAAGCTGATTGGGAAGAGGATAGATATTTGATTCGGGGGCTTTCAGCAGACAGGTTTTTTTCTTTTTTAGGTCCGTTCTTATTTTTTTTTTTTTCCTTTTCCGACCGCAGGTGAACCTTTGATGTATCGCACTTTTTCTTTTTTTTTTTCACAGTCGTTATAATCTCGGAGAATTTGATGAATAGGACGATGTGACTTGCAGTAGTTTCGTAGAACGAAAAACACGGATGTGGCGATTGCTTTGTGAATTTTTTTTTTTTTTTTTTTAATATATATATATACACATATATACGTGATGTATATGTATATATATAAATTGTATAAAAGGTTGAGAATAGGGCAGAATCTGCTAAACGCTTCTGTTGCCAGATTCCGTCCCTCCGTATTCCAGAATACCGCAACTTAAAGCGCTCGAAAGCATTGTAAGGATTTGAGGAGAAAAAAAAAAGAGTGAGAGAGCGATAGAGATATACAGTATTATATATTAAGAGAGAGATATATATATATATATATGTAGGAGTGCGAGGATTGCAGCAAACCATACCAGCCGAAAAAAAGGTCTCCCCGAGGCGTATAATGCGCGAGAGAGTTTTGGCTTCGTCGTCGTTTCATCTGATATTGAAAGCGGCTAAACATCTACGAAATTTTTCTTCAAGAGACTTTTTTTTTGTTTTAAATTAATTTCTTTTCCAAAGCTTCGCTCTTTGGTCGACGTACGAGAAAGATTAATAGTGAGCTTAAGGATTTTTAATGATAACCCTAAAAATTTAACTAGTATGATAAAAAAAAATTACACTCCAAAAAATTCGTACAGTAGAATTCATAATATAGAATGTTAGTTTTGTGCATACACGTAATAAAAATTAAATTGAAAATCGTGTTGATTTAACAACAAAAAAAAAAAATTCTGAGTAGATTTTTCTCTCGAACTTTTAATTCGTACGAACGATGAATTTTCGTTCTCTGATATCGTAGCTCACGATTTCTGATTCGTACGTAAACCGCTGTGAATAATGATCGATAGTAGGCTGACACGGCGACATAGTAAATTGAATAAATTCCAAGGAGTATAACGCAGCTGGGCTAGGATTGAGAAATGGTTCTTAAGGAGAGGAATTCATACGCGGGGGTGATAAATTGGCGTGATTTGCTTCGAGAGGTACTTTTTTTTCTTTTTTTTTTTTTTAAAGGGAAGTGTGAAACAACGCGCTGCAAGCACCAAGACGTAGTGTGTTTCAATAAAAAGAAAAAAAAAAGGACTATTTCGAAAATTTTGGGAAGCAGGAAGCGAGAGCCTATAAATATATAAATAAGAGGCTATGAGCAAATGGACGCAATATCGATTACACAAGTATGTATATATATATATAGTATAGTAAAAAAATATGTATATATATTTAAATATATACATATATTTAAAATTACGTGGGAGGTATTAGCCGACTTGGGAAAGATGTAAGGAATATATGGTGGAAAGTTTTTTTTTTTTTTTTTTTTTTTTTTTTTTTTTTTTTTTCTCGTCGTCGATAGATAGAGATGAAATAAGAAGAAGCATTAATAAAACAAATATTCATGCATTTCTCAAGCATTATTATTACAAATACTGGCTGACTCCTGACAAAAAAATTCCCCCCGCGAGCGTGCATGCGCAAAAACGCACTTCGACCACGAAGATTTTTTTCAATTTATTTTTTTCTTTTCATTCACTATTTCAATTGCTAAATTATCCGCTCGGTTTATCAATTCTTTTGCAATTCCGCAATGTGATAATAGAATTTTCTTTTTTTTTTTTCGGGCTCGTAGAATGCGCGTAATTTTGCATTTGCATTCCCGGGGTCACACGTAAATAGTGTAATTCGATATATAGGTACTATACATATGCGTGGATGTGTGTAAGTGTATATCCAACAATGTACATGAAGAATTAGAGACAGTACAGTACACAATAATAAATACTACCTGTATGCATGTATAAGTCGTTTACATCATAAAATGTTTGTTTGTATTTTTTTTTCTTTTTTTTTTTTAATGGTAATTTTTTTCTCATATATTTTCTCCTTGATAATCAAGACTCGTGTGTGTATATATTTATATATACTTCTCGGGCCCTCGTAATTTTTTTTCTTTCTTTCTATATATTTATAAGTAATTTAATAAAGTATGTTGTTTATTTTTCGTTGCACGCAACTTATATGCAACAATAATATTGCGCTGTATATATAGATTTATATATATATATATATATTGTATATATAAATGTAATATTATATTATATAAGTATATAATAAGTAGTGTAATTTTTCTTCTTTCAAATTTACTTGTTTTTTTTTTTCTTTTTTTTTATAACCTCTTTTTCTAAATAACGCGTTGGTGTTCGTGTTTTTTTTTTTTTTTTTTGTGTGTGCAGTTGTTTGAGTGTTAGTGCAAGGGAAGGCACTTCCGCTGTAATTCAACGGACTCGACACTCCAAGACCCATTTTTAATCGAGAGCCAAATAACAAATTTTACCTTCAAGTTACGAGCTTGGAATGTTGAAATTTAAAAAAAAAGGAAACTGAACAAATCGTGTAAATTAAAAAATCGGAAAATTGCGCGTTTTGTAGAAGAGAAGAAAAACATACGAATATAAGTCGTGTATATAAAATATATTGCGCAGATATATCGCTTCAATTCCTGGCCTTTTAAAATAACGAAAAAAAAAAAGCACAACATTTTTGGTATCCCTAATACATTTTTCTACAACTATTTTCGAGAAACATTATAATGACGAAAAAATACATTTAAAATAAATAACAAACGCGCAACAAGAATTATTTTTTTACAAAATTCTAAAGAACAATTGAAATAAAAAAAAGAAAGGAGATAAAACGTGAAATGAGGTCTTGGGCGCGAATCCGAAACAGCCACTATTATCTCGTTGATGTCAATTTTTTGTTTCATAATCGCAAAAATTTAATTGATCTTCCACTAGCATTTTCAAAAAGTGAACCCTAGAATACCGGTTTCGCAAGCTAGGCATAGCTGATCGAATATTCGTTCACATCAGAGAGAAAAAAAAATAATAAAAAATAAGATGAGTGTAATTGATAAGAATGAAAATAAAAAAATTAATTACAAGGAAGTATGTAAATTCCTTGGAATAGTAATCGAGACCGCAGTCTCGTCTAATTAATCTACACATGTATATTATTCACGTAAAATTATGGTTTTTTCTTGTGAGTGAATCTGTGTGTGTATGTGTGTGTGTGTGTGTGTGTGTGTGTGTGTATTATTTTGTTCTCATGTGCTTAGGGGCACTATGGTATACATACTATATACTATCACAATGGACGGCCCTCATACGTTCCCTGAGAGATCGAAAATGGTTCCAATTTGTGTATCGAATGACGCGTGAGTCTTCGATAAACATTTTCATGTACCGCGTTGAACGAAAAATCAGAAAAAAAAAAAAAAAAAAAAAAAAAAAAAACAGAAGAAAACAAAAATGTGGTACAAAAGATAGATTTGGTGATCTACCGATTATGCGCAATATACTTGGAAGACTGCACTATATATGCCCTTAAAACATAACTGACGACAAAATCCCCTTTTTTTTTCTTCATCTACCCTTATCTCTTTTTCTTTTTTGTTATCATTATTCTTTCTACTTCTCATTTACATTCTTTGTGCGTGTAGTATGCCGCGTTTTCTTCGTTGTGCCCGGAGGAGCCATTTTCAATCTCGGTGAGGATCAAAGGGCTAGAAGGATCAAGGACGTAGGCACGGGAGGGGGGGCCCCTCTTTGACTCTCCTATCTCTTTTCTCTCTTTACGTACAAGTCGAGAGCTTGCAAATTTACTTGACAAGGATTTTACGTTCATAGCATCTTCTTGTTTGCTTTACCAACGAATAATTCAGCTTGGCTCTCTCAATTCTACTGTTCTTAGTGACGAATTTTTAGTCGTAAGCTTGAGTTCCGAAGTTGACTCGCAACAACAAATGTGCAAATATCGTGTTTCAATAAAATTTCATCGAATTATTAAATATTCAATTTTGTAATTCGCGTCGAATATTCGTTTGTTTGAAAGTCTCGAGTTTGTCGAATAAATTAATTTCATTAATTTAAAAAAAAAAAAGAGGTTTTCAATTCAAATTACAAAAGTGGACAGGATTTTTAATCCAAAATTTAGCTTCTCTCTTTGCTCGAAAAGTCAAACTATTCAAATTAATTCGTATCATTAAAAATATTCAAGGTATTTAAAGACAAATTAATTATTCGAAATTTGCGAATATTCGCTAATCCCTAATTCACGAATTAAATTCCGACTTACGACTGCAAATTCGACACTTAGTTGACTTAACGAGGCCTTTATTACTGCGTCTAAAAAGAATTTAGGCCTTTCCAGAACCGCACCTACGCCATTAGACCCCCTTAGTGCCTCGATATATAAATAGCTCGACCGTCGTACACCTAAGTCCTAGCCTACCATCGTACAATGTTTCGCTAAAAAATTATCTACGTAACATCTACGTCGCGTCGTTTTATCCATGTGCCGGCGACGATGTATGTTTTATCGTTTTATTTTACTGTTTTTTTTTTCTTTCTTTTTTTTTTTTTTTCTCGATCTCTGGGGAAGGGGTGGATTATACGTGTCGTGTGTTTCGTGAATATAGTATATTAACTAGGGTATATTTATGTGTATATCCTTCTTGTATTCGCTACACGAGATATACGTGCATAATTCTCACCTACTTATATCACGTTTCTTTTTTTTTCGCATTCTTCGTTTTCATCCTCCTATCTTTATATTACATTATATATGTATATATAATTATATATATATACATATACACACATATATATATATATACACATATATATGTTATTATTATTATTTTTTTTTTTTCAATTCAAAAAGTGTTCAAATCACTGGCAAGTGTTTCTTCATTTCCTACTTTTACATCTAAATGTGTATGCGCTCGAATATAGAGTATAGAATATCGAATTAATATCGAATATAGAATATACATGCGCAACGAGGAATAAACACGACATTGATTTTTTTGTTTGTTTCTTTGTTTGTTTATCTTTCTTTCTATTAATATATATATATATATATATTTATATATATATATGGATCTCGTTATAATAATTCATCCACTCTGGAACTTTCTCTCCGTGTCTCTCGCGCTCGATCACTTTCGCAACTTCCCTTATTCGTATCCACATGTCTTGATTCCTTTTTTTTTTTTTGCTTTTTTTTTTGTTTTTTTTTTGTTATCGGAAGGATATAAACGCATAAAAATACATTACATTGATTATTTTTGCATTGGTTTGTTCGTATGTATTTTTTTCTTTTTCGTTTAGCTTTTTTTTTTTTTTTTTTTTTAAAGTCCTTATCCTTTCTCTTTCGTGTTTTGTGAGTTGGTGCGCTTCGCGGTACAATTCTCGAACTTATATCGATTACGTTCCGAGGGTGGAGATATACATTCCTTTGTGTGTGTCTGTGTAAGTGTGTGTGTGTGTGTGTGTGTGTGTGTTTTTTTCTTCTTTTTTCTTATATTAGAAATACGATTCGACACCCTTATCCGTACCTCGTCATCGATCTCTTTGAGATTTTAATGCGTTTCACGCATTTGCGCTTTTCTAGGTCCACGCACTTGTCGTTTTTTTTTTTTTTCTTTTTTTAAATGCACGAGCGAATACGATGATCGGTGACACACGATCAACGTTTTTTTTTTTTTTTTTTTTTTTTCAGGGCAATGAACTCTCCCGTATTGAATCTCACATTGAGTTTAAAAGGCCTTGTACAGTCGCGATTAATTCGTATAATACAATTATATAGGACAAAACTTAAAAAATAAGAACGTTTAACGAATAATTATTACGTCAAAAAAAAAAAAAAAAAAAAAAAAAAACAAAAAATTATTTACGCTTAATTAACGTGAGAAATAATTAATAAAAAATAATGCTCGCGGCAAAGCGTGCAACTATGGTGCGAGCCTCTCACGCTCTTGGGCAAGGTGTGCCTTAGGAAACATTGTTCAAATCGTCTACGTGGGAACTCGTAACACAATTAAAATATACGACAAAAAGAATTAAAATACAAATAAAAACAATTGTATACCAAGAGTGGTAAACAAAAAAAAAAAAATTGTGTCTAACGAGGAGTCGCGGTTTTACCGTTATATATAACAAACAAAATTCAGACACTAATAAACAAAATTTGTATCTCCTTCTTTTTTTTTTCTTTTTTTTTCTTTTTTTAATCCTCGCAAAAAGTTAATTGTATTATAACGAAGATTAGTTTAATTGATAAAAAATATATTGAAACATATCAACCGGTATCGATTTGTTGCATTTACCGAGTACCGGACATCGATTAACAACCACGAGTTGGGATAAAATTCATAAATATCAATTTCACAAGACACGATTTTCTTTTTTTTTTTTTTTTTAATTTATTTTGCATATATAAACGTATATATATGTATACTTAATGTATGCAAATCCGTGACACATCCGAGGTATCCGCGCGTATATTTTCCAGACAAAGAAAATGTGGAAAAAATCGAACTTTGCGCGTGTGGGCTTTTTCGATAGTCTCGAAGAGGAAACGGTTCAGTGGGGGATCGAGTCATTAAGGCACTGTTCACCGACAATGTCTGACTAGAAAATGAAACTATATATTTATGGAACTTTTGTTTTTTGTTTTTTTGTTCTTTTCTTCAATGTCGACCGACCTTGTTATCATTAAGGGGGAGCAACATTTTGCCGGCTCGGAACACAGCTGATTTTTTTTATTAATTCATTTTTTTCTTATGTAATTTATTATTTAAGGATTGCGAGAAGGATATGTTATTACGTATTCTTTGAGCTATGATTACATCATTGTTTTTAATGTTTCAATAAAAATTCGTGTAAGCATTGTTCAGAGTATGCTTAATAACACGTCCTTACCCGAGTCCTTGAATAATGAAAAAAGAAAAAAAAATTAGTAAAGACACAGCGATTTTTCGATCCATCAGAGTGATGTTCCTCCTTAAATCGTCAATGACCTAAAATTCCAGCATGGGAACCCTCAAGAATCAATGTTTTTTTCTTTGTTCAGGTGCGATTTATCCGTCTTCGTATAAAAAAAAATTACAGTTCCGGATTGATAAACCAGGTTGATTTCAGTATATAAATGGTCATTAACGAGATAGCGTTAGGCCAACCGATCAAACAACGCCCGAAAATGCGTCGCGAAAGAAAAAAATTTCCCGAGTTTACGTAGTTTTCATTTTCTTATACGGCGGCATCATGACCCCGCTGCTAGCGACTTGAGGTTGTGCGGCAATTGTCGCCGGATTTGCGGTCTGAAGTTGTGGCACACCTGCATTCGGTACCCCGGGGACACCGGCTACACCCGGCATACCGGCCATTCCTGGTAGAATGGCGTACGGATTTTGCATATACGGATTGGCTTGATGTACCGCGCCGCTCGGTATTCCGGGTAACGCGGTTTGCATGTAAGGCGACGGCAATAGTTGATGCTGTCTTATCAATGAGTAAGGATTGATTGGATTGGCTGTCGGTGGTCTTGGATAATGTAGCAAACCAGCTGGTAACTGTGACGCAAGCGCACCCGGAATACCAGCGAGATTTTGAATCATTTGCCTTGGAGCTGGATTACCGGCCATGCTCGCTTGTTGATTCATCGCAAGTGCTTGTTTATTTAGTGCCACACCGGTATAATTAAGTGCATTCAGTGGATTCATTCCGTATTGCTGAGAGGCTTGACTAAGTTTCATCGCCTTTGCGTAATTCTTTTGCGCGACTTCTTTGGCAATTGCCGCCGGATCCATGGAGAGACTAGGCGCCATGCCAAGTGTGTTTAGCACATTGAAATTTGCCATATTCGCCATTGTATAATGATTCGCCATTGTATTTACATTAGCCATGTTAGCCATCGAAGCCATCGACGTCATGTTTGCCATTGATGTTAGATTAACCACGCTTGGCATTGATGTTAGTCCCGCCATGGATGACATTGGGCTCATTGTCGGCGGCGCTGATAATGCCAATTGTCCAACTTGTGGCACTTGTGCGTGATTCAATTCGGGAGAGTTCTGCGCATTTTCGTTATCGTGATTAGCCGCAGCCGCTGCTGCGGCTATTGCTATTGCCTGTTGTTTATTATCGGCCCCTGAAGGCGGTGGCGGCGGAGGATTGTTTGGGTCAACGAGGACCCCATGGCCATTAGATTCGGCGACTGTTGACGTAGCTTGGGCCTGAATCGAATTTTGCGAGGACCCTAACGACTGGTTAGAGGTTTGGGGAAGGGGTGGTGTTCCAGCGTACTCACATGACACAGGCACGAAGGGCTGCTGAAGCTGCATTAACTGCTGATAGGTTGTCGCGCCGGTTGGTTGATAGACCGGCATACCGGATTTGTCACCAGCTGGACGCTTGTACGGTACCATTCCTGGGAATGCCTGAAATCAATGACAAATAGGATCATCAGTTTTACATTCATTTATCAAAAATAAGACGAGACTTGAAGCGACGATAGTTCTTACAAAAACAACAACAAAAAAAGTGTCACGGAAAGCAACAGTTTTATAAGTTTTTTCTTTTTGTTTTTCTGTGGGGAATTTATGTCTTATTTCATTATTTTCTTCTGACCAACTCCAGTGAAAATTATCGACTGCTTATGGTGGATCAGGGCGTCGGTCAATTGCAATAGTATCGAGATGAAAACGCGGAATATTTAATGTTGTTACTGATATGTATGCTTTTATGTGTCATGTGTTCGTTTGATCGGCACTTACAAAGTTTTCGTAGTAGAACGACCCGAATGACTTCGTGTCCATCTGCAACAAAGACAGGATAGGTTTCAACTAGTTTCGAGGATGAGGCAGACTTAGCATTTCTTTTTCTTGTTTTCAATTTGTCTTTCTGTTGTATTTTTATTTTATTTATATTTTTCAAAATTTTTTCGAGGGTCGAGGAGAGGAAGGAGTTTTGGGTTGTTAGTGTAAGTTGTGCCGATGACGCAGCTTGCAGCGACGTTCCCATACGACGAGGTTACCCTTGATGGAATCACTGTAAAACGTGACTCTAACACGTTGGAAATCATGTCAGCAAAAAAAAAAATAATACCATTATTACGAGATCAACCGGATTCCTGAGTCTACGAGTTCACAGCTCGTATTAACTCGCTCCTGGATAAGCGAAAAACGAAAAATAAACTCAATGCCAATCACTTCAACTACACGAATTAAGTCACGGGAATAGAACTGCTAATTATGACGCTTTTTAGAAATCAATGAATACAAGTTAAAACAAAAAAAAAAAGCCGATATATATATTTTTTTTTTATCTAACGAATAATCTTATTGGAAATTATTAGCGAATCCGGGAACGTTCCAATTCGTGTCTATAGGTGAAAATACGTTCGCCAATGCAAACTAAAAGATGTCAAAAACGATCTCGACCGGTGAGATAGCAAAATTAAAAAAAAAAAAAAAAGCAAAAAGGAAAAGCAGGCGACAGCTTAGACGAAACGAGTTGGTAGACGTACAAAAAAAAAAAAGCCAAAAGTAATAACAGAAAAAGTAATATACGTGAGATAATAAGAAAAGAACTGAATTATGACGATAAGCAGCTGCGCATGATGATTATTTATGAAAAAACTGTTCATTTTTGTATTTTTTTTTTTTTTTTTTTTTTTTTTTGGCGAGAGACTTGACAAGCGAAATTAAAAAAGTATGACTATCGAGAAATTTAATCAAAAGCTTATGCGAACATGATGCCAAAGCTTTAAAGCCGAAAATTGTCGAACGCGCCGTGTATTTATATAGGTCGTTTCATCTCCTATTAAAAAAAAAAGACTGTCAGAGCTTGTACCCGCGAGGACATCGTTACGAAAAATTCACATTCTAATTATTCTTCTGTTCTCTGTATGGTTTTATCTTGTTTTTTTTTCGAGCAAGCGAAATGGGAATCGCGAATCATCGAGAACGTTGTAAGTAAAAGAAAATTAAAAAAAAAGAAAAAAAGAAAACGAAATATGCAGAGCGAGTGTAGTGGTATAATAGTGATGTAAGCGATCTAATGGTGCTTATCGGCAATCTCGACGTGACTCTAACGACGTTTCGTGGCGAGTGAGAAACAGTAATGTAGAAATATAATAGTAAGATAAAAATAACGTCAAGGATCGAATCGTTTGAATCGCCGATTTTTCTTTTTTTTCTTTTCTCTCTTTCTTTTTCTTTTTTGGTTCTTTTCTTGCGTCGAGATTTTGTCTCGACGATAACAGGTGTTTATTATCTCGTGATCGCTCAGAGCATCGAGGAGATGACGTCGGTGTCGCACCATCACCTCCGGGTCGCGAAAGCACAACATGCATCATCGGCGCAAGCTCGGAATTACACAGATCCAATTTTAGCGGTCAGATCGTCGAGTCTCCTTCCTTATAGCTTGTTATTACCTTCTTTTTTCTTTTTTTTTATTTTTTTTTTTGCGTTAAACCGAGATAAAGAAGGAGTCCTTTGATCACGACTTTGGAAATTGGAATTAGACATTAGGATATCGTTGTATTTTCATCCATTGACTTTTTACGTTCATGACGAAGAATTTTAGTGTCAGGATGAAAATTCAAGCGTTCGATCGGTGGCACAATCGATCGATCGTGAACCGATCGCGATAAATCTCTGCGATTTTTTTTTTTCTTTTTCGTTTGTTTGCTCAAGGAACTGCCAGAGGGGTTTTACGGTTGTCCAAACACTTTGATTTACCATCTCGGTTCAATCTAAGTCTATTCTTTTTTTTTTTTTTTTTTCTAGTATTGGTGACAATGTCACTGAAATTTCGATACTGTAAAAAGATTTAAACCGAGCAGTGTATAAACGAGACTTCCGTAGGCGATCTATAAATACATTACGAGGCGTGTAAGCTCCGGGACGAACAACATTGCAAATTACGACAGAGAATAAGCAAAAGTAATTAAACAAAAAAGGATTTCACAGATCGTATAAAAAGAAATTTGGCCCATGATAAATTTATGTAGATTTATGAACATGATTCGTCTGAAGTTCAACAATTTAGACGATTCTGCATAGCAGCTACAATTCTCTTTCAATTCTTTATCAATTGGATCACTATAAATTTCGAAAAAAAATGTTAACCCTTCAAATGTGTGGCCACTCTGCCATGTTTTATATTTTAGATAAACCTTTTTTGCCTCCAGCAAGAACTACCATTCGATTTTTTAAAGTTCAACTGCAGTAAAAAATGATCCTAAGAGCTGAACTTAAGAAGACTCATATCTATGTTCTAAATAGATCTATAAATTTTCCAATGATGAATGTACGTAAAGTAACGATAAGGAAACAATGGATGCGAAGCTACCGAAGCCAGAAACGATTTTTGTATGATCTTTGAATTTTTCATTGTAGAGAAAATAAAAAATAACCACTTGTGTTCTCTTTGTGATACCATAAAAAAATAAAACGTTTACCGGAAGAGATGAAAAAAATCCCTGTGATATTCTGTTAACTAAATACAAAATTGCACTGAGAGTAACTTTGATTAAAAAAAAAATTTTTTAATTTAAAAAATGCTGACAGGAGCTAGAGCTCTAAGCGCGCTCGGCAGTGTATTTACAATCGCAGTAACTATCATGTAACTTAAAGATATGACTACTCCAGACTCATAGCGACTGGTTTCGAGAGAAAAAAAAAATCAACTTATTTCGATCTTTTTTTCTTATCAATCTTCATAGACGAATAAAATAGTGTACAAATTTTTTTGGAGACCAGTCGCTAAACGAGTTTAGCTACAAAAAGGAAGGTGTACATCATGCATAAGCCGTGGTACCATTAGCAGATCATCATTGGTGTCGCGCATCCGCTTCTTTCCGAGCTCGATACTCGCCATACTCGCGTTCTGTAGTCCTCCGGGTACAGCCGATGCCGGCACTCCTGACATTCCACCAGCCATTGCGCCCATTCCCGGCACGTTCGTCGGCAACGATGCCGTCTGCTTATCCGATCGCATGCCATCATTTTTTTATTTTTATTTTTTTTTTTTCATTTTCGGTTTTTCGTATCCGTACGATTCCGTCCGGTAAGTGAAGATCATTTTGTGCAGCCAGCATTAACATCGATGATGGTTTTTTTTTTTGCGTGGTTCGCATATATATATATTTTTTTTTTTTTTTGGCGGGCGGTGATCGGTCAGTCGTGCGTTCGGGACAGTTTCGTCGGCAATTCGGCAGGCGTTAATTGGCGGGTAGCGAAGCAGCACGGAGATTGTTTTGGAATCAGCAAGCATGAAGCATCGTCAGCGAGAGGGCAAGATAAAAATCAAAAAAAGAAAATAAGACCAGTTGAGGCTAGGCAGACAGTCGGCAAGTATAGTCGATATATAATAATAATAATAATAATAATAATAATAATGATAATAATAATAATAACAATAATAATAATAATACATAATAAACATCGATAAACATAATTAGGTTTATTCACCAATCGAGATTTTAATACGTAAATGGTTACTATCGGATGATGTTAGCAATCAAAAGATAGACAGATATATCGTCAACGTAGTGTTTTATAACAAAAATATTTGTTAATATTTAATTTAATAACGATGGCTCCGGTGGACTGCGAGAAAAGAAAAATTTATTTGAGGCGAATGTGCAGCGAACTTCTTGATATTTTTTCTTTTTAATGCTGAAATTTAATTATCTGCTGTGTCGTGAGAATCGTCGAATATGAAAATGAGTTTTTTTTTTTTTTATTAAATAATATTTAAAAAAATGTATTTCACATAAACACAAGAGATAAATTGAGTTGATTGCGTGTCAATCTTGTTGAGGGCTTCCATCGTCAACTGCGTCTGGATTTTCCGATTCCGGAGCTGCAGACAGATCTGCAATCGGCATATATATATATATATATACATTGTACATAAATTGCATATAGAGATACGAAGTGGAAATTAAATGTTGTAATTAAATGCTGCGATCTCCATCGTTATCTTCGTTGGATTCTCTCTTTTTCTTGTGGTCAATTGTTTCAATGATGTTTCCATCTACGAGGCATGTAAAGTAAGAAAGACGAAGAGATAAAAATAAAAATTTGTTGCATAAAATGAAACGGCTTTCCATTGCTCGAGCTCTCCTGCAAAAAAATGGATTACTAAAAATAAAGAGATAATATTTTCGTCCATTAATTATTGGATAAATCACAAATAAAATATTTGCGATTTATTTTCTCGTTTCGCTGTCGATATTCCCGGCATCCGCTGTCGTCAATTGTACGTGTATTTAAATGTCTCAGTCGCTCGGTGATAAAAAAGAATAAAAATAGTAGTCCGTGTAATTAAATTATTTTTTTTTTTGTTTTTTTTTTGGAGTCAGTCCTTTTCGAATGAGTGTCGAAGAGTGTGAAAATCATTGGTTTATGTTTACGTTGAGTCGTGAATTGCGTTTTGTGCTCTGAATGTTTTTGTGTGTTGGGACAATAGGTGTTAATTTGATTGGGATTTTTTTTTTTTTTTTTTTTTTTCCGTGTCTTACACTTGACAAACATCCATTAATGGTGTCGCAACACCAAAGAGTGCATGTAATAAAATCTGAAATCTTCAGTCGAATGCACATGAAAAATCGGTGTATTCGGAATGATATATTTCGAAAACCCGAAATAATTTCGACATAACATGATATGATCCTCACTCGGTGTGATTAGAAAAGAAAAAAGAAGAAGAAAAAAAAAGTAGCTTTCGTGGGTGTCAATAGATCTACGACATTTGTATATTATACGTAAATATATTTATATATATTATAAATGTGATATACGCGATGCACCCTTCGGCGATTGTAAACCATTTTGTAGAGAATGAGACTTCCCTGCCAACAAGCTGGTCTGCCGGAATCCGTGCGTGAATTCTTCTCACGGGTGTCCGGGGTGTTGCGTGGTCTCATCCGTGACGATGTCGCTGAAAATCTGTCTGCTTTCTTTTTTTTTTTTTGTTACCCCTTTTTTTTTTTTTTTTTGTTCAATTGCTTCCCCCGGTGTCGCTGCGATCGAGTATAATAACGATCGAGAGAGGACGAAAGTGCGAGAGATCGAACAGAATAATCACGTATCAAAGATGAAATTTTATTTTATTTTCATCTGATCCTGATGCGAATAATTCGTGAGGTTTTTTTTTTTTTTTTGTTATTTTCTCAATGAAAAATCGATGAAAGAGGACGAACTTTATGTATCGAAATTATAGACTTTTTTTTATTGATTCAATCATGTTGAATCTGAAGATCATTGAGTAGATTAAATAGAATGTAAACACGCTGGCTCAAAAATGGAAAATTATTTTTTTTTTATCTGAACAAATCCCTGAATAATTCACAAGACGAGAATTTGTCTAGTTTCTCCAAAGAAAAATTATGATGAAATAAAACGAGTTATCGACTCTTGATCGAGCGGCGAAATTCGTGAGGACATCGAATAGAATTTCTGCCACGTATAAAAAAAAACGAAAAATTGGATACTCAATTATTTTCATCTAAACAAATTCCTGAATAATTCGTGAGACGAGAATTCGTTAATTTTCCCCCAAAAGCAAATAATCACAACTGTGACGAAAGAAGACGATTTTTTGAATATCGAAAATGTTGGAAATACTTCTTATTGACTGGTTGATCAACCACCGTTGACACATACAGCTTGTGTGTTGAATCTTGAGAGATTCGCAAGCGTTATTAATTATAGTAGCAATTCCAGAGACTATTCACAGTATTGAAGACAGTCGAAGGGATGCTTTTTTTTTTTGTCCGTTGTACAGAAAACCACCTCGAGCTTCTTCGTTTTCGATGTTCCAACGACGGGCTACATTGACGAAACGATACACATATGACACAGGAAGTCCCTCGCGAGAAAACCGCTCGCGTCATTTTATCTTTTTGTTTTTTTTTTTTTGTTCCGGAGACCCTCCATTCATTTTCAATTAAAATTGTCCATTTGTTTCGATATCTTCGGTTCGCGTCGCGTTGCGCATCGTGTGTAGGCATATTTTTGTGTAGGGCAGCAAACAGCAGCGGGGTTGATAGCCGGGGTTCGTGCAGCACAGCTTGTCAGCAGGGTTGTGTTCGTTGTGTCATTCATGAGAGGTAATTCACTACGTTTTCTTATATACAATTTTTTTGATTTTTTTTTTTTTTAAATCGATCCTAAGCTCAGCCTCAAAATTCGAACTACGTAAGAATACTAAAAAAAGGTGGCTAATCCCTTTTTTTTTTTTCAAAACTAAAATTTGACGAAATAGGTGTTTGGCCTAATTGCTACAGAATGAATTTAATGTCTATTTAAGCGAGGAACGAAAAGACAAAGAATAACTTGAAAATCGTGAAACGTGTTCGAGTGAAGAGGCTAAGCGTTTGGATTCTCTCGCCTCGAGATTAACGTATTCAATTTATGATCTAGGTAATCGATCAGGTGATTTGGTGTATTTGGCAACTAGGTATAATAAATTTGCACCTGGATAGCTGCGATAGGCTGCTAGAAAGAGAGAAAATAGAACAGTGGTGTCGGTGAATGATAAAAAACGATCTTTGGATAATCTACTACTCGCTAACAAAACTACAGTCATGGCTGAACGTCAAACAGGATAGATAGATATGGACGAACACAAAAGCAACAAACTGGGCTACCGGAAGGTGAGTATCGTTTTTTTTTTTTTTTTTTTTTTTTTTTTTTCAATGAGTCGTTTCAGAGTATATTTATCGAACAACATTGAATTGAGGTACGTATTTAGGATCTATACGAGTTACATTATCGTTGGATCGATTTTTGTTGTCATTGTCAATTCAAATTGAAAGCATTAAATCGATTCTCACGTCCCGGTTAATGTTTTTCATCACGAGCATGACCACTGCGCGACGTTTTTCCAATTTTAACAGCGGACAATAAATTTAAAAAGAAATAAAAATAAAATAAAAACGTAATCGGCCACCCAAGCTATACAAGTGTGAATAGTACAAATCGCGTGCCTCCTCGTGGAATTACAGTATGCCTAATCAAATTTCAAATATCTTCTTTTTTTTTTTTTGTGTGCTTGTACACAATTTTTGGTGTGTTTGAGATCGGATTAAGAGGCAGATAGTGCGAGAATATCAGTAATATGTATAATTTATATGGATTGGCGAAAGGCGACGCAGCGGCCGAAGCTTCTTCGACGCTTAACCCAGCAAACTATAGGACAAAGTTGATAGATTAAAGAAAGAAGAAAACAGGGAATATGGATGTTTAGGACGAAAACTCGGTACCAAATTCATCAAAGAATATTTTTCGAGTAAATCAACTAATCGTTCTTTGCAACAAAAAGAATTGAACAAAAGTAGAAAACAGCTTGTAAAAAAAATGGCTCTAGAATGAAAATTTCTTTGATACAAAAATTCTCCACCAAAAGAAAGTAACATAAATGGTGACATTTTCCATTACGCAAATAAAATAAAAAGAATCAGTTTAAGTTCTTCTTTAGGATTCAAAATTGCGAATCGATACGTTCGATTGTTGGTCAAAAAAAAAAAAAAGAAAAGGTTTCTCGGTTTTCAGATATTTGGTTAAGTAGACTTTGGGGAGATTAAAGATATGAGGGAGTGAAAGAAATCAAACAAGAAGAGAGAAAAAACAAAAAACGAAGAGGAAAAGAAGAAGAAAAAGAGTGACAGACAGAGAGAGAATGCATTACCGCAATGCTAGCCCGAGATTGTGCGGCCTTAATGTGGGCTTGAAGGTGCAGAGGGGGGTGGAAATAGCGGCAGGGGTCCCGATTGCATCGGCCCTTGACAGCGTCCATGCAGACCGTCACAGAACCGTCCTCGTTCGCCTGCACCGTCTCGAGGGGGTGCGCAAACCGGCAGTCCGTCTCGCCGCGTTTGCACGCCCCACGTTGAAACTCGCGACATACCTACAGCAAGAGCGAACACGCATGGCATAGCACTCTATCTATGGAGGGCAAGGGTTGATGGTATACATGGAGGCCGGTAGATGATAAATAAGGTCTTAGGTTTTAACGGGCTCTGGAAAAATACGCTAATCATGAGAGGCTCTATAGAATATTTAAAAAAAAATATATATATATATGACAAAAAATTCATATTTCACTCGATGCAACATTTTGGATAAAAAATGATTTGGTTTTATCGAAATTCGAGTGATTGCATAAGATAACGAAGAGATTAATATCTTCGTTACGTTTTGTTTATTTACCTTGTAATTGATTTTTGAATTTATTTTTCAATGAAACTGATCAGTACTGTAGATAAGTGCGTACATTAAGGGATCTGATTGAGCTTAAAATCATGAAAATTAAATGGCGCAATATTGTGTATATAAAAAGGTTTACATTGATAAAAATTATTATTTTTCAAACGCAAAAAAAATGAAACATTTTTGTGAGTGCATTTTTTTTTCTAGCTAGTTCATTGATGCAAATGTCTATTTTACTCCGAAATAAAAAAATGTCTATAGTCAGACTGGACAGAAGAGATTTCCTACAACGAGAATTATATTTACAAAATCAATTTGATTTATCGTTGGAAAATATTAAAAAATGTTGCTTCGATGAATTTTGATTAAAAAACGAAAATTCCAATTACATATATTTTACATTTTTGTAGAAGTTATTTTTATCAAGGTAAAAGCTTTTCTTCGTACTGTACGATTTTATTTTCATGATTTTTAGGTAACTCTCTCTCTTTTTTTTTTACACACCTTGTATGTAATAAAGAAAGTAAGAAACAACGTGATCTCTGAATGAGAAATCCGTAATCAATTTTACCATTACAACAAAAAGTGATCTATAATAATGTGCGATTTATTTACATATTAAATAAACGGGGGGGGGGGTTTGATAACGACGACATGAAAAATTACTTGACTAAAGGGTGTTGGGGGTGGTTGTTTTGGCTGTTTGCGGTCATGGATTTAATAAAGGGGGGGGGGTAAACATCGGTAGTAGTCTACTTTAGGCAAGGACAGTCGAATCCGAACCGTGGATATTGTTCCATTTGCAAGTACCAAACAACTCAGAAGCCTAATGATTTTTGTTGTTGTTGCTGTTGTTGTTGATTTGTGGGGAAGTAATTATTCAGAAGCATATATTCTTATCTTAACGAGACAGATCGAGGATTAAGCGTGTGGAAAGAAAAGAATAAGCTGAGCAATATCCACGGTGCAAACAACAAATGGCTGCTGTAGAGACTATAATGCTAGGCGAGTGTTTTATTAGCGGCGGCAGCTCATACCGATGTATGTAATTACTGCCACGGTGTATATACTGTAAATACCTTGCTGGGATAGTCTATACAGTATTATTTAATTATTTTCTTTTTTTTTTTTACTTTTGTTTACGCAGGGAATACAAATATTACAGAGAAACGTACACATCGTGGGTTGGGGGAGCTTTTGGACTAATTAAGAAACTCGAGATGTGATAGAATGATCAAAAGTGAGTATATATATATATAAATATTTATATGTATATATATATATGTATATCACAGTGATTGACAATGAGTGTGAGAGGGAATAGAAAGGGCAGCTGTTGGGTTGTTCGCGATTGTGGTTGTTGTGTTTTTTCTTTTTTTTTTCTTTTTTTTTTTTTTAGTGTGGAGAACTTGAACCTGATTGTTCGATAGAAGACAAAAAATTGGCCCTTTTTCTCGTGGTTTTTTGGGACACGCATGTTCTTAATAATTACACGCTTCGCTTTCTATACAGTTACGAAAAACTTGATCCAAACAAAATTGGCACACTTTTTTCTTTTTTTTTCGTCATTACAACTGCAGCTTTCCTGTTGAAAAAAAATGTATATATATATATATATATCTAGACCATTCGTCTTCAGATTCTTTTTTCTCCACGTTCCACAGTCACTGAATACTGTGCGATCGAAGTTTACACTCGAACGATCCATCTAGCTTTTTTCTTTGTGTGTTTGCAAAAGCTTGCAACACAGAAATATTGACAATACTACGTTTGTCTATAACAGTACACAGCAAAGAAATTTTGTTGAAAAGTCGATTGCCAGTTTTTTTAAATTAAAAATAGACCGTTGTGTTAATTTGACAGATTTTTTTTTTTTTTTTAAGAAATGTATTTTTTAAATGACGGAAATATTTTTGTAAATTTGGCAAGCATATTTTTTTTTTTTAGAAGCGATACCACAAAAAATGTCAAATTAAAAAAAATGTTTGCGTTAAATCAAAAAGAAAACTTTAAAAAAAATAATTTTGTTACTTTACTTTTTTTTCTAATACAAAATGACAAATATTTTCGTCCAAAAATAACAAAATCAAAAAGAAAAATGTCACTTTCTTTTCATGTGATTTAAATATTTCTTAAAATGTAAATACAAAATATGCTATTTAAAAAAAAAAAAAAAAATAGTGCCAAGTTAACACAAAGATTCTACGTCCGTTTGTGGACGTAATATTTCACTCAAAACTGTACCAAATATTCAATTGAAATTTAAATACTCTGTACATATATAGTTATAAACTAACCTACACAAACGGGGACTTTGAATATTTTCTACCCTATAACGCAATCATATATAGTTACTACAATTATGATGCAAATTAGTCGTGTTAATGCTGAGTTACGAGTTTTAGCCATAGTGAGAGACAAAGCGGTACACATGTATTACATAGTAAATTAAGCCTACGCGTCTTGGGAGCCTTTGGGTTTAAACCACGCTAATCGAGCCCGCGATCCAAGCCTATATATTCGTCTTCGAGAATGGTACTTATACACACTCGCTTTGATATACATATACATACATACATATATATATATATATTGCCTATACAGAATATTGGAGTGCACACGCATGAACATAGACCGCACAAGCGCATCGACAATATATATTAGGGTGTTTCACAAATTTTCGAAAATTCAACGAAAAATTGAGTTAAAAATTAATAAAAAAATTAAATTTCGTCTGCCACTCCCAACCCCGAACCTGCTACGAAATTTTAATTTTTTATTCATTTTTAACAACATTTTTTGACGAATTTTCAAAAATTTGTGAAACACCCTAATATTTATATATATGTATATAATTGTATATATAGTTTACGCGAAAGCACATTCGCACTTACAACCAAAATCCACGCGGGACACAGCGCACACCATTTATATATATATATACATATACATATATATATAAGCGATATATCATAATATGTCGATGACGACGACGACGACGACGACGACGATATATGCACACACAGGTAAGCAGCGTAATTGTTTTTTTTTTTTTTAAATATACCTTAGCCAGAGTGTTCAGGCAGTTCATAGACGCGTGCACGCGATACTTGGACCAGAAATTTTAATCAAGAACAATGGAATTGGACAATCTTTGAGCCAGATCAAAGTCATAATTTATGTAAATTAAAAGGGAGCCGAAACACCAAAAAAAAAAAAAAAAACAGATTCGTTTATTTATTCTGTAAAATTAACTGGTATTAAAGCAGGTGAAATTGAATTTTTAAAAAAATATATATAATATTCAATTTTCAGTCGACAGCTTTGAAAATCCTCAACAAAAATGTCTCGGTTGTCCGAATTTCTTTCGACCATTAGAGCGATATCACCTTAGTTTCTTTTTCCCAACCAATTGGTTTAGAGCTAATGACGAAGCTTCATTTGTCTGGACACTAATAGGAGCAATAAAGCTCCATCGTTCAACTATACATTTTCAGCAATAATTTAAGAAAAAATTATGAAAATTAATGATTTTTTTGTTGGCACACACATGAAACGTCACGAAAAACTGCGATGCAAAGTGATTCGGTTGTGTTTTATTGAATTATTTACATTTGATCAAGATTTTTGGCTTAGATGGTCAGAAACTGGTACATCAACCTTCAGACAAAAATTCTTCATTTCAATTCTCAATAAACAGTCATTGTTAATCACATTTCATTTAACATTTGATAGTTAAAGAATATATTAAACAAATCTTTTTCTTTATCTGGCTTCCTTAATGATCAATTCTCGTTGACACATTTTTTTTTTTTTTTTTCAGGATTGTGAACAAAAGTTACATTGTCGCACCCACTGTTCTTTTACTCGCATATTGGGATTAAAGATAGATCGGGATAGAGAAAGATAATAGTGACAAGAAATATTGGCTTGCTCGAGAGAAAGGAATGCACATCAGTTGGTATTTTGTGCTTACAGGTGTGTCTGGTGTTTTTTTTTGGTAATTTGTACGTGCTGTTGTGTCGTTAGCATATAGAAAAACAACGTACATGTATATATTATGCTTCATGCGAGGGGGTTGTTGTTGTTTTTTTTTTCGCACGTTTTGTGACATCATGTCATATTCGTGTGCTTGTAACTATCCGACTGTTATGACGTTCATTCCACATACACTTTATGTTTTTTTTTCCTCTTCTATTCGACGATGTGTTGGACGCTCTTTTTTTTTATCCTCTCGCTCGGGGTGATCTCGCGACAGAGCAGATAAAGGGAAGGTAGGAATTGTTGGCGAGTATTAAGTAGTAGCAGTAATAGTAGTAAGAGTGATAAACCATGTTTTACTCATTTAATTATGTAGCTGTGCTTGTGCTGTATGGATTAGTGCATTTATGCATTATTTATTTTCTCTTTTGTCACGCTTATTTGTTATACTACAGTGTGAACGTGTGTTTATTGAAGAGAGAAAGAGAGAGAGAGAGAGGGGAGAGTGAGAGAGAAAGAAAGAGAGATGAAGATATTGTTGAATAAATTGTCTGTGTCTAAATTTTTTTTTCCTAACACAATGTTTTATGTATTCTGAAGTTTACTCTCATGTTTGGTGAACAAGTGTGTTTGCATGTGTGTGTGTGTATGTTTTTTTCAATTTGTTTAAATATCTTCACGATTGTTCAGTACAGGTGTAATAATTGTTGGTTAACCGTCCTTATACATTCCGATAAAAAAAAACTGAAAGAAACGAGCAGTCCAAAAAAGTTTCTACGCACAACAAACATTGAGAACGATGCTATATATGATCCGAACAAAAGCCAAACTCGAAAGTATCATGGTAAATTGTTTTTTTTTTTTTTTATATTGAAAAATCTTTCGAGTTGGCCTGTTCGGGCGAATTAGCGCACACGTGATCGAATAAACAGAAAGAATTTCTATCGATACAATAGTATGCTGAAAAAATATAAGATAAATCAAAATATAAACATTACATTTGAAACAACGAAAACATCGAAAATTGGTGTAGTATTGAAAAAAAAAACGACAAATCGAAGGTGCATCAGTTTTTTTTTTTTTTTTTTTTTTTGGTGATGAAACCTCGATTGTAAAGCTCTAATTTTTGGTTAGCGTTCTAACACCCACGCTATCTTGTATTCCATGTATATATGCGTGTTTCTTTTTTTGTTGGCTCTATATCAGTGTATGATTTCTAAAAAAAAATAAAGCTCAGTTGCATAGAAAATATATATTTTTTATAAATATATGTACGTATATATACACCGTATACATATTTCGTAAGAGTCACATGCGTTTTTTTTTTTGCGTACAAAGCCCCTCCTCCTAGCTGTAAAATAAAGTTCCGGGTGAAACCGTATCAAAGATTATTTGCATTAGTCGGATACTGTGATTAGACAGAGAGGGAGAAGGGACGTAAAGAGAAACAAAATAGAAACAAAAATGAGAGAGATACTTATAAAACTGTTACTCGTGTGATTTTTGCGCCAACGATAAAACGAATTCGCAAATTGAATTCACGAAGAAAAATAAATAAAATAAATAAAGCCATAAAGACCGTTAGTCTGTGTGCAAATTAACGGCGTTACAAATGCTTCGACGCAAGATTTCGTAATTCACGAACTTGTAAATCAGTGAAGCATTCGCAACGTCGTGACGCTTTTTTTTTTTCTTTGCCTACACGAGCATAATATCATTTTCGCTACGAGTGTCGTACATTATAATGTACATCGAAAAACAAAAAAACAAAAAAAATCAAAGTGTACCTAAGATAAATCAGAGTATGACAATTTATCGTAGCAATAACAAAATTATTGGCAAGGGAAAGAAAATTGATTCCAAAAATTGGCAATTGTGGCGTGAAAGATTTAATAAAAATAATTGCATACACTAATTGCAATACTCTGATTATTCGCCTTTCTTTCTAATGCATCTCAATCGACCAATAATTATATTTTTAGCGATTAAAATGAATTCGTATTTTATACGTTTACAAATATCTGGAGAATTTGGTCGTTAAAGATTCAATAATGTCAAAAATTGGCGAATAAAAAAATAAAAACAGGCAGCAAGCATTTATGTTTTTTTTTCCTTTCTTTCTTAAACACCGATTTATTTTGAAAAAAAAATATATATATTTCGAGCGAGTGTATAGCTTTATTTCATCGGTTTGTTACGAGGATCGGATTTGTATTGGAAGGTGGACAGCGTTGGGCTGGGAAATTTCGGGTAAATTGGTAGGAAGCATTTTGCGTTTTGACATCTAAACGGAATATGGGATTCGACACCATATAATACTACTACGCGGATGAATTGGTGCCTCTGTTTCGGTTGCCTTGAATTCTATTACATATTCGAGTGATTCACCATTTGGCGATGTGATTGTGGGCTGACACTTTCGTCCAATCAAGAGACAATTTATCGAAGAGACTGTAAAATATCAGTTGGACACATCTTTGCCAAATTGACGGTTTTTAAAAAAAATCTTTGAAAATGATTTTTTTTGGGATTATCGAACAGAGTCACCAGAGCGATCCATCAAAATACGTAAATATTAATGAACGCACAAGTTCATATATCAAATCGAATATAACGATTACAAATATATTGTCCAACGAGTACGAACGTATTTAAAATCAATTGTAAAACAAGAAGAAAAAAAAAACAAATTTTTTTTTGTTCGTTCTCAACACCAGCGAATTTCAGTGAGAGACAGTCATCGTTAATGACTGCAGAGCGATTAAATTAATCCAAAGAAATACAAACGAACGAAAAAAGAAACAAAAAAAAAATATAAATACGTAAAATGAATTTCCAAATTTGAAAAAGAGACAACGAAAAAAAAAAAAAGATTTGAGTCTCGAGAAATGTATAACGTTAGAAGTAATTAAAAAAAAAAAAAAAATTAGAAAAAAAAAATAATTGAAAAGATATGCAATAAAGTCTATGCAGGTGGTTTAGTTTGAATTATATTTGTTTTTATTTGAATTCCATCATCAAAAGTTTTCGCGTGACCCGGACTTAATGCAAGTCATCGCAGTACATCATCACAAGTAGGTATTATTATGATTACTGTTTATTAATCATCGTTATTGTTATTATTTTACTCAATAGTATAATTATTAATATCATAAAACCAATTCGTGATTAGTTAAACAGTCGATCTATCAAATATCTCAGAACCCTTCCTTACATCTGCAATACGTGGGGTTAATTATACGTAAGTAATATCCAATTAACAATATCACATTGTGTATACTTTTTTCTTTTCTTTTTTTTTTATCTTCTCATCGTTCGTTCTTTCTTTCGTTTTTTTTTGTTTTCTTTTTTTTGGTTCATGAGTTATCATTCTTTTTATTTTTTATTTACCTCGATCGATTCTCGATTGAATCTCACGATTCGCTCGTGCACTATATACCGCGGGTGGTGATTAAATAAACGATTCAAGACGTTTCTGCGATTCGGGTACGTGGGATACATGTGACAAACAAAGGTTTGTAAAGGTAGAAAAGGTGAGGGAAACATATTTTTTGTTTGTTTTTTTTTTCGTTTTTTTTTTTTTCGGAACTAGAGGGACCGGGATTAAAAGGATCACTGAACGATAAATAGAGAGTGACACATCTCGTGGAAATCCGGAAGCAAATTTCGAAAATCGATTTAACAAACATACGACAAATTTCCTCTCGGGGAATAATCTACTCGAAAAAATTGAGAAAACAAAATTAACAAACCCAAAGAAAAAAAAAGCCAACTCAATTTCGGGTGACACGCATTTAAAAAAAAACAGAAAAAAAAGAAAACGTTCACTTTCTCAAAAGAAGAAATTGGCTTTTAACACCAGATTGGCAATATTACAAATTCAACGAATATAACAATTAATAGTCATCTCATAAAAATTTCGATGCTCGCGTCCGTTAGAAAAACCTTTTTATTTTTTTATCTTTTTTTTTTTTCATTTTTATTTTTGCTCATGAAACTTCTTTCTTTCGATCTTTGCTACCGGTCTTGTAGTGATACAAAATACAATCAATCAATTTGTTAACCTACCTACTATATACATATGACATATGTCGTTATGTGCGTATGCATGTATTACACTCGGACTCGCGCATGCAAGTCACATTCCGCAATAATATACTATATGAACCTGCATACGTACATATTTGTACACATATATGTATATCTCTATAGTCGTTATAATTCCGTACAATAATCAAACGTGCAATCCATGTATAATGAAGAATTCATTGGTAATAGTATAATGATAATAATGGCAATAATAATAATAAAAATAACAATAATAATAATAATAATAATAATAATAATAATGACAATAATAATCATAATAATTAATATTGATATGCTATCGACAGACAAATAGAAGTTTGGGGAATAGAGATAAAACCGGATAAAAAATCAAAAATACAACAGATAACCGTAAAAATTTCGGACGATACATCCAAATATGATTTTTTTTTTTTTTTCACATCAATGTTACGTTTTATTTTGAATAAATCGGATGCATGAATTTGGGATACTTTTGTTTCGTTGTGTATCTTTTTTTAAATCGTTATCTCTTTATATTTTTCCTTCTCATTCCGATTTATCTCGGTGGTAGGTTTTTTCTTTTTTTTTTTTTTTTTACAGGCTGTCCGGGATTTTCGGGGGTGGGGGGCAGGGGGATGAAAAGTTTTCGCTCACGTTCCTTCGTCTAATATTTCCCGTGTTTCTCAACAAGTCAGATTCGTGAGGAAATAGTTTGAAAAGTACACGTTTGAGGGTGGGGGCAGTTAAGAAGAGGGGGGAGGGGGTGTGAAAGGGGTGCCCGAGGAGAGGGAAGGAACGGTAGGAAAAGTTTCGTTGATCGCATAAAAAGTCGCAGGATCGACAGGTGTGGTTACCGTGGCATATCGTTCACGGATTCACTGAAACAGCTCTCGGAGCTCCCTAAACCTTTTATCTAACGAAAAATTTGCCTGACGGTAAAAAGATACGTTAGAACGCCGTTGATACGAGGTGTGCGAATTGCGTCATTATTCTGTTTTTCAATTTTTTCTTTTCTTTTCTTCCTGAACTTCTTTTTCTAATCGTCTGACCGATTTTGCATTTCAAACATTCCTTTCTTCGTTGTACCTATGTCGAGTACACTTTTTTTTTTCTCTCTCTTCAAACTGTCTCAAACTATAAAATAATCTTATACGCCGGTACGTTCTACGAATTGTATTGTTTTTTTTTGTTTTTTTTTTTGGTTTTTTTTTTCGTATTCATATATATTTTTTGTTCGTTTCTTGTATTTTTTTTTTTTTTTTCGTTATTCGCTACGAGACGTATCTAAATATAGAGTTATAGCACGATTCGTTAATTGGTGCGACATTCGAGTATCGCGGCGATACCGTACTATCGGAATACGACTATATATATGTATATATGTATATATAGTAGGGTGACAATTTTTTTTTATCCGTTCTTTAAATTTTTAGTCTAATCTCAGAATTCTATTGTTCGTGGTCGTGGATTTTTGCTTTAAGCCAAATATGATTAAATTTTAATTAAATAAATGTTGCAATAATATATTTTATTTTCATTGTAATATACTTTAGATAAAATAATCAGCCTGACGATCAAAAATTAACTTTGTACCATTTTCCAAAATGTACCAAATTGGTTTTGGAACGACAAATCTTTCTATAGAAAGCCTCTGACTACTTTTAGTATAACAGTTTTCATTTGAAGATGTTTCGCAGAAGTTACAAGGAAATTTAATTAAAAAAAGGAAAATGATTGCAGCGAAAAATTTACCACAAAAAGTGGACATTTTTCCTGAGAAAGATTTTTAAACAGAAAATTCCTCTACACAGGCCGGTCAGAACCTTTTTACAAATGTTCTTGCAAAACCTATCTGGTGTGAAATTGCTACAGCAATTAACTTTCACTATTTTTAGGTGACTCAATACCTTCCAAGACTTAAAATATTTTTTATTACCAACTGGAGCTACCAGAAGATCATTTCCACGCTAAAAAATTGATGGAACTCCGAGCTGAGACTAAGAATTGAAAAATATGTGTCAAAACATTGTCACCCTAATATAAAGTAGGAATTGCGAACGGGAAAACGGGACCGACTCGACGTAATCGATGCGAAGATTCTCGAGCAAAGATATTAGCATCCACAGGGGAAGAGAGTTGCGACGCCTCGTTTATTATTGGACATACATACGTTTTTTTTTTTAAGTTTTTTTGGAATGCGAGCAAATCGCACGCTCTTCCTTGTTCTCATGGATCGTGGGCGTGAACGGGATTCTTTTTTTTTTTCTTCTTTTTTCAGTAAGGCACGAGCGTGTGGGCAAAATCTCATCGGTTTAATGCAGTGCATCGATTGCACCGCTTATGCTTTAACCGATCGACTGCCGAACACGTTTCGGGATAGACAAGAAAAATCGCCGGGACTCAAACACCCCCGAAGTAATTCCACCCATTATCATCTTTCGTTTCGCTTGTAAAAAAATACGACACTCTATGGGAGTCCTGTTTTTTTTTCGAGCGTCGCCACGGGAACCTTCGAATCCCCTTGCTTGGATCTGCGCCGTTCTTTTTTTCTTTTCTAATTACCTGCGTAAATAATTACAAAGTCACGTCTCCTTGCATTTAATCCTTCAATACTGTCGAGCCCAATAATCCCGTTCGCTTGTTCCATCGACGCCTTTTTGTATATGCGACTTCACGTCGCGTTTCGATTCCTCTTGAAAAAAAAAAAAAAACACAAAAAGTTCTGCTTTCGCAAGGATCTCCTCGTTTTTTTAAATTACCTTATCAAAGGTCAACTGGCCTCCAATTAAATCTATCATTAAGTCGCTACATAGGAAAATCGAGAGTCCTCAAGTACCACTAATTAGGTTTTTTTTTCTTTTTATATAATCCCTGGCGCACCTCACCTATATATTATTGTTGTTGTTGCTGTTGTTGTTGTTTAAGTAATATCATTAAATATACCTAAACTTACGAATGTTGCGGCGCTGGAAACAAGTCTCGGATGCGTTCGCTCGCGCTAAAAAATATCTGCGGACTAACCCTCGCACCTGTTTCGTCGCGACATTTCTCACGAAGTATTTCTTTTTTTTTTTTCTTGTACTTCGTTTATATTCCCATCTACCATCTCTCTCTCTCTCTCTCTCTCTCTCTTTCTCTCTCTCTCTCACTCTCTCAAAAAACTTATAATCCTATCTTTTCTTAATTACATAAGAAAAAAAACAAAAAAAAAAAAAAACAAAAAATGTAAAAAAATGTTCGTCCTTTATGGTCGATGGTATTTTATTCCAAAGTACGCGTCAACGCACCAAGTTTACAATTAGTATTATGTCATAAGTATTACAACATCTCGTTCGCCCGGCGAGATTATCCAAAATACGATTTTCGTTTCAACGACCGTCTTAATTACAAATCTACTCGAGCATGCCGAAGTTTAATTAAAGGATCGACCTATACTCTTTTTCGCGTACATCCGACTACACAAATCTCGTTCGCACCTCATCATCGTTCCGAGCACGCATCATCTTTCCAAAATTACATACACGTTTTTTTTTTTTTTTTTATTCTTCTCAAAGTTTGGTTTTTTTTTTCAACCGTAGTTTTTCCTCTTGCGTTTACGAAGCGGTATATGGATACGACACAAATATACATCTGTATGGATGTATATATATGCACATATCTATATAGTCACCTACACCTATAAAAATTATAATCATAACACGTGGACCCGCCGGCTGAAGCGGGCTGACGCGTTTAATATCTTCCATCGTGTAGTCATTTATATATACTGCAATATATATATAACATATATATCGCACTACATCATTGCGCAGTGACAAAGTTTGTCTTATAAATTCGACCGATACAGTATACTCCGTATAATTTCTTCTTCATTCCGAATCTACTCGACATTATATATCCTCGATTTTAATCGCAGAGGGTTCATTAAACCAGCTGGGATAATCGATCGATCCTATTTTTGGAAATTGGCATCGCTGGTGATGGTGTGATTGGTTGGGAATTTACGAGGTTATACATGAGGCATTTCTTGAAAAATCGACCGAGCCTCGTTTCTTTTTTTTTTTTTTTTTTTCATTTTTTGTGTATAATTTTTTTTTCAGTGTCTTACAGTATCACGATACACGTTTCAGTACTTGAAAAAAAAATTTAACACGATAAAAGAATGCTCCACATTAATTTGTATATTTAAAAAAAAATAAACATTTTAGATGGGATAAATCTCAATTTTTTTGTTATGCTGCATCAGAAAATACACAAAATAAAAAGCATATTACGAGAGTCACGATCATGGCATTCATTTTATAAAAATGTATTTCAAATACTTTTAAAAAACAAATAACTACGATAAATTCTAATGAAAAAATGTAAATCTTCAAATTTTCGAAGCAATTACTCAAAATTCACGTCGAATTATTCTTTTCCAATAAATTAATAGACGTAACAATCCATAATAATTAAATAAATAAAAAATATATATACATATTTCAACCACATTTTCCTCAAATCAATCCCATGGCGCGAGATGCCCCATACGTATAATCCACGCGTCTCAGTAAGGTTTCGACCCAACGACTCTCAAGGTTCAAAAGAGAATACGTAATACCGAAAGGAGGGTCTGATTTTTCCGGAAGTAAAAAAAAATCCTCTTTCTACCTTAGTCTGCAAGTGACAATATAGACGTACGAAAACATCCGCTAAATTATCCCCAGACTTCATTCACGCCATCACCACTATCCCTCGAGACTCCGCACCCTCTTTTTTTTCTTCATTTTTACCAATTTTCCTTTTTTGTTTCAAGATTTTTGTTTTGTTTGTTCTGTTCGCCTTTCTTTCGCTGGTTTATTATTAATATTACTCTTATTGTTGTTATCAATATTATTATTATTATTATTATTATTATTATTGTTGTTGTTGTTGTTGTTGTTGTTGTTGTTATTATTATATTTCATAAAGTGCCTACGTTCTTTTTTATCATGAATAACGTGAGCTAATAGTACGCGTGGACGTAGACGAGATTGTGGAGTGGATGATGGTGAGGATGTGGATTGTGTAGAGGCGTGCACACCGAGGTTGTGATAGTGGTTGGCGAGGGAGACTGATTGACCGATTGCATCGTGGATACGGGCGAGACCTGATTGGGAGGACCTGCAGGGACCTGCGCGACCTGGTGATAAACTGCCTGGTTCGGGGCACTCATCGGGCACTGGGCCCCGGCGCCGTGTTGGCCACCGTGCTGAATGTAGTTTGGTGGTAGACATACCTCGAGACGATCGGTACGTGGCATCTTCTGCGTCATCGCTACCGTCTGCGGCACAACTCCCAACGGACTACCGACTCCCGTTGGGTCAGCGGGTCCCATTATCGCCGGCATTATCGGGCTCGGGGTGAAGTACGGCGTGTACGTGTTGCTCACCTGCGGCATTCCGGTCAAGTATGGATTGGTCGCCTGGAGAAAAACAAAATCAGCCCAGAATACATCCGGGTTTTATCGTTTAGTTGTTTGTTAGCAAAAGATAAATAATTATTATTATTTTTTTTAATAATAAAAATTAAAAAAAAAAAAAAAAAGAACCGAAACACAACATTATTTTCTAATTCAGCGTTCTCGAATTTTGTGACTTTTGCTCTTTTAAATTGTGACTTTTGTCTTCAATAATTTTTTGATTTTTAAATATTCATAAAATAAGAAAGTTTAATTTTTTTTTGTAATTGTACATTAATTGTGTATTAAAATTAATATATATCAGCTGACGAATAAAATTTTTCGGTAATTGGCAAATATTTTTAACAGTGCATTTTATACGATCAAAAACACACTCTCAAATTCACCATTGATATGACAAAATAAAAAAAACATAATTGTATCATTTGATCGCATGCTCACGCTTATACTGCATGCATTCAAAGCATCTTTTTGTCTTTTTCTTTTTCTTTTTTTTCGTGTTGCGTTTGCAGAGTAGAGCGAAATGTTTTCGAACAAGCGAGGGCTTAGAGCAACGACGAGAAACACGTGGCTTCGTCTTTTTCCCGAACAACTTGCCGGATATTTCAACAAAAATTATTATTACTTTTTTTTTTCACTCTCGCAAAGCAACACGCATAATAATAATAATTGTGTAATAACGTGTAAACCATGTAGATCCGAGCGAGCGTGTATATACGTGTGTATAAAATGTATCTTCTATGATGCATGCATGATATGGCGATTACTTTTATAAATGTACTTTTTTTCTTTCAACTATCAACTACTACAGCTACTATTATTATGCGTTGATAAACGACAAAATATAAGAAAAGCTCTCGCTCGAGTGCGTGTAATAAAAAAAAATAAAAAAATTTGCTACATGACGAACAATTATAAATATACCAGAGCTGTGTTTTCAGTCATTTGGAAAATTAAAAAATTTAATAAACATTTTTTTTAGGCTTATCATATCGTTGGAATATTTGTAATTGTCCGACAACTAATATAATTAATTTTAAAAACTATTTTATATCGATTACACTATACCGCGTATAGCGTATCAGTAAACTAAAAATTAGTGAAAGCCGAACCAAAACCAGGAGTTACCATAAAGGCGTGGGTAGCGAGAAGTTGCTGCTGGAGTTGCTGTTGAAGGTGATGGTGCGATGGCGGAGGAGGTTGGGACTCCTGTTCGCCAATATGTAGCGATCGGAGAACACACCAACAATCAACCACAACCACAGGCGCCACAGCGGCAAACATAGGGGACAGACAGGCAGTCATACGTGTAGTACAGTGATAATAAATAAATGGTTTTTCATAAATTCTTTTTTTTTTTTTCTTTCTTTTTTTCTTTCGTGATTTATGCTACACGGACACGTTTCGATGGGTAATTTTTTTTTTCTTTTCTTTTCGGGACTTTAGAATAGAAGAACATATGTATTTGATGCCAAGACGTTTGCGGGAACGCGTGCTTTGTTATTTTTCATACACCTCGAATAAATTGATTGGATAAAAATATAGCAATATTGTCAACTGATAAATCATGGATGCAGTTTGAGTGTATGAAATTTTACTCGCGTTCACGCTGCATGCGCTGAAATTTTTCTACGGATGCAATATTTATATATATTTATATATAGATATGGAGATTAATATTGACAAATGGTTGTGTGCATATAAATATGTATATATGTATATATATATATATATTTATATATGAAGCAGTTCATGGCAAGTCAACAGTGACGAGCGTGTTTTAAAAAAAATCTTCTGGTATGTTATTGTGTGATATTAAAAAAAAAAATACACTTTTGGTATACAACGTAACGATTAAAATCTACTTTTAGCAAAGAAGCGAAAATTGGAAATAAATAGTTTGGGATTTTCATAATTTAAATGAATCTAAAAAATGATTGAATTTTTCCCTCCTCTATTTTTTAAAAATTTATATTGAGATCAAATATAAGCTTTTGGTACAGAAATGTGTCGAAAACTTAAAAATTTGACAAACCCCAATTTCGATTTTCTCATTCTTTCTTTTTTTTTTAAATTTCTATTCCAGTTTCAATTTGAAGTAAGTCTTAAAACTGCTGCTTTTCGAAAAAGCATATATACAGTAAAATAAAAATGAAATGTAAATAATATTTTTAATGACTGTGACCGAATAAATTTTCAAAAAATATCTAGAAATTCTTGTGAATTTTTTTGTTTTAATACGAAGGTTGATATGCCATGAACTCCCCTTTATATAGTATTATTAATCCGATTATTAAGAATAAAAAAAAAACATAAAAACACTGACTTAATTAAATATACCGAAGGAGAGCAAGGGGGGGGGGGGGGGCAACACTGATAAAAAAACATGCGGCGTGCTGTAAAATTATGATTCAGGGGCCGAGGATACGTCCTTTACGCCTTTCAATCTGATAGCAATTAATAAAACGTTCAAATATTGTTTCGCCGAAGATTCGGTTAATTTTCGTCTATATATGTTTCAAAGTGAATGCCTAAGCGACTTTGCATGTAAATCAAGATTCGTGAGATTAATTGCTACCAGGCTTGGGTAAACGGCAGTGTGAAGTATATCTAGCTAGGATCGATCGTCTTCTAGCGAAAGAGAATAAATCGTATATCATAGGATTAAAATTTGTGTGTGTGTGTGTGTGTAGGCAACGAATTATTTAGGGTATACGGCTGTATACGTGGAATATATATAGACAGTAGTAAATGCCGTGGTGCAAGAGAGTGATATTAGTTACACTTGTGTATCGCTAGCTTAACATTATATGCGAAGAAAAAAAAAAAAAAGAAAAAAAAAAAGAAAGACATAAGTATGATAATGACGTACCACCGCGGGCACCTGACCAGGTACTAGTGGTTGACCCGGTGTCAGACCCATTTGTTGTATCAGGGCATTCTTAAGGGCTAGGTGATTGCGTCCGTTTATCAGAAGCTGGTCCTTAAGGTGCTGTGGAGGGTGGAAGTACTTGCAGGGCGGCTTTTCCCTGTTACATCGTCCCTGAAAAAATAATTTAAAAAAATTGAGTTTGCGAATTTAAATTTACTTCAATTTCTTCTAATAATAATCTATATTTTGCTGCAGGCGTCATAATTTTTCTGTCGTTCGTAAACGTAGAAAAATTGCAAAGCTTAGGAATTAACAATTCACCGATACGATGAAAACGTGTTTCATGAACAATGCCTAATACACGAGAGCGTAGTAAGTATATTTACAAGCGTATGTTACATCGGTTGTGAAAACGCAAGCTGGCGATTGCGTAGAAATAGAGTATCGGAGGATCCCCGTTCGACCACCACACACACCAAATGAGTCAATATTGTGAAACCACGAGAGAGAGAGAAATCGAGCAAGTGTGGGAGACGCAAGCGAGTGTAATCAACGAGCCGATGGGCAATAAACGTAGCATCGATTACGAGAGAGATGGTCTGTTTGGAACACTGACCTCCATAAATTGCGAATCGAATTAATCGGACACAATACGGGGATACACCAGTACGCGATGTTATATCCTGCCATCGTGGTGTCGTCGCTTTTCGCTCGCTTGCGCATCCACATCTCTCTCTCTCTCTCTCTCTCTCTCTCTCTCTCTCTCTCTCTCTCTCTCTCTCTCTCTCTCTCTCTCTCTTCCAATATCCCCATCAGGCCTATTTCCTGGTTATATCGTTCGTATAAGCCTAATACGGCAAAACCAGCATGTTAAAATCGACTTGGTTTACGCGCGCTTTGCTATACATAATTGCGATAGAATTAACGTTCGTTAAACTAGACACACACACAGACTTGGGAACTTATCCAAACTGGAAAATAAAGCTGAGTGTAGAAACACGCAAGTCAAACTCCGTCGAGTGTTAGAAGCCGAGGATGCGTTGATGGAATATGCTTCAAGCTTAAACTCCAAGCAGGTTTCCCAGTATGAAGCTAAAGCTGAGAGATCACGAGGAAAGAGAGGTTTCTGGCGGCAAAAGCGGTAGAAGGAGTTGAAGAGTCTGCGAGGAGAGAAACGGGAGTAGCAACAGTGGTAGCAGCACCTCGTCGAAGGCAGGAAGAGGAAGAAGCGTGTGGAGGAATAAGGTGGAATATGAGGGTTAGAGAGGGACAAGGAAGCTGCTGCGGCACTAATTAGACCTTAACAATATTAGTTCAGGTAAGACGTTCCAACGAACGGGATGTTGTCGGCGAACAACTACGGAACAGAAGCGAGGGGGGCGCGCGCCTCGGTTTTGCCGTCTAACCGCCAAGCCGTCGTGTATTCTCGCGGAAATCCAGTGGCTTTCCATGTAATAGCGGCTTCGCTGTGGAACGTAAACTCGCGGGGCGTCGGTGCTTGCCCCCGGGAGTGCCTTATAGGACCGATCGCACGTCTTGGTACCTAGAATCTCTTCGACGAAATCCTGCAGCAGCCAATGTACTCGACGTTCGCGTGACCCTTGAGTACTCGAATATCGCCTAATTAAGCACGTTTGAGGAGTTACTTGGGATACTATAATGGTCCCCGTACCCTTCAATAGCGCCAGACGAACTTTTGACCCATTCAAGATAGTATATAAACGCAGGGTACGCAGGCATTAAATGGCCTCGTTAAAGCTTGGGAGGAGTGGTAGGATCTTCGGAAGTTGACACGTACACCAGGAGGAACTTAAAGTAGATGCCTTATATCGATTGGTTTGTACACAAGACCACGATTTACAGTGGGTTAACGAATTATTCATACCTATGCCGAAACAAAATTCCGCGCAACACTGAAGGTAATTTAAAACTCTTAACGATTTTGTGAGACAAAGAAAATATATATTTTTGAAATTCAAATACTATGATGTGGAATTTATATTTTCTTCGCATAATCTATATGATTATTACTGATGGCGATTTGAGATTGATTGCGCACACATTTAATTATGAGATCCACTGTATGAGTAAGGAAGGGATTATTAGCTGGATATTTCAGTTTACCAAAACGAATATATTTGAATATATAGGCGGTTTCGTGAACAAGCTGAACAGGGGAAGTGGAAGGTGAGGTGCGGGTTATAAACTACCTACGTTGCAGAGTCAGCGCTTTACTCAATATAGTATTATGTACCTAACGAGCCCTGTTTCAGAGTTCGAGTCGAGTCCGAACCTTGTGCTACTCTCTCTCCCTCGTTCGCTCCCCCCCCCCCCCCCGCAACCCCTCCTCCCACGCGCTCACTGCCCACATCCAGTAACTAATACTCGGCACTTCTAAAGACTACGAATGGACCGTAAAAGCCAACGTCGTTACGGGATTTCGTTACGCGAAACGTCCAGGTAAACATTGGCAAAGGTACAAACGAGGTTGTATTCACTAATCATTGCTCTTGGCTTGGGCTTCGCTTTGGATCCTTTTTTTCTTCATCGTTTTCTTTTTTTTTTTTTTTGTTTTGTTTACTTGAAGAGCCAGGATAAAATTGTGGTAAAAAGTTCAGAGCAAAGGGACAGCGATACGCAAGGGGCAATGAAATAAAGGAGAAGACACAAAACGCGTTATCTGTTCTTCAGTGCAAACGGGTAGTTGCGATAAGGATGGAAAAGATACTTGGTTCCATCTTCCGTCGACCAGCGCCATTGTTCCGGCTTCTCTCGTGCTATCGGATATCGCGGCGCGCCCTCAATTATCGTCTCCGAACCCTCCTCCACCCCCAGGAGCAACAGCTGATAATTGAGATTGAGTCTGATCGCCTTTTTCCTTTCTTCGCTACTGTTGCCAAGGGACTACTGCCATTAAGCCTCTACTAATTCTTTGTACTGAGTAGCTATGGTATTATCACGACTTCATCCGTTATGCTTTGCTGGACGAAAAATTCTCTGGTAGAGAAAAGAAAGCACTTCAAATGAAGAATCGTATATGAGGCATTCTCTATCAATTGAGCCACTTTTTTTTCGAATTATATTATTCTACTAATACTCACACTTTCCAATTTGTTCTTAATTTCATATAACCTACAGTGGTATACACAGAACTTATAGAAAAATTGGCAATGGCAAATGTCCCATAAAATGGCATTTCATGATGTCGAAACTCATGATTACATCATAAAAAAAAATTGTACACGGGCTCTGTTTAGAATCAGTTCACATAGACGCATAGGGTTTTCTTATCATGTGATGGGCTCGAGAAAGGTCGATATACGAGCTTTCCCTTGCGTGTGGGTATATATAGAAACTCTTCTACAGGGTGCGAGAAAGAGGACGAAGACATAGAGTGGAAAGGAAGATCCCACTAGCGGGCGTTCGTCTGCTCTAAGGTGCCCGACGAACACGATCCTTCAGACCCGGACTAACCCCACTTTATGACCCACCGTCGACGCCACCACCTTCACCGTCCTCCGACATCCCCGACACAGTGCCGCCAAGCCATCCCCTTGTACTCGGACTCACTCTTGCACGAGCGAGTGAGTCCCTTCAGTCCCCCTCTCCTCGTGTGCACCCGGTACTCGCGTAGTAGCTTCAGCGGCGCGTATACGTCCACCACCTCTCTTTGCTTCCCTGCTGGCGCGTGATGTGCTTGGCAGTAGAGTGAGTAGAGCGCACGCCAAGCAGCCCTCTAACCCCCTCCGCACCCTCCCTTCCCTCTCTCTTTATCGTTCTAGCGTGAGCAGGGAGGTCGGTACCGCACGGAAGATTACTAGGATTTGCGCGTAGATTTGCATATCGATTTTCCTGTGGAATGGCGTCGTATGGCGCCAAGCGGGCCACAATTTGCCTTAATTTCGTGCTGCTTCTGGAAGCGCATGGTCGACACACCGGGTCTTCCCTTCTCCGTTACTTCCTGTTACCCCTTACCGAGTATCTTATGTACTCATTCCGTCCCTCTTCCGCCTTCAATTTAACCCGTCGTGTCTATAGCCGTGTTGTTTATGCGGAAATGCGAAAAAAAAAAAATATATATATATATATATATATATAGGATAAATGACAGGTCAACTAGACGAGATCAATTCAGGAAAATGTTCAAAGTGGCCTCAAGCGGCACATTTATCCTACAGTAGATCATCTGGTGAAGGATTTTGAGGGAGATAGCCAGCGAAGTGGACGAATTGATATCGGCGAGTTTCCCGAAAGGAAAGAGAGGAGCCAGAATTATTCGTGTGTATATACAACGGAGAAAGGGAGAGAAGGAGACGTGAAGGGACATCGACGAAGATGAGGAAGAGGCGCGCGGATAGGGAAGACGACTCCGGCCTCCCCAAAGTCACGCGACATTTGCCTCGCAGAGGCTTCGCCGTCCGATAATAGGATCAGCGATGAGGTTCGCGGAAAATGCCGATAGCAAAGCCACGGACTGAGGCAAAGGCGCGCGAGGACGCCCTCTGTGGGATCTAGGTTGCCCAGATGCTAGCTAGCTCTCCCTCGCCCTCCCTCGCTCACTCTTTCTACCTCTCAATTTTTCTCTTTCCACTCTTGCGCTAAAGCTGTAAGCGAGATTAGAAAGGACTTTGTTATCCTCGGCGGTTGCATTGTGAACCGTAGAACGTTAAAAGTATAGGAAGGACAGTCTATCCAGTCACTCACGCACTTGCCCATCCCTTGTAAACGACGTCGACAATGGCTATATCGTTTGTCACTCGGGAGACACCTAATAGCGAAGGAAACGGAGATAGAGGGAATTCCGCGCCAAGAGCTCGTGACGCGAGTTACTACGGTCTCAAATAAATCGTCTTGGCTGACGAGGTCAAGGTTCATCGTGAATATCTATAGAAAATCTTTCTGCTTAAACCAGACTTCATATATATAAGTAGCACAATACTGACGCAGTTATAATTCACCCTCTCTTAACTGAAGCAGCCCTAATTGTTGTATCGTGACTTGAAGTGCTCTTGGGGTATATCTATACCGTATGCGCAGGACGCATACTGCTGCTTCATTCACACACAAGCCTCATTATTTCGTCAGTCAGTCTGCATAAATCACGTGTCCTTCTCTCTATCTTACAATTAGGATGTTCAAACTGATTATTTGCATTTCACCGAGCAGAAAGGCAGTTAATATTCATCGAAGACACATCTTCGAAACAACCAGTTATCCTTTTGTCTCTCTTCCTGTTTGTTTCTAGCTGTCATTTCTAATTGTCTTTTTGTTTGTCCCGTTTTAAATGCTTAGTGAAGAATTAACAGTTCTAATTGAACAAAAGGCGTGGTTGATCGAACCATGCTTTCTTTTTTCTTTTTTTTTCATACTTGTAATCGATGCAAGAAATTTGTGTCAGGATGGAAAACTGAAGTTCCACTGAAGTACGATCATATGAGTCCGTCGTTATTCGGATGTATTCGATGAGAATTATTTGGAAACGAGTTGTCCAACAAGAATTAGAAGGTCGAACTGCGAAATATGAGTGAGCAAGAAGGAAAGTACTTGGAAAGCATGATGGCATGGTCGAGGTTGATGCGTTTCGAGACGAGTTGGTCACGTTTCACAACCACCATCACCGCTGCCACCACTATAACTGTGCCTCTATATACTCCACTACTCCAAAGTTGTCACCGCAACTACCGACAACCCACTCTTCCTCTCTTCGTAGCAACCCCATCGCAGATTTCACTCGGCCATCAACCGCTAGAAGAGCACCAAGCACTACGAAGAACGGCCAACACTAGAGGAACCCAACCCCTCCCTCTGCCCCAGCTTGTGAAGATTCTAGAACCACGTAGGGCACTGAGTGAACGTTGCTGCGATGAAATGCTAGAATCGTCGACCGAAAGATCGTCAAAGCTGCCAACATCTCATAACGTAGTTTCAGCTGTCGCACCTATATGAAAGTCGATGTGTACGTGATACACATACAGTTGACTGCCAAATCCTTGGAACATAATCGTGGCGAGGGTGGCGAGCAGTAGCATCGTCAACTTGGACCCAAAAGGTGCGAGGCTACTCCTTCTCCTACTTCTTCCCATCTTGTCCGTTCTTGCTTGAAGCACGATTCTACTTCTAGTATTACTACCGCGTCTGCAGTGCTGTTGTCCTCTCTCCTTCCTTCTTCCCAGCTTCGTGAGTACACCGAGGCTCTGTGCCAAGACGCGGAAGAGGAGTTAATTCGAAGACTGCTTGGAAGGCTGGCTGGGTTTGCTCGTGGATAGTCTTACTATCAGACTTCTAGCAGTGCACAGCACTTACTTAAATGGATGGGAGAGAAAAAAAACAAGGATTGCAGAGAGACTAAGACGAACTGGTAGGTAAGTGGGGAACAAAAAGGACAAAGAAAGTAGTGTTAGGTGTGGGAGGCGAAGGAAAAGCGAGTGGAGAACCTGTTTTCCACCTTGTCAATCGACGAAGAACTTCTATCGGGTTGATTAGATCGTCTGTCGATGTCGTTTTTCTTTTACGAGAGGGACATCTCTCGTCGTCGTCGTACGTTAGCACTCAACGAGTGCGAAGGTCAGCATCAGCTCTTTGCAAGAAAACTGACGAGTATTCTCAGGGATCCAAGTAAAGACTCACAGTAGGAAAAGTAGTCATGTCAGAAAGAAAAGACGTCAAGTTCGAGGAGGACGGTGAAAAAAGATCGAGTTGTTGAGTAGTCGTATCGAATTTTATGAACGTCGGGTGAAAGACTCGTTTCGAATACGTACGCGCGGGGCCAATGGTAGTTTTTTGATTAGTGGTCGGAGTGAGATAGGGCAGCTGTTACTCAGCTGCGATTTGTTTTTATCTTTACGAGTTACAAGAGCGTTACCCAATCAAGAAAATGGATGAGGAATAATTTGGCGAAAAGCGAGTTATCGTTTAATGAAGACCTCTTGAAATCTCAGACAACTACCGGTGTTGGTACTACTGAAGTACCTTAGCATCTAGTGCAACGTACGGACCTAGTCTCGAGCTCTTGAGCTAAGGGTTCTGCTGGTTCAGGTCCGCAGAATTCAAACCATCCCCCTCCACCCTATTCTCCTCGACTTCAGGCTCTTTCTCTGCCTCAGTATATAACTCTCGCTCACTCAGAAACCCCTCGATGTCCCTCACCAACACCAAGTCCAACGTGAGGACGGTGCCCGTAACAACTGCCAATCTGACTGGGTTCCGAGGAACTCCCTCACGCGCCTGAGAATTCGTGATAATTTGCACTGAGTACGCTAAGAAGCGAGAGGACGATTCCAGTTCTTAGCTTTTCGATTCGTCAGCACAATTAAACGAATTAATAGACGGATGGAAGAGCGGACCTAAACTCTATCCCACTTTCTCTACTTCTCTTTTTGTTTGTCTTTACGGCTTTCCGCAAGGGTGTGTTTCTCTTTAAGGTTAAAACTGATGTCTGTTTGTTGTCTCCATTTCTTTGAAACTTGGAATTTACTTTTCTTTTTTCTTCTTCTAGACACAGAGATGAAGGAAATATAAGTACGTCAAAGGGTCAGAGTGAAGAAGTAAACGCGTGAAGAATCATCATGAGCCTTGAAGGAGCCAATAGAATATACGAGAACGAAAAAGAAAAAGGAGCGGAGAAAGGTGGACAGCAAAGAACTCAGTTGAGGCATCACACAGAGGGTTATTAGGGTTGGTGTGATGGTTCTCTCCGCATGGTAGCTGTAAGAGTGGAAAAGAGGATCGTCTCGTGTTCTCCCGAGCGTAGACGAGCCACGGCGTCGGCATTTCAAAGAATAACAATTTGGCGCATTAGAGGCGTCAAAGGAAGTAGTTCTTTGGGAATAGAAGTGGGAGTTATTCTCGCTCTCGGTCCACGGAGATATTTAAAAGTAGAAGGGGAATGAAACGTCAATGCTTTGCCTCTGAGGATTTCCCAAAGGATTTTTAACTGAGCGGAAATAAGAGAGGCAAGAGAGACTCAGGAATGAATAAAAATCTAGAATCACGAAATGTCGAGAAGACGTACCAGCGTAAATATATAGAATAAAGACCGCGAAAGTTAGGGAAAAAAAATGTCTCTTCGTGTCGTTTTTCGTTTGCGATCTGCAGGTTCGTGTGCTCTTCGTGCTCCTGTCTCGTCTTCGTGTATCTCACTATCTTTTCAACACGCTAAAAGTCTTGCTGCACATCAAAGGGAGATTCCGGCAAAGCTGAGGCAGAGTCACGTACGTGTCTCTTGTATGCTCACGCATATCTTATAGTATGTTCACATGGAAAAGCCCCATGGTGGTCACGTACAAAATACACAGAGCACAGCGTGTGCCAGGCGTTCGTAACGGTGTCGACCCTTTTTCGAGCTTTGCCATGAATCGTGGCAACTCTCTTTTGTTCAACGATACTATGTGATAATTACACATGACGTGAAACGAAAGCTTTCCAGAGTACCCGTACTTCATCGCAATAATGAAGCACCGCAGAGAACGATATTAGTGGTCGGTGTTCGTGCTATTAGTTAAGCTTATGGTTATCCCAGTATATTCTAAAGCCCAAAAAATAAATGCTTGATATTTAATCAACTACTGAAATCCAGCGTGATTCAAATAAAATGATAAGAACCGAAATCGAAGTGATGCGAAGTTTCGTCGTAATTTAATCTTTCGTTCGTATTATTGCTAACGAAGAAGTAACGGAACATTCAATGTAATTTCGTGGTTGAGCGAGATTTCACTTTGATATCTGTCTTTGTTTGGAGTTTTCCCCTTCACAAATTAGCGCAGTTATATAACATTTATTTTGCACAGCCAGTATCATAAAAGTCCTTATAAGCAAAAACTGGAGGCGTTTCTTGGCGTGCTTGCTTCTCGTATTACCTTAATCACATTCGGCAGCCAGGTGCTCGCTCATCTGCCAATTCCGCGCAGTTTGCTCATTCGCAAATGCCGGCAGGACGCACGAGGGGGAATACCGCTTTTTATTTTTTGCTTGCCTTTGCTGCTTTTCGATGCACATCGGACCCGGATGTCTCGTTGCTAGGTAGGAGCAGCAAGGGAAAGGAGTTTAATAAAACTTCACGAACTGCGTGAGAGAAGACCTGGATAATGGTTGGAACATCCGGTATAAATGCTCTCGCCTTTTTTTTATGTACTACAAAACATCTACGAGCTAGAAGAGGTCAAGCAAACCAAATAAAATTCACGAGATAATTTTGATAACTCATAGCATGAAAGAATAAAATATACAAAATGTGACAAACGGAGAAAAAGGTTTGGTTATGACAAGTAAGTTGTCTTATATGCGTTAGACGATTAATTGGTTGAAAATCCAAGTTTTTGCTTTACAACCGAGTAATCGTCTGATGTATATCTAGCCAAGCCTTTTTTTTGAGTGCATAAAAGTATTTTTCGTTAAGAATGAACTTGACTCGTGAGTAAAATACTCGTGGAAAGGGCCTACTTGTCATAATATAACTACCCGAGTTGTTTAACTGCTCGAGAAGAAACCGAGAGAGGGTTTTTTTTTTGCGCCATGAGTGCTGGTGCCAAAATGGCTGGGAAGGAATTCCCACTGGTGGCGGCTAGACGCGTCTGACTCTCACCCTCTTCGAGGTGAAACGGACCGAGAATAAGGAAAAGACGAGCGTCGACGGGGTAAGGGGATGGAAAATTATCGCGGGGGAGAATAGCCAACCCGAGAAGAGGGCGAATAGACGGGCATTGGAGGCTCATCAACCACAAAGCTTGGAGTGAACAGCGCGCACAGTTTGGGCGGCAATAATCGACTTGTTTTCGAAGCGAGTGAAGCGTGACGCACTGTGCAGATACGTCTGCGCTCTGTTCTTCTCAACCCTCTAGTAGCATCAAATTCACTCTGGTTACGCATTTTCCTGAGACTTTTTGCTTCTTTAAACCTCTGAAATTCGAGGCAACGTTGCTAATGCTGCTTCGGCAGCAAAGTAAGTTGCCATGGTTGTATTAAGTCCCGTAAAAAGGCAAAAAATTAAGGGGGTCACCGGGAATGGCTAAAGGGACGCACGCGACATCCCTCATTGGTTCTTCAATGCCGCCGAAGCAAAACGCTGTCGACGAGCTACTCCAGTGAAGAGTGCACTTCTCAGTGCAACGTTCTTGGCAATGCACCCCTCACTCATACTTTCAACGTCATGGGGGTTTTGAGAGAGAGAGAGAGAAATAAAAAGAGAAAAAGTACGAGGGAGAGACATGAAGAGAGCGGTTTTGTATCGGGCACGCCCTACTCGTGACGAACAAACGTTGTCGTTAGTAAAACGCTGCCGCTAATGCCCTCTTGGGAAATGGGTTTCTGCCTTGTGGGACTTTGGGACGACTCCTTCCCTTTCTATATTGCCGACGATGAAACACTCACCAATACTCAAACCCTCCAATACTCGGTCTACACATATGCCGCATATTCGAGAGATCACTCGATCAATTTACCACCCGCTTCCTCTCACTCAAAGTCATTTCATCAAAAGTCAACGGCGAATATAACTCATTGAATGTCCTAAGTGTCTTTGACGACGTTAAACCTTTTGGTTTTCCTAACGTTTGAACAATTAATTCGGTCGATTAAAGTCGATTAAATATAAAATACGAGCACGTGTACGAAAGTGACTGGTGATTAAGGGAGATGGTTGGATTATAGTGTGAGAATGAAAGAGTTAGAGTGTATTGCGAGAGTGGCAAAAGGAAAGAGGGTACGTAAGAGGACTCGTACGAGACGTCGCAGCAACGTTCTCGAGTTCGGAGACTGCGACGACGACGGGCTGTAAGGGTAGTCGTGGTGGTAGTGGTGGTGCTCTTATCACCGGTACATTACTTCTGCTTCTGCTTCCACCTTCTGCGTCTACGGCTGCAGTGTGTGGCTACCGGCTAAGAGAGCGAGAAAGAGAGGGAGCGAATGGAGCTCGAGTTTGGTGGGAGAGACAGAAAGCAACAGGTTGCAAGTAGAATGCACGAGTGACAACCGTACGAAGCGCAGTTGCAAGAGGAAATGAGAGACAGAAAACACTGCCTAGTACTTCTCTCATGACCCGAGGCGGTTCAGCTGTAGTCTTATGACTGCTTATACTACTAAATGTAATCTTGTAGCATATATACGAACACATATCAGTCAGAGAGAACACGTATTTTCCAACACGAGTGTCTAACTATATAAAAAATATTCTGCAAGTTTTAAAAGTTTTTAATTAAGTTGTTGTCAATTTCTAGTTTTACAAAATAGATACAAAAATGTTTTCAAAATCTTAAACTTTAAATGTTGTTATTTCTGTAGAGAACATTTGGGGAATGAATGTCCAATGTTCACCAATTACCAATTATCGTCACAAAACCAAACTCTGATTTGTATTTAATGCCAAGATTATATTTCGGATCACTGATCTTATCGTTAAATAAAATCGGATTCGGGTAGATACCTTGATTTTTCGTTGTTGTGTACACTAGACGAAATATGAGTCTCCCCATTCTTACTTCCCTTTTTCTTCTTCCTCTTCTTCTTCTTCATTTTTCCGCGACTGGATAATAGAGAAATAATGAGAGAAAGATAGAACTCTCTGGGATTTGACAAAACCCTTGCTAATAAGCACGAGGACAGTCTCCAAAGAGCAATCTCGGTGGTCTTCGTTGCTTCTGCTTCTGTTCGTGGCCGCAAATTGTCTGACTCTGCTGCTAAGTGTCCTTTCCCGTTATCGAGAATGTCAAGGGAAGCAGAGTAAAGAACAGAGAAAGAGAGAAAGAGAGCGAGAGAGAAACAAAAAAAAACAGAGTTCCCTCCCTATAGTTCCCAAATGTTAACGATGCGATACGGGGTCGAAGAGAGAAGGGGGGGGGGGGGGGAGGGAAAAACGAGGCTTACGAGCCAGCAAGCGGCTTTTCTCATTTCGTAATAATGGGCGTGATGAGAGTGCGCGGAGACATTGCTTCTGCTGAACGAAAGAAAACGACGAGGGCGACTGAGAAGAATAAGAATAAGAGGAACAAGTTGCTTCGAGACAAGCAGCAGCGTGTAGATGATAGTAACCTCAACTAATACAACCGTTGATGGCGCCGGAAGCTAGCCATATCTGTCGTACGACCTCTTATTATCCCACAACTCGGTACGTCGTTTACGTATGTACGTAACGTGCTGAGTGTAGATAGAGGATTGCGGCAACTTATGAATTCCACGTAATTAGCTGGGCAAACAGCAGCGAGCCAAGCGGAGCGACGTCGGCAGCTGCAGTTAAGAGGGATGAGAGACGGAGAGAGAATGGATGAAGTTGATTCGTTTGTGTCTGTGTGAGAATACGAACGTAAATGTGTGTTCGTCTATGTGCTCGTTTCTGTATATTTCTACGTGAGGTATTCTCTGTCAATACGGCCACTATTTTTTTTTTTTTAACCATGACAGATTTTTATAATTGCAAAATTATTTCTTGAATGTAGTTTCTGTAAATATTTTTCACATTTTTCAATCCAATAACTCAGAAAAAGCTGTATTTTTTTAAATCAAAGAATCTCTAAAACTATGAGTCGTAGATTAAAAATGTCTCGCAGTAAAAGTTGTTCATGATAATGATACAATTATTGAGACAAATAAAATAATCATTACATTTCTTTTCGCAAAGATCATTGTCATAATCAAGAATAAAGTTATTAACAAAATAATGAAGAGCTAATATAAAACATGTTTTTTAATTATTGAGATTCATTTTTTTTTAGTTCGCAGAAAGTACTTTAAAGTAATACACAAATGAGAAATATTTGGCAAATTCGGAATAACAAAAAAGGTGATTGAATTGACAGAGAATGCCTAATATGGGAATGTGTGAAGGTGAAAATGAGAGAGGAAAGGGAAGAAGAAACGTAGGGAAACACGAAACTCCAACGAGAAGGGTGAAAAGCATCGAGACGCAGAGTGAAATCCGAACAAAAAGTGAGAAAGCTTGAGGGAAGAGTGAAGAAGGAAAATGGAGGAAGGTAGGTTGAAAAAGAGGGTTCAAACTAATTCAGTTCATTACCATAAATACTGGCGCTGTGCTGCTGTTGCCATACGGAGTATTCTGTCCGTTTTTGGCCCGCGGGGGATGACCTTTCTCCTCGCCCTTCCTATTTCACCCTTTCTCTTTGAATTTCTCTCTCACTTTTTCCTCGCAAACAAAACCTTGACGACTCTCGCGCGCGCGTTGAAAACGCAAATTAGAGTTCATTTATTTGGGATCGATCTCATATTTCACGTCACACTGGTATTCCCTCCTGTTATACCCATTAACCGCGTCGTTGTTTAACGCTATTTTCACTCTTGCATCCTTTTTTGCCTCTCTTTTCCGCGCGGATTATATTTCGTTTCTGGAAAATGTAACATATAGGTCTCTTGTGAAATGAGTCGAGATACACCTACAGTAGTCGCGAATGAAGGGAGACGATAAATAGGGGTTGAAGATATGGCGAGGGTGAAAATTCGTTTTTGCCTGACCTTCGTGGAACGCGGATTTTCAGCATCAGTTTTACTCGATCGTATCGCGTTGATTAACTTCATTTATTTATTTTTTTGTCTCCTTATAGAGAAAATTTCGTGATGTTGATTTTATTTCTTTTTCCTTCCTCACAGGTGAAGAGATTTTCATGCCAGGATATTTAGAAACGTCCGAAACATCGAGAAAAATTATTAAAAAATTAAAGAACAATCTCTTACTATTTTTTAAGATCCTCTCGAGATTTCGTCATTTTTGGTGTAATAAAAAAATCGATATCGAATCACTCATGGTATCGAATGGTAATATTTTCTTAGCACCATGACGTAAAAATCTCTCCTACGATCATGGATTAGATAACGCGAACGAGAGAGCGTTACTTTTCAACGAGAAACCGAAAAGCACGTTTAGCCGTTAGTGCGTATAGAAGGGTGGTATATAGATGTATATTTGCGCATAACGGCTCTGGTCGTAATAAGGCGAAGAGGGAAATGTAGCCAGCTAGGAGTGGGAAAGGCAAAGCGGCGGGCGCCGACTCGACGGGCGCATTAGCCAATGTGCAAAGTATACATATACGTATATATCTATATATCTTACGCGTATACCGGTATATATACCCCAGGGGAGTGATAGAAGAGCGATGTATGGTTATTGGCCGGTCGGCGGCATCGATTCTCACGGCGAGGGAGCCACAGATCACCCGGAAACTGAAACTTCTCTACCCCCTATACCGAGCAACCCGAAGCTTTCCGTTCTAGGCAAACCCCCGCCCACCTTTTGCACACTGCTCCTGCCACCCAACCCGGCTAAATACTTTATTACGAAGTTATAGTTTTTCCCATATTCCGAGCTATCGCTAAGTCAGTTGGGTATCGTTTGTGTGCGCATTATTGCTTCGACTTTAGATACTTAAAATTTGACGATTTATAATTTGAGTTAAGAAAATAAATAAACGTTAATAATAATGTGTATGGTGAAGGAGGCTTGGTTGGATTGAGCATGTATTTGGTTAAAACTCTTACCACGAATTGTTTGGAAAAACCTAATCAAGTTATTGGTTAACAAATATTTCGTTCCTCTGGAAAAAAAAAACGAGGGAAACGGTGTACGCAACTATCGATCAGTGATATTTTTGTCTAGAGGAAAAACTCGGTCTTGTTCATCTCGAAATTTATTTTTAACTATAGTGTCAACTGACACTGGATTTAGCAAACCCACGTCCCTGTTCGTATCAACCGCCCACGTTAAATGTAAAGTTTTATATAGAGAAGACTGCTGAGAAATCGTGCTCGCGATTTTTCCAACCGATTGGCAAGATTCTTAAGGTCGTTACGTATATCAATCTTTTTCTTCATCATCTCTATTTTTTATTTTAGATTCTTCGGCTCTCCATCCTCTTTTTGTCCTTATTCGATGACACAAAAATAGACCCATGCTTACATCCATGTTATATACCATACATAAATGAAGGGGGAGAGTATTCGAGAGCTTTTTGACTCTACAACTCAGCAGCGGAATCTCACAAAACAGGCTGCGAAGTCATAAATGAAGTGTATTTTGAAAAACAAATAATTCTCTCGCTCCGCGCGTTTATTCTGACCCGGAAATGAGAACGAACAAAAAAAAAAAAAAAAAAAAAAGAAAGGTAAAAGGGAGGGAGGAGAACAGAGTCCTCGAGACTCGTAGCCAAAGCGCGCTGTTCTACTTTGTTTCAAGAGCCAAGGAAACCACCAGCAACGGTTGTCCGTACCCGGATGCTATCGTGACGTCGAGAACGACGCGAAGGGTCTGTCGTTGAGCGCTAGAATGAGCGAGGAACTAGTACAGAGGCGACATTGAGGCTTGTATATGAGACCGAAAAACGAAAACGAAAAAATAAAAAAAAAAAGAAAAAAAGAAAGAGAAAAGAAAAGATAGAAGGAGATGCTCACGGTGTAAGAGAAAGAAGAGGATTGTCGGGGAACTCCCGGCTTGGCATATAAAAGAGCATAGTGGAAATCCGGCAAGGCTGAAAGGAACGATGTGGGATTACGAAAGGATTTATTTGAGATTTTTCCCTGTCGACGCCCGGGTGCGCAGCAGCTCTTTTCGCTTCGGGTTTTACCAGACTCTTCTGTGTAGTACCTGATATCCTATATATATTCTACGCGCCTGTTCGAATAACAGAAGAATAACAGTCTCAAGGAAGTCCAACGGAATTGCGCGAACATAAGGTGGCAAAGGAAACAGATAAAGGAGGATATTTATCAGGAAAAAGAATAGGATAAACGGTATAATCATCGTTCACTCAGCAATTACATCTTCGTCGATGTATATTTTGAGGAAAATAGATAAAGATCATTGAAACTGGTACCAGTTGATAGGAAATATTTTCTAAAAAAAAAAGGAATATAGGATCTTAAGCATATTTGGTCCAAAACTATCGTTGGTCTGATCGCGTTGGAATTTAACAGGTTCGTAAAAAAAAAAGTAATTTTTTGTATTTTTTTTTTCAGTGTTATATTAACCAGCTAAATTTTTAGCAACATGTGATCAAAGTTCAACTGACCTACATCAAAACAATATACTGATTTTTTTTTCGCAAAACATAATTTAAGACAGCTCGTGTCCGCTTAAGAAAAAAATCAATTCTCTATTCCAACGCATTAATATTTTTCGTAATTTCGTTTGGACTAGCGACAAATTTTCATTCCCTTTCTACTTCGATATTCAACCCTTTCGTTTTACCTTCTTTTTCCTCCTGTGTTTATGTGTCTTATTTCGCAGTTTCCTGACGCATTATATCCGATTCGTCTCGACTTTTCCTCGAGTTTGTACCTCACGGTTCTTTACAGATTTCTTTCTATTCTTCCGGCGTGCACTCTCTCTCACTCTCACACACATTTTTATACTCTCTCAGTTGTTCTCATTTCTTCATCCGCCGGCGAATCCGAGACGTAAAACCTCACCGCAACACGCTCGTAAATTACAATCAACTATAAAACCGATATCCCCCCGTCGCGTATTCGCGTTATATTCTCGCGCGGGTCGATGATGCCTTCCTTTTTCCACTACAATTCGTATCTACAGTGTAGTCCGTCTTTTTCACTCGAACTCGTGGCTTTGAATTTTCTTATTCAGTTTCCGCAACGCCGCTATCGATAGAATTTAATTTCGAGACGAGGACTCTCGCGTTGGTACAGCGAATGGGTATTATACGAATTCTCGATAATATGCATATAACGATATGAACCTAGTCTATGCAAAGAAACGTGAGATTCAATTAGGTCTCACAGCTCTTGCCATTTTTGCCTTGCAAATTAGAGAGCGTTTGATTGTTATGGTAGACATTTTTTTTTTAACGTACTTGCCTGTGCTTCGGTACTTTTGACGCTTTGAGATAAATATCGTGACGCAACTTTTTAGATGAGTGAAAAAAAAGACTGTAAAAAAATTCTTTATGTAAACGAATATACTTGGAATATTAATTTTCTATTATTATGAATTTATTATTTAAAAAGAAAAAAAAACTCTCTGTGCAGTGCAATAATTTAAAAATACTTTTTACTAAACGATGCATTCCGGACGTATAAACACTGGAGGAATTATTAAGATAATTTTAGCTTGCATCGGAAAAAAAAAAAATTGTAAATAACACAGCACGGAGATTCCAATTATGGAATTTCTTTTTCTTTTTTTTTTTTTTCACTTTTGCGGTTCGTATTATTTCTCATCCACGACTCTACAAAACTACTTTACCACCATCGGGAGCTTTCCCGCGCGTAATGACCTACATTTCATTCTCATTCTTCTGCCCTACAAGTTTTTTTTTCTGTCTATTTGAGAAAGAGAGAGAAGTTGTTTTCAGAGTATCAGTTCCGTGATATAGATATCCGTTGAAGCAGACTTTCATTTCAGCTGATGTAGTTCGTCGAGATTCCCAGAGGAAAGCATTAAAGAAAAATGATCCACAGTTCGGTCGATAAAACAGAATATCAAAACAATGAAACTACGACACTTTTGTCTCGTCGTTTAATTGTTCGAACAGAACTGATAAATGGCTTTCTATACCTTGTTTTTAATTTATCTAAGTAATAGCTACGTTGGATGTTGTATTTGTGAAGAACAGCTGACATGGTTTAGTGGAACCAACGAGGAGTTACGCGCACTCTGGCGCAAGTGGAGACGACTCGATTCATGAAATTGTGTGTTTACCGACTGAGTGACAGAGAAGCATATAAAAGTTAGTAAAGACCGCCGGTGGGCGATGCCAAAAACTACAAAAAGAAGCCGAAAAAAGCGCGTGCAGTGTGGGTGAATTTTAGTGTGGGACGAGGGTAGTTGCACAGTACGTAGAGTGCAGAGCCGTCGGTCGCCGCGGAAGGGTACCCAAGGAAAGGGAAAAGCTGCGCTCGAGTAGGAGAAACGGTATAACAGAGGAGGGAGAGAGAAAGAGAGTGCAGAGAGTGAGAGACTCAGAGCAAAAAGAGAGAGAGAGAGAGAGAGAGAGAGAGAGAGAGAGAGAGAGAGAGAGAGAGAGAGAGAGAGAGAGAGAGAGAGAGAGAGAGAGAGAGAGAGAGAGAGAGAGAGAGAGAGAGAGAGAGAGAGAGAGAGAGGAGGATGAGAATGAGAAGGGGTGTTCTGCTAGAGGGTTGTCGAGGGGGTGGTTGAGGCGACGGGGAGCGGCGGGCAATAGTCGGAGTGGCGCCGCGACTCCCGTGACGTCTGTCGGCGCGTCGGCCAATCAATAGCATCCCCATGGCAACCACAGATAACATCGGACACACACCGTTCCACAGAACCGGAGGCATCGGCTCGTGCCTTTTCCTTCCCGACGGTAGAGAGCTCACGGCCACGAGGACGACAATGCTTCAGAGTTGGAACGTCAAGCTGTGCTCCGCTCGGGTGGAGGTACCGAGAAAGAGAGAGAGAGAGAGAGAGAGAGAGAGAGAGAGAGAGAGAGAAAGTCCATGGAACCCTCTGGACTTGACCACTCTAGTCGCGTCACTCGTCCACGGATTTATCGGCCCAGTTGCTACCAACTAAAATAAAACGATATCGCATTACTTCCTCCAAGTTTCATGTAATCCAAGTCATCGTGACCTTTGGAAGTTTCCATTAATCATATTCGTCTAGATTTTATTGTCTGATCTGTTACGGACTGTACTACTGAACTATATGTAGAGGGCAATCTACTTGCTGATTGTTTTTACCGGCCACTTCTTTATTCTCTGGTTGGCGAGAAGCTTTGAGAAGGAGGACAAATGAGAGGTAACAGAAAACTAGGACAATTGATCGCGATCAAAAAGCATGAGAGGATAATGAAGACGATATAAGTAGGAGGAGAAAGTGTAAGAAGGACTCGTGAATATTCCGGACTTGATCAGTCTAGTCGCGTCATTCGTCCACGGATTTATCGGCTTAGTTGCTACCAACTAAAATAAAATGATACCACAATCCCCCGCTTTCTTCAAGTTTCATATAATCCAAGTCATCGTGACCTTTGGAAGTTTCCATTAATCATATTCGTCGGGATTTTATTGTCTGACCCATGTACGGATTGCTCTACTGAATTATACATACAGGCGATCCATTTGTCGATTGTTTACACGCATCATTTTTGTATGTTCTCGGTTAACTTCATCGACGAAGCTTTGAGACGGAAGACGATGAAGTATAGCAGAAAAACTAGGACAATCGCGATGAAGAAGAATTAGCGTGTCTTCATTTTACGTATTTTTGGCGAAGAATAAGAAGATAAAGAAGCCGATAGAAGTAGTAGGAGTGCCGTAGGGGAGAGTCTTAACGATTCCTAATGTCCGGGTATATATACGCCTACGAGGGAAAACGACGTGAAATAAGACAGGGCGAAAGTTAAATGAATGTCGAGTCGACGAGGCGAGCGAATGGCCGATCGACGCTTGGGAATACAAAGTAGCTGTGGAGATTGGATTTGGAGACGTACATCTCTCTCTCTCTCTCTCCTCTTTCCTTCTTCTACACTCTCTCGTCGTTTCCTCGTTCCTTCGTTCTCTTTCACGCTTCCCAATCCAGGACAGAGGTCCCTCAGCGTTCAACGAGCAGAGTGAGAACCCGGTGAGTGCGATAGATCGATCGTGAACCAAACTTTCCGGACACGTTTTTCCTCGACGCGATTTTTCCATGCTACCCCGCGCCATCGGGCCAACTGCTGCAATGCCCGATCATGATTTCGAACGTGGCCTCACAGCCAACTCCTATAGAAAAATCCGTGCTTCGAGCACCCACATTTCCAAACTGTGCCAAATAGTGAATTTACTTTTTTTCCCCTTTCTCTCTCTGTTCCCCTTTCTCGAATAACGCGATAGCCACTGGCGTCACTCCCTCGGCTCTTTCTCTCCAACAATCCGTATTAGAATTGTCCCTTTTTCAACTGCAAACTCACTACCATTCCAAGCGATTCGTATCGCTTGGGAGTTTCTTCCCAAGTCCCAAAGATGAGTGTCACAGTGGACGTGCACGTTCACTCTTCGCTCTTTTTCCTGCCAAATCGATATGTGCTCGGCTGTGTACACACAGATGCACAAATACACTGCTTTCTACTTCATTTTTCTATGTGATGCGGTTTGTTTCTATGTAGGATACGAATTTCACGGATTTATATACCTCAAGGGTAGCATTCTTTCGACCAGCCACTTTTTCTTCTCAGCTGAGGAGTTGGACTGCGATAGAAAGAAATCGGGCACCGTGGAAGAAGGAAGTAGAAATAAAGGCTTCAAGGTAGCATCCGGTGTGCAGGCGTTGCCGCGACTTCCGTGGACAACGGGCATGACGTCTCTAATAGAGAGAGGCTAAAGGGGTCCTTGAAGAAAGATACTCCGCACACATTCTTCTCTACCATCGCTATTACTAATACTACTGTGCTACTGTTGCCGTCTATCCTTCGAGTACCTCATTGAATAGAGTTCTGTAACTAGAAGACACGGGGACAGGGCAAAATGGTCAGTGACGTAAAAAAATCCATTCTTCTTAAAGAAAAAGAGTGCTTTACAATAGTCAAATCGTTGCTAAATTTTTCGAGAAATCGAAAAACCGCCAAGCTGATTCACAAAATTTGAGTGAATTGTCGAAGAAAATAGTTTGCTAAAAGCACATTTAAAAAAAGAATTCCCCGTCCTCGTTCTATACATACTTCACGAGAAAGTCAACTAAGTGTAGATTGAAATACACATCTGATGCATATTCCAATAACGAAGACGACGAGGAGTATTCACAAAGCATGGAATAGAAAATCAGACACAAGAAGGAAGTCCTTTTATGACTCAGTAATTCTCGTCTTAAAAAATAAAAAAGAGAAACAACTGCTTAGCTCCTGCTACAAAACAGAAGTGCAGTGAAGGGAGCATTTAAAAATTCGTGATTTAACGTGATGTTTTTGCATTGTGTGTCCATGGTAACAAATAATTTGGTTTTACGAGCGCGTTGTAAGGTATAGTACGACTGTGAACAAGGGAGACACGCCGCAGGGGCTTTATGTTTCTTGATGGATAGCGCACGCGGGAGCCTGGCCCGAAGTAACTGTGCACAGTATATGTTAGCTAGATGCATACTGCCGCTCTGCTCGTTCCCGATGTAGTACACCGATATGTATAAGTAAACTGTATATGTGCGAGTAATAGTAACACGGAGACGAAGGCGACGAGCGTCGCGGCGCCACTCTGACTGCAGCCCCATTCCAATAGCCCGGCGTCAGAACAGACGATCAGCTGGTTGCCTTCGCCCAGCGAAGTACCTGGACGTCGTCCAACCAGGTTATCCGCTTCTATTTCACCCCGCCATCCACTTCCTTTCCGCGATCCTAACAATCTCAACCTTTTCTTTATCTCTCTTCTTTATCCTCGTTCACTTCCTCGTCACGTTGTTCAATCACGAAATTGCTGATTATCTACAATAATTTGAATCATTAATCGTGTCTATCGTATTGAAAGAGAGACGAAAAAAAAAGTAGAAGATAAGTTGGTGTTTTTTTTTATAAAGGTTTTGTAAAGTTCTTGAAGACAGGTTTGGAATTTGGTTGACGATTTTGTTTTTCGTATAATTTCGGCAGTGACCATTACTTGTTGAGGATATATAAGGTCTAGGTGGTGAATTATGTGAAAGGAATTTGGCTTTTCAATCTAGTATCGCATTTCCACGAGAGAGCCACGAGTGGGGAGCCATTCCTTTGCTACTGGGCGAACCCTTCGTGTGAGAGACCCACGTTTGATGCTTGTCATAACATCGATTCAAAAGTCGGTCGAGCACATAAATAAGCCGCGGTGGGTCGCTTTAAGATCCAGTCGTTTCTCTCTTGCGCATAAAATCTCCTGTACTCATTTTTATTTTGTAGAAAATAAATGCATGGGAAGATTTTCTAGATTTTTTTTTTCAATGCCGCATATATTGTATTCAATCTACAGGTACTTACGTAGTACTTTTTTTTTTAATGACGCTTTAGATTTGCGTCTCGATTAATTTCGAATTCATGAATTTTGCATTTTCGTTGATGACGAGACAGCCCAAGATTTCTCTCGACGTCAATTCATGGGATTAGAGGCGAGAACGTTCGCTTTTCTTTCTCTCTCCACAATCATTCCGGATATCTTGGAGATCCGATTGTCAGCTAGGCCAGTCCAAAGGGCCATACAACGACGATTCTTCCTCTCTGCGGCATGTGGCGTATATAAAGAGAAATGCCGACGCCACCGTGGCGCGCGCGACTGAGCAACCGTCCCGACGCCCCCGCGTAAGAGAGATCCCGAAGTCCTCGGCGACGACCGTGCATTATTTGCGGTCGTGGCATTCGATGTAGATGGGTCTTGAACGGGGCTAGGGAGGGAAGAGGAATTCCACGCGTTTGATTGAAAATTTCTTGAAATCCACGAGGAAGGTATGCGCGGGCTAGCCGTTCGAGTCGTGCGGTACCCCGTCGACGTCTTCGTCAGGCAGCGAAATGACGAGGCCAAGTTATCGGCTCCATGGTCATCGAAATTACGAAATCCAGTTAAATGAGTCCACTTGTTTTCGGGGAAGTTTCTTACGGTAATCGTAAAATTGTCTTTGAATGCCATTCGTTCCTATCAATTTCAGGACTACACATTTTTTTTTTAAATTTTATCCAAATAAAAGAAAATAATAAAATTAAAAAAATTTCTGAATTACACTGCTAACATAATAAATTTAATAAGAAATAAAACTAAATAAAAAATAAGTAAAAAAAAAAAACAATGTCAACATTTATTTTCATACAAGTTCTTACTGCAGCCTTGAAATAATCTGTCGTTGTCATTCAGTCCTATCTATCAACAATTCCAACACTCGACGGTAGAAAAAAAAGCCATGAGCCATAAAAGAAAAAAGTTACTAAAGTAACAGCCGTTCTCTCTCATTCTTTCCCCATAGTAAAAAAAGAAGAAAAAAAGGGGGGAAAAAAAAAAATTTCGCTCGCTTTTCCTGCGTCCGCACGCGCGATCCACGAACCTACATTACTTTCGGTCCCTTCGCCTAGCTCACGGTTTTCGCCGCCCCCATCGGCGACGAGCAGAGCTCTTTCGCCGTGCTCCGGCAACGAATATTACACGCGGAAGTGAGAGTTGCTCCCATACCGGGACCAAAGTTACGGCGTAAGTGCTCCGAGAAAAGGGTCCGCTTGCCCTGGTATACGGCGATAAAGTCTGGGTTTTTGGAACCTTTATGTAGGGCCAAGAGAATGGCGCGCTTGTACCAAAAAAATATATATATATATTTTTTTTTTATATATAACGCCATGGTATATGTAGTCCTATAATACCTACGCTGAGTGGAGGCAGACGCGTAGTAGCGAAAATGAGAAAGTAGGAGAAGAAAGTGATGGTGTCGGTAAGAGCGCGACAGAGCGAAAGACTCTTTCGAGAAAGGTCACAGATGGATCGGGAAGCGTGTAAAATTCAAGGATCTCGTTAGACTCGGAGTCGGAGGGTGTCGAGTGGTGGCAGAAGTCTCTCTCTCTCTCTCTCTTTCTTTCTATCCACCCACAGTTACACTGTCTTCCTTTCTATATTCCGGTTCTCTCTTTCTTTGAAAAAGCATAGTAATAAAAAAATAAAAAATAAAAATTGAAGGGTCGAGTGCGATTGAGACACGCCTTCAAGGACTTTCGACGTCGCAAATCTCGTGGCATATCAACAAATTACAGTTTGGTGATACTACGTCATAAGGAATGTCGAACTAAACTTATTTTATTTTTATATTTTCGTTGACACTCATATTTAGAGCTGGACAATATTTTTTCTTTTTCGAAAAAAGCTAAAGAATTTTTTAAGTGACCAGATATTATTTTATTAGATTCTTAAATCCATATTTTAGAAAACACTGCATTTTTTTATTTCGCTGTGTCTGAGAAAGTATAGATCGCATAAAAAAATTCTTGGCATAAAAGTGTTTTATATCAGCTTTTCATGATAGTTTTCAACAAATTGTACCATGATGATAATTTCATGAAAAAAAAAATTGAAGATTACCTTTATTAAAAAAAAAATCTTTATATAAGAAAAGATTCTATCAGCAAAAGAATATTATTATATGCATCTAATGTCTATCTATTCAAATAAAATTTTCAGCAAAATAATTATCAGTCTCATAAAATTTTGCATGATTTTTGTACTACTTCGACGCTAGCAATTTTTTTTTTTTTTTAAATGGAATCAATCGAAGAATTCCGTAAATTTTACAACACAATAAAAATGGTATATGGTAAATAAAAATGAAAGTTTGAGTTTGGCAATGAAAAATTCTTGAGTATCAAAAAATTCTCAGTTAGTTGATACTCCGGCATAACGACTGCCCCGTCTTATTCTTCTCTTTATATATATCATCCCCTGAATCTCTGCGTTAGTATGACTCGGTCTCGATTCGAATTTCAGTACTAGCAGCTCTACGAATACCAAACTCTACAAGCGCGAGTATTATTACAACGTATCCTCGAACTATACGCAGCAAAACTTTCTGAGATATGGCTTCGACGATCGTATAAATCGTTCAAACGGCCTTTGGTTATAGGATAAAGGGTTCTCTCGTGCAGGTAGAGTTTCCATATATACATGTATATAACAAGAGACCAAGAGCATATATCCGATGTAAGTACGGCGAGAAAAAGCGACAAAGACGAAGATACGTGATTGAGGCGGAAAAAGCACGAACCCTTTTTCGTGAGCGCTCCGAAACCGAATATCGACTTTTCGCTTTCGTGGGAAAACTGCACACATACTTTTCAAATAATTCATCGAGTGAACCCAAGTTTTCTCGGCTTCTTTATGCTTCGCGAAACGTGTCTTTTACAATATTTTTCAAATCGACAACTCTATTAATTTTTTTTTTTTTGCACACAAACTATAATTTTGTAATAAATATATTTTTATCATAGCTTCGATAAAATGATAATAATTATAATTTCTTATAAATAAATATTTCACTTTAATTTAATCGCAAATCACAATACTGGAATTATTTTTGTAATCTACAGTAATGAAGTTAATATTAGAGTAATATTGACTCGTTGCATATAATTATGATTGACTGTATTGTACATGCTGCAGTATTTAACCGGTTCTGTATATATACATATACATATATATATATATATATTCTCCGAAACAAAACCAATTCCTGCGAGAACTTGACGTGGTTGCCACGCAGTGTATCAATGCAGTTGGTACCGTACCAGTCGCGTGTTACTTCTAGCGTGGTATTCGCTCCTTTGCCCCCCCCTCGCTTTAGTAGCAACCACACACAACTCCCGTTACGCCAAGGGAGACGGATATAGAGAAAGGCGTAGTAGAGGGTTAGAGTCGAGGGGACCATCGAAAGTTGCAATCGATATTGCGGGAGAACCTCTTGCTGCTCCAACTTGCTCTTCATATATGCTCTTGGTGACAATGATGTTGTTTTTCTTGTATACACACTTTTTCTATTTTTTTTAAATTAACTGGCTCTTTGCGTTTGCAGAGGCAAAGAATCCAGGCCAGCAAATGAAATGGCAGTAAATTTTATTGGCCAGGATGAGCAAAATATTTGCTAACAAATTATATTTCCCTGATTTGAAAAATATTTGCAAGCCTAACCAATTCCCTAGGTCTGCAAAAATATTTTTCTAATGTGGCAAATAATTTTCTGTCACCTTTTTTTTTCTTTACAATCCTAGCAAGTAATTTTTCTGTCTGTGACATTTTACTAATAAATAAATCAGGAGCAAAAAAAAAAAAGACAGGTGAACGAAATTTGAAGAAACGAATCATACATGTTTGTACTTATTCAGCTCTGTTATAACTCTTCTAGTTGGAACAAAAATATAATTCGAAGCTCGTGAAGACATTGCCGTGAAAGGCAGACATTGAATGCGAGCGAAAGAAATATAAAAGGAAGGAACGAAAATGAGACGAAAAGTATATGTATGGTAGTTTCCCTCCCCTCCCTTGGTACTATCGAACTTGCCTCTATCTGGAATCGCAATCGATAGTAATGCCTAGCCCCGTTGGGGCCCTCGTCGTCGTTCTCGTCGTCGTCGTCGTCGTCGGGCGTCTACGATATTTAAATGTCAGGCACATAACACGCGTTTTCCACCTCCTTCCCCTTTAGCACTTATCGTCCTTTCTTCATGCTCGGACTAACAGAGGGGCACACCAACCACGTATGTGACAACACACGTTTTATAACTCTCGTGGTATTATTGCCCCCACCCCCTCCCACCACACCCCTCAGATGTACCCCGTCCCTAAAGTTAACGCGTTCACGTTTCGTGTCATCCCTTCTTTGCCCTCTTGTAAAAGATCCCGTTTGGCCTCGTCAGAGGAGAGGCGTCGTGTTCTCATGTTCCAAGTCTCCTGTGTCGTCATCCTTCTCCACCCTTCTTTCGCACACGCCTATTGCGTATACGGGGTTTATATATATATATATATATACTCGAATCCACATGGGTTATGAGCCACACGAGTATAGCTGCAAGGAAACACCCACTTCTCTCCTGCGTTCTTTATTAAACTCGAGGGCTTTTGGCTTTTCGAAGGCTGACGCCATATCGAGTAAACATTAGTGTCACGTTGGCTCGAATCATAATATACCTCTTGACTCTCGAGCTTTCCACCACAAAAATCTTGGGGGTTGGAAGATATTGACAGGATGAATCTTGAATTTTTGTGTCATTACATGTGTTTATGTATGGGGAGGAAAATCTGAACATAGAGGGGGGCAGAAATATTGTACGTGATGATATGAATATCGAAGGGGCGGTAAAAAATGCCATAGGAAGAATCTCCTGAATTAGCAGTTAGCATTTTTTTTCTTCTCATTTTTTTTTTATTTCCCTTCCACATATATTTTATCTACTAAGCCATTATTTCTATAGGTTCTGTACATACCACTGTGAATTTTATGAGATGAAGAGGGAAATAAAAAAGTACACGAAAAAGTGAAAAAAAAAAAATGTAATTACTTTAATTACTGAGACTAATAAAATTTTAGTTAAATTTAATAAACAATATTCAATTCAAATGAACCATTATTTGATTCAACTGAATCCGATATTTGATTCGAAAACATTTTTTTTGTTTTTTTTTTCTATGACTGTAGGTGCTTCAAATTGTCGCCCTTTTGCACTATACTGAGACTATATACCTTTCTCTCAAGGGACATGCGAAAAGAATGGACGATTCGAGGATAAAAAAAAAAAAACGGAGTGAAATAAAAAATGGAGGAAATGAAACAGTGCTGCGGATTGAACGACGACGTCAGCAAGGGAGACGAGACCTCGTTAGCCGGAAGGTACGCGACCGCTTGCAATTCCCGACAATGTTCTCTCTCGTCGTCGTCGTCGTCGTCATCATCGTCTCTCGACTAGTTGCTCTTGACGTCGTTGCACGCGAACCGTATCGCGGCCTTTTTTCGTCGCCGTGCAGTACGTGAGTGAGCTCGAAATGATTTATAGACCCCCCTCCCCCATACGCCCCCCCGAATGCGCGCGCGCGCTCGCAAACTCACCCTCATCCACCCCTTACCACGTTCGCATACAGTTTCCCCGTAGGTTTTTAGCCATTTCACTCGGGCGGAATGACAGGACGGTTAATTAACTTTCGCCGTTGTGTTATTGGCTGATGGCTCGTCCGCGAGAGCGCGCGAGAGTCTCGTGGAGATACGAGGTCGGCCTCTCGCAGAAAACTATTATTAGACACGCCAGGGCATGTTGCTAATATCCTTCAACGATCCCTTCAGCTCGGACCGAGTATCTAAGTTATTAGGACCAAATGTCCTTAGATTGAATCACCGTTCTAATGATATTACTATTATAGACATAGGAAGCTATTTTGTTTCACATAAACTTGTATATTAAATTTAATATATGTGAGTGAGTTGTAAAATTACAGTATTTTAGATGAGATATTTCGAAAATAAGAAAACTTTATAGAAAATTTTGAAATTTTACCTCACTTCTGTATCAAATTTAATATGCAAGCTGATGAATATAATTATCGGTAATAAAAATGTGGCAAACATTTTTAAAAGTGTGTAGTTACGTATGCATATTCTATATTGAGTTCTCATACAACCTTCTTGTAAATTTCTACAGATCGTCCTTCGTTATTCAGATGATCAGTTTAGTATGCGTACCTGTAACAGAAAAAGATAATCATAGGTTAGATATTTTTCCAGTTTTCATTAATTTGATACATTTTACAAATTCAGTCCTAAAAATGAATCCCATACGGTGGAAATCACGAAAAGTCGAAAGTTCAAACAACTAGGCAACGATACACTGTTTGTATATTAAAAAAAAAAAAAAAAAAAAAAAAAGAATCCGTAGGTAATGCGAGTACAGCCAGCGCGATGGCTCGATAATAAATTAGTAATGCGAGAAGTGATTTAGCGAGAGAGACACACAGAACTGAGGCGAACGTGGAGGACAAGGCTATGTTGGCTACGCGCGGTTAGCATCTACCATCCTTTCCGGTCCGCCCACTTGCGGGGTTTTGAAATTAGAGCTCAGCCGTGCTTACACACACACACACACACACATACACACACAGATGCATCCGATGCTTTCCGGGGGCGACGAAGGCGACCGTGTGTTCTCTCGCTAGCCTCGAGAATGTAGGGAGAACGAGACACGCGAGCTACCGACACCTCGTACCTACACCCTCACCTCAGATATAGCAACCACCGCTATCTAAATATATATATATATATACATATGTATATACATATATATAGGTAACTGTGGGTTATATACCCCTTCACCTCGTTATGCTAATTATTTAAATCCCCCATCGCCTACGTCGGCCTATATTAAGCTCAAACTCTTTTCCTTTTCTTGCTCCATCTTTTTCCTTAAGTCAGACTACACTGTGTGTATATATTTTTATATACCAAAGGTAGCTAATACTTAGCTGGGGGTTATAACAGTCTCAGGAAGACGTCACTCTTTCACATCCAAGGAACAATAAGTTTCGCCCACTTGGCCTTGAAGGATTTACTGCGCAGTCAGATCCTTTGGCATTTTTTCGCAGTTTCAACTTCGGCGTGAATTTCGGTCGGTAAGATTAGGATAATTGTAAGAGAATATGCAGCGAAACCTATGTGTGGTGTATTTGTACTAAATTTAGCTTACTTTACTGACTGATACATATATTTTTTTTTACATTTTAATTTTTCTATACTTTTTAGCATTTTTATTTTATACATTTTTTTCCCCAAATTCAACTGCATTTTTTTTTGTAAAAGGCATAAAATTTCTGATCGAAATATCGTAAAGAAAAAATGATTTACTCTTGAAAATAAATTCTTTATTTAAATGGAATTGAAGATTCTACTCAAAAACAGAAAATTCATATTAATGAAAAAAAAAAAAAAAACGACGATATCTTTATTGCGACAAATGATTAAAATAAAGCAAAAACTATAATATTCAAGGCCAAAATAGCACAACAATTTCCATGTCACTGTGATTCTAATAACATTTTCCGTGTGCGTTCTTCCGTGACTACTTTTCTCAACCACCATACACGTATATAGAAAACAGCAAGTATGTGCAGCATAGTTGAAGCTCGGTGGGTTGCGGAATTGCGGGGTGTGTAACAAGAGCACGTGGACGAATTATACCAGGACGCATAATACACGAGAGGTACCCAGGAGGCAATCCCCCCCTACCCCTTCAACCCTCCTGTTAGAAAGGCTAGGTTGCATTGTTGCCACTAACATACGTTTTCCTCTCGTGCAATGTACACACGCTTAGAAAGACCGAAAGCTGAAGAAGCTGTATATGCAGCGCGCCGCACGCCAAAGTTTTCAACTAATTTCCACGCGATGCTGCTGCTGGTGCTGCTGCTGCTGCTCCGCTTCGTGAGTTTGCCGCGCTCGGTGGTTTTCTTTCGCCTACACGCGAAATGCCTGCTTCACTGCGCCTTTTGGCTGTCGTATATTTTCCGTTTGAGCGCGGAAGAAAATAAGGCGTCGGTGATTTGCCACAGACGTTACACAAGGCTCTCGACTCTGCGGCCACACGTTTTACTCTCCATCTCTACATCGTTGCTCATATATATATATACACGAGAGAAGAGAATTCCACCTTCTTGTTCATCGCTCTCAACCGCAGATTTCGAGCTCTTGAAAACGGCCAAGGCAATTGCACACCAACCCCCTTTTTCCACACCTCAACTTTAAAATAGTTTTAATCCTATGCTTATGCATATATATATATATATATATATATATATGCGCCACTGGCAAAAGTTGAAAGATCGTGGAATATCATAACGCGCTTTCGTTTAATTAAATTCTGATTCGACGGCAAGTTCCCGTGAGGCAAAGTCGAATAAGGGCGCGAACGTATAAGATTCCTGACTCTCCAAGTGCGCGGCAACGCCGGGTGTGGTTAATGCATCCCCGGAAAGAGGAAGAAAGTTCGTTAGACGGATATACAGTAATATAACAGAGCCGTATCCAAATGTTTCATCCCTTAAAGCTCTACTGAACGACAATAATTTCTTTATTTTCTTTCTCGATTCCGAGAAAAAAAATATAGTTTTAAGACAGAGAGAGAAGGAGAGAGAGTGAACAGAGTTCAACATTGCGATAAGCCAATAAAACACTCACAATATTAATATCGCAGGCTCTTCCAGGCAATAATGAAAGGGAAGGAAAAAAAAGAAGCATCAAAAGAGTTATGAGAGAATGAAAGTGAAGGAGAGAGAGAGAGAGAGAGACAGTCAGAGTTTAGCGCCACGCTTCGAAAAGTCGAGGAGGAGGGAAAAGGGAAGCTGGCTGGAGATAAATTGAGAAGCACACGGAAAGGGTGAGGGCGAAAGGGCTGAGGGATGAGAGATGAGGAAGAAGGACGAAGAGGCAAGGCCGGGGGAGGGGGAGTTAAAGCAAACAGTTCACGAGGACCAAGTGGAGAACGTGTACTCGAGAATGAATGGGTCGCTGGTTGACTATGGCTCCGTAAGGGTAAACTCACGAGGAAGGGTTTCAGAGTATATACGCTACTATAACGTGCTGTAGCTACAGAAACGAGAGCTGGCCCAGGATAACCCCGGCTCTCATAGTTTCGGGAATATTAAAGCAATAATCATATAACAAAGGAAGTGGTGGCCTTCTCGTAGTCACCCCGATGGTCCTTTTGGGACCTTCATGGCATACATTAGTTAGGATACAGGACAAGTGTTGTGTATCGCATTTGGGGTAGTGCTACAAAGTGTGGAAATTTTGGCACTGAAGTCCAATCAAGGAGCACATCATAGTACGGATCATTGTATTTAATAATAAATATCTTAGGGTAGGTCTTATTTCGTCGCCTCATTTTGTTTTTTAAGTTCTTATGAAATTATTATGTTTTGGCAAAATCCTTTTTTTTAAATAATTTTCCAAGAAATACAAAAACCCCAAGATTTAATTAAGAAAGTAAAGGATTTTAAATAATGATCAGTTACGACTAGCAACGAAGGGAATTTTCCAAACTCGATAAATTGTTAAGCGCGTAAAGGATAAAAGGATTTAAAAAAGAAAAAAAAAGTTACAAAGTAGAACTCTGCACATTGCTTCCTCAATTATTTTTGAATTTTTATAAAGCTTTAAAAAAGCAGCCGCTTGTTAATAATCGGAGAAATTATCCATAAACTTTGGAGTCTCCTGGTGATTTCTGTGAGCTTTACATAAAAATGAATTACTCCACGGGAAAACGGGGAAAAATTTGGGGGGTTGAAGATAGAAGGGTCGGCGACGAGATGAGATGGTATCTATATTCGATTTTTTTTCTCACTACCCCGACGGTCGTGTCTTCGTTTTTTCTTTTTTTATCCTTCTCTTTCTCCTCTCGTTTTAGAAAGATAATTTGGGGAAAGAGCCGAGCTTCGGGTTTTACTGATGAAGCCCAAGGAAAGAGAAAGAAAAAATGAGAGGGAGAGAGGAGGGAAGGGAGAGAGAGTGAAGAGGAGTATCCCTCCGAATATAACCCGACGAAAGATTCCTGAGCCAAAAGCCTCGCGGAGCTACGTGAGCCCGTTCCCGCTTCTACTCCTACTACTTGTGCTAGTAGTAGTGGCAGTACAGGGTTCGGCTGTTGATGGTTTCGATCTCTCTGTCTCTCTTTCTCTACCTATACCCATGTATTTATTTCTCTCTTTTTTTTCTCCTTTTCTTTTTTTTTTTTTTGCGCGCGGGCAAATACTTTCAGGAACACGAACACGAAGAGGCGAAACGTATTCGTGCAACGTGTGCATGCTGAGAGCAGAAAGAGAGAGAGAGAGAGAGAGGGAGTCGTATGTATCGAAGGAGGGAAGTCCCCCGCAGTGGAACCACTTAAATGTGTGGCCGCGGCGACTCTTATCGTCCAACCTGGACGCTCTAATGTAATGAACTCGCGCTCTCACGCTCGACCTCACATTACTTTTCGGTCTCGCAATCAAATAACCAGGCACCTTGGTATACGAAACGAAACTGAAGCACTTCTGCAACAGAAACGAGAGGAGATTTCCTCGAAATCGCACAATGGACATGTAAGTTCGTACAAGAAAGACTTCAGGAAGGAGAAAAAAAAAACAAAAAACCAAAGTGAGGAATGTCCATCGAGAGTACAATAGTGACAATTCTTATTGTACAACACAAAAGACACATTTTTTCCCATCAAAATTACTTAAAATATATCGCAATATGAAAAACACTATGATTTTTTAACATTATTTAACATTTTTTTTTTTAAATCGACCTAAATCTGCACGTAGTTGGAAATACGAAAGGATTATTTAAAAAATAAAAAAAATAAATAAATTTAATAAAAGAGTCGTCGTGCCATGTAGCTGCATTTAAAATCGAACGCCGTGTATCATACGACTCTGTTCAGGCGTATGATACTTTCTACCTGCGCGATATTTCAAAAGCAATTCAATCGCGAACTCCGCGCATTGTCTATTCCATTATGCACGAGTGCATAGCGAGAGCAACACTTTTGTACATGGCCGAGGCACTTTGGAAATGCGAGGAAGCACCGCCGCCGCCGCCGCCGCCACCGCCGCCGCCGCCACCGCCGCCGCGCATTGCTGCCGACGTAAATATTTATCTAGCCGAATGGAAATGTGTGCATATGTCCCTGCGGGGGCCGACAGTTCAATTCGCCGGCGGTACCGAGCCGAGTCTGTTCGATCGTGCGATGCTCGATTGACGCGATAATCGGCTTCATGCCTCGTGCACGACACACCGGATTTTTTTTTCTTTTTTTTTTTTTTTTTTTTTTCGTATTGCGGATAAAGTATCCTCAATACTCTACATGTTATACTTCGAAATATATAAATATATCACTTTTTTTTTAATTCAGAAAATGCGAAAGGATGTGTATGAGACAGAACCCGAGGCTCAACCGAAGCGATGAACTCACGTTGAGTGTTTCACGTCGCGTGTAATTTTTTTGTTTTTTTTTATTTTCAGAGTGCTGAATAGCTCGAGCAAGAGAGAGATAGAGAGAGAGAGAGAGAGAGAGGGATGCATGCGAATTTCACAGATGTTGCGCTGTTGCTACTGGTCGCGGAGAGTGGCTCTCTCGGTCCTATACACAGTGCATGTAGGTACCGCAGGCGAGTTACGCTCGCCTGCCTGTAAATTCAGGCTAATTCGCAGCTCGACAGAGTAAACTACTATCTCCCTTCCTCCTTTCGCACCCTTCCATCCCTCTGCATATACGGGACATTCCATGGTAATTCACACAGCATGAAAAAACATGACCCTCTTCAGTTTTCCTAATTTTTTTTTTTTTTTTTTAATGTTGTTGTAACTAAGTAAAACAGCTGTGATTTTTATTAGATTTTTATTTAATACAATTTTTTATTCAAGCTAGAATTTTCTAATTGTAAATATCATTGTTTTAAATTGAAAAAAAAAACCGACGTAAGATAAAAATTTTATAAAAATCACAGGCGTTCTATTGAGTGATAAGAACAATATAAAAAATAATAGAAAAATGAACGACAACCCTTTTTGAATTATTATGGAATGCCCCATATACAGCATCCCCCTTTTTGGCATCCCGTGTCTGCATGGCGTGAAAAATAAAAAAAAATAATAAAATTGTTCAGCTGCGTTCTCCATTAACCACAAACGAGTTTTTGCATTATTTACATTTCCGAGGTTATATATCAGTTTGTGTATCTCCGTGAAAAATGCCTGGAAAAACGCTACCAAAAAAAAAAAAAAAATAAAAAGAGAAGAAGCAAACAATATTTTAATATTTTGAGTGCATTGAAACGAGTAATTCCGAGCATGATATGAGTATTATCGGCTGGAAATAGCTCACGCGGAGTTGTGACGAATGAGAGGACTCTCGTATATTCCGGAGGGCTGAGGGCGGTGGTGTACTTAGTAATGTTACACGAGCTCGACACCGCAACAAGATTTCCCTCGTGGCGCTCTCGACGAAGATCGCCGTTCGATGTGCTCAGCTTGGTTCACAAATCGCGTTATAAATCGTCAATGCACCACTTATAATGTACCAGGCGTACGGTATAATTTACTCTCTACATTTTTTACGATCCAATCTCACCGTACACAACCTATAATATAATATCTATATCTTATATGAACCACCGACAGATATTGCAGGGTATACGAGCAATGTTGACGATGGGTATGACTAAGAACGAGCGATCGATTGAATGGAATGAAGAAGAAGAAGAGACTGAAAAGTAACGAAGATTGTTCGTGGTTTGAGAATAAAACGTTCAAGTGAGCTCTCGATCTCTCTCTCTCTCTCTCTCCCTCTCTCTCTCTCTGCCTCTCTTTCTGTCTTTGCTATCGGTTCGTGGCCATCGCTACACTCAAAACTCGAGCTACGAGAGCTTACCACTAAATATAAACTTGATTTATTATTGCTATAAGATATTATTAAATACGGTTAGCTCGTTTGCCCGTTCAAAACCCAAGTTTCAATCTCATCCTTTCACTCGATTTAAAATGGAGATAAAAGGGGGAGGGTGAATAAAAAAAAGAAAAGAAAAGAAACGTCAGCGTAGAAGGTAGGAAAAAGAACGGAGACAGTAAGAAATAAGTGAGCCCTCCACTGGTCTTGCCTGGAGGAACAGTTTACGAATTTATTAACTTTGAAAGCTGTCTCTCATTGCGGAATTTCGTTTCAACACTTTATATACCTCTTCTGATCTCTCATGCCCGTGATTTTTGTCATTAGTATTACGATAAATTCTAGTGTTTAATTTATAGAATTTTGACGAAGAATACAGGAGAACTTCACCTTTTGTTTTATTAATTTACTGTTAATCGGCCAATTATTATTTAACTTGGTGAAAATTCGTGGGAAAGTTTGAATTTTATCACTAAAAAATTGATTAGATTTCAGCTTCTTAATTGTTCAAACATGCATGCAAAATAGAACCTTGCACAGGGATTTCTCGTTTTTTTCTTTTTTTTTTTTTGCAAATACCGGCTTTGCAAAAAAATTAAAAATAATGAGAATGCAATTCGCAAGGTTCTTCTACTTTGCATCCTTTGTTCAACTTTTTGACCTCTACCCATTAGCGTTTTTTTTTTCTTGATAGAGAAAAATAAATTAAATTCGCTTTGTCGAAAGTCCGTTTCAACGAAATCGCATGCCGTCGATCTCAATGGCGTACCGGTTCATATAGCCAGACACATCAAGCCGCGTGGGTGAGTGTAGAAATAGTGAAGGCTTTCGCCTGCTCGAGTAAAGCTAAAGTGCTCGGGGAATGGCTTACGGAGATCGAGCCACAGGCAATAGAGCAGCCATTATCGGAGGTTTAACTGTCGGCAGGCCACAGGTCGGACGGACCCTTCTCTCTCTGTTCGGAAGGAAGGAAGGATCGACAGCTCGAAAGCGAGGGCTGCTGTTGCTGCTGCTGCTGCTGCTGCTGTTGGTGCTGCTGCTCTTGGCGTGCATAGTGAACCAAGCAACCGTAAAAGGATCTCAAGGATCGTCTCGATCGGCTCGAGACAGCCATCAGCAGCTCCACCCTATTGTCTGTGTATACGCGAATACAATTTACTATTCCACCTAGATAGATCCATCGAATCTCGAGAATACAAATGTAAAGCTAAAACGCATTATCGATTCGCAATATCAGAACGTCGATGGCAAATATAATAATAACAGTCCTCGATGCGATGCCATTTACAAAGTCCTTTTTAGTATTATATTTAAATAAAGCCCTTGATAAAGCTTTGTCCGCAAAATATTTATGATTATTATAATTTTATGTAGTTCGATTATCGAGTCCAAAACGAGACAATGCAAGGGTCTAAGGTCCTTTACTACTACTCCTACTACCATATAATATAATATAGTGAACTGGTGGGATAGAGTTGCGGTACGGTGAATTCGAATCCCCTCCCCCCGCCCTTCCTTACTGCCCAGAAATCCTCGAGTAAGATATTATACCCAACTGATCCCGATCCATTTCGAACGACAAGTGAAGGATGTAAGGAGGAGGAATCTGAGGGTGAACGAGTCAGGGTTTGCTGAAGAAAAACGAACAAGAGGAAAGAAGTAAAAGAAGAGAATGAGCTGGTCCTGCGCGTCCGTTCGGTGGAAGGGTGGGTTTGGAGATGGTACGGGCTTTACGGGAATAGGGAGTAAATGCTCCATGAATGAACGATGAGGCTCGAGGGCAGCCGACGGCCCTTCTACGGAGTCTTGGACCAACCCCTCGAGAGGATGCTACCCGAGTAGAGGACGAGCGAGCCGGGCATACGCCGAATTCGAATCGGATTTCAACCTCGAGTCGCGGAGTCTGGTCTCGAAAACGCGATGCTTCCACGTTGAAATCACTATTGGCATCGATGCGTGATCCATATTGCATTCCTTCGTGTCTCCTGAACCAGCGGCGGTCGGCTCCTCTCTCAATTCCGGTCTTCGGAACGCGTGAAAAATAAAGCTCCCATTCTCAGTTTCCTTATTTTCACAACTGTCTTATCCAGTTTATGGAACGTCACAGGAGAACGCAATCGAAAAGTGACGGTGGTAATACAGTGTGTGTCAAGTCGAGAACCACACCTGGCTCTTATATCGAGCTACGGAAAAAAATGGACATGGCTAGTCACGCCAATCTTTTTCCCCCGAACCTTCGCATAACCACTGTTCGCCTCTTTCTTTTTTCTACTTTTTTTTTCTTTCGTTATAGCCACTGACCTGTCAGAACGTAATGAACCTTCGGTTGAAGTCGTTCCACCAAAGTTATATTCGCAACAGCGCTATGTTGGCGCGCAATGTACGAAAAAATAGCTAAGGGTTTGGTAGCAGTTACTCCTTTGGGATTTCAGAGTAATGATTCCTCGACCCCATTCACTATGTCGCAGAACACGATTTCGCTGACGCGCCACATGTTCCCTGATGGTGCTCTTCGGTGCGCGCATAGCCAGCACTATGTTCGATAGTACGTTCAGGAATTTCACGAAATAAAACGACGCTTTGTGTAACAGTGCAAAGTACAATGTCATGAAAAATTCATGACACGTTATCCAATGTGTTGGCCGGAAAAATCAGCAGGTCAGAAAAAACTGTCGCGGCATTCTACTTTTTATTTATCTCTCTTAATTTTCCTACCAACTACAGCTTACATCGTATTTATAACACTGCCAATCACTTGAATTAACTGCTGGATATATTCTCCGGAATTCGAAAGACAAGAAGAAAAAAAAGGATAATTGGAACAATGACCGAATTGATGATAATACCAACTAATTGGAAATCTTTAGGTGAAGCAATCACACATAGCCGTGGTAATAAATTTGAAGTGCTCCGTATTAACATACCCCCCTAGCATTCAAAAGTTTCTACTACTGTTACAGTTCAATTTGGAATACAAACAACAAACGCATTATTTCTCATTGGCGATCGCTGATTAGCAGCGACCGGAAATGGGGCCAACGTAGCATTGGCGAAAGGTGGCAAAGAATAAGAAAGAGGTTTGCAAGGAATAGGGTGAAAATCAAGGCTCTTTCTCTCTCGAGAATCCCGGAGGAAGAAAGAGAACGGTAAGAGCTTCACCAGGTCCCAAGGGTTCTTCCACGTTTCCACTCTTCTGGACCTTGCGGACCATTCGTTTAACACAGTTACACTTACACATTGACAAATAAACACACGCTCACCCGAAGCACCGTATAGAATCCACTATTCGTTTTGCAGGAATTACGTGCTCGAGGGCTCAACCGTGAAGCCAATATATAGAGTGTAGTTTTTTTTTTTCGTACGAATTAGGGGTGTAATCACGGGAGAATCCTGAACGTGCCTGGGAAGCTCTCGAAAGTAACTCTTATTTCGATAGCTGCGAGAATTAACGAGCTCACAATCGATTCCCAATGAAGATAATTCGAATTGCCAGATTGAGCCAGTGAATTCGACAATTGGGTTTGCCAATAATTTTCGTATCTATCACGAGAGCAATGATTAGAGGTGAATTCATCGTATCCTTTTGTGTACCACTGGAAGAACCGTATTTATTTAATTCAACAGGATGCTAGTAATCCGCAAGGGTAATACGTTGAGTATCATTCGCGGGGAAGAAAAGCAGCGTGAGGGCTTGACATAAATGAGCGAAATCAGACCGGTCGTTCTCCCCCGAGGATGAGAGAAAATCAGAGAGCAGAAGCGAGAGAAGCGCACCAACAAAAAAGAAAAAAGAAAACACGGCAAAATTAAACTGCACCGTGTAACAAAATAAACGAAAAAAACTAGCGAAGCGCGCGCGAGAATCCGAGCTCGAGCAGCAGATAGCAAAGAGGAGAGAGATTCTCCCACTTGGAGAGGCAACGAGTAACGTGCGCACTTTGCTTCTCTATTCGTATCCCAGCTCTTCACTTTCTTTCGTCTCTTTTGCGCTGGAATCCGCATCGAAGCGAAAAATACGGTTTTTTATCTTTAAAGAGGCGCCCGGATAATTGCGTAATTAATTACGGCTTTTATCCAGCAACCCTCTCTCTATCTTTCTTTGTGCCGCGCTTATGCAGCCTTCGTGAGATAATTGCGTGCACCCCGTCAGCCCGGATGGAGGGGGGGAGGGTTACAGGCCTTTGGGAAGTTGGACGAGTGCGCTGGTGGTTGCCTACATTATGAAGAGTCAAGAGCATTTTCCAAGTCACGAAATATCGCTGAACTCTCGACGAGACCTCTCATCGATTCGATGCCACAAGGAGACGACGAAAAAAAAAAGAAAGCCGAAATGCTTTTCCCAAAAGGACGAGAAGACGAGCAGAATGGCAGCCAACGCAGAATAGAGAATCTCGGAGGTGGGTAAAAGTCGAGACCGTGAGAGGGAGAAAAAGATTTGGCGTTAAAAAACGCGGACGAAGCAGAGGAGAGACGTACCTACTCTCCCCCCCCCCCTCTCTTCTACCGCACAACCATATCCTACGACTACGAGGCTGAAATCTCAAGTAGCCAGTCGTGGTGCTTTCTTTACTCTTTACCCAGTGTGCAGATACAGCTATCGCGCAAAAGCCTTTTTCCACGAGCGCTGCTTCAGAAGTAGAAAAGAGTCAGCTTGCAGGATATTTTCAACGATCTCCACGAGGACCAAGATTTCTCTCTTTTTTTTTATCCTCGTGAAGAAATTCTCTAACCCCTCTGTGCGTGACTTTTAGGCTCTGCTACATTAGGGCAGAAATACCGGTTTTCGGCCATTGCACCGCTTTCGGCCAACTCTAATACTTTAGTGTGTTTTTTTTTTGTGGATATCATTTCTTTACTTTAATCGATACTGTGGCAATTATCCTTGCTTTTCCATTTGTCAGCGTTTTCACGACACATCGAGATTTTAAAAGCTAAAAACTCGAACTGTTATCTGTCTCGAACACGAAATATATAATTTCAAACCCGTTTTATGAATTTTTTTCATAAAATAAGGTGTCCACAACCGGTAGATCTACTCTAATCTTTTTCTTGTGTGCAACACTTAGTTACTTCTCTTTTTTTCTTCATTTTCGTCGGGAGTAAAAGCGAACTGGCTCGATATTTCTGCCTCGCGAAAGTCCGAGCGACATGGATTTTCGTGAATCTTGAGAACATAGAGCGCTTCGGATAAGGATAAACGAGAATCATGAATACAGCGAGAAGCCACTGAATATATATTTTCGGGAAGTCGCAGTCTCGAGAAGACAAGTAGGGTAATTAGGAACGCTGCTGGAGGCACTATCCCAAAGCCCCTTCGTCCTATTCCATCCATGAACGATATTCCTCTCTATCCATTCTCCACGTACATCCTTTTCTCAGCCTATACGTTTAACCTTACATTCTTATATAGTATTGCCTCAAGCGGATCAGTCGCAAAAGTAGAAGAGGAATAAGTGCAGGAAGAATAGAAGCTGAAGTAGTGGAAGAGATTCGCGTTTCACTCCAAGTGAAATAATAAATTCCAGAAAAAGAGACCTAGAGGCCCCTCCAGCTCCATTGGACAGGATGGATCGTGAGGGAATCTCCAAGCCGGACGATATATATATATTCGCTCTTGGAAAACTTGGCTATCTCACTTAGCTCTATATCGGTATTCCATCGAAAGAAATTACGTTCTTTGCAAAGTAAGTCTTCCTCACGTCACACCGATACTTGGGTCGCGTGCGAGAAGCTCCTTTTTCCCATGAGCAGTCTTGATCGCCGTATAAACGTGAGCCAATACACTTTCCGCAGCGGGCAAGTTCCACCTCTCTATGTGAGCTTCTATACTTGTGGCGTCCAACATGAGCCTGTGTAACTGCAGATAGTAGCGTCACCTATATACGATGTACCACACACGATATACATAAATATATGCCACGGGGGAAGGCCGATACGAGTCTCGCGCCCGTTCTATCCAGCTAAAACTCTCTTTCTCTCTCTCTCTCTTCTTCTCTTCCTGTACTATATCTTCGGGTGGGAGACATGAAAAATGCATCTGACGGCCCTCGGAGGCACTTCGCCGTTCGAGAGTTTGCCACGGGACGACTATCGCAACGATGCCAAACCTGCCACCACTTTTCGAATCGAAAGTTATACCTGCTAGGGTATAACTTTACCAAGCCAATGTGCAATACTGCATGCCTAGCTTCTAATACAACTGCTGACTGACTGTGACTGTGTTGACCTCGCGATTCATTATACCTAATTGTTTGAAATACACGCAAAGTCTACCTAATAAAGCGATGTTGAAAATAATTGTGCTCATGATCTTGAAGATCAAACCGTCCATGAGATTTCAGTCTATGAGGCTTTATTTTCATTACAATGACGTTCTACGCTGTACGAACGTGATGCAACTCTTGTCCCAGGAACAACAACTGTGTATGACAACTTTGAAGCCAAAGTGCGTCATCCGAGTGAAATCTCTATTTAAGTACTTAATGAAGTTGATGTCTCAACTTGTCGGCGACATCAACTTTACTAAACTGACGATCGACTATCGATTTCTGGTATCCTACTTCAGTATAGTGTTCCTGTACACGGTATCGGTTTAGAGCCTCGAGCATGAGAAGTTACACTAGAAATCTGACGACGAAGAGCCACGACGATGAGTTTAGAAAGTTTCGCAGTGCAATTCGGATACTGAAGAGGTGAGAGCATCGAAGGTGCTTCTCTCGATTCACTAATCACTGCCGGCAACTACGAAATTTTCTATAAATAAGCACCACAAAATATATCATCGTGAGCTCCTTTTTCTTTCTTTTCTTTTTTTTTTTTTTGCTACTGGTAAATTACACATCTGAACTTGAAAGCTCACGGACTTGACGTCTCCATATCCTGTAGGAATGAGAATTGGTGAAGGAATATGGAGGGTCGTGCTTTCACAGGACTTTGAATCACCTTATCGCTTGGGTAAAGTCTCACCCTCGGCATCTCGACTTATCCTGGTGAATCCTCGAGGTCTTGGGCGACGTTTAAAAGCCGGATTAGCTGAAGTAGTCGGGAGACTCGACAGTGACGAAAGTGAGCTACTCAATCGATCTATCTCTCTATCTCGCTTCTCGTGATCTCCAAAGGTATTAACAAGTTTGTACTATCATTGACAGCTTTGCGAACAAGCAAATACTGCTTTGCTGGAGTATTTATCTTACGCAAGCGATCGCTTAAAAATTTACAGTCTTGCCCCGAAATCAATCGTTAATATCTTCAACAATAAATAGCCAAATTGTAGAGCCACGTGGGTTTGACCAGAGAAGATCGAGCCGACACATTGCACATTGTCGAGAGCAGTAATAATGTATGCGATCTCTCACAAGTGTTGGTGCAACATATAATACACGGATATCCAATCGTACACGCTCGAGCGAGTGTCCCGAGAGTATGCACCAATTGATGCCCTTGCATGAATGCATGAATTGCATTGGCGATAGAAGAACGGGGTGCGCAAAACAGAGAGAGAGAGAGAGAGAGAGAGAGAGAGAGAGAGAGAGAGAGAGAGAGAGAGAAAAAAGAGAGTGAGAGCGAGAGCTGGACCATGAGAGCTTGCGCTCCGCGTATGTTTCCATCGCGTTTCGACCGCCAATAAATAAATCATAAGCCGGCGGCGAAGCGGAGCATTACGAAGCATTAAATAAATTAAAACCAATAGCCCTTTCCACTTTTCGCGGCTCGTTCAAGCCCTCTTGTCCACATTCTTTCCCCTCAATCTACTGCCATTACCATTCAACGTTCACCGCTCACTCTGTTCCCGAAAAATTGTGGCTGAATCACCACTGCTGGGCTGATGTCACCCTCTACATAAAGAATATATGCAAAATATATATATACGAAAATATAATAAAATGAAGTCAGCATATAAATCGACCAGGAATTTGATGTGTGTGTGTGTTTTTTTTTATAAATGAATATTGTTTACATGTTGAACATAAACTATTTGATGAAAGTGTGCAAGTATATCAATGTCAAATATTAATTCAATTCAATTTCCAATAATATTATCCGGCCAAAAGTTGTGTATGTGAATTATACTTAATTTATATGCGAATTATATAGTTGAGTACATTTGTTATACACTTTGTATATATTTTTCTGAATGTATTTTTTTTTTTTCAGGACGGACAACAAACTCCACAAAAAAAATATATATGCGATTATACAGTAGAATTAAGTCAGCATACAAATAGATAAAAAATGTTGATCTTCTTTTATTCTTTTTTTTACATTCCTGATAATACGATTCACTCTTTACTGTCTTGTATAAAATGTTCGGCTCTAACGTGAACAATAACGGCGGCGTACAGTGTGTAAATAAAATCCAATAACGTGGGTAACCATCAAAGCTGTTGGTTTTGTATTACCGCTGCAAAAATCCATGATGTTTAATAGGATTTTCCGGATATAAAGATTTATAAAACACATGCCATTGTCAAATAAATAAATATCAAGTTATTGCACAGATGTGTAGATACAGAGGGATATGTCGTTGTAGTTCAACGAATCCAGTAGTTAATAACGTAATAACTGACATGTGCAACAATAGCGAAAAAAAAAGACGTCTCCTTCTGTGAAAACGGAAGCGGTCGTGTGTCTTTATGGTCGTTCAAAAAACAAGGGTGTAAATGTAATAGGCAATGCGTGTATGAGTAATCGCATTTTTCTAGGTATGATATTCAATTATGCAGCGCATTACTGAGAATCGAGGAGTGGTATAATGCACGTGAGTGATTGGCGCATAAATTCACTCATGCGTTGCAGCCCTTCGGGAACATTAAACGGCTCCCTAGTTCGCGATGTACGTAAGGGTCGACACGACTGTCGACTCTCCCTATTGCATATTACGATGATATTAGCGAGCGAGAATATCCCACTGCGAAGTATCAATATTTTTTTTATCTGGGATCTTTTTTCTTTGGATATATCTGCTAGGATATTTTGACCAAGGTATTAGCGAGCTTGTTTTTCGTGAGAATTTTTTATTGAATTATGTTTTGATCTTGGAAGTTTCTGTCGCAGCACTCTTCCCCACAGTCTTTTTTTTTCGTTAAAATATTTTGCCATGTAACAATCGAGTCCTGAGTAATCTCTCTTCCACCTTTCACACCCATTAAAACAACATAAAAAAATTGTAATTCATATTATTAGACAGCCCCCCAATGTTTATGAACAAAAGTTGATTGTTATCTCCTTTCAACTTAAGGGAGGCTTACGAATTGATTTTAGTCTGAATACGTTCAAGAATAACAGTATGCTCCAAATTATCTAAAAAAAAAAAAATTAAAAAAAACACACACACATGACTGCACTATTCCTGGGCTTAATACCAACTGCAGCAGGATACCTGCTATCTGATTATTGCGAATTCGCTAATTAGCGAATTGTGTTGTGCGTGACTCACGTTTGGTGGACGACTTGAAAAAGTGAGTCACGTGGTTGTGCGCGGAATAGGGTGAAGAATTGCCATTGGAATTGGTGGTTCTTTCGAATACACATGCAAAGCTACAAAACACAACTACAGCTCAAGTTTGCTTCAACTACTTGGATCGTTTCGCCTGCTGCTTTTCACGTCTATTACAGCCCTCTCTTATACACGAGCCCTGGCACTCGCATGTGTTGCAAAAATTACCGTCGCCCTTCTCGCCTCAGTTTCCCACAGGACGCGTTTGCCGTATTTATATATATATATCCAACTACGCTATAACGCATGATGCATACCGGAAGTCGTATATGGGGTAGTCACGTGATTTCTCAGAACTGCCGAGAGGGCGAACTATGGGCTGGTGTTATTGTATATCGGCGCATGAAAAATGTACGGCATTTGCGTCGCTGCAGCATGCCGGCAAGAGAGGAAAAAAAAAAAAAACGTGCTGCTCTTGCGCTTGTGCATGGTACATGCATATCAGATAATTTCATTTTTATAGATATATAACGTGTATACGATGCGAAACACCCGCGCGCGCGAGAGTCTAGTCGCAACGACAGGAATTCGTCATTTCACCACCCGGGACTTTGTATTTTACTGGCAATAACGGCATATTTATAACCCTGCCATTAATTTCTCGGTTAGAACAAAAAAAAAAAGTATCTCTACCAACATGATTTTATACCAGCAAGCATCTTTATAACATTAACGAAAAACAAAAAATTATAACTCTACAGTGTCGGTAAAAAGTGGATTTTATTGAAGAGATTGTGACGAACATTAAAAATATTAAACTTTGTTTACAATCATTAAATTATCAGAATTTATTGAATGCATTTTTTAATTTTGTAGAAAAATAAGACAGTTAACAACCAACATTGTCGGTAAATTTGTTAAATCGTGTAGAGCGCTGTTTAAGTGTCATCACCGGCGACAACGAGAATATTGTCGTCGACGTAGTCGTTGGATCATTGCGCACTTGCAAATCAGAAACTCCACGTCTGATTAGAGGCTTGCAGAGAGTTCCTCATTAATCACCCTCGGCATTACCTTCCTCTCTCGCACGATATGCAGAGAGCGTTGATCTTTCGAAGGGTGGAGAGATGGGCCCAGGACGAAAACTTAATCCCGACAGGATGTTCAGTCCGTAAAGCTCGACGGCTAATTATGGTGTCTCGATAGTCGGAGTCTGTAAACAGACGTCTACTACTACGAGAGAACATGGAGGAGTTGGGAGGGCAGTATTACGATATGTACTCTACTTCTTGAGGATCAAGCTTTGCTAGGCAATTGAGAGAGTATTGGTACGTTAAAGGACCGAGGAATGAGAGATGAGGCTAATCACTGACAAGATAATCATTGCTCTATGTCGATATTCGCTGTAAGTGCCTCACGAAATCGGCTAATCTCATTCCTCGAAAGTTAAACCGCACACAAACTCAGCTTAAAAATAGCAGTAAATTATAATGACAGAGAGTTTCTCATTAAAAGGAACATCTGATTTGATTACGAGGGAAAATATATACGGATGAAATAATACGAATAAACGAGAAGAGAGAGGAGTCTTTGGTTGAACGTTTGTCGCGCAACGAGGCGAATGAGTATATGCGAACTATACCGTGGCGTTGATTACTCGGTTCGATTCGCCGTGAGATGACTCACCGCGATATTCGAGAAGACGAGGCATTAATTAATCCAGTACCGTGGTGCAAGTAGTAATTAGCGAAACGCTGAGAGAGATAGAGAGAGAGAGAGAGGGAAAGGAGAGGCTCTTCCATACCAGAAGGTCCACTTTGGAGTTGTGAGTGTCCGTTGAAGATAGAAAAGAGTGACTGAGAGCGAGAGTCTCTCGCCGAATGTTGATACCCCGTTTTCCAAACGAATCTCTACCGTCCGTAAAGTAAAAGTTTGCGTAAGAAATTAGAATTCGGGCGGGCGTGCTCGTTCAAAACTTTGGATCTCTCTTCACCGTTTATTATACACCCGCGTCTCGCACATTTTCCTATCCCATGCGCTTGGTCTCCACCCTCTTAGATGGGAAAAGCGACATTGGTCCAGTGAACGTGCGGAATTTTCCGCAGTATAGAGCGAGATTAAAAAAAGAAACACACACACACACACACATACACACAGCGTTGCGGCTGTGAAAATTAATTGTGAAAAAGTATAAGCAGTAAGTGGTCGAGTCGTCTCTGTGAGGAGGACCAACTCATTGAATACTTCCGCGACTCTCGGTCACAGTCGCATTGAAACTAAAAGGCGCAAGTGAGAAAGTGAGAAAATGGTAAGGAGACCACCGCAAGCACGGGGAGAGTGCAGCGTGTTTACGAAAATTAGCAATTCTAATATTTGCGCCCGTAGCGAGACAAATTTATTAATTAAGTCAAAGTGGTGGAAATAGCGAGATAGGAATTTTGTAGCGAGTGGGGAAAAATAGCGAAAGCGAGAAAGACGGAAAAAAGTGAGTCAAAGAGGAGGGCTGGGGAGGACGCACAGCCGTACAACGAGAAATTCTTTTCGTTTATTTTCCCGGGAATTACGGGACTTGCTCGCGAATCGCGTAGAAAGAGATGGGGATAAAACGCTGCGAATGTTGGAAAAGATCTAGTCCCGCAAGTAAGTGAGGGGACCGAGGCGAAAGAGTCTCGCTGTGTTCCGCGGGCCGCGTTGCGCCAATCCTAACCCAAGCTTCGTAGCACACTACTCAGCAAGAAACTTTTAATTCAGTAACTTCTGGATTAAATTATCACACCGAGAGGGAGTGAGAGACTGAGAAAAGAGGCAATGGGATGGGACAAGAGCGTCATGGAGAGAGAAAGAGAGGGACAGCGATTATCTCAAGAAAGATTAAGAAAAGGAGTTCCCAGAGCTTGTAGGGTAGCGCATAGTCTCTTTTCCATTCCTCACTGAACTCGCTACTGAAGATCCTGAGCCTGTCCTCTACCTCTCTTTACTCTCTGCTTTGAGGAACCAACGGCACGCACCACCGCTAGAGGTACAACCCTCCCCCTTTTGGTCGCTGTTTCCCTCTGCCCCTGAAGAGGCACTCCCTGCAGAGCGGCGAAATCCTTTTTGTAGAAACGATTCTCGCTCGGTTTAACTCAACTGAAAATTGTGGAGAGGAAATCTTCGTCTCCAGAGGTCGATGCCTCCACTTATTTTTTTTCTATCCTCTGCTCTTTGCTCTCGTTATATTATCGTATTTTCGTTTTGTTTATCTCTGATATCCGTCTTCGTATCTTTTACAGTCGCTTTTATCCGGTTCTGGATGAACTGACTGTTATTATCATTAATATTAATGGTAATTGAACTGTGGTAATGCTTTAGGAAGATACAATATTTGTTTTCGTTTTATTCGCAATTTTATTGGTTATTCCAATCAAGCCTTTTTCTTCGTATAAAACTGTGAAAAATCCTCCGTTTAAAAGATTGATAAAAAATGTGAAAGTTTTCAAGTGGATACTGAATTATTTAAACACACTCGCTAATGTGAATTCAGAACTTTGCAAAGAGTTACTGTCAACACTACATAAGTCGAGACTGGTCGAAAGTCTATACCAATAGTTTTTTAACGCGCTAGATTATTAACAGTGTATGTGCGCAGTGCGACATTTTGTTCATCATTCATCTATAATGCTCTTCCGTCGTCGAGCATTGAAAACGTGCACTGCATATTCGGTGTCTCTGAATAAAAAGATCTACACGTAGCAGTGGTGCATATGGCATTAGAGTGGCAAGCCACAGACTCTACTTTTCTACCGTTCTAGAAAAGAGCAGATCCACAGTAGCGTAACATCCTCGAAACCGGACGGATATATAAATAGATAGATAGATAAAACGTGCTTTAAAAAAGAAGGGGGCAAAGGGGAACGAGTAAGCGGAAAAGTAGTACAGTAGAGGGAAAAAAAAGAACAGAAAAGAGCAAATGGCTGTATAGCAAGTGAGAGAGGGCAGAAACTCATACAGACACACACCGCACATAGAGACATTGTAAAAGTGGTTCAGCGAAAGAGACAGCAGGCGAAAATCCCGTCGTAGTAGTCGTGCGGAGGTTTGCTGCATCCAAAACAGGGATTTCAGGGATGCCCGGGCCATGCTTGACTGGATAAAATATCCTTCATTGCTATTCCCGGGGTTTCGAGGTTCCCGGACTCGATCCTTTTGCTCTGTAGTGAAACAGAGGCAGCAGGTACCGTTGCTGCAGCAAAAGCAGAAGAGACAAACGAAAGCAGGCCCTTTCCGTCCGGGTATATATACGACAGTCTTGGCAGAAAAAGAACGTCGAGTGGGAGGATGAGAAGGAGAAATCTCTCGTTCCCCTTCGTTCGAAGGAGGTAGAAGTAGAGGGACGAATACAAGGTGGGAGGATGCCTCGAGTGTAGAAGGATGAGGCAAGGAAACGAGGGTTTGGCCAAGCTATCTAGACAGAAGTACAGTATATATAGTATATAGCGCAATAGTGGTAGCCAGTTGTGGTACTGGCTGGCAGCGATGGAATGAGAAATGGTATATGTGTGCGTGTATGTGTGTGTATGTGTACGATGGAAGCGAGGACGTTGGAGTCGAAGCAGCTTGACTGCCGGCGTAGAATCTTGAGGCAGCCACGAGACATTCGAGCAAGGGCAAAGGTGCAGGGAAAAGGTCCTGCATTGCGACAACTAATGAACCATCTTGGAACGGACCCCTGAAGTCCCGTGAGACGTGACGGCGCAATGCAGTCAACCGGCCTCCCTCGACTTTTTGCTCGACTACCGTCGTGTGTCCCTCTCTCTCTCTCTCGCTACCATCTACTGATGGTGGAAGAGCGCTGGAAACCCGTGACGACGATGAGGAAGAGGACTCCGAAGTCACTACCACCAGGACCATGTCTTCCAGTCAGCCTCCCGCCTTCTTAACACGCAGGGTTGGTCATACTGCGATAGAGGAAGAGAGAAAGAGAGAGAGACAGAGAGGGAGATAGGTGCAAAAGAGGACGAAGAGGGGCAAAGGAAAGACCGCTATGACTCCGGACCCTCTCAATCATACCCTCCGCAGCAAGTTGACGCTATTTTTCCATGCTGACGACCTCCTCACGTTTCCTTGCCTCGATCCTTCATTTTTATACCTTCTACACTTTTCCCTGATGTTTGAGTTTGAATTTTCCTCCTCAACGAGCCCGGGTGATCTCGTTCGAGCTTGACCGTTGAGCACCATAGATAGAAGAGACAACATACTAGAATTATAAGAAACGGAGGTAAGGTGATCCAATATTATGGATCAAGAGAAAAAAAATAAGTCGTTTCATTTTGTTCCTTCATACATTTTCATATCGTTGCTTCTACAAGTCTTACATTGTATTATATTATCATAACCCAGTATACTCGGTTGTAAATCAAGAACTTGATCGATCTAGCCAATTAATCGTTTGACGCACAACCAACCGTTTGGTTATCCTAACCAAGTCTTTTCGTTCGTGTATACGTAATCCACTCTTTGATAGTCGACACCAGATGATCTTAGGATACGGCAGGTTAAAAGAACGAGGAAGATAATGGGAGAGCTCCTTGGACTGTATTACTATCCATTCTTTGCTGACCTCAGCAATAAAAGGGATTCGCGGATAGAGACGAGAGCAGCAACCCACAAATCTCTCACGGACTCGTCGAGAATCCTCGAAATAGCTCTCTTCCTCACATTTTCCTTCGACCTTAACTCCAGGGGTTTTCCACGTTCTCTGTTCACCGGTTCTTCGCCCTGACTCTACCGATCTCTCCGTCGCTCTCGTAATTGCGTTAAAGTGGACGAGGGTAGTACAAAATCACCCCACGCTACGCGGAATAATAAATTCTTGGGGCGGTAACGAAAGTTAGGGATCTCGTTTTAGGGTCCGTTAGCGAGGGCCACGGACTCCCGCCCTCTTATAGGTAACCTATACTGCCCGTAGTTCTTTTCTCATACGTTATATATATATACACCTAGACAAGACGCAGGGTGCGCTCCATAAGATCGTAAAAAGTACTATATATGAGCTCGGACGAACTAACCTCGGTAATAAAGGTTCTGCTTGAACAGACGGAGCAGAGATCAAGCGCAGGGTGAGTGATTGTAACTGAGAGAGTAAAACGAACAACCAATGGTCACATTACTGTCTGTTTTATGAAAAGGTAGACAATTATTACTATTTATAGCCACTGTACATCAGAGGTTAATTCACTGTTGAAAAGCATAAAGAAAATGAACAGGATATTGAAAAAGTCTCAGGTTACATTGATAAACAACTGTTTGGAGGAATTAAAGTATTAACCTTTATTGCATTATGACATTGTATCCAATCTTATTGCAGATACTGGAGTCGGTGCGTGTGTCGTTTCCCCCCGATTTCACCCAGAGTAGATTGAGCGTAGAATGTCAAATTTCGGAAAGAGTAGAGTGAGAGAGCCAGGGTGTGGAACTTAGTTGAATATTGTTTGGCTTGGGGGAATTTGTGCTCGAGCGAGCGCAGCTGGCCCGTTTGCTGCTTCGATTCCTTATTATAGTATGCTATACTTTATGCTCTATAGATATAGTTTATGCGCATAGTATATAACCAGCAATCGGACGCAACGCGTTGGTTCGAAACGTGAGATAGAAGGGAAATGAATCCGGAGAGCAAATCGGGATGGCGCGACGAAGCGAGAAAGACGAGATAAATATAGATGAAGAAACGAGGTGAGCAAGTAGGAGGGAAGCGAAAGTGAACGTTTCGAGTGTCGTACAGAACGAATTGAACATTGTAGAGGTGGGAAACAACGAGGAAAAGACCAAGGAGATCGTAAGAGTATACCCAGTTGAAGAAAAAAAAATAGAGGCACAAAAAAAGTAGCAAGCAAAACATCAGTTCGACGGGGTGAGAGAAAACAATTCGAGGAATGTATTTCATAAAGCGAAACAGGGCATCCTAGGTCGCTACCACTCACACTCTCGCGTGCCATATCTTTTTCTGCATACCTCTTTTCGCAGTTCTACCTTGTTTCATGCTTTTTTATCGCCCAATCTTATTTTCCAGTTTGCACAGCATTCTCGCGTTCAATCTAACTTTCTTAATAAAGGAGCTGTTCCTTTATGTGCAATTATGTTGCATATGGTCAATCTTAAAATAAACGGCAAAAATAAATAAAACAGGAACTCTTATTATTATTCGGTGATTTTTCCTAAGTCACAAAATTCATCGACGTATTTATTAGTTTGGGTCTTCTGCGTATAACGCTGTATTTCACTCCCTCACTATAGCACAGTTCTGGAGACTCAAGAGAGACAGAGATTTAATCTAATCTCCGAAGCGAATTGGTACTAACAGCTTGTGTCGATTGATGATCGCTGTCCCGCATTCTCAACCTGAGCTGTGTTTGTGTTTGGATAATATCCGATCCAGTGCCACCCCGCACAAGTACTCAGCACAACTCATCAAATATCAGACCACAGTGGACGCCGAACGGCATCATAGATTTCTAGTGCGATGACGCTATCTGTATTATGTTTTATAGCAGGGAATCCCGCACACCCTAACTCGATTTCTCATTGGTAGCTTGACGTGTATTATCCCAAACAACGTATTTGAATCGTGCTTGCCCTTTCTTTCATAACTTACATATAATACATGTGAGAAAAAGAGAGAACTCAAGGGTCGGGTGAAGTTGCTGATGACTCTCAACGGGTTTGGTAAATTCGACGCACGGTTCAGGAAGTTTTGATGGCTCAATCTTGACGCTTGCTTTCTCAGCTTGCCGAACGGGGACGATCATAGGCGGTGGCGTACGATAGCAGTGTGAGCCCAAGCAGAGACGGGCAAAGGTGGTGCCAGGAGTTAATGTCACCGCTGTGCTTTTCTCATTAGACCGAAGCAAAAGAGAAAAAAAAAGTTCTTGCTAGCTATTCCTGAGGACGTGCCCCTAAAGCGTAATACGTTTCGTTATAACTCCACAGCTCGTGCTTGCCACACGATATCTCCTCGTCATTCTTTTTTCCCATCACATCTCCCTCTATGTTTTGCTTTGTCGTATGATCTTCAGAAAGCCCTGTTTCCTTACCAAGTGCTCTAATGCAATTCCATTTTGCCGAGTTTTACGAAGTCATCTAACTATTGCCATAACGCGACTTGCAGTAACTACGGTGCGCACAGCCTAGGAAAGTTTTGACCCAATACTCACTATTCTCGTACTAGTTTTCTACTAATTCACGTTTTAGTTCTTTATTTTTCATATCACATTTTCTTCCATCTGTGGTTGACATTTGCTTTGTTAAATAAACTACGAGACCGATAGAGAATCTGTTTACGTCAATACACGAAATCGGTTTCACTTGAAAGCCTTGCAACGAGAAACGAAAAAAAAAAAATAGAAATAAAGTGATAACCTCTAAAATCGTGACTGCAGTGGCGTTGAGTTATCGTCACTGCGTTGAAATTGAATCGAGAATGACGTGAAGCGATCGAAACAGAGCTGGTACCGTGAGATCGTGAAAAGGAGAGCATCGCTGTAATATCGTGACGGGTACGTCGATGGCACCGAGAAATTTTCTCGCACGACATAGCTCCTGAAATGTAACAGAAAAAAAAAAGGAAAAGGTAACCGTATAGTGAGAGTGTCGATCTTGTCAGTTTGTAAAGCTAGAGATGTAATACAGTATTGGAACATTCAATAGCATTTTTGAGCTTGCTGCTTTAAAATATTGTCATAAATCTAGTAGAGAACATGATAATTGGTAGATTGAAAAGAAAGGAGACAAAACCTGGTGATTTTAACGCCTTTCAATTATTGAAACTGTTAGCAAAGGATGAATCCCGCGGGTTTCCCCTCGGATGTTCGCAATCTCCGGTTTCAACTCTATTCTCAGCAAACTCTAGTGAATCCTCGTTTTCAATGGTCCTAGATGCACTCCTCATCTAATTCACTCAGGCTTGATTATCGGAACTGAAGAAAAAAGAAAAAAATAATGCAACCCTTCCCTCATTGCACTTTCTCGTTTCCCTGTCTTTATCCATAATTCCAGTTTCAACCACTCCTCCTTCGACCAAGCGCAAAGTATCGTCGGCTCTGACTGCCGATATAACTTTGCACGCAATATTGATTCAATAGGGGATCAAATTCTTTGCTCGTTTGTTAGTGTAAGTGGTCTGGAATAATGGGCAGGTAAACGTGGCGAGAAAGGGTCGAAATTACGATAAAAAAATCGTGCAAGGGTCCTTTCTGAACTGAGTACTAGCGAAGAAGGGTATGAAGAAGAAGACAGAGCGAGATAAGGGACGGCGGAAGAAGTTGCGCTGCCGGAGGTGCTGGAAGGTGGTTGCGGTGATGGCAACCCTGGCTAAGAAGCACTACCACCAGTGACAGAACGAGTAGCAACAGCAGCAGAAATGGTAGGTGCGCGCTGTTGGTGATGGAAATGCGGCAATGTGGTACGGCAGCAAGGGCGTGGTATTCCGGCTTCATTTCATCCTTTATGCTACACGGCACAAGTCGCAAGGGGAGGATGGGACAAGGAGTCGGTGAGTGGTTTGAGGATGAGGCACGCTGAATTACAACCCCTTGTGAGATACCACAGAATGCAAGCTTAAAATTATACGGGCGTGAGTCGTTTCATCCCCTTCTCTTCTTCTTTGGATCTCTCTCTCTCTTACTCTCTCGTTTCCTTGCAACTTACTTCACCCGTCATGTCTGTTCTTACTCGTATACCGAGATACACTGCTGCTGGTTTCGCCCAATGGTTAGCCTACCAAGACTGAACTACTAGCCAGTCTCAAAATGAAATTGTGAGTATATTCTGTGTATATGCTACAAATTCGCCCTTCTTAAATTGATCATTACTGCTAATTCGATTGTATTAGATACGATCAATAGTAAGCAACTGTAATTTTCAATTGGACAAAATATTTTCGTGTCTATGTTCATGCACGTTAGAACGAGGTTTTCTAAAAGAAATCTTTCACTCTTCACAGATCACTCGGTTTTCTCAATGACGTACCTGTCTTTGTCATTGACCAGACCAACGCGATTCTACGACTATTCTTTGCGAGTTTACGAGGTCTTAAACATCCAATTAAGGTACCTATAAAGCCTTACCAGTAACCTCGTGTTTGTTAACCCACCGTATAGGCGACCGAACGATCGGAACATTACGATTTTACGTTTATGGAGTTGAAAGAAGAAAGCTCAAAGCTCGGTGTGACTCACTTCACTTTTTTCTTTTTTTGCACTCTACCATCGCGTTGTTATGACGATTCCGCGTCGTACTCGAGATCAAGGTTTTTCCAAAGGTATGAATCTCACAAAGAATATTGTACTAGGATGAAAGATGAAAAAGCAATAATCTGTGGAAAACAAGGAATACAAAAAAAGTGCATGGCAGTACGATGAGGCGATAGATATGTGGAAGAGAGCCAGAGAACGGCTACAAACAGAGTGGAGAGAGGCTGGTGCAGGGTTTGAGGAGCAGTTAATCTTCCCGGTCCACTAGACGCTCGAGGATCCACCAATTAGTTCGCATCCAGTGCATTGTCTCGCTCTCTGCTTCCATCTGCTCCATTCTACCATGGCACGGTCGCCCGACAGGTCCACATTCTCGCCAACCCTTCACACCTCGTCGCTTCACCGGCACGTAGGATATATAATCCAGCTGATGTTGCATCCCTCGCTTTGCAAGGTGGCCCAGGTAGTTTCGGTGCATCACCTGATGCGAAATTTCACCATACCGACATACTTTGTAAAGGAATGAGTATATATTAAGCGCTCTCGACGACCTACTCACTCGGAAAATGTCACAGGGACCATATTTGTAGCCTTTTATACTTGATGTCTCTCTGAACGCCTAAGCAGAAAAAAAGAAGCCATGCATTCTCATTTTCACGCAGGTATATATGCTTGAGCACATTTTATACACATAATATCTAAAACAGGTTGATTGTCTGCCTGCCGACTTTTCATGCTGTTGAAGCGTTACGCTCAATATACATGAGAATGTTTTATGTATGGAACACATAAGAGGCGCGTTCATCCGATTTGACGACTCATTTGAAAAGGCTAGGGATCTTTTCTTTCTCATCGTGTGTTCCGGCACGTGTCCCATAAAAAAAAGAAAGGGAGCTTGGTTGGTCTATGTTGGGTCTATAAGGATGAGATTCACAATCCCTCGACTTATATCGACCCTGCCCCCCTTCTCCCTTCTCCCTTCTCGCACACGCATCAATTACACATCCCAAGCCATACGCATACTTACGCAGAGGGCATGTTGGGTAAAAGCATCGTGTTTACATCAGACTTTTCGGCTTTCTGGCGAGACCCAACCGCGAACATCGTATACCCTTACATTAAAGGACCTCTCTCTTCGTATACCTGACTCACAGCAGGTAATTTCGTGACAAGGTTAAAAAATAGTGGAACGTCATGAAACAAACAAACAAAAAAGAATCCCGGTACGAGGGTGAAAGTAAAAAGGTTGCTGTTCCTGCCGAACCAGTAATATCTTTTTCCCCTAGGCAACCGCGGCTTCTCCCGCATATCTGGTTATTCGTCTATTATTTTTCATTGGGCATCCGCTTGTACGTAAAGTTAAACGATCTTTGACGTTATATCATTGTCACGGAAAAGTACTTTGGCTTAAACCCGGAGTCTACTACTTTCTTCGTTTCGCTCTCTTTACTACGGAATTATTCATTACCATACTGCGGTCCTTCTGCCACAGGGAATAGACTACTATAGTTCTCGTCACTTTTATCCTTTCTTTGCAGTCGTTCCTCTTGCGCGCAGTCAGCATCATTTCAACCGTGCGCCACTTAACCGGACGTTCACCCTCACACTTTGCATCTCGTTTATCTACCTTCTTCTTGATCTGTCTGTTTCTAGAATTTAGCCTCGTATAACCCACCAGTTTTCTGTCTACCTTTACACTCCCGTACACCAATCTTCTACGTCTAATCAGCCATCCAAGTTATACCCCTATTGGCCTCTTCAATTTTCGCTTCCTTGTGCTTCTAGGTAGACAGATGAAAATGGATAGCTTAGCTGGCATGCTATCCTGTGAAAGTGTGCGAGAATCTCGCTGGTCGAGGTTGCGGGAAAGTTGAACCGTTAAATATTCATGCAAGGAACGTGGCGAACGTGGAAGCAGTGTGGTGATCGCCGACTCGAAAACTCGGTAGAGCCACATGTGGAATTCAAAAAGAAAAACAGGAATGTATAGGAGAGTGACCGAAAATTACGAAAAACCGAGAGAATATCGTAAAAAATTAGGAAATTTCCGGTGATGAAAATGACAGTACAGAAGTGCTAGAAAAATTGATGATCCGTACCATCGAACGTCAAAAAAGACAGAGAAAAACGAAACCCTCACCATAATGGACTTCAAAACCGAATTATTCACAACAATCATATGCAACAGTAAGGAAAATTTTTTTAAAATTACGTCGACTAAAAGAATGTTCGGAAATAGGTAACATAATAATCAAATAAATGTTCACCTAAAAATGTTTCAATAAAAAACGTTTTTCATCCCTTTTCACATATAGAAATCTTTCACGGCATTCGACATGGTTACCAGAGTACTATACTGCAGAACACGGCTATTCGACATCGAGTGGGTCATTCTGCAACGTTTCCTGACAAACATCGGGAAAAAAAATCGCTCGCACTAAACCCCCTTTTCGCGTTGCAGGTGTTCCATGCCGCAGGTGCATTGTTTCAGCACCGCGTGCACAACCCCAAATGGACAGACGGACGTAGACTCCGAAGCCGCCACTGCATCCATCCGCTATCGGTGAAACAGCATAGCTCTCAAATGCAAAACCAGACACGGAAAATAAAATCCAATTTTTGCTTGCTACTGGTAGAGGATCAACGTCGTTCTTCACGGTCGATTTGCTTGGACCAAGTGGCTTCGACGATTCTGCGGATGCATATGCTACCGCCGTGACTGTGGCTGAAACAACATAGTGCCTTTACAAAGGGTCGATGTCCTTGTATGGTTTTCAAGCGACGGGACGATTCACTGATACATGAATCTATAGACATTCAGTGTGTGTGTGTGCGCGCGCGCGTGTGTCTCTGTGGAACACCGATGGACAGAGACAGAGGGTTGGCTTCACGAATGAAACAGGATTGCGGGCGCAGATAGACACGTAGAAATGTACCGTTCCTCTCTGCGCTACCACATACGAGGGAAAAGGGAAATCACGTGACGAGAGGGATGAAGAGAGAGAGAGAGAGAGAGACATCGGTATTACAGTGACAAACAAAATATCGTGCCAGCGTAACGGGACACGGGGTGACGTGGACGAGAAAAGAGGGATGAGGTGAGGCGGGCAGGCAGGCAGTCAGGGATGGAGGGTCGTCCCGAACCAGGAAAACTCAACCGAGCGGTCGAGCAAACAATGACGGCGAAGCTGTATTGTTCTCCAAGTAATTGAATCCAGCAGCAGCAGCAGCCTATATGCCCATCCCAAGCCGCCGGTTTTGCCCGGCCCGCCACACAACCAGCTCTGCACATCCCTTTCGATTCTTCAGTCTCTCATCCTCTTTTCTTCTGCTTATTCCCTCTATTCCCTTTTCTATCCCGATGCTTCTACATCTCCGTTGAATCTACACTGTCCAACCTTGACATTTACTCTTCCTTCTATGGTACTTTGTACTCTGTACTCCTTAGTCGATGTCTCTGTCTGAAAACCTTTCAGGGACCAATGGATTTTCTTTTTTCTATCGATTTATTCATCCAGTTTGATGATAAAACCTCTAAAAAGTTGATGAGCAAGTGTTGATCGAAGAATTTTTCCGTTAGAAATAATGGAAAATTACCTTCGTCGAATTTTTTTCCTTAAAAAAAAAAGAGGAACTTCTTTGCACTCAAGAAAAGCACTATATATAGAAAGCGTAATTTTGCAGATGGGATAGTTACCAGACGGGACCCGTGAGTACGAAACGGGCACGTTTTCGTTGAGAGGGTTTAGGTTAAAAACGTGCTTTCCGGCTCTGCCGAGTGCCAAACCTCCTGGACAACGAAGAAAGGAGAAAAGAAACGAGCACGAAAAAAAAAAAAAAGTTTCTCCCCGCGCCCTCCAACAACCGCGCCGACCCCACACCTCGTCCGCCACAGGTAACGGGGAAGGAAATGAGTGGCCCAAACGTAACTTGGAAACGAAGTGGGATCGTCCGGGCAACGAAGTTTCGAAACAAAGTGTGAAGGTGGAGGTGAACAAAGACGGGAACTTATGCTAGGGCGTGCCAGCAGGTTAGTTCGAGGCTTTATTCGCTTCTCGGGAAGCTTTGTCATTTGGCTTTTCTTACGACAACACGAGCGACTGCGTAAAAAAAAAAAAGGGAAACGAAACAAGAGAAAGACGAAGCAGTAGAAACAATTAATTTGTTTACGACCAACTGCAAAGGAACAACGAATGTTAAGCACACGACAAGAATTCTGTCGCATTAGTTATCTCGATGAAAACAGGGGGGGGGCTATTGGATTTATAATGATTGCTACCGAGTATACATCGCTCGCAGGGTTTCAATCACCTACGAATGACACGCCTTTGTTATGATATAATTAGACGGTCCCGCTGCATCGACAGGGGAAAATTGAACGTCGGATAAAGTGGCTCGATGTTGCACTAAGCGTGGTAGAAACAGTTATTAGAAGCATATCCACATCATGCATGATAGTATTAACCGGGTGGGCCAACAGACGAGGGTAACACGGGCGCAGCCAATGTTGCTCCAGCAGAACGCGCAAGTATAAAGCACACAATTTTACACGTGGAAGGATTCGAGAACTCGTAGCCGTATACCACGGTGGACAGTCGGGTCCTTTTGCTTGCCGAGGGCGTGTATACCACTCGACGGACGGTCATTCTTTTGTTTGTAAAGAGAACGTGCGGTATGCGAAATACAGAGAGCGAAGGATATGGCTTATGAAGGAGCGGAGGGAAACAACGAGAGAGTGAGACAAAAGGTTTGCGTTCACTCGACTATCGAATTTCGTCGTCCAGTCCTATTCGGATCCCTCAGCGAAAGGGACGAACGGTGGGGGTTTCTGTATTCCTAGCTGACCATGAACCTCCAAAACCTAACAGTAGGAACAACAGCACATCGGTAATCGGCGTGTACATACGTTCGGTAGTAGTGTAACGTGGCGTAGGCAAAACGGTGTAACGCACCCGACACAACGAGAGCCGGAATAGCAACAACGATCAGCGACGAGGGTTCGTCGATCGTTTTACGAGAATTTTATGCCGAAACTATAACGTCCGTGATAATGCCGCTGCTGCAGGGTGCAGGATAGTGCGGTAGAGCAGGTCCCGATGGAACATTTCGTCCTTCTCAACCCCACCACTCCTCCCTCCAGCCCGTCCATGCTGTTATGTTACGTGCGCGTAGTATCGTTGTACATAAATTATCCAGAGCGCTTTTCATTTCCGCTATACGTATCGGTTGGCCTGTTTCATATTTATGTCGTACTCACGCTCAAATTTTCCCCAGGGTTAGTTCGTCATCGCGGTTTGTGATAAAAAAAAAAAGTCTTTGAAGCCTTGAGGAACTCACCTGAAACGAGAAAAAAAGAAAAAACCAATTAGTTTGATATATATGTTATGAAAACATTTTACGCAATATTGGTTAATTTACTAGTTGTTTAACCAGAAAGTTTGATCAACAAGTTATGACAAAAATCAATTATAAATTTAGGATCGCCCAGTTCACTTTCAGGTTGATCAACCACAAACACATTTTTTGTTACACGTTAACGGGATAAAGGAAAAGTTATAATTGTTAGCACTTGTAGGCAGACACTTAACAATCACTTTTGGGTTATCAAAGTGTCACCCGTACACGGTTTTATCGCTGCCTTGTATGCAGTCGAGGTAGTTTTGCAGCACACTTAATGCTAATATTGCATCTCGCTGGGGTCGGAAAGATGCTGTTACTAGATTGGAGAGGGTGAGACGTTGCACGGTTATCAAAGGTTTGCAAGGGCAGCGGTAGCGCTTTCCGCCATTCCCTCCCATTTATATGTATACACAGTGCATATACTATATATAGACATAGTTTACGCCCTACGTATAATACAGTATATATACAGACTGCCAAGTTTGCGTTAAAGGTCTTAAAGGTGTCTCGTGCTGCACGCGAAATTCTCAAGTTATGATTTAGTATCCGGAGGGCGTGCCGACCGAGAGATGCAAGGGAAAGAGTGAGAGAGAGGGAAAAGCTCTCTTCGGAGATGCGAAGCAGAGCGAGACTCAGTGGGATGAGGAGAGAACATCGGTAGGCGACTTCGAGTGAAGCCAAGAAGTGGAGAGAGGTAGCAATTGTGAAAGGGGAGGGGAAGGGCCAGAGAAATTGGAGAAGGCACGGGAAAGCTCTCGAGGTCTAGAGAGCGATAGAGAACGACAGCAAGAGAACCTGTAGAAGGAGTAACTTCCTAACAAGGCGGTTAGTTGTGGCTTAGCGACGCTATGAACGCAAAATATTGCCGGGGTTAGCGACGGCCCATATTATGTTTGGCAGCGAATTATATTCATATATATATATACACATGTCCGTGTGGGTGTGTGCATAATTATTTATATACGAAGGGTGAGAGAAAAGGCAAGCGGCAAGCAGTTATCGATATATTTCAGCGATAACTGAGTGACCGACCAAGTCCACCCAGTTCACTATGGCGAACCGTGGAAGTGAGGAACGAGGCGAGGATCTAGCCAGCTGCTGTTAGTAAACGTATACACACCAAGTAGATGGGGAGAGGCTTCGGCCTCTACGGCTATGAGATTGCTCGTTCGCTTACACACAGGGTTAAATTAGTCTCGCAAGCTTTCTCGGCCCTCTCGGAACTACCATCCCGACGCCCGGTAATTCAAGAGACCGGGAATGAGAGCTTGCGAACGACCGACCGGGTATACCCATATACTCTCTGGAACCCTGGCCCTCTCTATACTAGTCAACTATCTTCCACGTTATAATACGTCCATACATTCATACGTTCGGCATATACTTCGCTCTCTCTCTCCTTCTCGCTCTGGCTCTTCAAGGCCCGGGCCGCCGTTGTCTTTGCATTGTCTTCGCGCTGGAGCTGGTCGCGTTTGTGAGAACTTTTCACCGCGTCGAAAAAGGACATGGTGAAAGGAAGCAGACGGAGGTAAAAAAAAAAAAAAAAAAAGTTAGAAAAAATTCTCTCTCGAGTCATTGTTTCCATTCAACTATCCACCGAGCAGGGAGGTTCGTAGTGACCAGCAGGACTGCCACGAAAATTCACTAGGTATATCATCCTAGTGTGTACATTTATTCAAGTGCCAGTCACTTATGCGTCACACATAAATTTTTATATTTTTTATGTGAGCATACGATCACTGAATCACAGAATTTTTGTGATTTTAGCCCGGTGTATAAAAGTGTTGTTCTGCTCGCAAGTTGAAATGAGCTGACCTCATACAATATCAATTTTCATGCCATTCTATGAAGATTATCAATCGAATGGATTACCACATGTAGTAGTAGTAGAAAGTTCGCGAGAACGAAAACATGCGGGGTCTATATAACGGCGATATTTTATTGCTTACGAGAGATAGTATGATCCTGACTATTGTGTATGACGTGTATTTCAACCATGTACACTCTGGTAGTACATCCTCCGCTCGTAACTCGATTCCGCGACACGAATATGTGTATATAAACTTGGGCCAGGTTTATCCACGCTTGCTCACTCTGCAGTCTACGTCATCCCCTTCTCTCTGTCTCTCTCTCTCTCTCTCTCTCTACCAATCGTTAAGTCGATAAAACGAGACCTATTTCGTTCAATAAATTCGAAAACCTGGTGTAAACCGGCAACGTGCTGCTGGGGAGAGAGGAAGGACACGAAGGGGTTGGGATATCGTCGAGCCTCACGGTCCTCTCGCGCCCGGCAGGGTTTGTCGTATTCGAGTGTAATTTCCCCCGAGGTATAGTATACGATGTCGGTGCGGCAAGCGTTGTTGCGACGGCGTTGCTGCAGCTGCAGATACCGCGGAAACTGCGATAGAGAAAGTAGTGGATGAGGGCGTGGAGCGAGATAGCAAGGGCTTCGATTGAATCGGAACAACCTCCGGCGCGTCCTTCTCGCGCCCGGTCGTCCAATTATTTCTGACGCTCTACTATGCGCGCGATCGTTCCCGACAATTAACGCTACGGGGGCTTGTCTTCCTCACCGTTAACCCCGGAGGCATTGATCGCGCGCCTCTCTTGCCGCTCCTTCGCCTCTTGGTCCTCCAGCACTCGGGTTCAGCGGGTTCACCAAGCGTTAGAGAGTGAGAAAGAGAGAGTAAAGGGACGATCAACCTCTCACGTCCTTTCCTACTACCAAGTCAAGTCCATTGACTTATTCTCTCGGGGAATCTTTTCTCAATTTTTTAAATGAAATGCATGAGAAGGATAGAGCAGGAACGTTACGCCTGGCGAGTAGAAGTGTCATCCGGCAATTATAATGATGAGGCACTTGACAAATTGTCAGATAATAAATGCATAAATTTTTCCCTCTTTCGATTGCGAGTAAATTAATGTCGTTGTTTGCGTGCAATTCAAATTTAGTTACAGAAGAATATAAAAAAAAAAAAATGATATGTCTCCCTAACCAAAGATGTATAATTCAAAATACTGTACTGATAAATGACGCTTCAATTCTGTTCTTTAATCGCGAATACACTAAATGTATAAGAGATTGAAAATATAAATGTAAGTATTCTCTTATATATTTCTAGCGTATCACGAATCAAAGGGTTAATTCATTTTGCCGGTTCAAGGGAAAAGGAATGGAGCAAAGATGAAAGGGAATTTAATGTATCGAGAAGATGAAAACGATTTGTCAATGCAAAGAGAGAAAGAGAGAAAGAGAGAGAGAAAAAAAAAAGAAGGAAAGGAGATAAAAAAAATTATTAATTCAATGGCGAGCCGATCACTGAGTCGAAGTTTGCCAGTGGGAAACATCTTTGGCATGTAACTTGCTCTCCACGCCTGCAGATATACACACACCCACACATATATATTTATATATATATATATACATATATGTATAGCTCGAAAGACTGCAGCTCAGCTTCGGTTCAGCGTCGAATTCAGTTTTTTATTTATTTACAAGAGTACGAGAGAGGTCGGGGCACCCTTAACCTTCCCTGGCATCCCCCGCAATGCTGGATCGTACTGGGCGGCACCCACCCAACCTGGCTGGCTTATATTTTATTCATCCCCTATTGAATTCGGGCTCAATCTCACGAGAGTGTCTCTAGCTGGCGAGACCTGAGCTTCTCCTTCCCCGGCTTCTCTCCTATACTTCGCTCCACTCTTTTTCCCTCAGTCTCGCGTCTCACGAACAGACTTTCATCTCTTTCCTCTCGTTTCTCCCAACCCTCCGGTCCCACTCGTCCCCGCGCCACCACCTTGATCGCCAGCCACTGCATTTCCCAATCTCGGCGACTTTTCAACTTCAACAAACCCTACCGCCCAGTTCGCTTCAACACAAAAATAAAATGCATCCGGTAAATGAACTTAACGGAACTGAGTCACCTAAAAACTATGAAAATTAAATGGCGCAGTTGCGGATAAAAACTTTTTTTTTTTTTAACTTAATAAAAAGGACTTCTACACACAAAAAAATACATTTTTTAAATAAGTAAGCTGAAGATTTATAGTAACCGATTACGAATCGTATTTTTTTATTATACAATTCTATAGAGTTGAAATCCATTAAAAAAGAGAATGACACATTGTGTCCCATTCTCCGCTGCTTTTTTTTATCACCTTGTTTAGAGGTGATAAAGTTGTTCTTTCAAGACTTTACTTCTTTCGAAACAGTCGAAGAGGTGTCTGGTTGAATATCTCATAGATGCGGAATAACTCTCTCTCTCTTTCTCTCACTCTCCGTCTCTTTCACTGCCAGTCTCGCTGATCTCACTGCAGCAAGGTTATCAGAGGGATGGTACTTCAGCAGAGGGTCGCGTGGTTCACTGAAGATGGAGGCCTGGGTAGCGTTTCTCAATATTTAATAGAGTCTGGGTGCTGCCTCGACACTTCTGAAATTGCACGACGAGTCTCGAATGAGAGTGAGACCCGAAGAGGCTGCACGGAAGCTCGTGTCTCGACGAGAAACCGAGTGGTACGTTGTAGATGTGAATAAGATGGTATTCGGGATGGGAGAAGTGGGATATACACTGACTGGGCTGACTGCTGTCTCGCCAGGACGAAGCTAGCGACGTTGTCTAGCTGAATCGCTGAGGAGATATAAGCGCGTATGGTTAGTCAAGCTGATATAGGTAACGTTACGGGGTATCAAATCAGCTTCAACTTCGAGATATGAATTTTCAATATGATATAAATAAGAGAGCTTCATACAATGATTTCCAATACTGTTGTGAGTCCGTCTGTACATTCAATGAAAAATAAATCATCTAGAATAAAGGGACGTATGCTGCTTTGGAAAAAAGAAAAAAAATAAATAAAGATTATAAAATTCGCATTTAACCTTACCTTCGATAACTTTTTACCACAGAAAATAGAAACATAAGAATAGAGTCAGTCGAACGAACCGGATACGAAAGCCCATGGAAGGTGGACGACGCCGGAATCATGGGGATGAATTCCAAAAGAGATCTGCTTTTAATTACGTTAACGCCGGTGCCCGATTAAATGAACGTAGAAGAGCCAAACTCGCGAGTCGAGAGCGCGCGTGCTACACGGGGCAAATTTAATTATAGGACTCTGGGCGTAGGAGGCAAGGGTAAATTCGGAACGGTAGGTTTGGGGTAGGTATGGTTACTGCTGGCTGGTGGGTTTGCAGCTTTGAAAGCTTCGGAAAGCCTCTTTCTCTGACTGCTGGAAGGATATACACCGCTGGTGCGGTGAGCGAAGAAAGAGGACGAGTCAGAAGGGAACGGCTAACTCGGAAAGCAGAGAAATTCAACTATTTATATGACGCCAGTTTGTTTAGGTCGCCTATTAACGAGTCGAAGAGTCTTTGCAATTAAATACAAAACTTCCTCGTATATGGGATTATCTCTCGCATCTTCACCCATTTCCACCTTGAATCTTGAAGCTTCTACACTATTTTAGTCTCACATAATCAATAACAATGTATTGATAACTCATTCAGTGTTTGGTTAACTGAGAAACAAACACCAATTGGCTTAGACTACCTTGAAAAACTTCTCATTAGGTGATAAGACCTTAAACCTCCATGTGCAATGCGAAAAAAAAAAAAAAATAAAGATGGAGACAAATATACCTACAAGCAGTCATTACAGCTTAGTATCGCTTTTACATCCGCGACGAGGGACGAGATGTGCTCGAGTTTGTTAGCCATGGCACGACGGCTATATCCAGGGGATTACTAAAGTCATCCGCGCGGCAGCGCCTTCCAGTCACCAACGCCAAGACCAAGAGAGAGAGACTTCATATCGTGTATCCGTAGCCGTATCGCAAAGGACAAGAACTAACTACACCGACAATTCCCCCCCCCCCTTCCTGGCTTGATCTCGCTTGGCTTAAGCGTATATATTCGCTCGCTCAACCGTGAATCCGTGGGTGAAGCTCGCTTGCCACTCCCACTTACACTGTACTTGCTTACTTTACATTGTACTTGCTTACGCCAACGAGTTGAGAGTATCGGGTTCAAGTGCAGCTTTCGAACGCTCATATTGTCTTGGTTTGTTTATACATATACAGACTATAAAATATACTTATGCACCATTTCACATGAAGTTCCATGACGCTACGCTTATACTGCGGCTATATTAGATAAGTGAATTATACAGCACAGTCTCTGTGCCTATAAATGAAGATCTAAAGTCGTCGATGACGCTCCGTGTCATCTTGGAACTCAACTCCATTCACACGCGAATCAGTCAATGTCTTTCATCAACGTTTTTCATTCCTTCTTGTACGTATAATCCGGCGGAATATATATAATTGGTCGATTGCATCTTTTTCGCATTGACACCTCGACTCTATCTAGTTACAAAGTTAACGAAGATTACCTCACAATGAGCCATATTTATGCTGAAACGTTTCGTAATAGCAATGACGACTCAGTAATTGAACGCTGCCTCTGTTGAGTGATCGCGTAATTTTGCGCCAACACCGACACGATTGCCCGCAGGTCTCTATAATAACACCGTCTGATTCATCGAACGCGTGACGACCTCGCGCTTTTCTGTAACTACTGATGATTCGTAATGAGAGACGCCTGAGAAAGCGCCAATAGGTCCGTGTAAGATATAAATTACACGACAATAAAAAGACAAGGTATTGAAATAATAATAAAAAAAATCGACTCACTGATTTTAATGTGAAATAGATGTTTTAAGTGTGCTAGATTTGAATTTAAAAAAGCCACTCATTTCTGTCTGTCTGTGTCGTTAAAAAGTGCAATAACTTTTGAACGAAAACTTTAAATATTCGTTACTGAACATAACGCAAAATTAAAAGCAAGAAAAACATGTGCTGCTTTGTGTCCGAAAATACAACGAATATATTTTTTTATCCGTGTTATTCGTTATGTAACTCAGTGTGAGTGTGAACCATGCGTTAAAATAGCCTCTGGATATTCGAGAGAATGGCCACCCGCACAACAAGCAAAATCCACACGCACAGTTTGTTCTCGGGGAAAGTGCAGATATCGCCCGATTCCGGGGATGCACAGCGCAGCAACGGGTAATTACGAAAACCCCCGGCGAGAGAGAAGCACACGGAATCAGTACGGTATATCGGAGCGGAGGTGAAAGCGGGGGAAAAGGCCAGAAATTCGTGGCTTGCCGCGTGTAAACCATCCCTATTCTGTGACACAGCTGTTAACGAACACACGGGCAATGGCTTGCTCACGGTAGTTACACACTATACCGCGACGGATAGAGAATGAACGGAAGAAGTGGGATGCAACTGAGGCTGAAGCGCGAACGTAAAGCAACTAAAGCCACGTAATTAACATAGGTGGGTAATTACAAAAGAGTGAAGTGGCATTCTCGTGTGCACAGCGAGAATTTCCGCGCCTCCATCGACCCTCGATTTTCGACGATTAAACGTATACCCGAATCTGCTAAATTTTCCGCCGATACGCGGACGCCTAATTGCGGATATTATCGAATGCACATGAAAAGCAAAAATATTAACGGTAACATGAGGAAGTATAAAGGTTTAAAAAATTTAAGTATTTTTTAAAATTGTTTATCTGGTTGGGAAGAAAAAAAATCTAATTGAGATCGATGCTGTAGAGCAAAGATTGCTGCGGAAAAATGCAATCAAGAGAGAATTGAGAGACAGAGAAAGAGAGAGAGGGATCGAGGCAACGGTGCGATTTCACGGTCGTCCGGATTGTTTTCCTACGCGAGCTACGCGCAAGTTGACAAATAGTGTAATAATAGGAGCGTTCGCGCGTGAATTGTGACTGGTAATCGGCCGCGTGACGCGTCGATGACTCCATTGTAGTTCCCTCCTCTTTTTTTTTTTTTTTTTTTTTTCATCCTGACGCCACCGCGTTTCCGTTCACAGCCGCTCCATGCCTCGCGGGCTCATATACGTGTGAATACATACGCATATAGGCATGTATAAACGTAGTATAAACGAGCAAATCGCCCGGTGACTGCGGGCCAAAAAGTCGACATGTGGAGAGCGTATGGAGATTTTTCGCAGGGAGCGCCGGCTATTTATATATGTATGTATATATTGCCGTCCTGTGGTGACATTTTTCCAAAAGCCGCCTAAATTTCGGGTGATATCAAAATTTTCAAGACAAAATGAGACACATATTCTTGACAGAACTGCGACATATGCAAATAAGGGAATTAAGACTTTTTTTAAAACGTCCTCGGTGTAGATTTGATTATGAATGCACGAGAAGTTCTGCGCTAAAATACTCGAACATTATTTGAGCCTGTTTAGATTTGGATAACGAGCAATTGTGAGAAACAAAAAGCCACTTTAACTGCCAAAAGTTGGTAAAAGGTACTGACAAAGAGCAAGAGAAAGAGAGGTACATCGTAATATAGCCGTGAGAAGGCAGATTTTCTCCTTGTTGTTTTTTTTCTTTTTTTTTTTTTATTTCTTCCTTTCATTCTTTCTTAGCCCTCTTTTATTACTTTCGAACCATGAGACATACGATACGGAACACGATGAGAGCAGAAAGTTTACGGCAGTGCCGTTAACATTATTGAGGTACATATTCACTGTTCGCCATCTCACTTGCACATTTCTCTTGGCGGCATACCGTGCGCGCTCCATTAAAATGCAAATACATCGTTGTACACGAGGAGAACTCGGTGAATTCGGGGGTCGACGCTAAAAATTTCAATATTATAATACGAGAGACCGGGCTGTGTAGTGTGTGCGGTTCGACCGTCCAGAAGAGCCATCTCCTGTTGAACGTATGGGAACCCAGAGAGAGAGAGAGAGAGAGAGAGAGAGGGGTCTCCTAGTTTCGTGACGAAGGCATCAGTGTACCTGAAGCCTTACCCGACGTCTGTGCGCACCGCCGGCAGTACTTATGGAAATTTAATTTTCGTACTACGAGCCAGTTATTAACTGTACACCGTGTCTCCCCCGTAATTTGTTACATGATATAACGATCATTGGATAAAGTAAACTTTGAGGTTAACTCACTTCATCTTCATACTTCCGAAAGAAAATTGACCTTTCGACAACATCGAAAGTTCTTTTCTTTTTTTTTTTTTGTTTTTTCTAGTAGTGAGAAAAATAAGCTTTATCGAATTTTGAAGTATAATCGTGTTAAAATTACCAGAACTTTTTTCGATGAAACTTGACTTTTGTACACATGTTTCCCTCGCTCGACTAACTCTCGTTCATCTGCTCTCTCGTTACAACGTTATTCTCGCCGTTTCCCTCCATCATTTCCACCCTCCCAGTCTCCTGCTCTCTCTCCTTGTCGGTATTTGCCTACCGGCCCGCAATTCGTTTCTCGCGCGCGAGCGCGCCAAAACAGCGCGGTCGACCCTTCGGGTAATTGGCGTCACGCCGCGGTGTTCCATGACGCTGCTGTTACTGCTGCTGCTGCTGCTGCTGCAACGGCAACAACAACAACAGCACCATAGAGTGGCAAAGGTGATGGTAGTAGTAGTAGTAGCTGGATAGAAACAGCCAGGAACAAGTTAACACCGAAGCCTCCAACGCTCGAGTGAGCCCACTACCACCGGTTACCCATCGCAACGAACCATAGGCTTCGCCCATAGCCACAGCGCTCCGACCATTGCATATGTCTACCACCCTCTACCGATTATGCGAACCAATCTGTACATAAATCAGTAGCAACGCTGGCTCAGAGAATAATCTCTATTGCAATAAGTATATGTCATGTCCGATAGTTTAATAGAACGTATCCATTATTTTTCGCCATTAAATTATTCACAGAAATGCCATTAATATATTTGGCCAACTGGAACAATCACGATAATCAATAAATTAAACGACGATTCTGGCTAAGCATCGATTTTCCATTGATATTGGAACCTTCTATTTCCAATATTGCAGCACAGACACACATGGACATGTATATATATATATATATTCGCCATTAAACGTCGTAGAAGGCGGCAGAGCATTCGAATACCGATAAGGGACTCAATTATCGAGCTATCAGAGAAGGAGGACAGTGTTCCGCTTGCATTTCCAATTATTTATCGTTGAATCGGTCTGCCAATACCGTGCGTAGACTCTCGATAACCCAACTTGCTCCTCCTATCTCTTTCTGTCTTACGCAGTTTCGAATCAGTGAATCTCTCTCACCACGTCGATATGCTTGGACTGTACCATTCCTGCAATTCAGACAGACATAGTACTCGTCCTATTATCTCGCCATTTTGGAATCATTCGTCCGATAGTGTGGCCTATGATACGGAAAGGCAAACGTTCGTCGCAGTTACAGGCAAATTCACTGGCCAGAGAGACCGAACTATTAATTAGCCCTACAGCCTGTGGCGGTACTCTCAATGTTGATGCCCTTTGCGGCACTTGCCTCTCCTCTTCGTGTTTAAGCCAACGAGAAGAGTAGCAGTGAAGCATCCGTTCAAGTGCCGGCAACGAATCGTGAGAGCAACCCCAACCACATACGGCTCACGAAATATACACGCATACACACACACACACGTGCGTTTGTATTCAGCTGACGCGTTCTATATGCACTTACCGAGGTGCATTATGCAGATCGGCTGACACCCGCCTTTCCCCGTTGTCAGTGGAGACGACGTGTACGTCCAACAATTCTACTATCCGAACATTTCGCAAACGTACTAATCGCCTCAACATACTAATACGCATTTCCTTTGACAAGCATTTCACAATTATACTCGTATCATCGAGGATTTTCCAGGAACATATAACATAAGCAGGCTTCATTATCAGATATCCTTGATTATGAAAGCAAAGATGGTAAGATGAATGGAGCGTGTTTGAAGTGATGTCGAAATGTACACAGAAAAAAAAATGCTTGGTTACGACAAAACAAATTTTTGGTTGCATCAGCGGAAATCTTCGAAGTAGTGCTTTAAAATAAAATCGCCGAGAAAAATTGCAATAAGTGCAGAAAGACCAGTACGATAAAAACGTGAGTGTTATATTATTAGCTGAAAATGGGAGAAATACAGGATACACCGGAAACTCGAGTATCACCTCATAGTACACGAGGGAAGAGGACGCTGACTTGGCAAAGTCAGTGGTGCATCGCGTTTGCGAGACTGGGCCAGGACATTAATCATGCGTATGTTCAAGCCGACGGAACCACCGCAGCAGGATGCTTAACATCAAGCACGAGCCCTCCGGTAAAGCCGCTCGCCGCGTATTTCACTAACCTTGAGCTTTTGAACTAGCCATACGATAACCAAGTATAAACGAAGGGAAAGAGAAAAGGATTTTCGTTTAGATGAAAAATTTATTCGCAGCCACAGAGACAACTCGATTCTACACTATCATGGGATTTCGGATTTTGCATTCCTTCAAAATTCATTCGGTATGCGCAGGAGCTTTTGCCGGAGTAATTTTCACAACAGAGAACAGAGATGAAAATATTCCTTTACCCAGTTGGTTATAATATTATTTAAAATTAATCTGGCCCAGATTTGCGGGTTTTCACGCAGATTTCTCTTACTTTAGTTTCAAGCTCCCTGTAATTTTGCTTCTGCTTCGCGGCGTTGAGGGTCGTATTTAAAGGGATGCAACTCGGAATTCAGTGTTTCAGGGAGACCGAAAGAAAGGACTGCACGGACTTTCTCTGTGCTTTACGTAATATGTATGGAGTGTAGTTTTGAGAAGGAGTCGGACTCGGGAGAACCCGTCGGAGCATACACCTAGGGAGGAGAGGTTGGACTCCCGACACACGGGTTGAAGCTGGATTCGCCACTGCTATCCGTCATCCGAGAGGGTGCGAGAGAGCCCAGTTGTCGACTGACGTTGGACCCTCTCTCGAGAGAGGTCGCAAACTTTTCGCGTGCTCGAGATCTCGTACGACGCATTTCCGCTTGACGTACATGGGTGGTGTCGCACTGACTGCGCGTACACACACACTGTGCACCACCTCGAGAGCACGGATATACCGCACTTTACGAATGAGTTTTGTGCTGGCTTCGCCTACGAGGTTTATATATACTGAGGAAACAAGGTGGCACCTTTCTTTCATAACAGTCTGTTAATTTGCGGCACAATGACTGAAAGCCTTAGATAACACGTTTTATTCATCACCGTACTTATATCAAGATCGTTCTATTATTAGTTTTCTTTATTTATAAGATTTATGTAAAAGGGAAAATATGGGAATCATTTTCACCGCATTACTTTGAATCTCAATTTTTCGGTGGCCGAATAAACAAGTAGAAAACAATTTGTTAAGTCAAAAACAACGTAATTTGTCGGAGAAAAATAAAAACTTATTTTTCAATTTTGTCAGGAAAAATATCTCAAGAGCTGTCGGTCTGTCTGTGTCGTCCGAAAACACAATATATTTTTTAAGAGACTGCGGACTACAGTGAAATTTCTTGTGGGTCTTCGCTGTACAAAATGCTGTTTTGGTATTGACATTCATACCGAAATACCAATTCTTTAAAGAGTAAAAAAAAAAAATTATGAAGTCATGAAGTACAGCGTATTATTCGAATAGAAAAAGTGCGTTTATCATTCAAATTTGTGGACGTTTTTAGAAGCAGGCATCTCTAACTGTTGAGTGTTACACACGTAAAAAATTGCTTTTCGCCTGTGTGTGGCAAACGACTTCCTCTTAGCTCGTGGATTTTCATCGACGGTCTCCGGCCCTCATCGCAGCCTCGACACCATATACCAGTGTACATATATTCTTTAGCGAGTACCACGGTTTCCATGGCAGGGAGCGCCGGTCAAGTTTTACGACTCGTGTTTTAGCTAGAAGTCGTGTGTGTGTGTGTGTGTGTGTGTGTGTGTGTGTCTGCGAGTAACAAGCAGCGAGAACGTGAGGAATAAAGCCTGTAAGGATATTCAGAGAGAGGGAGAGATCGACTAGCGATAGAAAACTCGGTCACGCCGAGTGCCCTTCGAGTCTTCTGTCGTCACGAAATACGACTAACATTATTTTTTATCATTTTCATCGTTTCTTTATTTTTCATTCTCTTTATCAAGCGAGCGACACCTCACACCGAGCGACGCTGTTTAAGTAGAACAAGGCCTGTACACGCTCGTCGGTCAACGACAGAAATATTAAACAAACGTGGCGTAAAAAAATGAGGAGTACTTCGAAGCATCTCAGTAAAATAGAATAACCAAAAATCTGATATTTTTTTCTAACAATACTGATTGTTGACTCAGGCAATCCTGCTGGCAAGAGCTGCCCATTGGATAAACTATAGGATAACGAGGCGGAGGCTCGAAAGCGCAGCCTCGAAAAGCGAGTCTGCGTGATTTGCGAGCAGCCGAGTGAACGCGTTACGCCGCGATTCCCGTCATTCGGTGATGCATCGCTGCGGCACGCGCGCGATTACTCAGCTATAGTGATCTGCGTGTCCTCGTAGCCCCTCCCCTCCCCTCTCTCCCTAACCAGTTTTCATCCCTGTCATTCCTGCGAACCCCCTGACATTCAAGTTACGTATAAACTCCGACATATTAGCCAGCAACGACGCGGCAATATTAATGATCGTTGCTATGTGTCGATAAAAAAAAAAAGCTAAATTGATATGTTAACATTTGTTTCATCTCGCAGTGCTGACAGAACATATATACATAATCTTGTTAATTAAATAAACTAATTACACATTTTATCTGCCGTAAAGTTAATATTTGCGAAAATTATACGTCGCGCAATAACAGAAATTACATTCTCGAATGCGCGAAGATGAATGTTGCCAAAGAGAATTCTGAGGGATTGGGGTATTCAAGATAACGTATACGGCAACGAGAGTGGATTGCAGAATGGATATACTGAATATGTACCACACACTGCAGCATTCCGAGTTTCGTTCTTCAATGGCGCAGATGAGAGTCGTGTGCGAACAGTGAAATATAGAGAGCCCGAAATATAGAGAGAGAGAGAGAAAAGAGAAACGAGAGCGATAGAACGCGCGTGATCACCTCATATTGTTCGATCTCATTCGCTTTTCATATTCATCGTCAGTACATGCATGAAATAATTGATAATTGCGCCGATATATAGTTATCTAGCATAAATTTTCCTCTTTTGTTTAAGATCGGAAGATGAGACTTTGGTTGTATTAAAGGATTTCACAAGTTTTTAGAAAAATAAAGAAAATGTTGTTAAGAAAAAATAAATAACGTTACAAATAGTCGGCTGATTCTTTTTTTTTTTTTTTTTGAAAGGCTGGTAAGCAACATTAAGAATTTTATTTCTCTGAGATAAATGAGCAGAGTACTTAAACGATTCGTCCGGTAATAAATCGTACAAACATTGAATATCAATCTTTCATTTCTGGCATATCCAAGAGATTTACCCCATTTACGCTGGCAGAAAATGAATGTCAAATGTAGCTCTGCCGTTTAACCCTTGTAATCCTCTTTTAGCTTGCCCTTTTCGTCTGATATATAGTTTCGTTTCGAGGACAAAACGCATGGTTATCGGAACAACCCGGATTATCGAAAAATCTTTTTTTTTTTTTTTAGTATCATATCGAAATATCCGGCTATCTTTGCTTTGACACAAAAATTCATATTCCCATAACGAATGAAAAAATTAGCTGCAGCATGATATATTTTTTTCCTGTCTTTTATTATTGAACTCAATGTTTTCCAGCGGTATTATTGTTATGGACTCGGGATCGGATAGCATTCTCGGAACAATGAGACAACGGACGAATGGTATCTCCGTTTCGGGCCCATAGATCGAGTTTATAATCACAGTGGCCGGTGGTCAAGCTCGCCGACATCAGTGTTGGAGGATTGGAGTTGGGTCAGCCGATGTTGAAGTAGATGCCGGCAATGTGTGTATATATATATATATAGATATATATATATACGCTGGTTCAGGCAGAGGTCGGAGAATACGAATTGTGGTGATGCAGCGGTCGACGGCTGCTGGTCGAACGAACGAACGAACGAATGAACCCGAGCCGTTTGGGGAATACTCCAGTGGTCGAGGGGTCAGATCCTCCTGGTGAATGTGGATCGGTGGAAGTGAGGGCGTGGAGCTTTCACATCTATGCCAGATGAACTGTCTGCAATATATATGCATATGTAAAAGTGCATACACGTTATTACTGGATACAGCGTTACTGGTTATCGACTGAATTGCAACGACGAAACTCCCCACTTACCAGATACACGCTATATCGTCATGTGAATTACGTAAAACCAAAAAATTATCAACGTATAGAAATATATTTTTTTTAAATATCTATAAAAACATTCACTGGCAAAAGCATTTTTTTTCTTTTGTTTTTTATTTTTAATGGTAGAAGCGTAGAAAACATTTTCTCAGTTTTATTTAGTTTTGTTTAATATTAGAATAATATTAGTTCCTGCAATTATTTGCATCTGATTCAGTAGAACTGTCGAGTTATATTCGTTCGGCCTCGAACGTGAGGTTTCCAAAGCGTTGTAAAAAAAAGGGTATGTAACAGATACTCTGAACTCGATAAAAGACAGCAACGGTAACGTTTAGTAGGGCTTGGTTGGTAAATACCAACATTTTCTGATTTTCCCGTGGCAAATATAAATGATACACGTGTAATATGTATATCTATTTATTTGTACCGCTGGTTCTATTTATCGAAACTGCGGATCTCACGAGGAAACTAGGTACAAGAGCAGACGGGTGAAAATTACGGGTAAGAGAACTTGCGACCCGACAGTAGTAGCGTTATTTATCTATTGCGGCAAAGCGGCGTGAGTGAGAGAAAGAAGTCCGGTGGCGACCGTAGTCGCTGTTTCTGGGGAATTGGTATCGCGAGTGTGCCTGCTGCTGGAGGCTGTACGGGGCTTTAGAGACGCTCTACCGTATAGTAAATGCTTCTCTCTCTCTCTTCATCTCTCTCTCTCTCTCTCTCTCTCTCTCTCTCTCTCTCTCTACATTCGCCTCGCGCTTCGTTGTAGAAGTTTGCGACGGGATGGTTGCGGAATTCATTGGAAAGAGGGGAAACTGGAGGACGAGAGCGCGAAACAAGAGAATGAAAAAAAGAGACATTGCCCAAAGAGGGAGATAGAGACGGCTAGTGTAAAAAACATGGAAAGTCGTGAACGAAGAGTAACGGAAGTAAAAAAAAAAAAAAAAAAAAGCAGCCGCGATAGGTACTTCTACAGGTCCCCTCCGGGAACGCATAATACCCCGGGTTGCTCCTTCGCCAACCACGCCGAGTGAGAGGGTCCAGATAACCTTGGATCGCTTCGCGGCCATTTCGACTTTACTGCTGATTCATTCAAATTGTATTTGTTCCCAAATACACATTCCATTCGGTGTTCTTTCGCAGCGAGTACGTATATATGTATAGGAAAACTCTACGCGATACCTCTATACAGTTCCGCCGTAGCGTGTTTGCTGTATTGTTAGCTACAGTACGACTAGGCTATCAGAACGTACGCGAGGTATTCGCCGCGCCCTAAAGCTCCCACCATCAGAGAAGGGGAAAATAGTGAGAGTTCTGTGGTGGAAAACTCGTCGTATAGTGCGACCCGGCTTTCTCGACGCTGCAAGAAACAGCCGTGAAGTTCTATGAACGAGAGGGTGGAAAAGGAGAGAACCCCGAGAGCTAGAGAATTTCTACCAGAGTTACGAGATCCGTTTTCCTCTACCTTTGACAGTCCACCCCTCAGCCAAGCTGCCGTACCAGTTTGGCGAGAACTGGGCATCGAAGTTCGGATATTTACGCGGGGTTCTCTTTCTCTCTCTCTCTCTCTCTCTCTCTCTCTCTCTCTCGCTCTCTCTCTCTCTTTCCAGACCGTCACGGGAGGGTTAATCCCCGAAGCCGCGCTCAGACTCTGCGTCGACATTGCAAAAGCGCGAAATTCTACGGACCACCGGGGCATTAAAGTTCAGGCTTTCGAGATTTTCTTTGTTACTCTATGTACGTTGAAGTTGGTGTGAGTTTAGAACGTGATACGACACATGAATTTTATATCCTTCCTACCCTTTCGAATTCTCATATCTCTTTCTCTCCGTATCAAAATTTCATATTTCTCCGCTTGATCTCCGTTCCAAGTCCTTTACGCGCTTTTGGTTTCCTGTGACTGACAAGATTATTATATGCGGCGCCCTTCGATACCTTTGCAAGGAAAATGAGATGTGATATCGCGCGAGAGCTAATAACGGGGATGCTAGCGAAGCAGAGAGAGAGAGAGAGAGAGAGCGAGTGAGAAAGGAAAGGTCTAAGCGACGCTAAGATAGAACATGGAAGGAGTTGCGTCAGAACGGCGGTTTTGCAGTCGGGGCCCACCAGTGAGCGTTCCTACGGATTTATGGATTTCATTATCGTCGCGCGGCCGTGGTTGGTTACGCCAGGCCTGTTCTGCCGCGACGTTCTTCGAGTAGTGAGGCAGGGAGCAACTGAGCAGAGAATTCAGCAAGCGGATCCCTTCGGCTCTTTGCAAGTGAGCGCGAGTGAGATAAATGGAACGAAGGGAGAAGAGAGACAGGCCGCGTTAGGGCATAGCAAGAGGCAAAGTCGCATCTCTCGGGTGGCGCGCTGGTTCTCCTGGGGAGGAAACGATCGTAGGCGAACTTAAACTCTGGTGTACTCACTGGCCGCGTTTGCATTTTACGAGCGAGCGGATGGTGCGCGTCTCTTCAGTTGTGCTTAAGGACTATAGACTCTCTATGCTCTCGAGAATTTCGGCCCTTTGGGCAAAACCAAAGATCGTAGATTTCCTTACTCGTTCCTAGTATGCCTATTGTCCCTTTTGCTCATGACTCTCATCCACGCCTTGGTACTTATCTTCGTTACTACCGGACCCTTGTTCCTCTTCACGAATATATATACTAATACAACTCACGTGAAGAATTTAGTCGCTGGTCAAACCGCTATTAGACCATCCTATAATGTTTCTCTGTCACAAATTATTCCACGATGGCCACTTTTTTCCGTAAAAAAATACTTCGCTGGTTGAAAAATTTCCCTGACCAAAATTCCTATTCTATTTTCATTAGTGTTATCAATCGATATCCCAATTATTCTTTCTATTCCTTCTTTTTTCAGTCTACATTCGTCAGAAAAGCTAACAAGGTTTGGAAAAATTATATGAAAATAATTATTCTCTTACTCCTCCATTGCTATCATCCACACTTTGGTACTGATCTTCATTACCATCAGACCCCCTCTGTCTCTCTTCAGCAATATATATACCAATACAACGCACGTGAGGCACATAGTCGCGCGGTCAGACCGTTATTAGACCATCCTGTACATGGTGCTTTCTCTCTCACGAATTATTCGAGCGGTGGCGTTTAACCCCTCGCTAAACAAGCTTCCTCGTACGATACCTAATATGTGACGGTTACGGACAGAAAGGGCCACGGGCTGTCTACGAGTTCCATTGCCATTCGGCGTGTAGCCCTGGCATCCTGGTACAAGACTCGACAGCTCGTACACTTTGGTCCTGTCGCAACAGCGTGCACCACACGATAAAGTGAAGGGTCGAAGGGTGGACCGGGGAAGCCAGAAAGGGGAAGAGGGGTCTTCTCCTATAGTAGTTTGCAGAGTAGACCTTCTCAATGCGAAGCTGCATATACGCCGTAGCTTTCTGCGTATTCAATTATTCAGTGACGATAGTGCTCCGGTGGTATGTGATCCTCGAGATCCGATCCCCAGGAATACCGCACCGTATACGCACTCGCATCAGAATTTGCGTACGCCTCGCTCGCTCACTCACTCCATCTCTCTCTGAGTCCACGCATATATATTCGGAGACTCCCAGTTTGCGCCTTCCACTTTGCTATCTGATGCAATTCGACACTACGCTGATTCTACGTTGATATATCATCGTTGTTGTGGGATACCTAACTTGTACCGCAAATGCAGCTGTCACTACTGCAGTTCTGTCTCATGCATAGCACCCGCATAGTGAAGCAACGTCTGTTACTTTTGACAGATGATTTTATAAATTTGACCCTTGAAAATATACATTTACCATAAAATAGATCTATACAAAAAACGAATACCTAGGGAGAGTTATTGTGTACAGTATAGCGTTAACGATAAGCGAATAATAAAACAACGCATCAGCATCAATCTCGTCTTCGTCATCGTGACGACGATGCCTTAAGAGATAGATTGTTTCGCAGTTTTTATTCAACACGAAGTACGCGAGTTTTAAAGAGATGCAAGAAAGGAAAGAAAAAAGGACAAAATAATCAGTGTACACATGGTTGAGCCGTTCGCATTACGCTATCAGCACACTTCTTGGACTATTTAATCTCTATTCCTTGAGTATCGACGAGGTGCAGAAGTCCAGAGTAAGCATCGTTCGGTTTTCGTTCTTTTGAAACTTACGTTGTGGCTCGGTTAACACAATTCTTCGGTTAAGCTTCGCTGGCTACTTTTATGTAATCCCATCGCGTTCGCCATCATGTATCAACAACACGATTATGACTCGAGTAAGCTACTTCTGTTTCGCAACTTCTACGTTTTCTTAGATAAATAAGAAAATAACAATAACAGTAGCCAACAAAGTGGAGTGAAGAAATATTGCTTGCCGAGAAATCTTGTTTAACTTTATGGAACGCGTAATAAGTTTGTAAAACAGGATTATGGGGGGAAAAATGCATAACTGGTAAAGCTCTATAGCGATTTTCAAAATTGCTATGCAAAACATTTTTCAAAAAATGAGAGAGAAAAGGTCGAAAATTTGCAGGTGTACTTGTTCGTCTACGATGCGTCACTAGTTTCGTTCTTGTTCAGAAGTTTCTTTGGGTTTGCTTACCTAGCCGAACAAATAAGAGGCAAACGATGGGCTCGTCTCTGTGTACAATCTTGTTACGCTTTTCCCCATTCAAAACTCGTCGAGAAAATAACCAGAATATGCATTTACGCTTTTTTCCTGTTCAGCAGATTGTTCCTTGGTTCTTTTTTTTTTTCGTGGCATTCTCGAAAATTGCAACTGCAGTTTTCCAGTGAAAAAGCGTTGCAGGAAAGAAACGTTAGATATTCTCGGATGAGTAGCACTCAAGACGTGTGTACGAGAGAACTCGCGAGAGTCTAGGGACATCGAAATTCTACTCGCGAAAAGTTCACAGGGAATTAGTACTAAGTGGTGACTGCGACGACCGGATGAAGAGAGTTTTCCATCTCTCTTTCGCGCTTGTACTTGAGTTGAAAGAGAGGCGGGTTTATGTCTACGATTCCTGAAACTTTCTTGGCCACGTTCGCCGGAACGAGGCGAACGAAACTCCAAGTAGAGAGAGAAAGAAAAAGAGAGACTCCATGTCGTCAGACGCGATTGGACGAACGGACGCGGGAAGAACCGAAGAAGCAGCTCGTTCTTATTCCTCGCACCTTCGATCAACAAGAAAACCCGTGGTCTCACCCTGCCAACTCATTCCTTCAGAACGTCTCTTCGTTCCATTCGTTTCGTGTCCTCGCCTGCGAGACTTTTCCCCTTTGCCTGTGTGCATACTATATCAACAGCTAGTCGCGAGCAGGGTAAATGAAAATTTGTTCAGAGAGAGACGGGAGAAGAGATACGCGTGTTTTTCACACTGTAGACACGAAACAAACAAGCCAAAGGCATCTATCTCGTTTCAATGGATATCAACCGTAAGCAAGAATATTATTTGAACATATTTTTGAAAATGTATAGCTTATAATTTGGAGGACTGAAGGACAAAAATTAGACGCAATAAGAACATGAACACAAATCAGAAATAGTATAAATTCTACTAATTCTAATTATTTTGTTTTATGTCCAATAATATTTTTTTTTTTCTATAGAGCACAAAACTCGTACGTAAATTTTATCATAAAAATTCCGTCGAGTATCGTTCATGCGCGTTTGAAGTAAAATCAAATGATTGTACTTTTTAAATCGTAAAATTGAATAATCGAAACGTGTATCGAGAGCGTGTACACTTGAGAAAAAGGAAGTGAATGTATAAAATACATAGTAAAATCGATGATAGAGCGAGAGTTTTAATAGGGGTGCAGAGCTCTAGTATCGAATATTGAGAAGTGCAGAGTTCACACTATACGTAAAGGCAGAGTCGCGTCCAATGCATCGTCCACAGTTCATCGAGCGGCGAGAACTCTCCAAGTATATATTTCTAGTCGTTCATCCCAATCGCTTGAATGCCCCCCCCGGTCTATATCTATAATGCTTCGTTCATGAATATATATGCATATTCTCCATTTAAAACTCAAATATTTGGTAATGAATATCACGGAGCGATACACTCTGAACGGCCTTTCGATACAGAATAGGTCAGATGATACAGAGAGACTGAGTGGGGAAGAAAAAAAGAAAAAAAAAAAGGAGGAAGGGAGCTGTGATTGCACGAGCGAACGCTTTAATACTTCTGATTGGAAATATCGCTCGGGAACAGCTCCACTATATGGAAACAAAAAAAAACATATATATATATCCCGTATATGTATAGCCGCAATGATTTTTCCACAATAACCATGCGTTTTCTCTTCTCTCACAGATTTTCCTCACTTCCTCTCTCGTTCACTAACCACGCTCGCTTTCCCGGTATCTCTCCAAACTCTTCCACCTCCTACGCCTCTCTCAACTCATCCCTTCTTTCCGGCTATGGCGTCCCGCACGGCTCAATGAGCCGGACCTGTGGCAAATCGATTTGCCTCTGTTAATCACGGCGCGTTTCACTCAATAGACGATCGACTTTTCACTACTTAAAATAAAAAAAAAAAAAAAAAAATGATAAATTACAAAATACATAATTAACTTGAGTGAGTAATTTTCACGAAAGATCCTGTTGATTGATTAAAAGTTCAAGAAAAATCTTGTATCCGATATATTTTTATAAAAATTTTCATAAATGATTTTCACTATTTCACGTGCGTGTTAAATTTTAGCTGCATTGATGAAGTGATTCTTAATGCAAGCGTTTTTGTTGAAAAAATAGCAATACCCAAATTATGAAATTCAATTTCATGAAAGATTTGAAGTCAAAATTTTGTTTAAAAAAATATATATATTTAACCCTTCAAATATGTTTTCTATACAACTTTTCTTGACAATTTGGACCATTTTTAATATCCTGACATTAAAACCGCAAACCAACCAAAAAAAAAGAGATCAGATTTCTGGATGAAAAATCCAGGAATACCAAACATAAGCAGAAAGAAGGGAATTAAATGAAAGAGCTTCTAATCCCACTCTCGGGTTCTTCAAGGGAGATCAGGTGTAAAGGATAATAACGTCTTCTCGCGTCTGCCCGAGCGATAATAACCAAGTAGCAATGGTGTGGCTTGCCAGCTCGCTTTCCGTGGAGATTGGAGATTGCAACGTGCTGGGTGAGTGAGCTTGGGCAGAGAGGCAGCCCAAATTAGAGAGTATCTAGGGGGAAGATGGGGGGTTCACGCTGTATACCTACTGTAAATACACACACGCGTCACCAGACTCCTCTCTCCCAGCATCGTTACATCGAAAGCTAGAGTACCGGAATCCAAAGCCTTCTGCGCTCGTGCTTCGTGCTCTCTGTGTTTTCGTGTGTGTGTATGTGTGTGCAAACACATCCAGGCCTCATATTGCCTCCGAAAACTACGCGACCCTCCTACGCCGTTTTTAATAACGTTCTTACGTGACTATACGAATCCCACACCATTCCTTCATCATCTCTCTATACTCTCTCGGGCAAGAGTGACACCGGGCTTGGATAGAAAATACCAGTAAGTGTGTTCTAGTTCAAGTCAAGTCCCACGACATTCAGACCCTTTGGTGCTCGTCGAACCGCTGAATCTTCGGGTATCCTTTATACTCTCGATCCTCTAGCGAAGAAATGACATTTTTCTTTTTTTCTTCAAAGTACACTCTTTCTCTGCTTTGGTCCCACCAATTTTCTCTCTACTATAGAGCAGAGGCTTGTCGTGCCACTACAACAACACCCAATCCGTTACTGCTCCTGGGCCGACGTTTTCGTTGAGTCGACAATCGCCGGACCGAAATAACGCTGGATAAAAATAATACTGAATCGATACGTCGTCGTTCCGTTTCGTAACCCGGACATTCATGAGCCGCCCTGTGTGGTCCGAAGAGACAGACAGAAAGAGAGAGAGAAAAAGAGGACGTGTACACAGTACATCTATATTCACTGTGGTGTGTAGCACGGGTTGAGAGTTCGGCTACGCGTGCAAGAGAGCGTCAGAACCGGAAAATTTTAACGAGCCGCGACGAATTGAATTTCCCCGATGCTGCGGAAGAGTAAGAGAGAAAGAGAAAGAAAGCTCTCCGCGGTTTGGGTTTGGCGCACAATGTTCGACGGTCCAATGATCACGAGATTTTTTTATTTTTTATTTTTTATTAATAGTAGAGCACATACCGGGTATACACAGAATTTAAAATAAAATACACTAATTATTCCTGTACAAGGAATGGATAGAGAAAAAAATTCAGACACCATTTAACTGATGGATCCATAATCGATGACAAATATGGCTGCTATAATATTATCACAGTCATCATCCAACAATTTAAATCACTGCCGTCATTCTCAATCTTTTTCTTCAAAGGACTCACAATTGTGGATTATAGCGAGAAATAATCTCAACGGACGTCAATCTTAGAAGCTACGAACTCAAGTAATGACTTAATGCTACAAAAGAGTTGAACGTCTTCGGTGAAGTACCTCCGACATTGATGCAACTTTAAATGAAGAGAACAAAAAATCAAGCATCGACAATTATGTTGCTAATATTTTACATACATCCAAAAATACATTTGAGCTAAAAATAAAATCTAAAAAAAAAAAGAGTAAAAATATCGGACAAGAACAGACTGGGATTTATGATTCCCTGGCGACAGAGATCGAGGATCTCGATGTTGGAAGGCGAGAGCGGCGAAAAATCGAGTCTGAACATCCTTTAATGGCCCGGTGGGCGAAATGGTATGGACATATTCGAACGGGCTGGCCATGAAGAGGGCGGTTGAGCGCGCGTGGCACGGCCCCTCGACGCTATCTCCTCTCGAGACTCGTAAAAGCCCCATCCCGTTTGACTTATACCCGTTTCTCGACGCTGGTCGTGCTGGCCTCTTCGTTATTTCGGTCGTCTTTCGCTCTACCTCTCTCTATCTATTTATCTCTCTCTCTCTCTCTCTCTCTCTCTCGCTTTCTCGCGCGTTCTCTTGTTACAATCCGCGATCTTTGGCATACGATTACTCATCTCTCGATACATACTGTATATGCGCGGCTTCGAGACAGAGCCACACCCGCAAATATCGAACCATAGTCACGTACTATAGCAGTATAGGGAATAATGTTGCTGGACCTCCTTGAGACGAATCGATAAAAACTAACTACGTTAGTGATTTACAGTAAAAGCGAATCGTCATACTTGGTATACGAATGAAGCTGAACTTATCTGGATCGAGAATCGAATTGCATCGCAATTGCATTGCAAAGAAAAAAAAATTGTTGTAAATGCATGAAAACAATTGCAGAATAACTTTTTTTTTAAATTGAAAATTCGAAGTATTTTTATTATTCCGTTTGGAACCTAAAAATAAATATGAGAAATTAGGACAAAAAATCTTGAATGAGGTGAAAAATATTTAGAGATCACTACCGGAGCCTGGCATTATTTTAGTCTATTCTTTTAAAACCATTTATTTATTTTTTTTTTCTTTCATTTCAGAAAATAAAATTTAAGAAATATTAAAAATAGGTGCCTATCCCGACTTTCAAACAACGGCACTTTTTTTCTTTGAAAAAAAGATAATTCGAGGGTCTTCCAGGCCCTGTTCCACTGGGTACCATGATGACATAATAAGAAGCCAAAAGAAAAAAAAAAAAGGAAAAAGGGCAGCCTAGTGGCTAAGACAGAGGACGAGAAGGTCGAGACTGAGGCAACTGGGAAGTGAGGAGGGCCAAAAAGTTTGCGGAGCATGGAACGTGCGCCAGAAGCAAATCGGTACCTCCGCTAGCCGAGATCCTCGTCGTCGTCGTCGTCGTCATCGTCGTCGTGTTCTCATTCCCTCAAAAACTTGCCTCTATTTTCCCTCGTTCGCCTCCAACTCTTTCCAACCGCGTTTGCCCTTATCCCGTCACGCCCTTCTGCTTGTTCTTCCATCTTTTCTTCCTCGAGGGGGATCGCCTCTTGAAGCAGAAACTGGTGTAAAGGGCGAAGAGAGTGAGAGAGAAAGAGGCGAGGGAGGAAACACAATGGGAAGGCCTCAGGATTGACACACACGCGTGTGGTCCAACGGAGATTCCACTCGATATATTTCGACAGAGAAAAAAAAAGACTAGACAATATCGTATAAGCAGAACCACGAACAAAGAAATCTGCGAGGGCTGCGCTACGGTTTTATTAAAATAACGAGTTCTATAATATCAATTCAATGTTGTTATATAACAATATCGAGACATTGAGCTCGAAGAACCAGAGAGAATATAGCGAATAACCTGGATAATGAGCTTATTTGCGCTGCGTTTAATATCAGAGCGAAAAAAAAAAAAACCTGGAGATGAGCGTAATGGGGGTTGAATCTTAATGGCTGCTCGTTCGACCGATCTCTCTTTACTGATAGCTCGACGGGTTGGAGCTGGTGTTTCGCAAACTATGCTTCGCATTCTGTTTTGCGCTCTCCAAGTCTACGAAAAAAAGAAGACTGCCGCGGAAAGAGATACAGGATATGAGGGTGGTTAAAGCTAGAGGAAGAGGAAATGCGAAAGAAAAAAAAAAAAAAAAAAAAAACGAGTGAGTAAAAAAAGGGTATAACAACGCGCGAATTGCGGTGGCTACTGATTAAACGGGCTCGTTTGGTGCTACGTGAATGTACGTTCGAGTTTGCTTTTGGATTCCTTCGGGCACGAAAGCCCCCGTTTCATTCTCATCCCCTCGCCCTTATTTTTCCGGTAGCATTTTCTCCCCCCCTCCCCCACAACAGGCGCGTTCTCAATCACCCTTTACACCCATCGAGAAAAAAGTACCCAACGAAACGTATTTCCGCGGAGCTTTGTCGTCTCCTACTGTTTTGTGTCGCTTTTCCTAGTAATTATTTCAATTAATCTCATGCCTCGCGGGCATCATAGTCGAATGCACGACGTATCGTTACATTCGTCGCAATAATTTCCAGCTCAATTTTTTGTCCCCTCTTTTAAGTTCTGAATGGGCATTCGCTTGTAAAAAAAAATATATATATATGAATAAACATGGCTTTCTCGTTCATAGATCCTGGAACGCGTTATCTATACCATGGCGGAAAATATGGTGAAAAAAAGATGAATGGAGAATGGTGAATGGGCTATGAAAAAGAAGAAGAATAGGGACAAGTAGGTAGGCGATGGTACGAGTAAAAAAAAAAAGGAGACACCGATGGGTGTGGTAGCGATAGTAGCGATAGCGAAGCGAGAAAAGGATTCAAAAGAAGCTTGCAGACCGAGCGATCGGTCCATTCGCAAAAAGGGCTGCTCTGCGGACTCTGGAAAACTTTTCATCGACTGACGGTGCAACGTTGCCCTCGGGCACCCTTGAAGCTCCCGAAGAGGGACCGATTAAGGAACGAGAACGACGTCTTACCAGAGCTTCTTTTTCCATCGTCGTAGTAATGTATATAACAGGGAAAGGTAAAGTTAGAACGCATTGCAGACATTTCAGACGTTCACGCGAATTTTATCATTGTAGATAACTTCACTTACAAACTGCTTGCAAGTATTCATTTTGTCGGACAATGTGGTTACGATTGTATGTATATATATTTTTTTTTTTGCGTTTCTCACTTGTTATAGTCCTCAATTGTACAGTAAAAAAGCAAAATGGCTAATAAATACTTTGCAGTATAATTTGGAGACCAAGGAAGAGCTGTTTACTCGTTACTTCTAAGCGCGACAGCATTGGCCGGGTCTATGCGGGAGCGCCTCGGACGCGAACGCCACACAGCGGAAGGCTGCCGTACTACTTAAAATCCGCACGTCAGGTTTTTTTTTCAATTGGAAACAACCACAACCAGCTGGAAAAAAAAACAGATGTATTTTGTATTTTGAAAAACGTGAAAAAAAAGATATGCCTGGAAATATTCGAATTGAATCGTTCGACAAAGTTAGGTGATGAAAGGACGGGTTCTACTCCATCGTTAGAGCAGTAAGAGATGTCCAAAAGTAATGCTGTAGTGGTTACCAACTTTCACGTGACACTAGCTTTCTGGCGCCGTAGACACCGGCAGCTTTTTCAGACACTTCAAAGCTCCAGCTCAGTCGGATATTCAAGCGTGCGCGCGACACGGTTTTCTGGATACAAGGAAACCGGCAGCAGCGGCACACACCAACATTGCACACAAACAGAAGAGAGCACGGTGAAGCACAAGCAGGCCGTATTCGCCTCACGTTCCGCACTCACGGCCCTTTGTAGAGAATTCCACTTTGTATGGAAGATCCGCGTATACGTATGTATTCAAGTTCTATATCTGTATATGCATCAGAGAAGACGATGGCCCAGACCAACCACCGCATTTCGGGTTTACTGAATCATAGTCGTTTTCTCCTCTACGTGCTTTTCTTGGCTCTCCTTTTATATTTAATATCTCATTGCATTTTTCATAAATGAAAGGTATAAATATGGAATATTGGGAACTCGGACGAAGCCAATTATTTCGCAGGATTATTTTGTTAATTAAATACATTATTAGTTGAAGAAAAAAATCAATGTATTATAATTAATAATTTTGCGAAATCGAAATAACGTTCTAGTCTAATTTTGAATATCGATAGAGCAGACTCCGAGAGCCAACATCTAAAATATCTTCGCAGATTTCATATACAATCTTGATGTTGCCGGTTATGATGTAAAACTCAGGTCGCTGGCGATCAACTTTAGAGGGTGTCTATAATAAATCACACTCAAAATGGCTTTTATTTCAAATAAGTATCGCATAATGTTCAAAAATTTGTGAAATCGTAATATTCAAAGTCAATTGAAAATTACTATTTGAGGAAAAATCTATACGCCGAAGAAGAGTGAAGCGAAAAAAGGGTAGACAACCTTTCCAACAGACTTTTAGTGTCTTTTACATAGCCCAAACGACGAAAACGGTGGTAACATTATGTCTGGCAAGTAAACTGACAGAACGTCTTATCTAACTGACATGTTTGCGTTTGAGCCGCGTCAGCTTTCGCATTTCCTTCTATACTCGTCCGTCAGACAGCTCTTTACTCCGTTAGGAAACAAAGTTAAATAACCGATAACGTACGAAAACACTTCTTCCCTATACTTGGTTAAAAAAGAGCGCTTAAGAACGGAAACACACAGTTAACACATCGGAAACTATAAGCGAACAATATTCATAACGGCGAGAACGAGGAGAGAAATTGTAACGTATCGTTAATATGCTGGATTAATTTCTGTCTACGTGTGTGTGTGTGAAGGAATCTCTTGGCACAGGAATGTACATTGTTGCGAGTTAGAGCCTGAGAGAAGGAGGCGGAAACGCTCGTTCCAATGTTTGCTCAGCGGCGTAACGTTATCAATGCCTCTATTGCCAGTAAAGTCATGATAAGCGAACAGGATAACGCGCTTATAATGGGAAGTTAGAGCTATATCATATCCTTCTGTTTCAATGTAAGCTTTTACAGATACCGACTGTCTTCTACTTCACGAGCACGTTCTCTACAAACCAGCTTCTATTTTCCATGAACCGTGAATTATTAGCATTGAAAATCCAACAGTTCGTCTCATGCTTTTTTTTTACACTGTTAGTCATTAATTTACGTTGTAATTAAATAGAGATGAAGAGAAAAATCGTAATATTCCTCAACGTTAACTTTTAAAGAGAAAAAACACAGATGTAAAATCATTTTATTAATAACAAATCAATATATTTTGCTTCAGATTTGTTGAAAAAAAAAAAATGCTAAATACTGAGCCACTACTTTCTCCATTAGCCTTTTTTCCGTTTAAAAAAGGTTGAAACATTTTCTTATAAACACAGTAGTATATTATTTTAAGATATCATTAATAATCAAATTATTGATATGGATTAAATAAATAGAGTTTAAAAATAATTGGATGGTTATTACAGCTTTGAAGGAAGAATGTAATAAAAAAAACGGTTCAAGCGCAACTTTCCACCAATCTAGCGAAGAATTTCATCGTGTTGGTGTGCAAGGATAGTTCATAATGCCGATTCCCTTCCGCTTGCGTCTTAGTTGCTGTACATGAGAGGCTAATAATTCGTTTCGCGATTCTATCTCACGTACTGCAACGCGTCCTCTGTGTTCGTGTTCCGGCTCGTGAGCGCGGTCGTTCATCAGCGGAAAAGCGCGCGTGGCGACTGCCGCGATATAGTACATAGCAAAGACAAGGGATAAAAACAGATAGAAGCGAGCATATAGAAATGGCTAGCGAAGCCGCGAGTATCCGTAACAGAGACGGCAGAGCAACAGCAGCCCGTCGGTTGTCCGCCTCGCCAGATGCTACCCGCGGACGAAGCTAAACCGACGAGGTAAATGAGATTTTATTTATAGAGCCCAGGATAGTCTTAAGCACACAGTCTACCTAGGGGGTATTATCTGCTTATCGTTTCCAAGCCGTTGTTACTGATGTCAAGGGCTCTGGGTTGGACAGATCTATTGTAAGAAAAAAAAAGAAGTTTAAAAATGCAGTAGCAGAAAATCATTTCTCTCTATAATACAAAAATACAGCTTTCCGTTTGACGCATTTATTATTTCTGATCGGTCTTATTTTTCCCGTCAGACGCCTGATCTTTCCTACCTGCGTTATTTTTTAATCCTCTCTCAGAAAAGACTCGACAAATCGAAAATTGAAATAGCGAAGCCTCTTTATCAGGCTCCCAATTGGTCTCGGCAATGGCTGTCTCAGAGCCAACTACAGTCTGTTGAGATTGTCGCTGTAAATTCGCGTATGGCGCGCATTTTGAATTGTCGTTCTGTCATAACCGATATACAGCCGCCAAATTGAATCGCAATAAGTTTGTATATACTTTGAAAAGTTTGTAGGTCGCGAAAAACAATTTAGAGCGCGAGTTGTTGCGAGTCTTATAAAATATATGTTAACAAGATACTTTTTTTGTTGTCTCACGATAAACGCTGGCATGATCGATTAATCTGAAGTCGTGCGGAAAAATCCTTGAAACTCACCTGCAACAGATAAGAATAGTAAATTTGTTAAAAATCAGTAATTAAAGAACAATGTTTGCATGTTATATTTATATCTACGAATATCATAAAATTTATAGCGTAAATGAGAAAATCGACGTATTAAACCGAGGCCAGACGAGACGTCGGGCGCCATGACGCGAGACGTCGCTCCACTGACCCCGTCTCGTCAACTCGACGCAGTCCTGAGACTGGACTATATCTTCCGGTCCACGCCCGTAATAGTATATAACCAATGCATATAGGTGGAGTCGTTTGATCGCTATACTCTCGTTTAGTTCACTCGCTCGGCTAATGTCGTGAAATGACACGGAAATTCCGTGTGCTTACCGTTCGTCAGGCTCTATTACGTGGCATTAGCAATTTTCATTGTGGAGTCTCGTTCACCTGAGTCTTTCAATGGCCACCGTTGAAACGATATTGCAGAAGCGATAGAAAGAGAACAGGATATGAAATAGGAAATTACTTCAAAAAGAAAAAGAGAAGAGAAAATTACAGTTTAGAAGGAAACAAAGTAAAACACGAATATTTATTATTCACCAGTCATAGATTGGAAAAGTGGGCACTTATTGTTTGGGTCAGAACAAGATTTGAACGTAGGTAATAAAAGTACCGAGGTCGTATTGTTGACGCAAATAACTTTCGCTGGAAATCGTTAAAAAAAAAAAAAAAAAACAACAAAAAAGATGTTTTTACTATGCAACTACGCCTAGTCTCGTTTGTATAGCGAAGTCCGAAGATAATATGCATAGCCGGAAAGTGCGGGGTAACATCTAGTAGAGCTGAGAAATCGTGTGGCAGAGTACAAAGGTCGGGAAGTGAGAGCGAGAGGAAGAAGCTTAAAAAGTAATTACCGCTGAAGAGAGCGCCTGCTGGTTAAAAATTGGCGTACATAAAAAGTTTTCTAATTTCAGAAGCCAGTGGCGGCAGGAGGGGGGAGTGAACGACGGGGGGGTGGCAAGACTAGTAGACTGTAGAGGCGTACCCGGGGGACGCCGGTACCTCGGTTAAGGGTCCATAGCAATAGCATAATCGTCGCTCACTCTCTCTTCCTCTTGTAGTAGCGCCTCTTCAGTATGAACATACTGAACATACACGCTAAACATCGTGAAACCCACGAACCTTCAGAGAGCAGAGAGCACGAGTATGAGCAACGCAACTCCAGTGATTCTCCAGCAGGTTTATAATGGAACGAGAGATATTATGTCCTGATTTTTTTTCTCTCTCTCTCTGCCTCTCTCTTGGACTTGAGAGCGGCGAGCCACCTAAAAGTCATGTAAATTAAATGGTGCAGCAAAATAGCACGCATAACATTTTTTTTATATTGATAATAATTATAGCTATGCAAGCACAAAAAATCGCACATTTTTGTGAGTGCAATTTTTTCCTGTACCCAATTTCATCGATGGAAATATTTTACTATTTTTTTACACATAAAATTCAGACTGCATCGACGGATTAAATTGGTATTGCAAAAAGAATTGTTTTGTCAAAAAAAAAAAACAAAATGTAGTTGTTTCTTTAATAGTTTAATTAACATTTTATAAATTCAATAGACAAGGAATTGGCGTAATAATCTACAGCTCTGCAGGACTCTAAACGCCTTCTCACGAAGCATAGTAAACTAAAGTACGATAAAACGAGGGGGGGAAAAAATTGTGAGGGTGTCAGAAGATGAGGGTACAACACATTGCGGAGAATGACAATGACGGTCTAGCAGTACGCTTCGAGAGAGGGTTTTAAACTTCACTTCGCTACTCTGTGTCCCTTAATTCCCTCTTTTCTCATTCCCTTTCCATTCGCCTGACCTCTGCCACCCTCCCCCCCCCCCCCCCCCCCCCTCCTGTGTGCATGCCCCCACCGTTATAGTATACAGCACGCCCCGGCCCAGAGAAATTTACAGCCGGCTGAATTCTCCGGCGCGTCATTAAGCACGTTGTTTCATAATTCACGAAGCGGGGGCGCGAGGGCGAGGATGAGACAAGTCCACCGAGCAATATAATATACATACATGATGCACGGTAATACGCCCCCACATGCATGCATGAGCCACGATACTATGTGGCTGGCTTGCACGATCCCGGCAGACTATCGCAGTTTCACGTTATTCGTTCTCTCTATAAACCCTTCTAACTCTCTTGTTTTGCTCACTTGGCACTGTCTCTTTGTTCATTCCCAGGTTTTAACCGCATTTTCTTTTTTTGTTCATCCAAACAACTCGTCATACTCGTCTTTGCTAACCCACCTGGACTTGTTATCACTTCGATGCAGTTTCTCGAATAAAAATGTCAGATTCAAAAGCTTCATGATAAAAAAAAAAGAAAAAAAAAACTGAAACGGAAGTTCATCAATGAAAGAAGTTTAAATCCTTGGTTGAACATGAGGCGAATTGTGAAGCATTGAACTAGGAAGTGCAACAGGATCGAGAAATCGACCGTGTTGTATTTTCCTGGGTGATACTGTGGCTTGATGTCACTTAGTGTACGATTTAGTTTTTTATGTGAACGAACCCATATGAGTATCTAACTATAGAATTCTGTTGCAAGATCGACGAGAAGCTTCTAACACTGATACACGAGGGAGTGAGCGACTCCATTACGAAGAAGTTGCGGTCCGCATTGCCTCATCAGAAAGTCGTTAGCCTATCCCACGTGTAGAGTCCTGCTTTTACATATACTCAAAATATGGGTTCTACGTTTCTGCGCGATACTCCTCTCGTTCCTCTTATACGCGCTTCGCAACGGAGTTTCTCCTTGCCACTTGCCTCCGGGACACACTCTGCTATACTCGGCTTTTTGGGAGTAAAACCTCTCGGGACAATGGGATATAACAGCAAAGTACTATAATCCATGCTGTCCAGGCAGGAAAGGTGCTCTAGTTCCACTATACCATTCACTTTTGGCATTCGAAGTTGTAAATAAATAGAATAGGAGACTTTACGTGTAAAACTTTCCCAAATTATGTCACTCCATGGTTATAATCCATAGAACATACATTTTTTTACGTCACAAATCTCAAGACATTGAATTTTTAGTTGTTGTTTATTAATTAAAGTCAAATTTAAAAAAATTAAACTCCACTGAAAGTCCAAAGAGTCCAGAAAATCATATATCCAACATGTAGCGGCTTTAACGGTTGCAGGTGTATCCATTCTCACCTTTCGATAATAACCAACGGTTGCCTCCGTGTATTTCGAACTAGGAGGTTCTAATGTGCGAACATACGTGAAACATCCCTGCCGCGATTCTTTTTTTTTTTCGTCATCTTTTGTAACATTATCCAAGAGCTAATTTCACGATGACACTCTAATGGATGCCAAGACGATGATAAGTCGACGTGTTAAAGAGTCTTCGGTATCTCTGCGTGAACATCTAGAATTGCTCGAAGAGGTTACAGAGTCCGTATATTCATATTTAACTTTGTACAATTCTTCAGTACAGTATTGAACACAACATTGTCAATGTAAGCTTGAATTTATTCAAACTATTGAGTATGATATGCAGCACCGAAAATTCGACTCTGGAACATTCGCCAATCGCGATTAAGCAACATCGACCTCTTTGGTCCATGATTGCATGCACAATGTTCGTTTGATCTTACCTCGAAGACTCACGTGTTGCCTTGTGCTTACCTCCCAATAAAACACAAGAGGTACGCTATTCGATTGGCGAGGTTACCGAGAAGACTAGAGTGGCGAAGCTTGAGAACTCAAGAGAGAAATAGATGACGCAGGCAGAGTCAAAGCTAGACGCAGTAAGCATCTATAGAGTTGCTCTACGAGGAGCTGGGCCGCCAACGTATTTACCTTTCCATCATAATCATGTATGTAAGTACAGGGTTTCGGATTGGAAAGGAGCGTCAGTGTGCGTTGCTGGTGGAAGGACTTGTGCCCTAGGGCTATCATCCCCACGACTATAATATTCCAGAGTAATCCCCTCTCGAGTTGAAGCATCACGTACGAGTAGAGTGTTAAGCGAGGGCTTTACGCGAGCGCGCGGCTTGAAACGACAAACAAAAATAAAAACCATATGTTCGTAAATGTCAACGAGAGGGAGAACGATGAAAAAAAAAATAAGAGGGAGAGGGAGACCCCAACCTGGCTACGATAGGTATGACGTTTAGGTGTTGCGGATATAGTATGAGAACGAAGTGCGGTAGTGAGTTGACGACATAAAAAGTACGACCGAGACATATGAGCGTCTCAACCATGATCGCAACACCGTTCTCTTATGTCCCATAAGATTTATCAAGACTTTATTATATAGCCGAATGATTGAACCTGTTAATAGACTTCTATAAACCGTCAAGTGTATACTAGTCGTATATCCGGACAGCTCTACCGGTTAACGGAATAAGAATATGATAAAATTTTTTTATAATGTCCGATGGTTTTCATTGATACGATTTTGTCTCTAAGCATTTTTCCCTATTTTCAAATGCTCTCGGTGATTAGGACCAAAAATCATAAAACTTATATTGATGTGTCGAGAAAAAAAATGTCACGTAATATACCGGTTTTTAATAACTATAGAATAGAGGTAAAAAAAATTACATTCGAGAAGAAAAAAGTACTAAAGTATTGGGAATGACTAAAACCGGTACTTCTGCCCTAAACCATGAGATCCACTTGTACAAAAAAAAAGGCAACGAACCTAAGCGATTAAAAAATAAAAAAAACGCCAAACCCGATGCATGTATGACCTCTTCACCTGGCAACCTTGGCTGTCTGCGTCTGGAACGTCAGCGAGGGAGACAGGGCAGTGTAAAAAAAAAAAAAGAAAAAAAAAACCACGAAGGAAGAAAATGTGCAGACGAACCTCAGCCTCCACCTCCGGCTCTCGGGACAACGGCGCGCCGGAGAATAGAGATTGCGACGTTAGAGGTGGTTGATTTTAATTTCACGGAGCGCGAGCCTTCGGTTACGCTCCGTACACAATCCACCTAAGCACTATGGTTCTTTCCACCTTCCCTATCTCAGTCCCGCGCGCGCACCAAGGCACCTAATACACATACGCCCATTCACAGAGGTAACCAACTCTCTGTATATCTATATAAAAATATATATATATATATATGCATATATGCACATATATACTACGTATATTACCTAGCTCCGCCTGCATGCTCTCCTACACACTGAGAAATCGTCTGCAAAACCGGTGCAACACTGGCCCACCTAGTTATACGCCAGGTTTTATGCTCAGCTCGTCGCGATCGACGATATCATAAGAGAGGCCCTGCCATGCTCCTTTACCCTGGCGTTGTATACCTACGCGGGTATATCTCACCTATCACCCCCCCTTCGAGACCCCTCTGTACATGTACATACCAACGTACATAATACAATGTAAACGTGTTTCATAAGTGGAGAAATAAAATGTTTTATGCAGCGTGAAACGGGCTGAAGCACATAGAATATCAGATAGGGCAAGTCCATTTCTTGGCCTCGGAGGGAATTCTTGGATAATGGAGTTGGGTTATATTCCCAGCTATTTTTGGATCTACGTTTTTACGATCCAAGAGAAGAAAAAAAGAAAAAAAAAATGTGACAGAGTGGGATATATCTGATATAAAAGACTGCGCGATATATCGAGTCACTGCAGTCTGGTTATTCGATCCAGGGAGAGACTAATTTGATCATTTAGTCTGGAAGCCTGAAAGCTAACCCCCTTCTCTTCGAACTGCCCTTAACTATCTACGACGAGTCTAGCCACGTATATGAACGCTCTACACATACGTCAACGTTATTGCATATATCTATAGTTTTACACTGTACGAATCCCTATATTCTGAGCCATATATTGTACGTGCACATGCATAGAAGCTCGAGTACCGGCTGACGCGATGGCGAGCGAGCAGGCGAAAGGAGGCCGATGCGGGAGGAGTGATCGATGGGGTGGTGTCCAGGCGTGTCTAAATAATTAGCTGTCCCCATACTGAGCCCGCGCCGTTTGTAGTGGCCACCCTATAGATAATACTCTATCCCTAGCTGGCTGCTGCTGCTGCTGCTACTGCTGCTGGTGTTGCAGTGTCGGGGGGGCACACGTACGTTCGCTGACTATGCGCTCTCATCGTCAACATCGAAGCATCGGAGCACCCTTCCGCCTGAATCCTCTCATGCTCGCCCTCTCATACACGACTCATGATTTTCTCACTGGCTTTCATGTTTATCATGCCAAATATCAAGTACATGTAAAATCATTTCGCTACGTAGGAAAATCAAGAGATAAATAAAAATATTTTATTTCGCGTAAAATAATTTCATAATCGTTGAAAATAAATTAAAAATCTTGTTCAGATTATTATTTCCAGCAAGCATATTAAGCTCTATCCGTTTGTGGCCACTTTAAGAATTTTCCCATTTTTAATAATTCGTAAAATGGGTCTGAACTTATACATTTCTCCAGTTTTGCTTTCAAATAGTATCGCTCAAGACACATTTATGTCAAAACATTTATAAATCAAATTTAATCATTTTCATTAATACTCCATATCACTTAAAATAATCTAAACAGTATCTCAATTCCAGATGTAATTACAATTTTTATTTAAATAAATGACTAATTCCACTGGAATTAGGATAAATAATAATAAATGCTATTCGTATTACATTCCCTACCTCGTTTTAATGCCTATGTTAAAATATATCCAGGCTCCCTGCAGAGAAACCTTCCTTCTACACTTTTTTCTCTGCGAGAGCCCATATAGGTCGCAAATAATAAGACTAAAACGACGACTAGTACAGCAACGAAGAGGCGAAATTCTCTCGTAAAGAAACTAACGAGTTCCCTCTGTCGATTCGCTATGAGAACGAGACCGAGGATATATTCATCGTTGGCCTGGCTAAGTGTGAGGGCGAAATAGCCTGGTGTACCCTGCGAACCCTTGATTCGCGTGGTCCATAGACTTCTACCGCGACCATCACATAGCCCCATTACGAGCCCAGACTCTGTTACCGGCCATTTGGGTTTAACGGTCGTGTCCAAATATTTTCCAGAGACGGCCAGAGGCGATCTTTCTCGGTTGTACACAACACCAACAGCTAAGAAATCATATACGTATATTCGTGCATATACATTTGTGACCCACTGGTCGATTCGTCGCCCCTCTATTTTCGCTTCTCATGACGATGCCGGACGTATATGCCGCTACACTTTGGTGCTTCCTTTAGGGCGGTGAGTGTATACGTGGGAGCGTTCATGCATGAGTACATGTACATTGGCATGCCCCCCCCCCCCAGCCCTCTTCGCCGCTCACTCCTCCAAACCACCCACCTACACAATCAGTTATATCGCTGGCCTCACTTGTGCGCCTGAACGCGAGAACGTCCGGAGGCTGCAATGTTCAAGGCAGTATTCTCGGGCGATATAGAAACCATTCTCGAGCGAGAGAGCGAGAGAGTAAACGACCTCGCTACCTCCCTCCGGCGATTTGGGTCTCGATTTTTTTGGCACACTTGCGCCTTTTTATACCCTCTTCGCCCCTTCACCCACCTCCACGACTCACGGTTTTTCATACCTCTCTCTTGCCTTCTCTTTCGTTCCGTGCCATTTGATGCCATTCTTAAGTCTCTCGTTCTCTGTCGCTCGAACCGTCCTCTCGACGTCGCGTACGTGTCGGAATCGCCCTACGTTTCGCGATACGCTTCGGGAGATATTCTGTCTTTCTTCCTTCAACGTACCGGGTGACTCGGAAAAAATAATGAAACGTCTGGTGGTTCGCAAAAAAAAAAGAAAAAATAATTCACAATTTGCATTAATGAGATATTTGAGAACTCTTTTTGTTCCGTTTTTAATCCCGACAACCTGTCGGGCAAAAATAGGCGAGTTACGCGTTTAACGATGTTCAACGATTTTTTTTTCTCGCATATATGTATATAGAAGCAAGTTTTGAAAACGATACAATAATGAACCAAGTTATTTCCGTGACAAATGTAGCGGCGAAAGTTCCTATAGTTGGACCGAAGGGTGACGCGTGTGCGTTAAGAAGATTGTGAGACTTTTCGCCAATCTATCCGTTGCAGTGGCCACAGTGGAAAAGACGCATCTATATCGACAATCACGGTAATTCTTGCCAAGGATAAATCGTTCCCATAACAGCTTTCGTAAATCTACGGTGGGCGAGCTCCTTCTTTTTTTTTTTTTTTTTTTTTCCTGTCCTCTCCGTCTCGCTCCCTCCTTATTTCCTTTCTTCCTTCTGCCTGGCTCACTCGATTCTCGGTCGAGCACACTGGGCTCCGTGAGATACGGTCCGCAGGATCCAGACTCGTTTCTTCGTGCAGGACGATCCGTGTGGCACAGCAAACGGAGGACGATGCCGCAGTCTCGCCACTCCCCGAATCCTCTTATCCGTCTCTGATTTTATTGTACGTTCTTGGTAAAAAGTACATTCGGTATAGCGGAGAGCGAAGGGCAAAAGAGGGGAGGGGGAGATGCGAGAGGGCTCCATTGGGCCTCTCGCTGACTGTAAGACTGTAAGTTCGTTCGAGAGAGTCAACAGGAGAAAGAAGCAAAATGAGAAGAAGAATAAGGGGAAAGAAGAAGGACAAGAATGAAGTCTAAGCATCCTTCGTTCGGGGGAAGTACGAGAGGAAAGGGGGAAGAGCACGAAAAAAAAAAAGAGAGAGAGAAGAAGCAGCGTGGAGGACTCGAAGAGTCTGTGAGAACTAAAACCAGTCCTGCACGGTGGCCGACAGAGAAGGAATGACCGAGTGCGAGTAAGAAGGATGAAGAAAGAAACAGCGACGAGCAAAAGATCCTTTTCCTTACGCCGACGATTCCTACACAGTCGACCACCACCACCACTCCTGCGGTTGTTCCGAGTCCTGAGCTCGACAGTTTTCTTTGCGCATTGGGCTTCTGATGCTGCTTTGCGCCAAGGATTCGCGATATAACGGGTGGCTCTTTATTTCGTGTAATTTGAATATTAGGCATTCTTTATCAAGCCACTTTTTTTTTCTAAATATACATCTTTTTCATTTCTACTTCCAAGATTTTTCATTTTGTTCTTATTTTTATATCCTACAGTGATATGTAAAAATCCCATAGAACATTTTCCAGGGTGGGCAAAACATAGAGAATGGTACAGAATACCTCAATGATAGCATATCAGGCACTCTTTATCAACTGAGCCAGAATTTCCATTCTCCAAACTGACGGAATATTTTTCAGTTACGCTGTTTGAAGTTTAACCCCACATTTTTATAGGGATAACATAAAAAAAAAATTCTTTCCGTGTACGCACGTTCGGCGATTCGTTTTCGACAACTCTTAGATGTTATGTGGTATTTTGTAAATTTTTTTTTCAACCCTTTTGTGGCAGTCGACAGGGAAGAAAAGCCTTTTGCAAGCTACCTATCGTATACGTACAGTGTACAAAGTATACCTTGGAAGTTTTTCAACCGCAGCTTATATTCTGTTACGGCCAAGCAGTAGAACGCAAGCTGCAGACACACACACACACACACACACACACGTGCGAGAAAGAAGCAACGACACGGACGGGGGTGATAGAAAAGAAGAGGAGAAAAAGATGCGAACCAGGCACGGACTTGAGAGCTCTAGCAGTTGCGCGCCGAGGGAACACAATATTGCGGATCAATAAACCTCAATAAAGTCAATTTCTGTCGTGGAGCATCTGAATACGAAAATTTTGTATTCCCGCCAGCTAGGCGAGCCGGTTGGGCAGGGATCGTGGCCCGAATACAAATTAAGTATATTTTATACCCCGTCCCGTCCCCTCGCCAACTCATCCACTTTTGCGCAAAGTCTTTCTCACTTTCTCACACACACACATATATGGCCGGTGTGTGTATTCACATACGGGACGATGTGTGCAGGATCGCGACATCAGCATGAGCAATAGAATTGATCTGTCTGGGTGCATCGACGGGGGTGTAAATTCCATTGGCTATATTGAACGGAAATTCTGCATCACGATGTAATTGATGAACGGTACTTGCATCCGTCTATGTTTCCTATTTTTAGAATTGTATGGATGAACAATTCAATTATCCAATTTCTCAGAAAACCGTTGATCACGGTTTTGAGTGAGCTACACAGTAATGATTTTCTACATAAGACATTATTTTTTTTCATTTAAGCACTTTTCAACATTTGAATATTTTACTTGAAAAATAGATGCATAGGTAAAAAGAATCTAAAAAAAAAAATAATTAAACGACATCGATATTAGTTGACTCTGTCGACTTAAGAGTCACTTGAGTTTCGTAAAAGGCAAATCGAGTGTTTATATGTCGAATTGTATAGTCGAGCCCAAGCCAAACCCGAGACTTTATAGATATCCATCGACGTTACCTTTTGTAGTGAGTTCGTTTTGCCTCTCAACGAAAAAACGGCTTCCATCAGTGCATGAAGAGGAGAGTGGAAGGAGTGGAGGAAGGTACGAGGAGACAAGGAACGAGAGAATGGAAATGCTCGAGAGCGTACGGTAGAGAAGGATATACCGAGAGTACACAATGTATTACATACTATGTGGGAGAGATAGATGCCGGCAAAACGATAAGAGCCCGTTTCTCAACTGAGGCTCGCGAAGCCTGAATTCATCCGGGACATTTGGCTATCTGGCGACATTAGAGCGCCGGAGACTGCGCAAGTAACCCTGCGCCTCGTTGCCCTAGCGTAACGGTTGCGGAAGGCACGACGAGGGAGGTTGGTTACACGAGCGAACAACCCCCGGAAACTTGAGGGGTTGGGTTTCACCCCCCCACCCCCCGCCCCAGCCGAATGACGTACGTAGGAACACTGCCGCTTGCTCACTCGTGGCTACGGTAGAACCGAGAGAATAAGACGATATAGTCAAGTAGGAGGGCTGTCCCACGAAGCCAGTATCCCCACACCGGCGGTAGCTCTTTTATGAAATTTCTATATTAGAACGTAAATCCAAGGGGAAGGAGAGGGAAATGTCTCTTCGCGTACCGTAGCGAGAATTTGACCTCATCTTCTTAGTTAAAATCCGTACCTTCCAACCATCCCCTTACTCACAATCGCTCTTCCGCCTCGCTCGATTATATGCGGGATGCAAAAGTTTAAAAACTTATAATATAGAATATGATAAAACTGGTTTATCGCCGTGGAGAAATTTAGTCAAGATTTTATATTGGGCCAGTTTAGTCTTCGTTAGCTAATTACGGGGCCCATCAGAAAAATTTCCCAATTGCCTGTATAGGTTGGTCAAATAGGAACCAACATTGGAATCCCTATCATGGATTCCACGAGCAAGCCTATACTGGGCGCTTATTTTATATTTTTCGACCGTCTAAATATCTGCACATACCAGATAGTCCCGTATACTTATTCCAGCCGTAGGAACAAAGACATAAAGGAAGCTCAAGGAAGAATAAGACGGCGTGTGCGATTTGGGTAAGGATAGCTTTTGTAAAGTGGTTCTACGACTTCGTCGTTTCTTTCCATCATCAATGTGTGCGTTTGTAAATGCTCTGTGTGCAACACAAATGCTCTAGCACTATGTTCGACCAGATTGTGGGGTTCTATGGATTGAGAACACGCCTCGATAAACGTGAGTGTTCCCTATTGGCCGACTAAATGTCGAGAAGCAGAACGGGCGGGACTCTTCTGAAGATTGAATCTCAAGGGCGAGGTCGCGAATATATATGCATACAGATTTCGCGAATATATAGTAATGCAGTACTATAGTAGAGGAATAAGTAGGGCGAAGAGTGGGAAAATTTGCTTAGAAAAAAAGAACGATGGTGACAAGGGGGTAGATGACAAAACGTCGTTCCTGTATGGAGAACCAGTAGGAAGTAACTAAAGTGGAAGGGAGAAAGAGAAAGACAGGAGGAGAAATAAAGCGAAGGGGTAACATGAAACTTAAGGGTGAACAAGAGTCCGAGACGACGACGAACTTGATGATAGAGGTCTGATGACAGGGTGGAATGGAAGTAATAGCGGGTAATGTGTCCCGTTCTCTGCAATTTCGATATCATCCTAGCAAAACGACGCTGTTCGCTGTACAGAAGTTCCGATCGAGAAAATTGACGAGAGTCGGTACTTCGAATTGGGAAAATAGCATAAATTTCATCGTGCTGCAACTACTTCATCGCCCGTTGATAAAGAAGGAGGACTGTCGTTGATGAAGTTACTACAATGTACTTTTATCTCCAATCAACACATCACGGAAGTAATTTCCTTTGTCGAATCGCATCCAAGACTATGTGAAAATTCTTCTAAATCCAACGAACAAGTCTGTTCGCTGCGACGAAATCAATTCAGCTTGGACGATAATGGAAGAGATGATAAAAGCAAAAAATTGCACACAGCGAATAGATAAAGTATAGATGGAAGAGAGTACAATGAATAGTGTGGAGGTTCTTTTCGGTTGAAAGGCCGGGGCGGATTGGAGGTTTTTTTCCCTACGAAACCCACATCTCTTGCCAGGGTTATTCTCGTCCTCGTCTCCCAATCGCGAGTTCTCTACTTTGCATTTCCCATCAAGTCTCCTTCTTTGCTTCACTCACTCTCGATCTCTTTTCCTCTACCTCGAAGGCCTTTAGGTGGAACACGCTCTCGCGATCCCGGGTCCCTCTTGCTCACGGTGCCTGATATTTCCTTGACTCGGTTCCTTCGCTGGTCCTCGCGCATTCGCGTGTGCTGCCTGGTCCCAACTCCCCCCCCCCCCCCCCCTCCTAACCCCGGCCAAGCTCCCAATCCTCTGCGCTATCAATTTATTTTTCTCTCTTCGGAGCGGTGGACCGCGTAACGAGCAACGTAAATCAATCGCGTCTGGCATTGCGGCTTCTCTCTCATTCTCTCTGGGTCCTCTTTCCCTCCGCATCACCAGCAAAGATTCTCTACTCTGCCAAGGTTTGCCAGCGGGCTATCTCCTCGTATTCCCGTACCAGGTTCGCGTCCGCAGTCTCTCAGCCAAAGCGACATGTCCTTACGTACATACATAAGAGACCTCTCAACCAACACATTCGAAGGAATCTGTTCCCTCGCGTGGGAGAATGCATGTATGGTATAACTGCAAGACAGGAAAACCGACGATGAGGTCGTGTGTGCACATGCTCCGTGAAAGATCACTTCCCGATGCATCGATTCCATGCGAGCTTAGAGAAACAGTCCTTCGCTTTACGTCAAAGCTGATTGACGTCCTATTTTCACTTATTAAACCCTGACAACCTTTTCTAGGTAGGTCTCAAGACTTATTAACGATTTGTCCAGACTAGTTTCATCTTTGAAGACTTGAATTTCTTCTTTTCTCTCTTTGTCTATTTGTAGAAAAAAAAAAGGAAAAAAAAACAAGATCGGTGGAGTCTTTTAACTGGCACTGAAGATGCGATCGGATTTGGTGGTAAACCATTTCGCAATCCTCATTCAACAGCCCCTTAATTCACTGTTCCCTTTATTTTCCCACCGGGATTCCTGACACCTCATCCTCATCGTACTCGTCAGACGTGTGGGTAGAGCTCACGATTTCGCAAGAAGGCGACTGGGGGGTTTCGGAGGGGAAGGCTATTGGAATCAGATTGATGAGGGTAGTGAACGTGTGAGAACGGGCGAGAAATTCCCGGGGATGCGTAGAGGGGAAAATAGAGGAAGAAGATGAGAAGGAAAACGAGGATCCACGGTGGAAGAATGAAAGAAATTGTGGAGATATTCCAGAGTCGAGAAGGGCGTGTGGCGTGGTTGTACTTTCGTATTCTTGGCGTATAACCGACCAAGGAAGCGTGTGCACGATAGAGTAGTAGAATAGAATGGAACACTCTGAGGAGACGGAGTGTCCGGGGTGTGGAGACGCGAAGCAAGAGAAGGGTGATGGTATACCAACATCATTCGTGGCGAACCCAGCAGAAGAGGTAGGCTACGTTACCACAGAAGGGTTCCAAAGTCGAGATATAAGAGAATAGATGATAAAGGGGGAGACGCACGGACGGACCCGCGGAATCGCGATTTAATCGTATAACTTCCACTACGCCACCCACGAATCGATTCGATAGCAAGGCATCTTTTCACAAAGAGTGCCAGGACACGATGTCTCGTGACTTCGAAAAAAAAAAAAAAAAGAAAAAAAAAAAGTGTATAGATCTCCACCGTTTAGATTGAAGCGCTCGTAGTACGAGGAAAAACTCTAAATACTATTGGCTAGTCGTTTTCACCGAAGGAGAAAGACCGGAAAGGCGCGGTATTAAAAATACCATCGTAAAATGACTAATGAAAAAGAGGATGTAAATCGAGTGAATTTATGGACGCAGTTAACAAGCTTATTCGACAGACCGGTGGCGAGGTACCAACCCCACATTTTAATAGATATACTATATTCTGGACATGACACGACAGGGAGAAGTGTCTGTTTTTGCGAGGCCGGGTAAATAGTAAATAAAATCGAGTTACCCTCATTTTCATTGGGGTGTAAGGCACGGCCGTTGGAACCGGATATATTAGGGGAAAAATTTAAACCTATAGCGGGGGGGGGGCATACAGTATGATCGACGCACGCGACACCCCAACCCCCTTTAATTCCTTCGTGACTTACTTCCTGCTTTGTCTGCTGGCTCGGTCTAGTGTATATCTTGGCAGGAAGGCAAGCGGGAAGAAAGCTTCGAGGTTCCGAGTCGTTGCTCTCAATCACTGTCTAGAGACCGTCTCTTGTCACGAGAACTCAGAGTTGAGATACGCGCCGAGCATAGCAGCCGACCCCTGATTCTACGAAAACGTCGTTTTCAGGGTGAGGCGAAATTGATAAAATGCTTTTTCGGGAATGGTATAACGAGGCGAACTAGAGAGACCTTCATACTTTCCGGCCTTTCCTATCGAAATATATACCGTCATATCTAGTGTCTGTAGAGTCTGCCAGTAATATATACTGCCACCCGGTCGTATGATAAGATGTGGCACACGACGACTGTAACGATAGCAAAAAAGTAGAATGAAGTACGATGCAGCTACGTGCTTTCGTCCCCGACCCTCCTTGCGTCACAGCAAAGTTCCGCATCGTAAATTACTTAATGAGCGTATTTATCATTGTAGATCGTAATCCAACCGAGTAATAAAATGCCGTGGATGTCCAATTAATTTCATCGGAATTGGTGTGACACGTGGTGATAGGGCACGCCCTCATGTTACGACAGTATACCAACTACTTTTCCAACTATATACCACAGTCAACTATGTAACACTGCACGTGACCCACAATAGGTACTATATATTCTTATCTCTCCTTATATAGCATATCTTTATTAGATATCCCAAACTCACCCAAAGGTCTACACTCTCACTCTGTCCCATGGCTGTTTTCCCCACCCCCAGCCCCCCCGTCAAATTGCTATTTTCACCTCGCCCTTCCATCTCACTAAGTTCTCGTCTTTGCTCACGATCCCTTATCCCTAAATCCACCCTCTCTCGCATTCTCTGTTTCTGTATGTCTCGGCTCTCGTGAATTTAAGAGATTCCACACAGAAATGAACGTCGTGGTACGTAATGCTCATTCAGCCTGGCAACAGTGGGTAGATATGTAGCCCAACAGCTCTCCTACGGTCGGCGAATGAAAAGGAGGAAAACATTAACTTCGTACCATCTGACGTTCAAGTTACACAGAACGGATATATCTCAAGTGTGCGAAGGGAAGCCTTGAGCAGGGTGATTGCGGTTATCGCCAACCCTTTCACCTTCTCTGTATGCACACTTCAGAGCTTGTACATGAACCCGTGAAGGGGGAGGGGGGAGGTGGAAGATGGAATAAGGTAGGGAGTTGATTTATCGCTGAGAGTGCGTATAGGTTCCACTGTATGCCTGTGTGTATATACCGTTGCGCCATCGGTGCGAAGTAAACTGCGCCGAGGGCTTTTCCCTTAACGAGGCCGAGCCAGCGTTAATCCCTTCTCTTGTTGGAAATGCATGCGTGTTTAGTAGTAGTCTACTGTCATGCTCAACGATATATAATACTCGCTCTCTTCGATTAATAGTATAGCACAAAGAGGCAACTGCTCCACGAGCCTGATCCTTCCTCGAGGAACGTGACGACGTGAGGAACAAGTGGAGGAATACAAGGATCAGACTTGATCTATCACTTTGAAACTGTCAACTCCAACTGTATCGAATGAACGAATTCGAGTTTGTGCATATAATTGTCGTATACTAAATGAAATTCCTTCTTGAGTATTATATACAACTTGTGTACATTAATTTGTCGCCTTTTGACGTTCACTGCTAAAGACTTAGCGACAATAATGTCGAACGATATCTTCCCTTCTTTTATGGTTATAGAAAAACCCTCCAGAAAATTCAGGAAGTAAAACCATGGGGAAGTGATGTGTTGTTCCATAAAAATTCATGACAGATGCTCAATGCGAAAGATCGCGTAAACCTCGTGAGCAAGAGGGAGAAAGGAAGTTAATACGCATCCTAAACAGACTTTAACCCTGGGTGAGATCGAAATTTTCAGTACACCTATTCTTGTATCCAGGGTATACATGAAAAAAGAAATCCCATACCCAAAATACGCTTACTGGAGAGGAAAAAAGATGGGTTTGTTCGTATTTTTTTTACGGTCGTGCTCTATTTTCACGTTATAGAGCGTACGAAACGTAAGGATATTACGTGGACAACTCGACCAGAGGGGTCAAGAAGATTCGTGGTGGACGATCGAACGATAGAGCGTAGTGTGGGGGTTGGGTTCGAGTGGAGAAGAAGGAGGAGAAAAGGAGGAAGTCTCGCAGGGAGAACGTGGGCCCAGCGATAAAGCGGGACGAGCAATGTTAAAGGGTTCTCGAGGCAAAGGCTGCCTGACTTATATCCACGTGGACGGTGAATAATGCAAGAGATTACGGCTCGCTTCACTGAGAAACGAAACTTACTCACCGATAGCGACGTGGACACGCGTAGGTAGGCCGACAAACTCTAATTCAAATAATCGGGGTTCGTAAAACTAAAAGTTAGGTTTTTTCTTTCACTTCTGAAAATCTAGTTAGACAGAAGTTATACTTTTATTTCTTTTTATTAAGATGAATGTCTTAATTCCAGATGATCAGGTTCTACATCTTTTTTAAAAAAATGTATCTTAGCGTGCACGAATTCAGAAAGAAAAAGATTGTGATAAAATAAAATTAAACGAAGCTGAGATCGTTAATTGTTTATTAAATGTTATCCGCAATTCTCAACAAGGTTTCTGATTCTCCGCAATTTTCCGTCATCCTCACCGATCACCATTTTCAATCTCACACTCGAAATAAAGTAATTTCAAGCTGTGAAAAGCTCGACGGAAACGTATAAAAGTGTGACAGTGGTGAATACGAAGAATCGAGAGCTGACTGGAGAGCCATACGAGGGGAAAGACGTTGGCCGTACAAGAATTGAGGAGTGGACTACGTGTGGCGAGTTGCAGGATAGGGAATCTTGTGAACAGCGGTACGCCGCGATAAGGGTTCGTGAAAATCGTTTCTGTTGAAATCGGTCTGAGACTGCGAGACGAAAGGCTCCAAAATGCTTGGCAAGGAAGTAGTAGACGAGTGAAAGAAAGCGAAGGAGAGAAAAAGCTTCGCTCAAAATTGTCCCCATTCACGCGACAGCAACGCCGGGGGGATTCTGAGCTTGGCGAGCGATCGGATTTTCCGATAAGCAAGAGAATAACGCCAAGTGGCTTTTCCGCTAAAACGGTTATTTTCGCGTAAAACACGGCACACAGGCTATGGTACCGGGTAACATGGAAAGAAAGCTCGTAGACGTCGTGGAAAGGAAATTTTTCAGCGGGGTGCCCCGATTGGACCAGCTGCCCCGACTCATTCTCACATCTTGAAAACATAAAAGAAAAAAAAAAAAAAGAACGCAATCGGAAGTTGAAAGTAGAATGCGACAGTTACGAAAAAGCTATCGAAAGCGGATGCAACTATGAAAAAAAATATATATAAATAAAGCAGAAATCGGTGGATTTAAAACATTTCGTATTGTTATTCCGTTCAATTTCCAAATCCGATCTAGTGTCGATCCCTGATTTTAGAGGCAAAGACGACCATTCAAAGGACAATAACGACAATTAGGAGGAAAATGCTGCATGTAACATAGCTTACCGATCTCGCAGTAACGTAGTTTTGACATGCACAAAAGATATCCTGTAAACGATATATTTGCACATGCTGTTATACGTGTATTAATATAATAAGGTATACAGTATGTCCCGAACAATATCACACGAGAAAGATACAAATTATATAGAGAGAAGGAAGGAAAGCACCTATGCACCGACTACCCACACTATCAACCGCATGATTACGCTTTTCGTAGTTGAGAAGTTACACGACAGGATAGACGAAGAGAGAGTGAGAAGATAAGGAGGGTAGAAGGGCCAGGAGAAGTAGGAGGAGGAAGAGCGAAGAGTGAGAGGTTATAGAAGGCGACAGCCACATGCATGGGCAAAGTGCCTTGGGCTGTGAGCATTACCGCAATTAGACCGATGAAGTCAGCTCGAGAGCTCACACGGGGACACACGGGCAAACACCCTGCATATTTAACCCACTTTTCCCCATCACTCGCGGGTGTGCCTGGGCTTCAGGGCTTCGGTCCTGAACCTTCTGGTCGTGCTCCCTTCTATTCTATATGAGTTTAGGTATAGTATCGCGTAGCAGCACCCATACATATATCTATATCTATTTAATGTCCCAAGTGAGCGGGAGCATTTTCCCGCGGATTCAAAAGAGGTCGTGCCTGGTGCACCAACAGCAGAAGCTCCGCCGGTCCTGACTCTCTTTCTCTCTCTGTCTCTCTCTCTCTCTCTCACTCTGCACACACCAAGCATACTTTGTTAAAAGGGAGTTGTGAAAAGCACGTGCCCCTCACTCCGGCGCGCTCTGCAACTCGCGCTCACTCGCCGTGTTCTCCTGGCGCTCACCCTCGCTCGGCTTTGTCCCCTTTTTCGCCTCGACATTCCCGATATTCATCGCTCCCGCGCTCGCGTTCATGAAATCAACGTGAGGGACCCCCCTCTCCCCCCAAAAGAGCTCGGAAAAGCTCGGCAACCTCGTGGAACAAGATTTCGTCGACTGGGTACACATATCCTACCTTCGCTCTTACGGTCTACAAAGTTATAATTCTGTACCGAGACGAGATCACGATTCTTTGAAAGCTTAAAGCTTACCTCTCTGCACTACCCTTATTATTTATGCGGTTTTTTTTTTTAAATTCTGCTTTACCGTGGAGACAACATTCAGAAACGTGAATGGGAAGGAATTATGCAACTGAGATTAAGTATTAATGTTGCCGCGGTAGAGTTTCCTGCCGTAGACCTTTCGCTCTTATTTTTTTTGGCGTGCTGTAAAAAAGAAAACAATTTGTCCATGGTAGATCCATGTACCAAAATTTTTGTTTACACTGGTTCTGCAGTTTTTCGTCCCTTGCGCTGTACTATGATTCCCATTCGTATGCGAATGCTTAGGAATATTGCTGTCGCCGTCAAAGTTCCCGGACGGTCGGGGGACGAAAGAGCAAGGTTAGCCTAGAATCCGTGCAAGATAGATGTCGATAGATATATAGTTGAAAGTGCTTTTGGAGAGGCATCAGACTACAGCGGGAGAAGTTTTTCCCTATCGCAGCCAACCCCTACCCCTCTGTCACCTCTGTGTCCCCACCCCTTTCGCATGTTTGTGTCAGGTGAAATACCCGTCGCGAACAGAGAGCCGAGGGCTCCGCTGTTGCTGCTATTGCTGCTTCGACTTTCTGAAACCTAGCACGTCAGAGAGAAAGATAGAGAGAGAGAACAAGGTAAGGCATATAGCGTGAACGGAAAGCCGCGAGGTGGTATCTTTGGGGGAGGAAGAAGAGAGACGAAAAGTGATGGCGGTAAGGGACGGAGAGTGTAAGTAGAGATTGGCGACGAGCGTCAGACGCAGGTCGCGACTGCGTTCTATCATCGTGTTCTTCTCCTCAGATGCTGCCGACTCATTCCACCACCAACAACAACGTTCTATATCTATTTTCCATCACTACAACTATCAACTACTCTGCTTGTAGTAGTGGAAGCTCAATTGTCTCCAGAAACTCTGAGGGAAGACATAGTTCGACGTTTCAACCTCCTCGTTGACGCTCACGAGCATTTCAACACTATATATTCAACGACAAATTACTTAACGGCCCGCAAAACCCAGAAGCGTTTAGTAGATCCTAATATTCAAGTTTGAGCCGTAGCCTGCAATAGTTGGTTAGCGTTGTACGGGTTGAGCTTCCCGTCTGATTGTTACTGATTGCTGATGGCTGAAACCAACAGCAGCAACAGCGCAAATAGCAGAAACAGAGATATCACAATCTAGGGAACAGCAACATCCAGACAGTATTTCCAGTGTCTCTCTATCTCTCTCTCAGCTTTGTCCCTTCATTCCCCACTTCTCTTACATATCTATCTCGACATCCTTCGCTATTCCACTGTGCAGTGTACCTTCGCCAGGCATATATAACTTTTCATCCCTTTCGGCAATCTCAGTTTATAGGTCCTCGCATGACAATGCGAAGGAGCCTAGACTTGAGATCTACGTATTACCTACCCCTTCGTTGCCGTTGTCGTCGATGTAACCCGCCATCCTCAAAGTGGAAGCATGGGCCCTTTACTCTCTCCTAACCTCTTTCTGTCAACCCTCTTTACCTTCTACCCTCTGATACCTTATACTTGTCTCGATACATGGAAATTCGTGTACATGTAGGTATATATACAATGCCGTGCCGTAGTGAAACGCACAACGCTCGCGAAGCACAAGTATCACTCCATTATAATTTGCCATTGTTCGCAGGTATAATAGATGTAATTTGGACAAATAGCTGTAACTATTGGGCAGTAGTAGCAATGCCAGTGGTTACCGGTTCACTATCAGGTATTGGCAGATTCAAATAAATTCTTATTGTCATTCCGCTCAATTTTAATTCCTCTGGAGTTAGTAATTTATTTTCATGAATCATAATTCTTTATGGAATTGGGATTTATTTTCAGTAAAATCCTAATTCCTTCTGGAATTACTTGTACATGGGCTGAATATGTAGACCAACCTAATATGTATCACGACACGAGATGCAATAGCGAGTTATGTGCAATAGTAAGTATGTGATATAGTCAAGTGTACACTGTAGTCGTAGAGAAATGCACTGAATGGAGAATCTCAGGCGTGTGGATACCTACACGATTAGATGTACGTAGAATCTACATCTGTCCCTCGTGGTGTGCTCGTTTGAATTGGAACAAGTAGTACGAAGGAGGTGAGCGAGAGACTCTCCCCTCAGTGTAAGCTGGGCGAGAGAGGGAGACAGTTCGAGGTAGGCGGTAATGTGTAGTTGCGAGGGCGAGAGTGCTTCGCATACGAGCAGGGGTAGACGTGCTGGAACAATACCTTATCGAGCAACATTGTCTACGTCGCCAGGCCGTTGAAACCAACGGTGAGCCCGGTGAACACGCATATCAAGTAACCATGCGTGTATATACATTCATGTACACATATCAACGAGTTACATAGACAAAACGAAAACAGCTTTTCCAGAATCTTGAAAGTACAACTGAGCTTCAATCTGTCCAGCAAAGAAAGAAAGAAAAAAAAATCGTCCAGACGAAAACAATTCGCGGACAATGTCTGAGATCAAACGACGGTAAAAGAGACAAAGGTTCAAACAGTTGAAGATTATATAGTCAGGTGTGGAAGATATAGAACATTGGGAATTGCATTGCCCATGCGGTTGCATTGGGCAGTGGTACTCCTCAATCCAAAGCAGGGTGGCAAGGTTTGGGGTTAGATAGGCAAGTGGAGATCCAGAGGAACTGTGGTCCCCCAATCAAATTGGATCTGCCGAGAGTTCGCGGAGTATCGAGAGGATGAAGGGCTGGGGGAACCGAAGAGAATCAGGGAAACGGATAGAGGCACAGATTAGCGTTGGGGACGAGGATGGAGGAGGAACCACGACTATGCGAATGCGAAGGGGATTGAGGACATCAAGCTGCGGGACGATATACTGTGGTGGGACTCTATATAGGGCTGAGGCTTCTGCTGTTAGCATCAATGGTGTACGGCGGTCATCAGCCAGTCCCTTCGGTATCTCGTAATATCAACGCACTTCTGCCTCTAGGCGTAACCATGTTGCATACACTTGTAGTTTACCTACTACTACAATATTTGCTAGTATTTCGCGTTTTGTCTATCTGATATAGTCATTCCCTACGGGTCTCACGACCTTACACAAGGTGTGCCTCGATGAGTTTCCATGCGTTGGCCCTCCTAAACTATGTTATTATTATTGTCGTTATTATTACTACCACTGAAACAACCATTTCCACAACCTAAATACTGCTGGAGGGGTTAACAGCTTGGATATGCAATAAACGTTACATGGGAAACCCAACAGCTTGTTCGCACGTAGATCAGTCTGTGAACCAATGGAGTTATCTCGGCACGGATACGAGTAAACTGGAAGCAAGCCTCGCCTCCGGCGTAGAAACAATGAACAACGAATGACCGATGTGTCCAGTTGAATGCTCGCACAGCTTGTGCTCATGCAAAATATTCGGGAGTGAAAGAATAGAGATAAAAAAATCATGGTATCAGCATGCGAAACTCACACAGCGTTTGAAAATTATTCGATCATGAAGATTGCTTGTGTTAACAGGATAAATAACTATTCAATGATATTTATTAATACATGAATGTGTTGCATTGACTTTATTCAATTAATTATTGGGATTCTTCAACAGTGGACGGCTTTAGTGAAACATGATTGATGTAGTTTAAGAAATTATTAGCATGATTTCTCTACATACAAAAATATAAAATAAAGTTTTACATGAAGATTTGGATAACCAATTTTTTTTTCTTTTCAAAGAAAAATTCTACATTATATTTATGATTAAATGTGAGATATTGATGCTATTAGTTAAAGAAATTACTTTTGATACACTTACCAGCTAGATATTTATCAATTATAGAGACAAAATGCAGGATAGTATGCTATAAGATACTTCGAGTAGTATCGTGTGGTAAATTATCCACTTCTCCACGGCGACGTAAGGACCTATATGTTTTCATAAAACTAAAAGATACGACGTCGAATACAGGGACGTACGAACGACGACAGGATATACTTGATACTGTCTAACGGTCTGTGATTGATCGGCTTATCGATATCGATGACGAACCGCGTACCTCCTATATCGTTTCACTCGTTCTCGGCGAGAGACTCAAGAGGTTCGACGAGAGCTCTATTGATAAGCCAACTGAGACGGACTGTCTCATCGTATCCTTCCCGCTTCGAGTCGATCAATCTCACAAGCCTCGACGATATATCGTTCCTCGTATTTATAATAAAAATAAACAGTACAAAACGTATAGCCAGTTTCTATAAAGAACGAATTGGATCAATATAGGTATAACATGATAGTCCGGGGAGTATTATAAAGCCCTTCAGCACCGCCTCCTCTCTTCCGTAAGATCTACTGCCTTTACTCGACCATGAGGTAGAAAAAGATCAAGAGAGATGACTTGCTCCGCAGCGCTAGTGTAACCACGGGATGATCCATCCTTCTTTTGTATTCCTCGACTCGCTATAACCCGCAACGATCCAACGATGGCAGTTCATCTCACCTTACATACACCGCAAGACTTGCTCCTTGATCCGACACGCTATCTTATGGCATTTCTCTCGTGCAATTTTATATACATGATATCAACTCGTGTAGATATTATATAGAAATGATAGACTGTGCACTGAGAGAAAGCTTCTTGGGTTCTGTTTTTGACCGAGGTATTAACGAGGCATTTCGTGGTGGGATTTTTGTTCATAGGAATGTTTTGTCGAATTATTTTAACCTTGGGATACTACGTTATGGGGTACATACAAAAATAACAAATATCATCTGTATATATAATTCTTATGACGGATTTTCTTTGTAATCAGTGGTGAAGAAGTAGACAAGGCACGATATGAGGGAGGTCAGACTACAGTCACTTCATAGTACGTGTACACTCGAGGGAGTTTTAGGTGCATCGAAGGATGAGGTTGGTTAGCGGGTGTACGGCGACGGTACGGTGGTATGGGTGACGACGGGGTCCCTCTTACTCAAAGTGCTAATGAGTGTCGCCTCGTAAGCCAATTAATACCACGAGGGGTGGGTCGCGGGCAAGCCTTCGCTAGTGAACGAGCAGAAACTGGTAGGTAGGTAGGTCTAGGCGAGGTAGAGTTGCTCGGCTCGTGTGCGAACCTCTCTCTCTCTTTCTCTCTCTCTCTCACTCACTCTCCTCCCTGCCAGCAGCGCGTCACATGCAGCGATGAGGCCAAACGACGAAGAGGAGAACGAGGACGGCGCGATGCCTAGTTGCCACGAAGCCGAGAGGCAGCCTCCCCCCGGGGGCTACATGACCGGAATACTCCGTGGATTTGGTATGCCGGGGACGCCTGACCGCCGCGCACCACCACCTCGTTCACCAGACCCCCCCCCCCCCCCCCCCCAGGGCACCCTCTCACAACGGCAGCAGCAGCGGTCGCACTGGAGCCATTCTCGCCGCACCAACCTCCGCAAGATCCAACAACGGTTGCGACTTACCCTTGGCTACACTCCCAACCACCTTGACTAGTTAACACCGGCGTAAGGTGAGCCGCCGGTCTCTGCCAAGCCTCTCTCACACTCTCTCTCTCTCTCTCTCTGTCTCTGTCTCTGTCTAACCCACACACGCTTTCCCCGCTGGTTCTCCAGACAGATCTCGGCATGCCTACCTTCGGAAAAGGGGTCTTTAATAGTGGTGGAGATGATACGATGCTGATGATGCCTGGGAGATGGTCTTCGAGGGGAAAACAACGATCGACCAAGAAAAAAGACACTGTGTGGTGAATGGCATTGGTGGGCCGAGAACTCCACCTTCTCCACGACGACGTTTCTCGACGACGACGCTCTCGGGATACTCAGAAACTCGAGTGTACCAGGCCTCGAGTGTACCAGAGAGCGAGGCGTTACTTCATACTTAAAGGCGGCGAAGACTTATGACGCGTACGTGACGGAATTGCTGAGAGGCAAAGAGAAGGCGATGGAACCGCTACCACCCACCATCTTTCGCTATCGGGACGTACAACTAGTATCCAGCAGCACACCTTCGCAGAGCCTGCTTCTTAACACGAGCACCCTGCTCTTACTCTCCTACTTTTTTTTCCTCTTTCTCCAAAGCCTTTTTTCCTTTGTAGCTTCACCAGTCTTCTCTTCTGAAACTTTCTCGTCAACACTCTTCTTCGTCTATTCTCTTTCACCGACGCCCAGTGTCTGGGATCCTTCTTCTTCCTAACTGAGTACTCCGCACGTACACCGGACGAGCGTGTACGTATAAGTACGTATACGGCAATAAACCGCACGAGACTTGACGGGGAAATTGAAGTTCGGGCGACAAATTGTCCGGAGTTTTACGAAAAGTCTCTTTCCCACACATACAGCTCTTTCCTTTCTGCCGTCTCTGTCCGACGCGTCAACCCCCCCACGTACAAGGTAAGAACTTTCCAATCGCGAAGCCGACGGAGAAAAGCTCGTACGTGGCCGGAAAGACCTATTTCCCAGACGCGTCTTCCATCGGCAGAACCTAGTGGGTACCACCCGGCAAAGATGAGTATACTTGATCCCTGTGGCCTCTTCCTAAGATCCTCCACCCAACTCCCCGCTCGTTCACACCACTTGCTGGCATCCGGGAGTGGCAATCGCATCGGACGATAAAAGGATTCCAAGGGCCGAAAGTTCATAAATGTAATAACGTTTACAGTAATGCTTCGGAGTATAAGGCAAAAAGGTATTTTAGAAAAGAAAAAAAGCGAAGGACAAAAATCGTGCTTGAGGAATGAATTAATTAAGATCACGATTTGTGCTAATGGTCGATAAGTTTGCGATGAGCAAGTCGTCTACGTGCACCAATAAAATTTCCATCGCGGTTCTTTTTATAGGGGAAAAAAAAAGAGGTGGAAATAATAATCCACCGAAGTTGAACTTAAACGAGAAAGTAATGAAAAGAAGAAAAGTAAGATAGGGGAAAAAAAAGAATTGAAAAAGCATGAAATTGAATCCAATGAAATATCAGCAGAGTGAAAAAGGCTTGAACAGCAACGTAGGGAATGTTCGATTTTACGTTACAGCCGGATGAAGTCAGTGATGGAGAAAACAGACAGTCGTGGACGTGGGGAGCTACGCCGAACATTACATATTGACGAGTCGCAGGTAAAACTGAAGGGACGAGTGAAAACTGCCGGCAGCAGTTTTGCAGCGAGTCGAAAAGATGCGAGCGGGAGACTTGTGTGCGGGGGAAAAAGTCAGAAAAAGAAGAAGAAAAACTGGATGAAACGAGACTGAGAACGAGGGACGTTGAAGACGAAGACGACTAGAGAATCTTAGGTAGTGCAGCCACGTAGTCGCCGTTTGTCGATGGTACCGCAATAATTCCTTATTGCTCCTCCAACGTCTAACCCAACCCTATAACCCAACTAGTCGGGACGTCCTTCTCGTTCCTTTAGTCTTCTTCGAAGCAGCCCATCCCCCACGGACAGACTCACCTCATACTCTTACACTGGCCAGTTTCGCTGTTTCTCCGTAGGTTTCCTTCTCTTTCCCGGTTCGCCTCGAAGCAGCGGGCTATCTCACGTACGTCCTGACGCAATTTCACCCACCGCGAACCATCTAGTCGCAGGGCGATCCTGTCTTAACCCAACAGTCGTTTCGAAAGGGTTAGCCCCCAGTAGCAACGCCAGCATCACTAGTGTTATTCCCGGGAGAACTTACGCCAATGTGTGCCGCACGTAGATGAAGCGCAATCGTTAAATCTGGCATGAATCGAAGAATTGGCGACCCGAATTCCCAAGTATGGGAGACTTAATTTACCCCTAGTTGACTACTTTTTTTCCCCTCACTGTCTTACTACACGTGTACTGGGATGTAAAAAAATTCAATTCAGGTATCCTACGAAAAATCTCGAGATTCTTCCCGAAAAGTAGTTTGGGCTTGTTACATTTAGCACTCTAAACGACAAAACTTACCCTCTGTCAGTGACGACAAATGGTGAAATACATAAGTCCTAGTTGTAGTCATTGTATAAACTGTGACTCACCTGAAACAGAAAAACACAGAAAGACGTTAATTTTAGGAAATATTATAACTTGCAGGTACCTTTACATTCTCTTACATCATAAGATCTTTGCAGAGACGCAACACGTTTATATTCTCAACTGTAAATATTATAATGGGATCGTGTATTCTCAGTCGAAGTCGCACTCACGCCCGCTATAATAAACTGTTGATCTATCGTCCCAAGGGGAGGATCAAGGGAGAATGAGAAAGAAAGGTATAGCAGGGACAAACATCACGACAGCAAGGAGGTAAATGTGTAGTAGAAGAAGAAGATACGACGGCGCCGTGACGGTTCATCCCACGTCTCGCTGGCACTCAACGCGACGAAGCCAACGCAAATACATTAAAACCCCTCCCCTCTGGTCCATACGAGCAGGAAGAGTCAGGAAGCAAGCAAACCAAGCCAACCACCAACCTATATGTTTCTCTGAGGTCCAACGATATCTATGTTTGATCAGCTGCGACAGCGGACAATTCACCGCGAGGCATTTCTGCGAAGCTAATTCTCTGCCTCAAGTTAGAGAAACTTCGTTGCACAATTATCTGTTTTTATGTATGGTCATCGATTTTGCCACATTCTCACATCCGGAATAATCGCGAGAAAAATAAAACGAGGTATGCGGATAAATTCGACGCTAATTTGGAAATTCACGGATTCATGAATTTGCTCCGGTTTCAGCTACGATCTCTCAACGTGTGTATTTTAACGTCGAGGAAAATTATTCACGTGTCAGGGCAGTTCATCGAAACGCGGTTACAAAATTGAGCCTCCATTAACGAAATAACAATATCATTAAGCGAATAGAATTGGTACACGCTGGTATGTAGTCACATGTGTGTATATGGTATATGTATAACGCTGAGCAGGGGATCAACTCTCTCGTATCTCTATTATTCTGCGTATGTTTCCACTTTCCCTTCCTCGCTACCCTTGCTGCTGTAAAGCATTATAGCCTACGGATAAGCTATTTGCGCGACGGCGCCAGTTAAAGCGCGTTTACTGTGGGACGAGCATTAATCGTTCGGGCGCAACGGCAACCCCGACGCTGTTTACCCTGGACACCGGCATTTCTGGCTTCATTATATACTGCTCTCGAGGACCGCTCACTTATTATGGCCTTATTACCTTTGTATCGAACACTCGATGTCAATTTCATTAAACAGCTTTCCCGCACATCCTACTCATTGGTGCATCAATCAAATAGCTCTACAATAACATGTGCAAAGTCAAATATTGTTTGATTAAGAACCAATGATTGCCTACAAGTTGTATTTATTATTATTCTTTTTTTTTCTACCTGCCATTAATGACAATTCAGAGGATTATTGTAAAACCATTTGTTAAGGGGACCGAATCGACCAGGAAAAAAATTCATTTATACAAACGATGAGCAAAGAGCTGAGAAACAGACTTTCCAATTGGACTACAGCTCTGGCTTTTTACACAAATTTGTTTTTATTTGATTGCAACCTGTTTAGATCACGAAATGATTCAAATTCGACACCCTAATGCATACAATAATTAGTGAAACGCAATACATGAAATATATCGTCAAGTCAGTTTATTACACGAAGATAGTTATGAAATTTCTTATAAAATCTCGTGTTTCCACCGTCTATCTCATTTGTTTACTTCCCTATTACGGTAAATTCAACCCCGGTGCATAATCCGGTCACGGGATCTCCGTCTCTCGCAAGCTTGCGTTCCTGCGCTTTGCGAATCGCGTTGGTTATAGCGCCGGGTTTCCGTTTGGAGCGTATGGAAAGGGGGGGGGGGGGGTCTCGGGGTGGAGAAGCCGAGCAGAGGAGCGCAATCCATTTGCCGGGGAAATGCAGTGTAATTGCAAATCGTAATGGGGCTTGTAGGTGTGCGAGAGAGGTACCAGCGCCCGCGCCATTAGCGCTGTATCACTCGACGCGACTGCTGCTACTGCTAGTGCCTCCCTCCTCCTCCTCTTTCTCTCCGGGCTATTCCTTCGTCTCTTCGCTTTTCTCAGCAGTAGAAATGGCACTGGCAGCATATATCCGTAGCCGTGGGAGTTGCTTGAAAAATAACCGACGTGCCCCGGAGAAAGCCACAGCACCTGGGTACCTCCGGAGATTTTCCCTCTTATACCGGGGTTTGGGCTTGTGCCCACTTCCTCAGGGAATTAAGAGAGTGAAATGGAAACAAACCAGAAGAAATAAGCCTCCATGACTGCGCTTTAAGACATTTACCCTTCTATACTAGTTGCGCCCTAATGCTACATTTTTTTTCACCGCCGCTGAAACGAGATTTTTTTATTCTTTGACAATTACATAAACCACAAGATTTTCAAATTAAGGTTACCGAGGCAGCCAGAAAAAAAAAATTATTTTCCGAGAGTTTTTTGTTCCCGTCGATTCGATAAATATAAAATTAATCTATCATTTAATGATGAATATTTTTTCTATCACTGTACTGTTTCCCAAAAATCTTGACCTTTTTGTTCAGACAATCAACCTTTTATAAGATTTTTATTAGCAGAAAAGATTAAAGATCGATAATTGAAAAGAAAAAAATCTAGAATTGTATTTCTGTATTTTTTTCTTCTTTGAAACTCTCTCCTTTTATTTTACCTCATTGTCCTAGTTAGAGTTCAATGTAAAAAATTCGGTTAATGTATAAAATTGGGTAGAACATTGTAAATAAATGCTAGTATTTTTCAACTTTTATTTTACAGCACGCGCGAATGCTTGCGGAAAACGAGGGAGGCTAGGTTTCTACGATGAAGGGCTCTTGGGGGGTTTCGCGAGTAGTTTCAACCCGTCGCTGGCTCGGCCAACAGAAGGCTTGGCCTAAATTAGATTAGCGCGAATTAGCAGGAGCCGTATTCCATGCCGGCGGCTAGATTCCAACCCGAAGTTGGAACTGACTACTCTCCGTCCCTCATCTGTCGAGCGGAGAGCGGTACACAAGCCAAAAGAGAATGGACACGAGTCCCTCGCGCGTTTCACGAGACCAGTATCACAACGAACGGCGTGAATTGTAAGCGAAAGAGAGAGAGTTCGAAATTGCTAGACCACGTGAGATGCGAAAAGTGAGAAAGACAGAGAGGGAGTGAGAGAAAGAAATCGACGATTGTACGAGAAAATCAGGGACGAGAAAAGACGGGAGAAAGGGGTTTGTAAGAGATGAGCAAGAGAGGAAGAGGGATCAGCCTCTCCCAAACAAAACGACAGAGCGGTATGAGGTGGAAGTGAAAACGCGAATAAGGGCTCGGCGATTCTAGGGGTTGAGGGTACGAAGGGTAAAAGCGAGAGGAGCGCAAGAGCATGCAATTACCGCTTGGATATCTACTTATCTCGAGGCATTCCTGCAACCCTCCGACGTAGCTGCTGTCGGCAGCAAAAAAAAGAGAAAAAAGACCCTCTACGTTGAAAAGATTCTAGCCAGGTTTAACGCCGCTGGCTTGGTCGATCGGCAACCAGGATATACACGATAATTCGAGCGGTACGTCTAGAATTTTGCACTGATTTTATACTATGTTCATGATATACAGGAAAAGTGGGACATGTATAGAAAAAAAAAAAAAAAAATACATTCACTATAGAAACTAGGGATGAGTGTAAAATATAGAAAGTATTCTATACCAATTCACTGGCTTCCGAAGTTCTTCAATATATGGTTCAATAATTTTTTATTTATTGAATGCTGTATACTGGCTTTTTTGCAAGATTTTTGTATGACTCACGATTTTTTAAAATGTTCTTGGCAAAAAATGGTCAAATGTTTTTTTTATCTTCTACGATTTAAACCTCACCCGAACGCCTTCGATTCGGTTCAATATTTTTTTCAGTTATACAACTGAATGAACGGTGTATGATCAATTTTTAAAAATATTTTTTACACCATTTTTAAGTGATTTACGAATATAATAAACTTGTTTTTTTTTACTCTTGGCAAAAATTTAAAAAACTTAACCATCCGAAAAATAGCGTAAAGAATGTTTGAGAAATTGAATTATTCCATATTTCGAATATTCGCGCATCCTTAGTAAATGTCTGAAAAGAATATTCGATATGAAATTGGCATGGAATAATTCATAAATAGGTAGTATGCTTGTAAACATCATATTATATGTACGTGATATCGATTTTAAGTTCTGCAGCAGCAGCAGTTCTCTGTCCATTCATTTCAAAGTTGCTCCCCGTTGCCGAAAGCGTCGTCTTTTGTAGCGACGTTGAATCGTTACTGGGTCGATGCGGCGCGTTCTTTCTATTCGATTTGTTCGGATCAAGCGACACTGGGGAGGAAGAGAAAAGATAGGGCTCTGGAAAGCTGTACGCCAGACAAGGGGGAACAATTTCAGCCGATAACTAGCGGCGAGGATAGTCCGTTCGTCGGCGTCCGCGATAAGTTGGTCAGACTCAGAGAGAGCCGAGATTTTCCGAGCGGTGCCAGATCGATCGATATTAATTCAACGACCGACTTATTTGCGTAGAGCAGGAAATTCAATCAAGCGCTCCATTGACTCGTCGTGAGACCAGCAGACTACTCGGCTGATTCTCTCTCGGAGCCACCCTCAAGGATAATCGAGGCGTGCCGCGAAGACGAAATATATATTACGTCTGCTTCAAACCAGTGTATGATATGTACATATATATATATATACGCCCGTAATCAGCGTCGCTTTGCCCAGAATCATTTTTTCACGAAAGCAATCGCTATAAATTCCTTTCGGTCTGTTGTTCGATTTTTGTCTGATCGCCTTAAACACGTCTCCCAATTTCTCGAGGAAATTTTCCGTTTTTATAATGCCACGGTCAAAGTATATATAGTTATAGTAAAACGAAAAGCCAGGATGAAACGAAGTGAGCCAATATGAAAGCTTCATCCGATAATAACGTCGATAATCTGGCGTATTAATTCAGCGCTCCGATTTGTTTGCCTATGAGAAAATCTAATCAAACGCATCATTGACCGCACTCTCACAGTTTCCTCTCGTTTCCTCGCTCCCGATTTTGCAATGCTTTATCTCAAACTGATTTATCGTCGACGGAAATTTTGGGGACGCAAAAAAGGAACGGGAATATATAACCTCCAAGTCCACAGCCAGTTTATAGACATATAATATATATATATACACCAAACACTGAAGGACGCTAAATATATTTCATTTTTATGATCATAAATGATTCAGGATTCCCTAGAGAGCGAATGAATAAACGATGATTCATCGAGGGCCTGAATTCGAGACAGGATGCAACCCTCAATATTTCCGCATAAAGTGCATTTGTGATATTTTCCTCTAATTCGATTCGCGTTCTTCGCTCGGCGAGAACATTTGCGAAACTGATTATCAAAGTAGCAATGCTGGGATGAATGATGAACGAGAAAGAGAGATAGAAAGAACGGAAAGTGTATAAAATATAAAATCACGCTATGAGTGACGCCAAAATTTTGTCGCGTTGTTACGAAGGGTGATAGACAAGTGTACACGCCAAATGAATGCAAAGGGATTGAGTTCTACTACCGACGACTCTCTCTCTCTCTCTCTCTTTCTCCAGCCCTCCGCAATTTACGTAATTGAGCCTTGAATTATTTACATTGTCAGAAAAGCGTGTAGCTCGTCTCTTGATCGTCGGAGAAACCAGCATTTTAGTTTTGGGAACTTGGAAAATGATCCCATCAGGAATGTCTCTCATTCTGCGAAATGGAAAAAAAGATTTTCTAAACCAATCTCACGAGAATTCTCGTCTGCTCTCTGATCGTAACTCGTGAATATTTATAAAAAATCTGTCACGCGACTAAAAACAATTTTCCATATTGCATATGTAGGTGAGACACAAGCAGTTTTGAGCACCAAAAAAGAAAAAACAAAAAAAAAACAAAAGGATGAATTGAAAAGGGAAAAGTACTGGAATAAAATAAAGTTAAAAAAAAATCGCAGAGTAAAAGAATGAAAGGAAAGCAACGCGATAAGAGTGAAGAGAAAAAAAAATTGTGCTTTGTGCGGCACGCGTCCAACGGCCGAGGCCGAATTTGTGAATAAAATTGGGTTGCCACGATGCTGTCGAGAATATGGTATAGCTATCTCTGACGGGCCGAGCGTGGAAAAGCTGTGCACACAAGTGGAGCTCCCCATATGAGGTTCCGTAGCAAACGGATGGGTTTCCTCGTTTTCCCCACCCTCACCGCGTCCACCACCTCTCTCGACTCACTGCTGTCCCGCACGATGGACAATTATAGGTAACGATTTACCCTTTGACCGCGCCGACATGACTCTACGGTATTTATGGGCGGTTGGGCATCGAGGGTGAATGCAAAATAAAATGGAATCCATCGGAATCCTTCCAATGTTCCAGATTCTGTACATTCGAGCGAGACTTCTAGTCTGTCTCGATTCTTCTCAATCCTCTGATACATCTCACTAATTATAAGTGCCAATGATTTCACAATTTTCTGTCCTTATTCTTAAGTCGTTTACGAAATTTTCGATTTTTCTAAATTCAGAATTTTTCTTTTTCCTATTTTAAGAAAAAATTTTTAAAATAGCTATTTTTTAAATACATTTCCGGAAAAAAATCTACAAAACCAAATTTTCTAAATGTTTTTAGTGAACCTTGCGTTTTGAAAAATAATAATAATAAAAGAATGGAATTTATGAATGAAAATAAAGGCGGTGTTTGTATGCTATGATCTGCTGGTCACCAAGAAATTGACAAGGAAGTTAAAGAAAGAATAAACTTGGTACGACACGATGATGTAAGTATGCATACATAATCCAAACGGAGAGAAACTTGCATTACATATTATACGTGAATGTATAATACCTAGACGCGTTACGTCTGAGCAAAACAAGCGTCCTTAAGTTCGTTTAGAGTATTACTTAGCATGAGAGTATTACAGTTAGTTATACGTATACAACTAACGAGATGCACACTGAAGAACCATACCTCGTGACCTCGCGAGCTCTCCAGCGGTTTTCGAATAAGACCTCGAGAGTTGATACAGCCGTGTACATGCCCAGAATTTAAAGAAGCAAAGGAACAAAAATTCAGAGACAGTGGAACGAAGATTAAATGTGAACGTGTTGTTATATAGTATACATGATGAACAGCAGTCGCGGAATCGACGTACAGTCGAAGCAGATCGGGTGTTCTCTTGTGCGTTACTCGGATCGATAACCCATTTCCCGTTGGCTCTGCTCCTATAATATGTGGATTCAACGTGCATCCCTGAATGACGAGCGTGTCAGAGCTAGCCAGTTAGACAAACGTGGTATACATATACCTATTATCGACCAGCACCAACCAGCAGAGAGACGCAATAATACTCGTGACAATTAATACTTAACGCAATGATGACATCAATCCAATAATGGAGAATTGTATTTAATGGACGATGCAAATCGCTACCATGTATAATAATGTGTTCTGCCGGGGGAGGGGCTTCAACGGAGGAATAAAATTAGAGACAGAGTCACTTCACGTGACATTGGAGTATATAACTACAAACTACATAATAATAAAATGCAAATTCAAGGGATCTATTCGACAATCACATTGACACGTACAGCTACTCACAGACTCTCGTAAACAGGCACAGACACAGATTTATATTATGTCGCAGGACTTTGAATCATCCGGGCCATAGGGAAGGGCGTTATCGTGAAATTTCAAATAATTTCGGCCTGTAGAAGGTTATTGAGAAGCTTTTAAAATCTTCCGGACCAAAAGAAGGTAGTTATCGGAAAACTCCGACCAGGGGCTCGTTTTAAACTGGCTACAAAAGGACGCGAAACGCTCGAGCCATTATACACCCGCTAGTTGGGAGTACAAAATACAAGCGCGAAAACAGATGGAGAAAGAGGGCGCGCGCAACAGTCAGTTGGCTGACATTAAGGCATGAGAAATAGATGGACAAGTGGAAAGAGAGGGAGTGAGAGAGAGAGAGAGCGTAGGAGAAATGACAGAATGAGGAAGGGTTGTTAATGGAAACCCATTGTTCTCTAATCAAATCATTCGGCCGGTTCGTGGGTGCGGGTGAGACGTCTCTTTGCGAACTGCTACGTTTGGCTGTAGGATTGGGAAGAGGCGAAGGAAGGTTGGAGCAAGAGAGAGAGAGAGGGAGAGGAAGAGAATGGCAGAGGTGGAGGAAGAAGGGAAGGGAGAATGGAGTATGGAAACAAGGGCTTGTACGAGGGAATCACCTCTAACAAAGCTTCCATTCCCCTGGTTTCTCTTGGTTTCTCGCTCGTCAAATATACTCTATAATCCATATCCAATGGATGATCCTCGCGTATATAGAAGCTCCAACCAAAAGGAAATACATACACACTGAAGTATGTTAGCCATATCCGTGCCATTTTCGTATTACACGTCACTCGATGTAGCGACGCTGTCCCTCTGTCTCTCTTAAAGCTTTCTCCCTTAAGTCCCTCTGGCTCTTCTGCAAAATCATCCAGCACGTTGTGCTACCAAATTATCGAAAATTCTACGGGTGCACCCACAGAAGCTTCCGAAGGATTACAGTGATGTGTGTGACAGATTGGGGCTTGATAAATTCATGAGGAAACGAGAAGCTCGCTCGCAAATTAGAGATGAGATTTTGTATGAAAATCATATTAGTTTGAGAAAAAAAAAAATATAATTAGAACTGGAGAGAAAAAATTCGAAAACCTGAAGTGAATTGTCTAATTTTACAGCTTGTGTCAGTTTAACTTTAAAAAAAATCATCCTAATGAGGTACCCAAATATACGACCTAATATTACTGCCATTAAAATGTATCAAATCCGCAATACCCTCGACAAATTTGCTGAATCGCAATTTACTATTTTGTCAGTTAAATACATTCTAATCCTCCGCAATAAATTGTATATACATTCTACAAACTGAATGCGATTGGTGTGTATATGATATCTTTCAGCGTGGGAAGCCGAGCATCGTCATGGCTGCAGAGACTGGGCTATCCGCACGGTTATGTTATATACGTGCGATTCTGTCATGGCTTGCGTGAACGAACATATACATACACACGGCATACTTTAATCCACAGAATATAGCGCAATACGAATACTAACACACCCAACATCGTCGAACCCTTCTCGATGCGACGTTAAGCGATGGGACGCAATATTTACCTCCTCTCTCGTAGTCGGGATATCTCTCTGTCTCTCTCTCGATCAGCATATCCGGACGATAAACTAACGCGTCTCGTCTTTACGCGCTTTGCACCATTCCAAACGTATACAAAATGCGTCCCGTGCTCATGGTACGTGATCGGTAAACGATCGTCATCGATAAAAAGCGCCGTCATCAGCAAACGCCACAAAACTCGGCTGATGGGCTAACGCTGAGTCGCGAGGCTGCTTGTTCGCCATTCCCTGTAACAACGAGATAAACCCGAGTCCGTTGCTACAGTCACGCAGCCTTCTAAGCACGTACATACACAGAAATCGCGTTGTTACCCTCGTTCTCCAGTAGTGGTCACAAGCTGACGACGCTTTCCCGGAACGAACTGCCTCGCCGATGCTGAGAGAGAGTATATTATCGACGTCGTGCAGCACAGAACTTAACTGTATACGGGGCATTCCATGGCAAATCGACAGAGTCTTGACTGATGTCTTTCAAAATTTTAATCACCGATTTGTGAATGTACTCTATTTCATCACAAAAAATCTGTACATATCGACATCAAGACTTCAAAATATGAAAATGTAGAGCAAGAGATGAGCACGATATAGTGGTTAAGAAGTAACCGTGCTCCTTCGTGAGTGTAGACAAGTGAGAAAAAAAAAAAAAAGATAAATATATAAGAAGCCATTGGGCCTCGTCAGAGTTATGCAGAAACAAAGAAGAAATGTCACGCAGCTACGTAGACATCGTCTGGAAGTCGGGAGCGGCAAGTCTTAGCAGACATACTGGCGCCGTCGTATTTCCCTCCGGTTCTTCGTACACAACTCCGCCAGTTCCTTCAGGCCTTGAGCGTAAACAAGAGTATATGTATATGTACATATATATATAATATATACGTAGCCGAGAAGAACGGGAACGAAGCTACATCGAAGAACGCTAATTTTCACAACGACGCTAAGCCCAAACAGCACACATTTGCCTGCACCAGGAAAGCTGTGAAATTATTTTGTTCTTCTGTACAAAGTTAACGTTCAGCTGTTATACTCACGTATTTGCCATTCACGTGGCTCAGTCGCGGCCATTTAAGTAATACAACGTTTCCACGAAGGTATTGCTGAAACGCACGTCAATACATTGATCTTTATAGGTGGTTGCTTTTTGAACGCAGTTGCAGTAGGGAGGCACGTAGTGCGTGGTTTCCTGCCTAACGTTCTGTTAGTTTAATCTCCGAGTGTTCGTTACTCCTGATAAACATCGGTAGAAGTTGGACGCGTAACGACGCAAAGTGAACTAGGTCTTAAAAAATTAACCGTCCGCCGCAAATAGACCGGTTCATGTAAATCTTCGCGCGAAATATAGCGGATTTGCATTCAAGAATCTAGAATTCTTCGCGAAATATCGCTTCGACAATTTGCAGCCTCAGTTAGCGAGTTAGAAGACGAATGAAACGTTTTAGCCCATAATTGACTGGAAAAGTAAAAACCGCATGCGAATTTAGATCCAAAAGTACGAATTATCAATAGCAAAATTGATCAGTCTATCTGATAAAATGTTTTCCAAGCTAGTGAGACCGGAAAGCGTCTCGCAGTAGGAAAGAAAGAAATAAAATTGCGCGCTCGATTTCGCGCGGCAGAAGAAGACACCGTTCGAAAGCCTTCGTCCGGTGAAAGCGTGGCCGTTAACTCGGCCACGCGAACAGCAACGCCTGGAAGAACCGCAAACAGCTCCGGCGCTCCTCCGGTAACCTCGAGATTCCCGATTGCCCCGCTCGGGCGTACCCGAGAGAGATGACCCGTTACTATGCCGTGCGAAAGCCACGCCGCGCAGGTTACTAAGGAGAAGATAAGCCCTTATCGGATGAACGGGTGGGGGGGGGGGACTCACGATCTGCAGGAGAGTCCATGGTGATAATAATAGTCTGTGTAATACGGATCTATCCACTGAAACTTGACGACTAGGCGGAGAGTATTAGGTTCGTACAACAGTCTTAGGTACAGTGTTAGGTACGCAGATGCGGCTTTCGATAATAATCGAAATTGCAACAGTTGTGACAACTGCCGATTAATTGATAAATTGTCAACATACATATAATCCTTTATTTTATTAATGCACAATATCGTTGTGTCATTATTAATAAAATTATCTCAATTCCGTGACGAATAATTTTTTCGACAGTTCTTAAGGATGAAAAAAAAAAAAAAAAAAAAAATTCAGCAAAATGCGTTTAGAAACAGAAACGGGGAATATGCATATATATTGTGTAACAGAAAAAAAGTACTGTTTCCTTCGGTTTTTTTTCTATTTAGTAGTTGGAGAAGAGCGGAAATACGCTGCAATGAACTTCTGTGTCCTCGAAACCCACTGAACTCTCCGGTCGCGCGTTATACTTGACAAATAAACACATAATTCGTTTCCTCTCGCTCTTATCCCTCTATCCTTTTCCCTTGCTCCTCACTCTCTATCTGGTATAAGGCGATGCTTTTCTGTCTTATACACCCAGTTATCACTATCTTTCATTCTCATTCCACAGTCCTCGGTCGTTCTTTACGTCGGGAGGAAAATAGCTCGGTTGTGCTCCACGCGACGTCTGCGTATACCGGCCTTAAAGCCCCACAGAACGGCTTGGTTCCGCCAGCTTTATTACGTGCCCTCCTCGCGGCAAGGGCCCCGCGGGGCTTCTAGAGTTACAAGCAGCCACTACTACTAGTAGCCAGACAGCACATAGCTACGCGATGGCAGCGTTCGCGGCAGCCGGAGCACCGACGTTGTAAACAAGACGCGGCGACCAAGACCGACCACAAGCTCGAGAACTGCGCACCTCCACGGTCATGCCAACAATATAACCATTGTACAGGCTTTGGAATAGGAGAGAAACTTCATATACACATAACACGAGAGAGAGAGAACGTCATGGCAATAGGAACAGAATCGTCGTCGTCGTCGTTGTGAACTTATACCAAGGACAGAGGTGCAAAATTGCACTTGGAGACTTCTCACCTTTTTTTTTTAATTTTGTGGATACTTTGTACAGGATTTAACAGTGTGCAGTCATTTTGCAGAAAACAATTCATGGAATGAATTTTAATTTACAAATATTCTAAGTGAAAACAATCTAGAAAGATTATGCAATTTTGGTGGAAAATTATTTCACAAGAATGAAAATTACAAAAGTCACCATTAGACTCCCTTAAATTGAGGATACATTGATTCTGATAATGGAAAAAAATTCCCGAGTGCAAATAGTTGTTGCAAAATATTCATTTTATTCAATATCGTGCATAAAAAATATTGTTCACTTTTGAAAAATTCATCATGTGATGATTTTTGATTTTTATTAGATGAGCAGAACACGATTACGAATCATCAAAGAGATGGAATTTTTTGACTTTTTTTACGGAAGACAAAAAAAAATACATTTTTCGCTTAAAATTGTCGTAGTAAAATGCAAATAGACATCAGAAAAATGTTACATCTTTATATTATTTTTTATATACTTTTTTTTTACACTTCACTGCCCACTTAATGTGACTTCAAAAACGAAGCTCTTTGACCATATGCTGTAGTAGGAAAGACGAGGAGAGCGGACAAATGTGTGGAAGAAGAAAAGAAGGGAGAGGGACTGGTTTTATATCGAGTCAAAGAATCAGAGGGTAGAGAGCGTTGGCTAATGCATGCGGAAAATGAAAGGCGGAACCAAGACAAGGTCTCACTTGAGCGTGCATAGCAGCGTTTTCTATATGCATTTTGTATTATGCATATTCTTATGCACTGAAAAAAGAAGAGAAAAAAAAAGAAAAACATCGAAACATTGGAAATGTTTCAAGCCCCATAGAATTAATTCAACTACGTGACTAATTCGACATATGCCTCCGGCTATGAACGCACGGTTCGCTCCTTCATATATTTTATTTCGACGCAACACGCGCAGAAGAACGAGAGAGAGAGAGAGAGAGAGAAAGAGAGAGAGAGAGAAAGACGAGCCGAGAGAACTCGTCTCCCGTTCATATAGCCGCCGGCAAGTTGAGAGGAATTCGTTGCGTCATCGCCTTTCATATATTAATACGGGTCAGCGTGATGCGTATATACGAATATACTCCATACACTTGGTACATATACCTATATTTACAGTCGAGTGGGCAAAAACGACGACGACGACGAGACGCACTACCGACGAGTATAGTTGAAACTTGTTCAACGCGCTAGACACTCCACTGACTTGAGCGGAAAAGTATTCTTCATCAATTTCTCGTCACTTATTAATCGAGGCTATCCATTTTTATTTCATTTTTTTTTTACATAAACTTCCCATGGTACGATTAAATTCCATGGCTCAGAACTTTCATCGCTGTAAATAAATTGATTGAAGAACATTTTTTAATCCCTGCAATATCGACTATATTTTCATTATTTTTACAAATTGTAAAACGAAATTGATTTTTGTTTTATATTTTCGCATTTTTACAGAAAAATATTTGTAACTCGTCATCACCCATCGCGGCTAAAAATTCTTTATATTTTCATTTCTATTTTAATTTTTTAAAAAACGATAATTTTTTTTTAATAACTTCCCGTAGTACCATGAAAATCCATAGATCAGAACTTTCATCCCTGTAAATAAATTGACTGTAGAAAAAGTTTAATCCCTCGAATATATCATAGTACGATTATTTTTCAATTTTGTTTTCTTTCCACTCTCTGTGCTTTTAATTTATAATCCTATTTGCCTTGTTATTCGAGTGCGATCGAACTCTACGATCCCCATTTGCACGATATTTATTGCCTATATACCCGTGTGCTGGCGAACAACGAAGTTGAGCGTTAAGTTATGCGAGTGAGAAAACGGCGCGGCGATGTAAAGGATGCTCTTGGATCGTGATAGTGAAAACAAGATGAGAGAGCGGTAGGAGAGAAAGAGAGTAGAACGACGAGACTCCGAGATTCGCGCTTCATGTATTTCGAATTTCGTTCCCAATAGAGAGAAGAGCTCTCTCTCCTCAGGATCCATCTACACATCGACGCGGCGAAGACTCCACGCTTCTCTTTTATCTCTCTTTTGCTTTTCTTCATCGACGGCACATAGTTGAGCCGAAACGCTTCGACCAAGCGAAAATAAAGCATCACCAGGCAACAGTTTGTTCGTTCCGTTCGTCTTGGTAGATTCTCTTTCTTCGAGTCTTAGATATTTCGCATCTTTTGCTCTTGGCTTCGGTAAACGTAGCGAAAAATTATACGGATAGCCGAGAGGTTACGTGTGAAACTCGGATAGGATCTAATGTACAAGAACGCTGAAAAGGAAATGCGAATAAGGAGGAATCAACGAAGCAGCAGCACGTCTTGGAAGGCATTTTCTGTTTTCCTTGTTCTTTTTTTTTTTTTTTTTCTTTTTTCTTTTTCTATCAAGCCCAAGTCGACCTCCCTCTTCATTCCAGTTCCTTCAATATTTCTTTTCTTTTTCCCTCCCCTTTACCACTTCTCATCTCCTTCTTCGTCTTTTCATTATCGATCCACTTCGTCTCGAGGTTGTACATTTTCATAGAAGATCGGCTGCTCAAGGGAAACGTCCAAGAGCGCCGCCCGTCTTCGTTCACGTCGTTGTCGTTGTCGTCGTCGTCGTCGTTGTCGACGCTGCCGTCGAGCTGACGTTTTCTGCCTCGCCGGCACTTAACCCGATCTGTCACAGCGATTTCGTGCACTTTCCTGCGGCGACGTAAAGACCTCCGGTGCGACGCGTCAAGTGCCTGTATATGTATACTTCTACTACTACTACTACTACTACTACTACTACTATCTTATGTGGCCTACCAAGAGTCTCTCTTCGCGGAGAGAGATTCGACGACCACGGTTTTACGACAACTCCGTGTCTTGATATATTAAATACAGATGTTATCTATGATTTTCCGCTGCAAAATCGAAAAAAAAAAAAAAGAAAAAAAAAAAAAATTCAACCTTGCACTCTGTTTACTCGTTCAATTTAAAATCAAGTGCGCTGCCACAGCACGGTTAGAAATTGTGTCAACACACGACAAGCGTGACTAAAGACAAGAACGTTGTAAAGTAAAAGTGACTAAAGACGGAAGGTGTTAAAAAATAGTACATTACGATACGAGTGTGATTAAACTTTTACCTTGACGTGTGTGAGTTTGCTGTACGAGCCAAACACGAGGGTTGCGTATCACACGAGTTGAGAAAAAGTTTCTCGCACGAGTTTCATATACAACACTTTATCACACTAGTGCGAGAAGTAGGCACTTCTCGCACCCAATCGAATAATTGACTGTTGTATTTGTCACAACGAGTAGAATATTGAAAATTTCAGTGTGAAAGGGGCCTAAATGGCAGAGAGCGATAACCAAGAGAGTGTGTGTCTGTGTGTGTGCTGCTGGTTGCTACCGAGACGACGCCGGAGCCTCACGAGTCCTCCCCCTCGTGGGTGCATGCATGGTAACTGCAGCATAGTATAGCAGCTCAGCATTTCAGTTCAGCAGCAACAGCAGCAGCAGCATCCTCTCGGAACTCGAAGGTCACGAGTCGACGAGCTCGAGAGACCGGTTCCCCAGCCTGCTGCCGGTCCTCTCTCACTCGTCTCTCTTCCGTCTCGCTGCTGTAAATTCCTCTCTCCATCTCTGTCTCTCTCTCTCTCTCTCTCTCTCACTCTCTCCCTCTCTCGCACCCTTGCAAAGAGAGGACTTTGTGCGCGTACTATATACTACAAGACAACAGAGCGACAGCAGCGTTCACACCAAGTGAATCGAGTCAATCGCGCATAAGGTCAGAGAGGCGAGAAATTCACAGTGGATTAATTGTTCCCAACCCTCTCGAAATTTTTGTCCACTCGTCTTATATAATCGACGTTTCGCGTGACTATACAGCTGTGAATTTTAACCTATGGTTCCCCTTGGTTTTTTAGACTCATGTTGATACGAGGGGTCCCCGCTCGTGTACGTTTTTAGTCGAGCTTTATGTATGGAATATCGATTGTTCACCAAAGCGAGGAAATTATTTAAAGAACTAACGTCTCATAGAGAAAAATAGGTCAAAATGTTGTGAAAAGAAATAAATAAATATTAGTAAAAAAAAAATATATATATATACGTATATAAAAATTGTATTAAAATGAAAATCGATATATTATTCCATAAGAATTCATCAAAAACACATGAAATGGAGTAAAAAAATAATTTGACTGACTATGATCTTGTTATTTTTATAAATATTCGTACAGAATAACAATTGTTTTTTTTATAAAATTTTTTTGCATAACGGCTGTTAAATAAAACGTGTTTAAGGAGGTATCGAATTAACCAAAACTTAACACAAAAATGAAGAATATTTTTGAAAAAAGTAAATAAAAACGTGTAAATTTAACAATTACATAAAAATCTGTATCAAAATGCAAAATCTGTATGATTTTATCAAGATTATAGAAATAATAATGACATATTCATTGCACATAACTAACCATCATTGAACGGTAATTAAAGTCGTAAAAACAAATTAAAACCCAGCGGAAGGAAGTGCTTCGTGTTGCACACTTCACCTGACATAATGAAAGGCAGATAATGACAAAAACGAAAAAAAAAAAAAAAAAAGCGAGAAAAGAAACGTGGATGCAAAAGTTGAACGAGTGGAATCTTGCGAGTCGTTGGTAACACACGAATATGTGCGGAAGCTCGAAGAGGCACGAAAAAAAAAGAAAGAAAAAAAAAAAAAGATGATGAGGAGGATGAAAAAGAAGGGAAAGAGCGCGTGAGCGGCGCACAAAGAAGAGTAAAGTAGCCGCTGAAGAGGAAGAGTGAGAAACGGACCGGAGTGCGAAGGCGGTGCAACGAGTGCGGAGAAATAGAAGCGAGCGAGAGACGCGCGTCTGGGCAACAATGAGACTGTAGTTTCCCGGAACAATGCTCTCATTATGCCAGGACTACCTGTTATATACGCGCCTGCATATATATATACATGTCCCAATATATCTATACTTTCGGTATATATATATATATATATATATATATTAGTATGTACCATCTTCTATGTAACACCGACCCTATTATCGTCTTCAGGACGAGAAGTGCGAGAGGCGTCTAATTGTGTGAGAGTATGGCTATTTCTCGACGAATCCGTACAATGTGATATGGTATATAAGACGCGCAATGTCAACGCCCATTCCACATTTCCTCTACGTTCAACATGAGCTAAACTCAACTACGAGGACATCAACTATAGTCGTACAAGTCATACATGTCAATACAAGAGATTTTGAAGATTTATGTCGTCAAACCGAACTATAGCAGTTTTGGAAAATAAGCTTGGGCCCACATCGAGCCAAATTTTATATTCATATCAAAGACCTAATATACAGATTTTTCGCGAAGAAAAAAGCCATAATTTACAAATTACAGAAAGCTCCAAATCTTATTATTATTTTTCTCACATCATTTTTGAAACATCGAAATAGGTTTCAAAAATGTAGCTTTTTAATAACAAAATGTGAAATTAAAGAAAAAAAAAACGACAGATTTTCATCGTAGTTTCGTTTCAGTAAATTATATTTTTGGTGATTGTTACGAAATATCGTGAAAAATTTGAAAAAAAAAAAAATGGATGTGGAGTGTTTTGTTTCAAATATAGAAAATGCTAAAAATATATCTTTAAATAGTAGAATTACGATATTATCGGTTTTCTCTGAAATGTGCTCTATATATTGTATAAGTTCTATTGGTTGGCACGTGGTCGCTTTGCTGTAACCACACAATGTATTGGCACGGCCTAACCCAGAGAGCTAAGTATACGCTTTGTACCCGAACTGCGATATCCTATCGCACCGTATAGATACGCGTTCACCGCGTTCTCTCTTTGCCAGCACACACACACACACACACACACACTCACTCACACACGCATACACACACATCGAATTATCCTCACCATGGGCCGCGGTCACTTCCTGGCTTCACGTGACGAGAGCCCCACAGTTATCTCATGCGTGTGCCGGAGCCATTGGAGCGAAAGCGAGTCACACGTGGTACGATAACTCTATATATGTGGCTTGGCTCTCTAGTGCCTTCAGAGGCATTAACCAAATTACCTAATATAATTTAAATATTACCGTTTGAACTACGTCACACGTCGATATTAAAGAGAATTTTCCATTTATTATCCAGGCTTTTTTTGCTTTTATTATAAAATAAGTAAATTTAAAGAAATGCCAACAATAAAAGAAAGCAATAATTCAGGATTTGTAGAAATACAGAATAATTTAGATTCTGTTTTTATTTTTTTTATTTTTTTTTAATGGTCGATAGTTGTAACTAAATATGTATTATTTTGTAAAAAAAAAAGTACAATAAATATATCGTAAAATTTAATAAAACTAATTTTTTCTCAATTACAAAAAAAAAAATATTAGAATTAAAATTTTCTTGTTAACATGACAATAATTTTATATTAAAAATGTGCGGCAAATTTTGAAATTCGAAAATTTGATTTTTTTTCTACTCGAAAAAAAGTTTATCGATAGGTTAGTGGCACAAAGCAAGCAGTAGTCTGTCTAAAATTGTGGTTGCTGACGGAGAAGGTAATACGTAAGAAGTAAGCATGGAAGAAGCAGAGGTATGAAGTGCGGAAAAAGGGAGCACGGGCGCGCGCGCTTATGGATAGGGAGAAGCGCGTTGGATTGGCGGGCCGGCTGGCGAAAGTAAAGGGCCTCGCCGGTGGGTGAGCAACAGCCGCTGCTGCTGCTAGCTGCTCTTTTGTTTTCTGGAACAAGAGGGTTGGCGATGATGAGGATGGTGACGGCAGAGGCTTCCTTGGTTGGAAAACGTCGCGTCGCCGACGGACTAGATGCTGCTTGCTTGGGTATTCCGGAAACGCCTCGCCCTAGTCTCACTTCTCTATATTTATATATATATATATATATGTATATATATATATCTTCAAGCAACACACTGACACTTCCACTTCTCAATCACTCCCATTATCTCACATTCGTAGTGATGATGAAGTTCATTTTTTTTTTTTCGTCAATAAGTACTTTAAAAAAAGGCCAAACTTGATTCGTGACAATTATTAGTATGTAATTTATTCATTTATAAATATTGCCGTTATAAGAGGCTGAAATACACTTTCACAGAGGTGTATAATCGTATATTGCGATACGAGTGTGATCAAACTTTTTGTTACGAGTATTGCAGTCACATAAGAGTTGAGAAAAAAAATTTCGCACGAGTTTCGTATACAACTTTATTTCACGAGTGCGAGAAGTGCGACTTCTCGCACAATCACATAAGTGATTAGTAATCACGCAGTAATCACACAAGTGATTATTCCACTTTGTGGTATAAAATTTCTGTACAACGTCGTATAGAGAGGCAGCAAAAGTTTCACAAAATGAAACGATGAATTGCACGATATAGTAGAGATTATTTCACGGTATCGGGATATCCTCTCTCAGGCTAAAAATAACTGTGGATAAAGTCTAAGCCTACAGAGAGAGGGTAACCGGATCGAGTACGAGTCGCACAGATCTTCAGTGTGTCAACGACAAGCGTTATTCGAGACAAGAGCTTTTGCTTGCAAATGGAAGGGAGAAGAGAGACGACGAGATTTAATTGGATCGAGAAAAACGATGTGGTTCGTCGTTGAACGCATATCTATTGCCTCGAATATATAAAAAAAAAAAAAAAACCTTGATGCTCCTCTGTCCTTCGCTTTGGATATACGCTGAAGAATCACTACGAGTGGTACCTCCTTCACTAATTACCCTTCGAACGAAATATATCTGCGTTAGAAACTTTAAGCTTTCGTTCTCGTTTCAATCCAAAGGAAGCAAGGACAGATTGAAATGATAAAATTTAAAAAAAAAACAGAAGGGGACGAAAGGGAACACAGCGAGAGAGAAAAAGAGAGAAAGAGGGATAAAAAAAAAATAAAACCAAGTATAGAGAGAAAAAAGAATGAAAAGAGTACGATGAATAAAATCCAGCTTCGCTATTCGTACATATGAGCACGGTAGTTAGTTCACATATTTTCAGAATATACATATTGTAAAGGTGTCAAATATGGACCACTAAATTACATCGAACATGTATTGTCTACTCCCAGAGGCAAAATCACACTTTGGTGGGTGAAATATCTACACGAAATGTAAAGTGTGCATTTCGTGTAGATATTTAACTGTTGGAGTAAAATATTTCACATGCATTATTTTTTCACGAAACTGCACGATGGTTCAACTCACTCGTTTTTTTAAATGAACATTTCGTAATATGAAATAAAGTTCGGTTAATAATGTTAACAACTCGCAAATTATTTGGGATGACTTGAGTTAAATTATGGAAAAAGGTTTAATGATGAATGTGAAAAAAAAAAAAATTTACAATTAATTTTTTTTTAGATTCTGGCAAAATTTTATTTTGTATATTTTTTTAAAACGACATTTTCTGGTAATTTTTCACAAATTTCCGAAAAATACACGAAAATTTATGTCAATTTAACACAACGCGATTTTAATTCATAATCTCGCACGTCGAATTTACACACAAATTTTAATATTTTTTTCTGTCCGATCTATTGCAACATAGAGGCCATATTCAGCACCTTTATTCTACACTTGATTATCCGTGTCACTGTGAAGATAGCGATATGCAAATGTATACCGCTGGGGTGGGTTCCGACACCTGAAATTTTATCTGAGTAATTTGCCGGATATAATCCGAAAATTCAGCCACAATTGTGTGAGCTAGCTTTGCGTTATTCTCGGCCGCGAGTGAGCGAACATAGCGTGAACTAGGAGCTCTTTGTGGGAAAGAAAAAAAAAAAAAAAAAAAAGATTGTAAGAGCGACAGAGATCGCCGACTAATTAATGCGTTATTATTAAACCCCTATCTCTCTCTCACGGTTACTCCTGAATTTGTCGAGGAACTCAGTCAGACGTAAAGAGAACGTAAAAAAAACCAAACGCTTCGGTACAAAACAAAAAAACTACTGAAAAATAGAGGGGAAAACAGAGAGCTATGTAAATTCAACGTACGTAAACATTTTCAGGGAAACAACGTAATGAAACGAATCGTGCGGCAGAGAGAACTAGAAAAATGAGATAAAGCCGCGAAAAGTTTTTTTTTTTTTTTTTTTTTGCTGAATTATATGGCTCATATTTTTTTTACTAACGAATAGCAACTATGGAATTTGTATGTGCATTTGTTTATGCATTCATGCAAATATTTGCACAGGGACAATATTTTTTTAATTAATCATTGGAGCTCACGATATAATATTCTATATATTAAAGAGTTTATGATATGAAAACACAGATGAAAGACATTGACTAGAAGAACTGGAGAAAAAGACGAGAAAATCAACTGGAGTAGAGCAAAGATCAAACAGGTGTCCAAAACTAGTGGCGCGGCCTCCTTCGCTCGAGAGCTGGACGGTATAGTAATTAAATTATAACGATTTCTCCTACTCCGTTAACTTAATTTTTGTCTCAACAGAGGCTGCAGCTTCGTAGATTTGTTTGATAAGATTCGAAGTGGGAAAAGCAGAGTTTGAATTGGTGGCTGATTGATCTAAGTAGAAAATTAAGGAGGCTTTCGAGTGGGTTACTCTAGTTAAAGATCAATTTACCGTCACATCATTTCTTTACAGTTTTCCGCATTGACTAATATAGTTGTAAAGAATACTTATGTGTTACTAAGCATATAATTCATGCGGAAAAAAATGTTTTTAATGGATGTGCAAATGAAAATTGTTCAACGTTAATTTTCAATTTTCAGATTTCACAGTAAAAAAAAAACGTTTTTTCTTCCTACCCATTATATCATTACGATGATGCAATCCAAATTACCGTAAACTGCGATAAAATAATATTCTGCCGCAACCTCCTTAAAAATGCACGGTAATTAAAAGAAATCATATACACAACAGTATATAGACTATTAATTGCGCATTACGATGTCTCCGATGCAAACATCAATACGTCAAGTTTACTAATTATAGAACACGCTCCTTCGTGAGTCATCACTGTCGCGTCACTCACACTCTCAACTCCGATATTAGCGATTTAGCATCCAGCGGATTATTCAGAAGCCAAAGACTCATGGTCGACGATAAAAAGTTCGAGTCACCGAAACATCAAGTCTCGCAAGGAGGAATAAGATGCAAGATCAGTCTAATTGCCGGCTGGAAAAGAGCAGAAATTGAAGAAGAAGAAGAAGAAGAAGACAGAGAACAAAACCACCAAAAAAAAAACACACACACCTTGGGTGGCATGAAATTAGGTCGAGTGGAGTTGAGTCTCTGGTGCGGCGGTCGAGCGAAGTACCTAAATAAGGTCGAGATTATATAGTTCCGAGATCCAATCGAGGACGTAGGACCTCCTTAGCTCATGCCACTCCACCGAGTCTCCAAAGAGTAAAAAGGACAGAAAAGAGGAAAACGAAAAGAGCGACAGCAAGAACGTGCTCCTTAGAAAAAGAAAAAAAAAATAAGGAAAAAAAAGAAGTGAAACAAGCTACGTAGTGCTGCTCGCTCGTGCATGCCTATACATTATTTATGTTCATTCATTCACCCACCACGACAGACTAAAGAGTCGAAGAATAAATTTGCTATTCGAGTGCACCGAGTTTTCGCCTACTTGTGGATATAAGGCACTGACAAAGGAGGAATATATACCGTACCAGGCCATTATACAATACATATACAGGCTATTTGGCTGTGTCTCTCTTTAAACTTAGTTCACGATGCGTTTAAACCAGAGCCGAGAGTATTGTAGGAAGTAAAAGGAAGGGAGATAGACATTGGAGGGGTTTATCAAGACAATTCAGATTGAGATTAAAAATGAATTATTAATTCCAAGATAGAAGTTTCGCCCTGTTGAGTATAAACTCGGGACTATCTTTTTCTCTCTCTTTCACTGTCCCTCTCACTCGCTCTCGCTTAGTTTCTCATCTTATCTTCATGTTTTCCGTACTCTGTGTTCTTGCTTGATGGTAGCCAACGATGCGTGAGTCACGAGACGTATTTTCAAGAATCACGTTTCGAGGTCGAGACGCCGGGAGAGGAGAAGACGACGACTTCTTCTTCTTCTTCATCTTCTTCTTCTTCTTCCTTCTTGATCCGTGTCTTTCTCAGTTCTCTTTCACCAGAGCGAGAGATCCATAAAATGACGCAACCGCATCGAGCGTTTTGTGTGACTGTACTGCCGGGACGAGGGGGTCTTTGAGGAAAGTTGAGAGAGAGAGAGAGAGGAAAAAAAAAGGCAGCGGCAACACGCGTGGGACATAATTACCTTTATGTGTAGAAAGCCCCACACTGTAAACACACGTGTTGAAAACATTCCCTGGGGATTGGACAACTGTTTATTGTGGATCGCGAATATTTCTTATAATTTCGGAGATTTTAGTACCACTTTGCAATATTTTCTGTATTTTTCTTTTTAATTTGTTTGTAAATTTGTCGAATTTACAGAGAGCGAATGTGTGGACAGGAATAAATTCTGTTGAATCAGAAGTGACAAAATAATTGGGTAAAAAGGTAATTACACATTTTTTAACAAACAAACAAAAACAGTGTTTTCAATTGGCTTACAAAATCTGAAAAAGCCCAGAAGTGTATTACAATCTAGCTAATTATAAGAAACATCTTAGAGGGTAAAAAAAAGTTGCTGAATTGACAAAAAACAACATTCTCCTAGGATTATTATGCATGTATTGTGCTCTTTTTTTATATGCCTTCAGCGCAACAGCTTAAAAAGAGCACATAACACAGAGACTTTACTATAGAATCCGAGATGCCAGGAGCTACGAATACACTCGGTGATCCTCGTATATAACGTCATACCGAACAAACGACGCCCATCTCTCGCTATTATTAGGAGTGCAGGTCTGAACATCATGCAGCAGCACCACCACCAGCATAGGGCAATAGCAACAGTTTCTCTCTCTCTCTCTCTCTCTCTCTCTCTCTCTCTTACTTTCCTCTTGCTCTCCTCTCGAAGAGGCCTTTCTTCCATCTTTCTCTTGTCGGCTTGACTCTCTTTCGAGAAAAGCACCGCGCGCCCGGTCCTCGCGGTAATGGCGGAAGTACTTTTTGACTGGTTTGACGAGTACCGGAGAAATGCATATCCAAGAATAGTCTTGCTTCTCGCCCGTCGTTTCCACCAAGAGCATATACACGAAAATCTGTTCTCGTGAACGGGAGAAAACTACGAGTTATCCACGAGGAAACTCTCGCGTATACAATGATGATAATACCCGACGTGACTATATATATATATATATGTATTTCGTTGTGTTGAGATTATCCGCATAGGTTTACAACCACGTAAAAGCCGTTTGTGACCTCGTTTATTACATTTTTTTTCCTCTCTGAATCTTACTTACAAATGTCGGCTATATATTCGGTTTCAGCATTTTCTAACATACACTGACGAGTTTATTTCCTATAAATATTTAGTTGTCAAGATTTCTAAAAAAAAAAAAAAAAATTCTGAAGTGGTATAAAATTTAATAACAGCATCAGTGAAAAAAAGCAAATGAATGATTTACTTGATTTTTTTTTCTAACTCTTTTTATTTTTTGTTATCATTAAAAAGCGATTTTAATGCTATTTTAATTTAAAAAAATGAAAATCGATCAGTTCTTTTTTTTTTTACTTATTTTATTACAGTCTTTTGATTTTGGAAACGGAAGAAAAGGCATATTTGTAATTAGTACAATTATTATTAGTATAAATGATTTAACCACAATAATTAGTAGATTTTTTACACAACTTCGACGATTTTATCAACCGCAATATCATGTTTCCACATAAAAAAAATGTTAATTAGCAATAGTAGTAGCAGCGTTTAATAGCTTTCACTCAAACAGAAAAAAAAAACTCTGTTAACCACCGTTGGACTCGCATCGGCAACCAGACAGCATCACCACGTGTCTGAACTTCGACATACAAAAATCTAAAAATATATGTCAGGCAAACCGTAGAGAGGATAAGTGGGACAGTGTGTGTCGAGAGAAAAGTTGTAACCTCGAAAAAAAAAAAGGGAAAGAGTGACAAAGATAGTAAGAAGGAAAAAAATATTAAGGGAACATGACGAAAATTTGGGTTCGTGTGAGATATTCGTGTAGGTATAGTGAACCCCACGCGTAGCTCGTAGGACCTACCGATATTTAACGACTCCGGAGCTGAGACGACAACGCCGTTGGGGGGGGGTCGCTTTAACGTCTCGTGTTTTTTACGATCAAAGTATACGGCTCTTCGTCACGCGCATCATTGATTATTATTTTTCAAGGGGAGTAAAAGTACCCTTCAGGACTTAATGAATAATGTAAGAGGAATGAAACGAAGATTTCTCTTTCTTTCTATTTTTTTTTTAGTTTTTTTTTTTTTTTTTTTTAAGACTCCATTTTATTTACTTCCGGGACAGCAAGTTTTATAATCGTGTACGCGATGCTGTCGATGCTGAAGACGACTGTCACCTAAATTACGATCCTCCTGGCAATTGCCGAGCTTATATTGGTTTTATACGTATATGCATAAGCACCGTGTACGAAATTTTCCTCATAAAATAATCGTATAAATATATAGGAACGAAGGCAGAGGGCTTCTAATAATCGCACACCTGTTTCGTACTCTTCGTACATTTTATAGTCTCGCTCTCATGACAACCAGAATTCTACTCCTACATTAAGTTTTGCTACACACCATACACCGTTTTTAAAATATTTGCAAATTTTTCTTATCGAAAACTTTATTAATCCAGCTGGCGTATTAAATTTAATAGATACAGAAAATCCGCCTGCCAAGACTACAGATTTTTTTAATTCAATTTTAACGGTGTACTGTTGTGAGGTTCAGGTTTGATCTCTATAGTATCCATCTATCGGGGCGGGCGGTCCCTCGTAATTTACGACCGGACGGCATTAGCCGCTATGCTTGTCCCCGTAATAGAACACAGAGGCAGAGGGTTAAAGCAGAGAGCGTGTATCCGTAGCTCCGTTTCTCGAGAGCGCATCTGTGTTCGTTGAGTCTGCAGCGGCTATGCACTATGCATAGACTGCTTCATGCAACGTCGTATACTCGTTTGTGTGTGTATTCACTTGCACAGTTGTCTGTCAATATGTATTTGGGTACGAGTCGTACATATGTGTGTGAGTGCAAGTGTGTATGTGTGTGTGTAGGGAGGGGGAATGTGGGTGCAGCAGCGCGTTTGCGAGGGCGTGCGGTCCGAGAGGCGAACCAGGCGGGGCTGAATCAGGCGCGCGGATGGCATTCCGTGGTCAGTACGGTATGTGCCTATATGCCGTCATGTGTTATCGATTCTCGGCTCGTCGAACCCCATAGCAGCCAGTGGTACCACTGCTATAGATTCTCTCTCTTTCTCTCTCTCTCCGACGTCCAACAGGGTTTCCCTCGACCCTTCCAAGGACCTCCAGGAACGCAGAATACTACAACACCCCATAGGCCGTAGTTACGTCATCGTGTTAAGCTCCATGAAATATTGACCAAAAAATATTGCGTAATGTCTGGATCGTGTAACATCGCGAAAAAAAAAGATCTAGTTGAAGGGACGAAATTCGTATATCCTAGAAATTTCGAGTACCTCGTATTGTCATGGAAATTTGTTAAATCTGGACTAGCGGTTAAATCATGTGGAATATGTATATGTGATTCAATAAAAAAAAAAGTGAATGTACATTGAATTAATCAAACCTTTTTTTTTTTTTTTTTTCTTTCATTTTACGAAATATGTCATGTATTTTTTTTAGAGAATACTAGAATTAGATATAAACGAAAAATATTTGTTGTTTTATAATTACGAAATAATGTAATTTTGTGCAAATTTACAAAAATAAAAATTTTGTCACTTCTGATTTAACATAACTATTTTTTTTTTGTTTTTTTTTTCTAGAAATTTTTCTTTGTCACTTCAAATTTTGCCAAACAAAGTTTTCGTAAATTCGCGAAATTTACGGAATCGTCGTATCAGTTTTCAATTATAACGAAAATTAGGAAAATAAAAATTAAACGTTCTGTGAAAATAACCAGAGACTATCGGAGCAGGGAATAGCGTTATCCACACTCGTCGAATCTCCTCTACGTTTAAAGTTTCCTCGGTGCACTCTCTCTCTATGTCCTCGAGATGAAAGAGAGAGAAAGACCGTAGAAACTTTATTGCGTCTCCTGGTCGATATACGAAACCGAGAGACGCTTTTGCCAGGATACACCAGCGAACGCAATGTAAACGTTCGGAAGTTCAATCGAAAAGGCCTGCACCGTGAAGTAATAACGAAAGGAATTGAAAAAGAGCGACGAATGAAGAAAACGATGGATAAGAAGAGCCCAAAAGGTTCTCAGAGAAAGAAAGAAAGACATTGTTTCCACAGGATGAGATAGAGCGAAATTGTTCTTCTCAGTTTCCATTATGAAATTTTCTTTTGCCAAGATTCAAATGAATTTCAAACTTATATATATACTTTATTATACTTATACCACACATTTAGATAATATATGTATATTTATCAGTGTCGGTGAAGCTAAGATAAGATTTACTTAAACCGAAACAAGTACAATGTTAAAAATAATTTGCACATTTTTTTATTACCGACCAATTTATTCATCACAACTGTGGCATAGTTCAATTTAATACACAAGTGAGGCAAAATTTCAAATTTTTTTATTAAACTATCCAATTTTTGTAATTTTTGGTATAAATTAGATGTACAAATTTATGTTAAAAAAAAAGCTTCCTATTCGTTAATAAAAAATGTACAGCAAAACATTTGTAACAATGTATGTAAAAAAAAGCCTACCATTTGTAATCATATCAATGTAAAATCATGGCCCATTGAAGGGCGAATAGCAGGAGGAAAGAAAAGGCTCGAAGATACGAGAAGCTAAAACGAATATGTTGAAGAGAAAGGAGAGGCGCGTGCCCATAATGAAGAAGAGAGAAGCGGAAGAGAGACGAGGAATTACGACGACGAAGAGGCAAAAGGCGTGAGACACAAAAGAGGGAATCGAGAAGCCACCATTCTATCGCTGTTCTGTTTCTCTCGCTCAGTCATACTCTCGCGCTCTTGCAGGATGTAATACCTGGCAGCAGATAGAGAACCTGATTCTACCTCCACCTTCTCTCCTGTCTGCCTGCTTGTCTGTCTATCTGTTTGGCTCGCTGACTTGCTTTTGCGAGAGAGCTGTGCTCTGCTGCTCTCTCTGGCTGACTATGCGGCTTCTATATTCCAGCTAGCGCGCGCGCCCACGATGTTGCCTGTCTCAAAACTGTCAGAGACTCAACGTTATGCATCGATCCTGATATTAATGACGTTCCAACGAAATGTCGCGACTCTTTTTTTTTTTGCCTATCATTCCACTAGTGTATTAACTCTTCAACGATAAGGACCTTTATTGTTTTCATACGTAGAAAATTTTTTTTTTTTAATTGAAGGAATAAAAAATGATAAAAAAAAATGTAGTTACAAATATATTTTTTGTCTAAATATTTTTGTTATGAAACCAAAATATTTTTCGTCAAAATAAAAATGTCTTAATATCTATTTTCTTATGACATCTTTTACAATGTAAATTTCTGAATTTATTTACGAATTTTTCATAAATAACGTAATTGTATTTGGACACAGCCTACATTTCGGTTTGGTTAGAAAGACATTTAATTAGATGTAAAAAAAAAAAAACGCTGATGAAATTAATTTTTCCTGAGTGCCAATTTTTTAATATTCGTAAAAATGTTCAATCTTTTTATTTTTTGTTATTTAAATTGAAAAAGAGGTTCTGAATAATGGACATTAAGATATTTTCATTAATTTTGGAGTAAGGTAATTCAGCAACACGTCACATTCTACGTTCTTCACCTACTTAAATTTACATATATTTATGAACGTCAACCGTGATGACTATATAAATGCAGTGAATGGAATAACAGAGGACGCCGCTGCAGATTCTACGTGCGGCGTTGCTCCAAAGAGAATTTTTCCGTAAGTGAGATATACACATATATGTATATGTATATAATATATACATATATATTGTAGTGACGCGTACGTTACACGAATCGTGGCGGAACGAGATACGGAACCCCGGAGTGAAACGTATATAGCGCGCGGATTTAACAGCTGTCGTTTCGAAGAATATTCCTATGAAATATGGATACTCTGTACACAGTCGTGACGCCAGTGGAGACACGCATGTAGAAATATGACACGAAAGTACAAAATGTGCAAGTTTTCTTTTTTATGTTTTCTTGTCATTGTTTCCAGATTTTTTTATTCGTTGAATAAAAATTTTTAAAAAAATGACGTTTAAAACAATTTTTCTTAAATATTCAGTGCAGTTGTGGCAACTATTTTGTTTTGCATAAAGTTTGATTATGCGAATTTTTAAAAACATTTTCAAGAAGCCATTTCTTTCCAATGGCTTCTTGATTTGGTTGAGAGTTAATTAAATTCAAATGAAAATCGAGATTTAGGTGAAAAATAATTTAATGCTAAGTAGTCAATCAATTTTTCGTACATATTTTTGTATGCAGTTGTGATAACTATTTTGCTTCGTAGAAAGTTTAATCAATTTACAATGAAGTTTATCTTTCACAAACTCGCTTCTGTTTTTCTTGTTTCTAGATACCAAAGTCCGATGTGATTAGCTGCAGAACAGTAACAGAACTTACAAGCTGAAGAAGATGGGAACCGCGTGAAAACCCAAAAGATAATGAGAGCGAGAGAGAGAGAAACAGTCCCGTGCGGAAATACAACGATAGTCTGTATCTCTCTACCGCTGCCACTCCGTTCGGGCGCTCTTCTCTCTTCGTCGTCGTCGTCGTCGGCGGCGGTTTTCCTCGAGTCAGAACGAGAGAGCTCTCAGAGTTCCGTATTTCGGTCGTGGCTAACAGACGCGACAGGTGCAGAGCCGCGGCAGCTGCTGCCTCTATGTTTTTCATGTCTGCCAACGTAGAGGCGGCTTCGTGCCCGTTCTACCAATCCTCTCGCTTTCTCTCTCTCCCTCTTTACTCCTCCTCTCTTTCTCTTTCGAGCCAAACCGCGAACAACCAAGTCTGAGCATACGAAGCAACGTACGAGGGAGCACGCACCATCGCAACCCAAAACGAACCAACCGAATAGCATTTTCAGAGGCGACAAAGTCCGCCCTTGTGTCACTACCATTAGTCCCTATCGTATGTCCCTTCTGATTTTTCAAGAAGCAAAAGATGCCTTGGAAAAAAAATTCTTGTGTATCTTCGATGAATGAAATATAGTTCTGGTGTTGAAGTTGAAAACAGCACACCAATGCCGTTTGGTGTACTTTACCTGAAATGTGAAAATCAGGTTTTTTTCATTCAAGGTAAAGAACTGAAAGCAATGGGAAGTTCGTTTTCAATTTCAATACCAAAACTACAGTTAATTCGTAGAAGATTCACTGTTAATTTTTGTGCAGTCTGCAGTCTCTTTCAAAAGTTATTGAGCTTTTGAATGGCACAGACAGGCAGACAATAATAAAGATAATATAAAGAATTAGGTTATTCCAAATTCTCCTTTTTCTGTCTCACGCTGACATTTTGGTCAGCGTACTATCGCATGATTTGGCCACTTATCAGAGCGAAGGTTTCACACAGCAAGAAAAACAACTACAACAAAAAAATTCGCCTTTCGCAATCGAGGTCGAATGGACGATCGAACAGCGTCACACGAGAGTACGATACGCGAGAGTTTTTCGATGGTGAAAACCGAGCGGAAAAACAAAATCCGAAAATAAAAGGGTGCCACGAATGAATTAGACAGAACGGGAAAGAGGATAGAAAACGGTTTTGACCGAGAGGGGAAGGTTGAAAAAAAAAAAAAAAAAAAAGAAAAAACTTTTAAAAAAATAAAAAAAACAAGGACACCTGACGGTCGACAGATAGAAAGAAACGCCAATCGCGGCGACCGGGCGTAACGAGCCGATAAAACAAGTGGAGGCTTTGCCCGAAGCCGTGACATCTGGCCCCGAGAGCCGAGAGAAAATCGACAGAGATAAAGAACCGGAGCGATTTGGTGGAGGCCTCTTCGTCCCCGCTGGGGCTTCCTCTCTATACTCTATATGTTCTGCCGCTCTGGGTACATACGCTTGACAGCTGAATTAATTGAAAGTTTTTGAGGTAATTGGAATCGATAAAGCGGGAAAAGAAGAGTGAACCGGAGATTCAAGCACTTCTACAGTTTAAAATATATAAACATAACGAGCCCAGAGAGGTTTTTTTCGTGGCAAAAGGGTAGTCATTATAAAATTTGAAAAAATTATTCGTACACTTATTAAAAGATATAAACTAGTGTAAATTACAGGTGAATCTGGTTCAAGGATCTTCTACTTATACTTCGACTACTTTGTAACGAGAAACAAAATGAGCCTTCACTGCGATAAGTATTAAACTAAAATTACAAAATTAATTTTTACTTTTTTTTTTCTATCCTTAGTTGAACATTTTTAAAGCAGATCCACCTTAATTTTCGTTAGTTTGTTCTAAATAAATGTATTTATATTTTTCAGTTTTATACAAAATTTATACTTGTAGCAAATCATTATTATTGCCAAAATTCCGAGGTTCAAATAAGCGATTTGATTGAAAATATTTATTTCGCCATATTTAACTTTATAATTTAATAACGGTGAACAATTTCTGACACCTACAAATAAATTCTTTTCTCATGTGGAACAATTTTTTAAATCTCAAAACTCGATTGAAGATTTCTCTTTTTTTACTCGGTGATTTGCATTATATCATTACGTGCCTCGACAAAATTGTATCACCCATCCGATCACAAAAAACGATAGCTTTATTTATGCCTTCATGAGTGTTTCAATTAATTAATTGTGCGCACATATAAGCACGTCTTATCATTCAATCAACACTCCTCCCTTTACGTCGAGTCAAAATCCCCGTCGACAAAACTTATATATATATATATATATAAGTTTGTCGTCGTTCGCTGCCACGGTTTAACGTGCGACGATGCATTCTTACATTCGTATTAGTGTATAACACACAGAATGGATATATGTATATAGTCACCCGGAACGAGGTCGCGCTCGACGTGCATGTCGAACAATGTCGTCTTTCAGGAAGCCTCGAGACGCTAATACCTCCGACGAAAGACTAAACTGTGCGAAGGCAACGTGAGCGATCGACTTTCCAAAAGGTTTGTGCATAAGAAATTTTCATTACAAATACGTATTTTTTGTTCTCCATAAAAAAAGAACAGTTTAACTTTTTTTGATTTTGACAACAAAAAAAAATAGAACATTGATTTTCAAACTCGTTTGCAGGCTGCCAAAAATTAATTTTGTAATATTCAACTTTAATTTCTAAATGGGATAAAAAAAAATTCTCTTATCAATTTTTTTTCTCTTATAATTTTAGAAATTAGAAGTAGAACCGAAAGAAAATGAAAAATATCTAATCTATAATAAAACGGAATAAAAAAATATCTAAAAAAAAACCACTGACAGAAAAATAATTAATCTACAAAAAAATCCAGAAATAAATGTCAGCTGCAATGGTGAATGTTTCTGGTCTGTAAAATTTGATAATAATTTTTGTAGATCAACAATTTTTCAGAGTTTTTTTTTTGTATTTACAAAATAATTTTTGATCGACTTTCAACGCTTGTCAATTAAATTGCTTGACTACTTTTCGTGGAGTTTCTATTTTTAATTATTCAACAATTCCCTGTAATAAATAAAAGCCAATAAATTTAGTCTCAGAAATGTGAGGATTTCGGAATTTATCACACGGCGTTGCATGTGTTTATACGAACTTTAGACGTTTTATTAAATCGCGAGAGTTTCGTACTCGGGCTCGATAAGAAGATGAATACTCGAGAAGGAGGATAAGCCCAGTCGTTATGCGTGTCGTACTTTACTACTCTACTTATACGAGCAACCTCCATATAGAAGCAAACGCGGAGCGTCAGGTGCTTCTCTCGTTTAATACTTCCATGAATTCAATCCGCCGGCACTCGTGTCTCCATTCTTCGGGTGATAAGTCGTCCAATTATAATCGTTCTCTCTCTCACGTTCAGCAAAAGCAATGATATATATATATATACCGACTAGCTGCTTTACTACTAAGCTATTATTTTCAAAGATACGAGAATATTAACAATGTATATGAATTAAATTATGCAGTTATCATTTAATTATTAACGATATATTAAACGCTGCAGCTACATTCGCACAGTTGCTGCGACTCTGTTCAAGTCACCTAAAAAATAATCACAATTAACACTAGTTTGATAATCGCAACTTTAAAAAAAAATTATTCTAAATTTATTCTTAAGATATTTGCTTTTAACAATATTTTAAAATAATTTTGCTCTCCTATTGTAACAATTTTCTGTACCAATAAAAATTTCGTAAAATTGCTGCAATATTTCGTAACAACCCTAATTTTCAGTTACCTACAAAAAAATTAATTGCAAAAGAAAAAAATACTTTTATCCCACACGAAACTCAAGATGAAATTGAAAATAAAATATTTAATATAGAATATATCTTAAAAAATGAAAAATGTACCTTGACGATAAATTATTACATTATTCTAATCATCAATAAAAAAGAATGGAAAAATCAGTAAAATCAGTCCGCTTTTGAAATATGATATTTACTGCAATAAAAGAAAAGTGTTGATACCCGTATCTTGAGGATGAAAAATGTAGCTTACCTTGATGCTGTCGTAGCAGGCAGTAACCCGTCCGTTCTGGACCTCAACGTTGGCCGGCGGATGAGCAAATTTGCACTCCGTGTCGGGCCTGGTGCACTTGTTGCGTTGAAACTCCCTGCAAACCTCCAGCTGCAGCCAACGCGAATCCTTGCCATTGAGTAGGTTGTTCATGTTGAACATTGCCGTCTTCTCGGCCCGGTTTGTGTGTGAGTGTTTAACGTCCCACCTTGTGTTTACGCCTTGAGTTGAATTCACACGCACCGACGACGACGACGACGACGACGGCGATGAACTACTATCGTAATTTAGCAACGAGAGAATTTTCTTCCTTTAATATTAAATCTTTTTTTTTTTTTTTCTTCACGAAATTAAAGTATTGACACGAAATGTGAAGTATTTTGTCAATCAAAGAATTCACTCACGCGACAGACATGCAAAAATTAATTTTTTCCCATTTTTAATATTTGAAATAGAAAAAAAAAAAAAAAAAAAAGTCAGCTACTCTGTTTCATTCTCTTTTATCTTTCACTCTCGGAGAATTTAATTTGTACAAATTTACTACTAATTCTTAATCTTGAATTAATCAACTTTTTTTGTTCTCTTTTTTTTCGACAATTTTATACCTCCTCTTAAATCTTCCCTGGCGATCCGATTTATCTTGCTGGGAAGTTGCTTCTTTTATTCGTTGAGGGATGTTTAAATTTAATTACTATTCAACAGTTCCTCTTGAGTTTTCACCTCTTTTTTGTGTTTTAGTCGATGTATTATTTATAAATACACGTAGTGCTCGACTGTTAAAAATCCTCCCTAACTCCCAAAATTCCGAATATTCGTTTAACCGTGTGTTGTCTTCCTTTATGGATATTAAAACAAACCCCCTGTTTTATATAATACCGCGGTGCTGAATGAATACTATATCTCTCTCCTTCTCGCTCTCTCTTCGTCGTCGTTATTATCGAATCAATCGTAAAACCTTTAATATTACTTCTTTATTTTACGATTTATCATGAAGATCTCCTTCGTGTCTTCACTACTTTTGTAATCGACGTTTATTCTTTTTTTTTTTAATCTTTAGCTCGTGAACACACGCTTTTTAAAACCACCCAATTTTAGGCCTTCAAATAGTGACTTCGTGATTAAATAAATAACATTTATAAAGCCCGCACAAACACTCGTCACACACACTTGGTAAAATCAGCTGATTGCCTCTCTCGATTTCTTGGCGAAGGCTTCTTTTTTTTTTCTTCCAAAGCCAAAAAATGAAGTAAGCACGATTCTTCGCTGGAGTTTTTAGCTCTGTAGCAAAGCTTCTTCTGGCAGTTTTTTTCTTTGCGATCTTGCGAGATTTGTCCGGTGGATGCCTTCAAGCTCTGCGTGTTTCACGTCTACTGAACGTGTACTGCTGCTGCTGCTGCTGTTGCTTGCTGCTTCTGCTTCTTGGTGCGATAAACTCGTGAACAGGAATTATCGCCGAATCACTTTGACCCAAGAGCTTCGAGGGTTGTATAACAGGCGTGGACACAAAGCGGAAGTGGGGCGCGGAGGGGAGAAGAAAAATTGTTGTGAGTGGTTGAGTGCGATAGAAAGACGTAAAAGACAGAGAAGTGGTGAGCACAGGGAGAAATGAGCGAGTTTGAGGTCGCGAAGGTCGGTGGTTGATGTGTGTATAGGGTCGCGGGTCGAGTTAGGCAGGATTTTGGGGATAAGGTGAAAGAGAGAGACGGAGAGAGAAAGAGAGGGGAGGATAAGGGTGGGGGGGAGGACCCGACGAGTTAGCGTTACGTCCCTTCCGTTACTCGCTTTCCTACGTCATTTATTCGTTTCGCTCCTGGCACGTGCCCCTCTTATGATTGATCCGCAGGTACTCGCTTCTTTTACTGTAAACATAAAAAATTGAGTTTCGATATTAGTGGATTGAACGCTCGATGAATATAGTAAGAATGTAATTATACAGGCAGAGAATATGTAAAAAAAAAATGTATTGCATTTGCATGAAAGAAACTATTATACGCTGTATAATTGTTGCACAGTGTGGTAATTATTTACTTTGGAGTTTTTATTCTGGACAATGAATTTGCTGATATTCTTTTCCTGAGTTTATCTAAGTTCTTAGATTATTTATTGGCGCTGTTAATCAGCAGTTTTTCATTTTTAAATATATGTAGTAAAAACCTAATTGAAAATTGTGTAGTTTCTTTTCTTTTTTTTCAATTTCTAGTTTTACAAAGTATGTACAAAAATAATTTCATCATTTTTATTTGTATTTTTTACGAAATATTTTATTTAATTCAGTCGAAAAAAAAATGGATTCATTCTTTCTGAAAAATATTTGTTATTTCGTATTAAAAAATAATGTGGATTCGACAAATTTATAGAAAAAAATTAAAGAAAATCTGTTAACACAACATAGTTTGTTACTTTCAAATACTTTATTTTTATTTATTTATTCTTGTGATGAATTCAACAATACTCGTTGCAGCTTTTTTTTATATTTGTAATATTTCTTTTAAAGGCCTAGATTTCCAATTTTCAACCAAGAAGTATATTATTATTATTATTATGCAATGCAATAAAGCATCGACATTTATACAGCGAAACAATTGAGAAATTGTCTCAAGCTCATTTTTTTCTTTTTTTAAATCTAAACGACCCTGCCTTATTTTTTAGATTCCTTGACATTCCTCGATTTTTTCCTAACTATATGGCAACCATGTGTATTTCCACAGACTTTTCTTCCCTAGAATATTCTTAATATACGCCATAAGAAAAAGAAAGTAATCAGCGGTATACAAAGTGAGCAATATCTTATGAAAAAAAAAAAAAAAGAAAGAAAGAAAAAAGAAAATTACGACGTTATACGCAAAGTAAGAAAATCGACGAGAACTCAACGTGTATGCATATATAATACTCCACTGCGCTCTAATATACGGGAGGACGTATCGCAATTTTCTCAACAGCGGGGGTAAGCCGCTTACGCAAAGTGGGTAGCACGCGGCTGAGTGAGCGGGAGCGGATGAGGCAGAGAAAGAAAGAGAGAGAACGAGCCGTATACCGCATCTCGGGGGTTGCTGCTGCACCATCACGGAAACTAGAGAGTCGCGCCGAATATTCGCCAGAGCGAAATAATGGAAATATATAAATAAATACGCTAAGGCAAGAGGTTTCATGAATGCGAAAAGTCCGATGAGGCAACTAAAGAATCTCTTTTGTTTTATCAGCAAATCGCTTAAACATCTTCAGTATTATTATTATTTTTTTTTATTTTACAAAAGTGTCCGATCGCCCCTTTTAATAATAATATTATTATTATTACAATTATTATTTTTATACATGACTCTAATGGTATATTTTCATATTATATTACATAGGATTTTTGTGAATTTTTTCAGAATTTTCAGAAGGTGTTAAAAAAAAAATATTGGTTCTAAAAAATTCTGAAAAAAATTCACAAATTTCTACTTTTTTTTTTTTAATTTGGAAAAAAATAGAAGCGAACGCCGGACCACTCGAAATCTAGGCTTAAATTTTTGTATTTCCGACAAGACAGGATTTTTGAGAATTTTTTTTTTATAATATTTGACAACAAGATTTTTCAGATTTTTCAATTCTGCTTAACAACACCTTATTTTTTAAAAATGATACTAAATCAAATTTCAAAAATTTGTTTTCTAATGTACATGGGTTTTTGGAGTTGGAGCAGTAACACAAAAAATGATGGATCATACCGAGTGGTATGGATTGCCCCATATATCGTAGACAATGCATCACTCCAATTACTAATTATCGATACTTGTCGGGACAACCGTGACAACAGCACGTTACATAGGTTGTTCAGGTTAATTTGACTAGATCTGTCGTACAAGATAAAAAAAAAAAAGAAGACTGTAATATTTTACAGCTGTATTCGACAAAACCTATTTTTTTTTTTTTTTCTTTTCATATTAGGGTTACGCATGCAATTGTAGCGGTAAGTATACGTTGAGAGCACGTTCCTTCGTGTATACGAGAAACTGGGAACGAAGAACAGAGAGAGCACAAGCATATATAGTGTGTGCCGAGCACTAATTGCGCGCCCCGGACTCGTTTATTAATTATTACCATCGATTACCCGTGGCGGACACACGGCCGCGATTGATACGCTGATTTACTGGAAGCATACGCGAGCGAACGAGCAAGCGAGCGAGACTGCCCACCCCGGAACGTCACGCGCGGCTTCTCTATGCCGTTGTATATATGTGTGTATATATATATATATATATATATATATATATATATGTATATATTTCCCACATCACAGCCAACACGCAGCACGTAGCACTGACCGAATCGATAATCCAGTCGAGACGAGGAGTTGCACGCAATTACTATAGGCCTCCTCGACATCCCTAAGCAACACACTCGACAGTTGCTATTTTCATTCCAACTCTCACGAGCAGCTAGCTTCTTGCCGAGTTTCGTGGCTTATCGACTGGAGGATCCTCTTATTTATACTCGTAAAACTTGATACACCGAGCAAACGATGCGTGTAATTTTTTTTTCTCTCTCTCTATCTCTCTTTCTCTGTGTGTGATTAGCACTGTTACTTTGTTGCGAACGCAAGAAAGAGTGTATTTTAGCACTTCGATTAACACGTATTCTGTTTTTATTTGACAGTTAAGTATATTCAATGAGAAAAAGAATTATTATTGTTTGAAAAATTGTACAGATTTCAAGGGATTCAATTTAATTTTTCTGTTTTTTTTAAGGGCTGATTGGGAATCAATAAAAAGCCCTTTTTTATTTTCTATTTCGAATTCTATTTAATAGTTTTTATGTAGAAGTCAAATTGTAGACTGAAATACGAAAAAGATATAAAAAGTTATGGTTTAACATTTTTTTATTCTTTATTTTGATTCAATTATTGAATTATGAAAACAATTTTTTATTCAGTTCATGCGTTCTTTATTTTTGTAAAAAACAAAAAAAAAGAACGAGTCTCATTTCCCAAAACCTATTTATTTCCTTCCCCGATCCAATTTTAAGCAATCCAGCTTACATCTTATTCCAAATACACTCGTTTATACATTTGATATCATTTTATTTCCATCAATTCGCTCAATTCACGTAATGTGAGATATTTTTTATTCCAATTGTACACTTGAGAATACATCGTGTAAGCAACCAAGTTTCTTTACAAACTATTACAGGCCGCATTCCTTCATTTCAACTCCTCGAAGTATAAGATCGAATTTTTCTTGACAAAAATGTTTTCCCTTACTTATTGCGAATCTTCGCTATAAGTTCTCCTTGGAGAAGAACTTTCCGGAGCATTGTATAGATTAGAGAAAGAGAGAGAGAGAGAGAGAGAGAGAGAGAGAGAGAGAGAGAGAGAGAGAGAAAAAAGGGAGAAAAAGTCTCAGAGTCTGGACGTAGAAGTAGCAAAAGCATGGCAGCATAGTGTTTTCAAGACGTCCCATGTCTACCAGCATATCGTACCTATATTAGATTGCATACATAGGAGAAATATTTATACACACAATACGCAGACAGAAAAATATGCTATATCTGTTTATAGTAGGATGCACACAGGTTTTGTATCCTTCTCTCTCTCTCTCTCTCTCGTGTGTGCAGATCTCGAGAGCTTGGCTTTTGCGAGCGACACGATATCTTATCGATTTCGTGTGCGAGTCTCTCTCTCTCTGTGCATATCGACAGCGAAGCTACGTATAAACCAGTTTTTCTTTTTTTTTTTTTTTTTTTTTTTCAATGTCTTTGTATGTATATTTTCTGTATGTGTAAAGTACGTCGGTGGGAAGTAGTTTCAAAGTTCTCGAGGGGAGGGTGCCCCGCCTATATATATATACTGCTACAATATTGCTACGTGTCTGAAGGTATCCGTGTCGAGTCGGGAAGTCTAGAAGAAGACTGCGGAAAGATAGTCTCGTCTCGCGACAACACGTTTCGAAGGGGGGGAGGGAGGGGGGGGCGGCTCGATGCTACATATACACGGTTTAGTGCAGTGAAATATAGAGAAACTCGTGGGAGCTCAACGACAGAGTTTTCCATGGAAGAAAAAAAGAAGCTTGGCGTAAAAAAAAATGTTACCGATATGCCGCGGAGAAAAAAAGAGACTCTGCAACAGCGACTAAAGTATCGTTAAAGTGTAACAAATTTCTTTTTTTATCTATATTCATATATTTTTATGTCGTCAAATTTGTGTATTAAAAAAATTGATATAAAATTGTATTCAGTGCAGAAGAATTGTATGAAATTAATTTGTTGTGTTAGTAAATAATTTGGAAATGTTGTGTTTGTAATAAAATACTTTTATTTTACAACTTGTCTGCAAGAAATATGCTGGATACAATTTTTTTTTTTTTTTCAATTGTCAAATACACCTTTTAACACAGTTTTTCAACGGTGTATGACGCTAATTTTAATTATTGTTATTTTAGTTTAATATATTACATTTTTTGATAAACTTGTTATTTAAGAGTTGTTATAAAAATTGTGTTGTAACGTGATACCGTTCCACAAAAAAAAAAAAAAATCACTTGACAACAGAAACAAAAAAAATTACATTTAGAGCTAAACAAATTCTTATTAAAAACATTTTAATTTTCATCAGTTCTTGTAAGCTGATATTTTTTTTATAAGCCTCACTTTTTTTTCATGATTTTTCGAATGGCTTATTAATTCTTATCAATTATCTTTAAAAAAAAAATATCATGTGATAATTATTTTTAATTTACTAAATTCAATTAAACAATTTTTTTTATTTATCACAGTTTGCCGCCAGTTCTTCTAATTTTTCTTTTTTTCTTTTCTCCGCGTTATAGGATTAGGGTTTTTCGTCAAGAATCGTTCTTAACGAGCAGTAGTAGATAGTATCGCTATATGTGTTTTGCCGGTACTCGTGAGTGAAACGTCCATAAACCAGAAGCGCATCCGAGGAACGAACACCCGGTGTGGTACATTGGCGGATGCGTCGTTCTCACACTTCCGTGAGTGAGTGAGTGAGAAAGAGAATGATAGAAAGAGAGAGAGAGAGAGAGAGAGAGAGAGAGAGAACCAGACCTCGTTATCGACAATTATTATCGGCCCATTGAATATGCACACGCTGCGACCACTGCTGCAGCGTCGCCCCTCCTCTGCATATGCATTTAAGCTCTGGACGACAGGTTTGCGCACTGTCGAACGTTTACATACGTGCAGCCTGCTTTCTATCTACGTTAATACAAGCGCTAACTCACGTTAATTCCATTCGTGCCGCGAGTACCAGACTCTGACCATTCCGACGTTGCGTCAAACTAATTCACCGTTTTTCTTTGCAGCTAAACTATCGCTCACAATTCTTTCTTTAAATCCGTAAACAATTTTTTTTTATTCCACAAAGGATAGGAGAATAATAATAGAATTTATCTTCTAGTTCTAATTTGTAATTATAAATAATTAATCTAAATCAATAATTAAATTAAATCATTAAATAAACACTAAATGGTCTTTATTTCAATTTTGGATTTTTTTTTCGTTATTTCTAGTTTAACCAAAAAAACAATGCTTATTTATTTGCCAAATTTACAATACGAGTTACTTTTCGAATTTAACTGAAAAATCTGGTGACATAAAAAAAATGTCAAATTAATGAAAATTTGTTAATTCGAAACGTCGAAAAAAAATGTATCCTTTTTTAGTTAATTTATAATATTTTCGGTATTCAAAAAATTGGTTGACAGATTTTTTTTTATTTTCAGAGGACAACAACAAAATACATTTGCTAACGCTCGCGATAACAATTTTATTTTCTTTTTACATTTCTTGTTGAGTTAAAAAAATAAATAAATAAATAAATATATAGAATGTAATAAATATATATTGAGTCATTGAAATATGAAGTGCGAGGAAATGGATGAATAGCCCTACAGTCGGGATGTGCATAAAAATCAATCAATCTATATGGATACGTGTAACTTTTGAAACGAAAGCCAATGGCGGAGTAGAGAGGAGCTCGAAAATGAAGAGGTTCCCATCGATGTGGGGACTACTCTCGTACAGAGAACGGGACAAAAAATCCAATTAGTTAATTCGATCGAGTCTGTATTCTCTTCCTTTTCCATTCCTCTCTCCTCCCCCGCCCCTGCCATCGACTGGCTAATACTCGTACTCGTAGAGAGCCACGCACGCATACACGCAACCTTACAGCTTACGATTACGTGACGTTATTTCATTTAGCTAATTAAAATTTTTAATTTCAATGTACTCGAGACTTGAAGCGTGGCGGCAAAAACCAACCGAGAGTTAGGCTGGAATTTAAAGAAAAAATAATATAAATAATATATCTCAGTGAAAAAAAAAAAAAAAAAAAAATATTTGGCACTCTTTACTACAAAATCTTAAAATTAATTTAATATTATTTCGTCTAATAATTATTTATAATTTACAAAATTCGTTCAATTATTTCATTTTTTTCAAAACCGGTTCACAACCGAAGAGATTTTTTTTTTTATACTAACAACATAATTTTATTTTTATTTGCCTTTAAAATTAGATTCATTTAAACACCGATTTAATTTTTAACTACGTTTGTTTTAGGATAATTCGTTATATAATAAAATGACATACATACAAATTCAAATAATCTACAGAAATGTCATAAGCTTGGCAAAAGTCCCGGAGACGAAATTTTCTTTACGCCCAAAAAAAATTCGAAAAAATATTTCTTTGTAGAAAAATAATATTCGTTGTACACATTAAATTTTCGACAAGTCTGATAAATCGTCAAATTACTGCAATAATACATAATTTTTTATTTAACTCAGGAAAAAATATTGCCTCTCAATTTTAGCATCCGGAATTATTGGCGTTTTTCGAAATATTTATCTTCATCCTCAACCTGAATTTTTTAGCCTGAATTTTATTTTCCTAGTCATTACTATAGTTTTAAGTCATACACTTTGTCAGGCTCTTTGTACCTGAGGGGATTTATCCCAGGACCCAATAAAAAAAATCTATCTATCTATCAATTTGGTGTATCATATTGTGTTTTTGGAAGGTAACAATAACGAAAATCGACAAGTGTATCAATCAATTGTGTACCATTTGCTAGGTATATGTTTCCCCAATCCGTGTATATATATTTACATTAACGATTATCCTGTACGAGCTAACCTATGAGAGAAAAAGAGAGAGAGAGAGAGAGAGATAGAGAGTTGATACGTTTACCGATCATTGGAATGGAATTCATTCGTTCGTCAGGGATCGAATTATACGTACGATAGAGAGAGAGAGAGGTCTTCCCTATATTGTATCGAGTTTGAGCTTGCGTTGCATCATCGGGCTTATTAGCATGTGAGCGTACTTATCGAGTTCTATTTATAGCTGCACCGAGAGCGAGCGAATAGGTGCGGTCGGTGTGTGTGTGTGTGTGTGTGTGTGTGATGCTGCTGGTGCTGCTATGCTCGCCCTATGAGCGCACCAGTGACGTTACCGCGGATTGTCGATTACGCTCGATTGTCAAGATTCGATCGTGCGAACGATCCCTGTGTATATGCCAGACGTGCCTCCCTCTCTCTCTCTCTCTCTCTCTCTCTCTCTCTCTCTCTCTTTCTCTATTTCTATCTCTCTCGCTTGCCTATATCCTCGTTTTCGTATCGAACACAACGAACGAACGAACGACCGAGCACGCCACACACCGCGAACGATACGATAGGGGAAAATGATTTTTAACGTTTACGTACGATTGACCACGATTATGTGGCAGTGACTGGTCGCCGAGAATGCTTCAAACCATGTATCGACTGTTTTCAACCGAGTAGACAAAAAGCCCGAGACTATGTTAGTAATTTTTTTATTTAATTTTTTTTTTTTATCGTTAATGATCTGGTTGAAAATAGATAAAAATTAAAACACGTATAAAGGCAGCAGAGCAAAGTTTCCGAAATAATGCACTTATCATGCGCTAATTTTGTGATTTTATATGATTCTTTTTTAATTTTTTTTTTTTTTTTTTTTTCAAATTTGATTGTATGGAAAAAATTGGTCAAATACAGTTTTGAAATTCTCGATTTAGGGGTGTTTGTCTTGGATAGTAGGAAAGCAAATAAAGAGCACTTAAAGAAAAAATAGAACTAGTTCAGTTTTGAGGGAAGAAGGGACCTCAAATTCTGGATTTAAGAATGTGTGTCTTGAATATTCGGAGAGCACATAGAAAAGCACGTAATTTCCATGTAATTTGACTGTATGATATCGCAGATATATTTTATGCTCTGCTAGCATCATAAAAAGCTAGAAGAACATTAAATTTATTTTTCAGTAAAACGAAAAGAGCACCAATTTTTTTTATTTGGCACATAATTACCACATAAAAAGTACACCTTGCTCTGCTTTCTTTATACGGATTTAAAAAAAAATCTTCGTTTACCCAAAATATTTTTATTTTGCTATCATTATTATTATTATTAATATCTACAACAGAAAAAATATTTGGACTGAAGAAATGAGCGAATAAAAAAAAATTGTTAAATAGCAACACAATTTTATTTTTATCGTCTTGTTGAATGAATCGATGAAGGATGTAATAATTTGCTTATGCCTGGAAACGATTTGCACTCTATAAAAAAAAATAAAAAAAAGAAAAAAAAAATTTGACTTCCAGTTTAATATTACCGGTAGTGGTATTCCGGAGTGCCTTAACGAGGTAAAAAAGGCCAACTTTATCGCGCTTTGTTCCTTGTGTAAACGAGACGCGCGTTAATGTTAACGCATTGTCGCTGGAGTTACAACGGCAGGTAGCCAGCAGACACCAGACTTCACGGCCTACTTGTTTCAGCGAGAGCGAGCCGAGATAGAACAGAGAGAAAAAAATATTGTAACAGAGCTAACTCGAAACAGAGAGAATGTTATTTTATTGCCCACCTTACGTAATCGTTTATATAGTTTTCTATACCGAGGCTGGAGATATCAGTTAGCATAGGTCACGAGATATATATATATATATATACACACGTGAGTTTCCTCGTGCCTCAAAGTCAATAAATTCAATCTATACAATTCCCCTCACAAGTAGAAAAAAAATTCTAACTAATAATTTGGCTAAAATTCTAATTAATAATTTCGCTTTTGACAATTAACATTTTTCAAAAAGAAGTTCATAAAATAAGTAAACACAAAGAAAACGTCTGTATTTCAGTTAATTTTTATTAATGAAAAATATTTTTTGTTGATTTTTTTTATTATAGTTAAAAAAACACACACACACACACACAACGAAAATAATTCAGTAGAAAAAAAGTAGCGTGGTCATTTGAGCTGATACCGGTGTATCCAATGCATGCATATAGAAAGGCACCTGTATCGAGTCAATCTCGTCAGAGACAGAGAGAGAGTGAGAGAGAGAGAAAGAGCGCCGTGCAAACAGCAGCAAAGCCCGTGTCATTCGAGAACACGCACAGGTATATATAAAGTAGAGAAACGGAGACGAGAAGCGATATACTTTGGCGTTTGTGGTTCCCGACAGCCACAGCCGAACACCACCGCCTCCAACCGCCTTCCGATACGCATATAACGCGCCGCCACATCGCACATACACACACACACACACACACACACACACACATATGGCTCATGCCACGGGAATTCGATAGCCCGAAGGTGATGTGGATTTTATCGCTTCTATAGACCTCAGATAAAAAGAAATACCTCTTTTACTTTTTTTTTTTATTTTTATTTTTTTTCATTCCGTTATAAATGAAGCTGTAGAAAGATTGCAATTAATTTCACGTAGTCAACAATAGAAACATTGATCTAATAAGCTGGAGGCAATATTTTTCCAATGGCAGATATGAAACCTTTCAACAAGGTAAAAAAGAATGCTTGACGAGCATAAAAGAATTTAACATGTAAGTAAAAAATTTGTTTTGTGTGATTCAGTTCATCAGTACAAATTTTTTTTTGTCCGTTTTGAAATTATAGAAATTAATGTTTAATTTTTTGATGGCTTGTTAAATAGTTTTCTAAAATTATGTGCGATTTTGAAAGAAAATTATTATGATATCGCCGTTGAATTGATAATTAAATATGTGTTTAATAAAAAAAAGTAATACTTTTTAATTCACCAAATTAATTTCATTGTTTCATTTAAAATATCCACAGGAATTATCTAACTCTTATTGATTCGACAAGTCTATTAAATTAAGCATAAAATAAAAATAACAATTTTACACCCATTTAAGACCTCAGATTTAAACCTCGTTAATTCTTTTATATCCCCTTTACTTTCCAAGATCACAATTAATATCACACAGTCGACAATACAGAATAAAAAAAAAAATATATTTGATGTATATAACACCCCGGAGGCAATGGTTAAATAATAACGTGAAATGCAATGATCCCCCCACCTCCACCCACACCCACACACATACACACAGAAATGCAATAAATTTATAATGGTAATCAGTGGCTGCAGCGATATCGCGCTTCGAGGTAGAATTTGCGATCACGAGCTCCCAGCAATTTCTGGTTAAGGTACAATAATGTCGAACCATGAAAGCAGGGGGCGTTCGGAGGAGGGATCTCTCTCTCTCTCTCTCTCTCTCTCTCTCTCTCTCTCTCTCTCTCTCTCTCTCCTTCTCTCTCTCTCTCTTCCTCTCAGTCAGCGTGGCAGGCATGTGGTACGGGGTCGCTCGAATCGAAACCCAATTACGAAATTGACCGAGCAAAGCAAGAGAGACGAAGAGAACGAGAGAGAGAGAGACATGGAGAGATATCGCACAGCAGGCTCGGTGAGCACGGTCAACGGACCCGTCGAGACGTAACCCAGATATCTCGTGGCGGGTCTATAGATGTGTGTATAACGCGGGAACGGTAGGAACCACCGTTTCGCGGGTCCCCGGCGAAATTTCGAAACGTGCAATTTCCGTCCCGGAGAAACGGAGAATTCCCTTGGTAACGATGAAAATCTAACGGGTTAGAGACAGAGCGAGACAGAGAGAGAAAGAGAGAGAGAGAGAGAGAGAGAGAGAGAGCAATGTCGAACAATCGAGCGTCTCAACTACAGCGTTGTGTCTATGTATTCGCCACCGTTTTCGGGATGTTGCAAACGCTAGAGATGCTTCTCTCACCGAATGGAGAACAATAAACCAGTGCTGCTCTGCTTGTCGGTGAAACGAACTATAGAAACAACGTGTGACCATCGCCAGATAAACCCTAGGACGTCAGGCGCGAAAGATAAGCCGACCGTGACAAGCTGATTATATTAGAAACAAAAGCTGATTGGGAATGCGGGCATTATTAAGAGATTGCCGGAGGATGTGGTGTAGGACTTTGTAAATTGTGGCTTAGGAATTTCATATTCGGTAATAGAAGGAACCACTTTTTTTTCGAGAATTCGTCAGTTACTAATTTAATAAACTAGTATAACAAGAATTTTTTTTTTTGCATATGAGGGTTTTTTTGTAATACATAATTTTGAAAAGTAGAAAAAGGATTTTGTGTTTCTGGCGAACTTCCTAATTTTTGTTTTTTTGCAAAATTGGAGGTGACAAAAATTGCTTTCCCAAATTTCTTGAAACCAATTGTAGCAAATTGATTTTTTATTGTTAGAATGACAAAAAAATATATTGTAAGACAAAACTGACCATTATTGGAATTTTTGGAAATGGCCAACTTAATCGATTAATCTTTTTTTTCTTTTGAAAAATTCACTATACCAAATAAAAAATCTTCAATCTAATAAAATATACGAACATTGCAAAAAAAAAAAAAAATTACAAAATATTGTTGACTGTTGTAAATCTATTGTACTTGATTTACAAACTTATATATGTGCAATATCTGGCCACCGGGAATTAAAATAAAAAATGAAAGCATGTATTAGTAGGTTACGGTTTTTGCGGGTCAACGGCACGCGCGCAACAGACACTCTCGTGCCGCGCTCTTTTCCCGATTCTTTAGTCTCTCCTTTTTTTTTTTCTCCCTTTCGCTCATTCTCGCCGTTTCGTACTGTACACACGTGTGTAACGACGCGTGTATATGCGCGTCACGAGAGCGCATCGTCATATATCTACACATATATATATATATATGTAAGCTTAAGAGAGAGAAAGAGAGGCTAAAATTAAAACGAGATACAGTCGGGCGCACCCATCTTCATCCGCCAACGACGAGGAACCGCGACGACGAGAAACGACGACGAGGCATCATCCTGCGTGCATTTTCGCCACCTACTCGTTGGATCTCGTCCACAACTTTACTCTCTGCAGTTCTCCACGTGAGGCTTGTGTCGAGGAAAAACGCGCCGGTGTTACGATGAGAACAAAAAAAAAAAAAAGAAAAAAAAAACGAAAAGAGAAAGATAGACAGTATATAATATAGATATATATACTGGAAGCTTTTAAGCTCGTGTTAGCGTGAAGAGCGCGCTTTCCTTTGTGCTTTCTCACTCCGTTGTAGCTCTACTCCCTCCTCTGAACTACCCAACTAACAGTAACAGCACCAACAGCAGCAGCAGAAGCTTCCGCACTGGACTCATTCTTTCTCTCTCGCTCTCTCTCTCTGTTTCGGAATCCTACGACGCGCTCGTCCTGCTCGCTTGAGTGTTATCCTCTCTCCAAACCGCAACTGTGTGTATATATAAGTGTTTTTTTCTGCTGTTTCTCTGCGTATCCCTTTTTACACTTCCTGCCTCTCCTGTGTTTTTCTCTCTAACTCTGCTGCTTTATCATCTTACTTGTTACTGTAGAAAACATCACCGTTTACATTTTTCTTTTTTTTTTTTAGGCGTAATGTTTGCATATTTTTGTAGTGGGTTATGGCAAAAAAAATGTAGATGGAGGAAAAAAGAATTTCAGTGACTAGGATGTGTTAATTTTTAGGATGTCTTGTTCGAGTATTCGTTCGAAAAAATCGTAGATAATTAAAAATGTGTAATCTTTGTTCTTAAATTAGTGCTTTTTGCAGTTTTGTAAATATATCTTTATTAATACGTGTGCCTGTGGATGTAGCAGACAGCTGGATGTGTCTTTTAGCTATTTGCCTTATCGATCTCTCTTCTCACTCTTTATAACTCCCTCACGACAGTCTAAACACACACACATGCACATATACATTGAGCCGTCCTACATAACGTTGAGACCACGAAGAGATAGATGACGACACGAAGGAGAAAGAAGTTACGATCCTCGGGACGCGGTTCTGACTCACGATTATAAAAAGCGCTCCAGCGTGAAGTCTCAACGCTACACACACACGCGAGCGCGCGTGCGCTGTCTGCGCATAGCAGGGAGGGAGGGGGGGGGGAAGTGCCTATAGTGCAGAGTATAGTACGCGAGTTACGTGTGTATCCACATGGTATTATCGTGGCGTGCACGAGCACGCTTGAGGAAAACCGGAAAACGGGCCTTTTGTGCGTGGCGGAAAAAACCGAATTTTTTAACCATGAATTTATGTATCTGTCGTATACAAATTGATGCACATATTTAAGTTACGAACTAACGAAGTTGAAAATATTCATAATGTTTTATTTATTTATTTATTTATTTATTTATTTATTTATTTATTTATTTATTTATTTATTTCAAATGATGAAAATTAATTTTACTATAAAAGCACAAATTATTTTATATCTTTCGAAGATTCATTAAATTAAGATAAAAATAATCTGTGTTCGAATTAACTAATTTTTATATAAATTTAGAAAAAATTATAAAGCTTAGTAAAGTTTTTTTTTTTTTTTTTTTTTTTCACGATGATTATCCAAAGAAGTAAATCGAAATCCCGAATAAATGAATTTATCGAGAATAAAAATTGGTCCAAATTACAACTGACGTTTCTTTTTGATCTTCGAAACGGAAAAATTACTTCTTGTTCTTTGTAGCGCGCTGAACGGCACCAAGAGATCTTCTCGGGAGAACCGCAGAGCGGAGAAACGAGGAAGAGGGCGCGCGTCCGGCTGCCTGGAAAAGTTGCGCCATCGGATGTGCTCAGCTACACAGAGCAATTGAAACTTGAAACAGTGAGGAAAGTGTTTCGCGAAGTGAAAGACGGTATTGAATTAAATAATTCACTTAGAGCCACGGTCTTTGACTGGACAGAAAAATCATGAAAATTAAATTGCAAGCAATATGAAATCTCGCAAGTTAATAAAAAAAAACAAAATCACTTGACAATCGCAAAAGAAAAAAAAATCTTTGTTTTTTTTTCAGTGGTTCAGTGTAAATATTTGTTACATTCTCGACTTGTCGAAGAATTGAGATTGCAATTAATAAATCTCTTTTCATTATTTAGAAAAAAACAACTGATTTTTGCGCAGGAATTTATATATGAAGTTCTTGCAATAGAAGATATTTTTCACTTTTTACGAAATTAAAGATTGAAGCGAAATTTACTTGCAAAGACAATTTAATCCATCCGATGCAAACATAAATTTCTGTTATATTAAAAAATTAGATTTTTTTTTTTTTAAAGTTGGCATACAAAAAAAATCTTTTATAAAAATTAATTTATGGTGCTTGAACGTATAATACGTAAGATTTAAATGGAATCTTTTTTTTTTTTTAAGCCCTTTATCAATACACATTTTTACTTCACTTTTGGAAAAAAATGAATTATCAAATAATTGCAGATAAAGTTTGTTCAAGTCGCTGAAATCTAAATTAGCTCGAACGTTCGAGGTACGAATAATATCCAAGTTGTGACTCTCCTATATTTCTGCCTATCATACGAGCCTATCGGACTATTAAAGGTCGCCACCTACGCACCAATCACGTCCCACGTAACATGCGTATATGCACGCGAACAACGTGTTGGTCTCTGCATTGCTGTAGCGCACCGTCATTCCTTCACCAGTATCCAGACAATAAGTTCCCCGTTCTCTTTGTATTTACTTCTTTTTTTTTTAAGTCCATTCCTCGTTCTTCCTGTGGCATCATCTGTACTTCTCTCCCTTTCTCTTTTTCTCTTTCTCTCTCTCTCTCTCTCTCTCTCTCTCTAGCTGTATACTTCGAATGGAGAGAAAGAGGGTCGACTTTCGATTGGATACCGTCATGAAGAACGGCGAAACATCGTGCGGCAGCGAGGAGAGCTCCGATCCGTTCGGGGATTCGAATTATACGGGTAGAAGCTGGACGAACGAGTGGCCAGAGAAAGAGGGGGTGAAAGGGAGCCCAAGAGAGAAGAGCGGTCGGGCAGTCCGCTGAGAGGCAATGCTGCGGGCTTTTAAAGAAGCGTTCACACCGAATTCACATTGGAAATATGTACCGAACGTTTGTTATAAAAAAAAAAAAAAAAAGATTGGCTGGGTACATCAACTACGTTTATTTAGAAAAATTCATATAGTAAAATTAGGGACATTTTTTATTTTTAGATATAAATAGTCGTGGCAAATTATTTTGTAGAATCAAAAGACTACGTTTCGAATTTTTTTTTTCGAAAAATTTATCTGCTACTTTAAAAAGAATTTTTTTTTTAAAATAAATTAGTAAAATTACACGAAAAACTTTTTTTTCTGCACTTTTAAGATTATTTATTATTTTAACAAACAAAACGTTTATATAAATTGTTTTTTTTTGTACTTTTGTTAATTGAAAATGAGACATGATTATTTTTTTTCTTTTTGTAAAATAATCAATTGTTTGTGAACAGAAATGTTCACTTCTCAAGACACTTTCTAAATGTACAAAAAAAAAGAAAAAAAGAGGAATGACTTGCGCTTTAACTGCGTAGGGTACATAATTATGGAAGTTCGATCAATCACCATACAAGAGCTGGCCTGAACTCCGGCCTAATGATGCCTCTTTCTCTTCGTCCACCTACGCTTCTCGACCTTAAATACGTCCACACACGTTTCATGTTCCATTTTGCTAGAGAGTCTCTCTCGTTGGTGCACATTTACTTGTGCACTACTATATATACACACGCCAACTGTACATGCAGCTAAATGGTTTCATCAAGCCTGTAGATGTATAGCATATGTAGAAGTATGTCTGTGGCAATGAGGCTCGCGAATTCTTACAAGCAAGTACAGTCTGATCATTTTTCGACAAAAATTTCAATTCCATACTGCATCTTTTTTTTTTAACAAACAAAAAAATGAAAAAAAAATCTCTCGCTCGTCGAGATCTAAAAAGAAATTATAAATTCGACAACAATATTTCATTGAACAACAAAAAAACGTACAAAAAAATGTCTAATGTATTCTAAGCCTAAATTGAATTATTTGTAGAATAATTTTTTTCTACTTTTTTGAAACTTCAAGCAGAAAATGTCGTAGAAATAATTTTTTAAATCTCTCTCTCTCTCTATTCGAATAATCGGACTGTACACTGGCCTTCTTAAAATGTTCAAGTAAGCTGGACGATGAATGATTGGCGCCTCGTTTAAAAGATACCCGGAAGTTGTGCTGCGATGCTCTCTCGCTCCTCGTGATCTCGGCAATAGCGAGTAGTAACAGGGGAGAGAACAGCGGCAAAGCCTTCGCACACCAACTTGTGGTAGAGAGTCAGGCCAACCAAACGAAGAAACGAGAGAAGAGAGGAGAGAGCAGAGGCACGCCGGATGCATTCCACGCCGACGAGCATTCGACGCTCTGTGGTATGCGCACCGACGACCCGAGCGCCTCATAAGTACTCGGCACTCGCTCGTTCACGATGAATTTTCCACGTGCTTTTTTGTCCCAACGCTATTTCTATATCTCTTAATCGTTTTTTTTATTTTATTTTTTTTCTTTGTTTCTTTAAGAACATATGGCTTGTAACTCGTACTATTCTTTCGCATGCCTTTGTGTAAATATCATTTTCATGCTTGTAGAAACAATGTAAACACATTCTGTCCCTTCGCGGCAATCAAAGTGCATTCACTTTTTTTTTTTTTTTTTTTTTTTTTTTTTTTTTTAATACAGTTTTTCGTGACATTGATTAATTTGACTAATTTTCAAACTGATACGACGAATAAATAAGAATGACCTTTGTTTGCTTTGTTTTCGTGAAATTTTTTTTTTTTTCGAGATTCTCCTTTCAGGACACCTTTGTTTGTGATCATTAAAAAAAAAAATTAATACCTAACATTATTTTTTATTCAATTTTGAATTTTTAGAAAAATGTCTGTATGTAAATACTTTCGCGAATTGTAGCTATCGAGGTAAATATTTTTTTTTGCAAATGAAACTATGTTAAAGGAGGGTCGGTATTGAAGTTGGAATGAATCGACAAATCGGTTCGACTTTTATGAGATATTGAATTTTTCGAAAAAACAGAAATTCATTTTCCTCTAACTCACGTAAAATCTCACCAAATGAACTGAAATTTTCTACATATTAAAAACAATATTAAACGCTGCTACGTACCAAATTTGGTGATGATCGGTAAAGCAGTTCGAATTTCTACGTAAGTTTGAATAACAAAAAAAAGCAAAATTAACATTTTGTTGTAATTCACAAATTTTACACAAAATTTCCTCCAGGAAGTAAAAATTGATAAATAAGCTTCCTCATGCAACCTTTTTAAAATTTTTCAAGCGAAGAAGCCGGTTCCTCGATTTTTGTTACATCATGGCAATGAATGCGATCGAAACAGGGTTTTTATCAAAAATCTATTAAATCGATATCCAATAAGTAATACTCAAAATAAAAAAAAATTAGCTTTATATTTATGAAGCTAAATAAAATTTAAAAAAATGTTATCCAGCTTTAAAAAAAAGATACGTACAAAAATTGTAGTCAAAGAATTGTTCGAGTATCTTAAATAGCATGCTTTACGATGTAATGTTTTCTTATCATAGTTTGTAATCTATGCAATGTCCGCTATAGGCGGATATGTGTCGTCGTTACCGAGTTGTGTTTTTTATTAACGAATTCACGTCATTTACGTAAAGCCCGTCTACTGCGCGGGCTAAACGGACGAGCGAGCAGGGTCAGACCCGCCAGCAACACCGATTACAAATTTTCGAGGCGATTACGCGGAGAGTCGAGAGCGAGGCCGCGCGCGGCGTTGTGCGCGCGTTGCGATCCGGCGGACGTGATGAATGTGGGAAAACGAGGGAACCGGGAGCGCGCGAGCACGCGGGAGAGATATAGATAGATAGAAAGAGCAAGAAGGACGCGGCGGTTTCCCTTCGCCCAAGGGATTAACGCGTAATTAACGTTTGCCTGCCAACCGAGAGAACGGAATTTGATTTCTTTTTCATCCTAGCTCTCCGCCATCACAATTGTTATATACGCTCAGTATATATCGTAACGATATATATTTCTTCATTCTACAGCAAAAATATCTAATTTCAAGTGATCTAGATATTTTTTTCTTTTTTTTTTTTAATCTCAATTGCGAGTAAAGACGACGTTAAAACGAACATCGAAATACATATTTCTCTGTAGAAACAGTATTTAAGATCTTGAAAATTTCGCAACAAATTGAAGTTATGAAATAATATAATGAATTTGAACAATTTTCAATTTTTCTTTAAATGTCTGAAAGCCTCCTTAAAACACATATAACGAAACGAGAGACAACGCGTTTAAACGTGAATTACGTCATCCTGCACAACACAACGGAATAAAAAAGCGTCACCTCGCGTACTAGATACTGCATGCGTGTGGGCGAGGATCTACTAATGAATGAGAAGGAAAGCAGTAACGGAGAAGTGAAGAAGAGAAAGAAACATACTGGCATGAGGCAATACGCGTGAGCGTTTAAGATCTCTCTCTCTCTCTGCGATAATAGTCAAGAAGTCGATCAGGCACTAAAATTGTCAAATTTTTTCTAAAGTGTAAATTAAGGGAACCGAGTCACCTAAAAATAATAAAAGCTAATTGCACATATAAAAGCCTTATATACATTTTTTTTAAATGTATAAATGGCATTTTTTTGCAGCTAAATTCACCAAATCATATATAATAATTATATATCCCCGATTTATGTTTACAAGATTTTTTTTTTGGCGTTTTCGTGTGCGTCCCGATTTGGAAACACAGATTATAACCATCTCGTAACCTACGAATGCATTTTGCGGCTAAAATTTTCGGTCAAAGTGACTACAAGTGACAGAAGCCATAATTATTAATTTTTTTTTTTTTTCACTTTTTGGTGAGATTTTAGCACCTTCGAATAATTTTCACGTCACTGATAACGAATATAATGGTCAAAATGATGAGAAATAAATTTTTTAAATACAAAAATATTTGCTAATTAATTCGGAGAACATTTTACGTGAGTACGTTTGTATGTGCTACTACATAAAATACGTATATTTGATGTATTCTTAACGTCATAAGTTTGTTGAAATAGATCATTGCGACATAAATATTTTTTAGTAAATGTAATATGATGTTGACACCTAAATGTTTTATTTTTTCTAAATTTAGAATATCTTGACAATCCTGATAAAGAATGTGATGTTAGAAACAATGCAGAGTTGATTTTTTTTTTCCATTTGGAGATATGCAATCACACACAGTTGAGATAAAGTTTTTTTTTTTCGAACAACTATTGTAAAAAATTCGAAAATTGTACTTCACAAAGTGTGACAAAGCAGGTTTTACGCACGCGGAGAGCGTTTCGCGCCCGACAGCTGAAATTATTTTGAATATTTTGCAATTTTAGAATTCAAGTTACGTACACCGATGAAATTACATGAACTATTTTTTGAAATCTTGGAATTCGATTGAATTGACTACAGCTAAAACGACCTGAACAGCATAATTGACATGCTTTTAGTATTCACGTTTTAGCAGCTTTCCGTTTTTTTTTCTTTCTTCAAACGAAATGTAGAGATTATCTAACAGGCACAAAAGAACCACAAAACGTTCGCGAAGGGACCAGGAGAGTTGTCGTTGCATTCTAAAATAACGCGTGGTGCTTATCAAAGTCAAGAGATCTCTCTCTCTCTCTCTATGGCTTCCCTTGACTATATCCGGAAGTTCGGAATATCATGACATTGCCCACAACGACGTATTTTCCGCGCTTCACAATTTGCACGTTTTTTTTTTATTGTTTTTCCTTTGCGTATAATAAAAATGCAAAAAAACACACCGAGAACACATTACTTAACCGACTAGTTTTAAAACTCCTTTATTTTACTTCCAACGTACTTAACGTGGCTTTTTCGCAAGCTAATCTCACGTTTATATATCAAATTGCTTACAGCAGCAGGCGAACAATTGAAACTGTGAGAAAAAGAACAAAAGAAACGAAACAAAAAAGAAGCAGAAGAGACGATTGAGTAACTTGAACGGAAATTAAAATGGCTTCGACGGTATTCGAGTATACAATTTAAGAATTTTTTTTTGCTTAAATTACAAAAATGTGTATCAATGTACGGAATTCATTTAATTTAATTCATTTGACTGGAATTCATTATTTTGTACGCAGATTTTTAGAAGACAATTTATAATATTAAAATTCGATCCTGATGAATGTGACAGCTTATTTTATTCCTATTAATGATATTTTACGAAATCGTGGAGAAAAATATATTAACAAATGACTTTTTAAACTCTCACTAATCAAGGTACAGAAAATTGTAAATTTGATTTTCTATAAAATCGTGTAAATCCACGATTATATTTCTTACGCAGTTTTTTTTTTTTAACATCAACTTTGTAATTTCATTTCAATCTTGTCGATTGATAGTTTTCATATTCTTTTTCAAAAGGCACTCGACATTTTCACCGAGTAATTTCCTTCGTTTTGCTTCTCAATAACAGGAAAACGGTTAATTAACGTCAGAGCTTTGTTTTTTTTTTTTTTTTTTTCATACAAATGACTGCATATGTGACTTCGTTGATAAGCAACGAATATTTAAAATGCTTTCCGATAAACTTATCGAGTATACATCGAAAACGAAAATGAATTTTCGTTACTCAAGATCGAAAATAAAATGACAAAATTGATAGAAAACAAAAAAACTGTGTAAAAATCTGCTGTTAACTTTCTGTAAATTCACTGTTGCCAAATTATTTTACTACGTTAAGTAGAAACTCTTTAATCCAATTCACAGTAGTTTCTTCTTCAAAACCGTGTAAAAACAATTTTTTTTCATTTTTCTCAATCCAATCACTCGATTCTCCTGACTCAAGCATCAAATCTTTAACACACTATTTCATTTCATTTTTTTTTCTCAACAGCCTTTCGACTGTTAACCTGCATCAGCTAACACGGATGTAGGGCATAAATGAGTTACGAGTTCGTAGAAAAAAAAAAAAACAAAAAAAAAATAGAAAAAAAACCGGCGGCACCCGCGTGACGCTGTTCAGCATCGAACAAACGCGTTTATCACCTTACACGATTATACATATTATTTCCAACGTGAAAAAACATCATATTTTCTCCCTCTCTCAGAATTACGAGAGAAATATGTGAACACTTGTGCTCATGACGAATAATCGATGATATAACGGCGGCGCCGAATAAAAAAAGCACTCACTGTAAAAAAAAAAAAGAAAGAAAAAAAAACTGTTCAAAGAATTTTGCACTCTCAGACCTGTAAAAAAATAGCCTCCAAGAAACAAATCCACGCATGCCTCATAATCCACATTTCCAACACTTAAAAAAAAAAGTAGTAAAAGAAAAAGAAAAAAAAAAAAAAAACTACATCATTTTTCAACAAATCATCACATACGTTTTAACAATTATCTCTCTCTCGATTGGCTCTCTGCAAATGCTGATCCCTTTGTTTCTTCTCCAAATATACTCGACGACGATTAAAAACTTCAGCTTGTGCGACGAATTAATCTTCACTTGTTGTATTTAAAAAAAAAAAAACAAATTCGTTTCTATTTTTTTTTTAAAACAAACCAACAACAACAATAACAAAAAAAAGTTTTTTTTTTCCACCCACTATAGAAACGGAAAATTCAGTCTCGTCTATTCGCGGCACAATGTCTCGTTTTATACATTAAGAAAAAAACAAAGCACAAAATCTCGAATTAACGGAGCGATTGAACTTGGTTAAGAAAAAAAGAAATGAAAAACTTGGGAAACAAACTTTTTTTTTGACGTTTTACAGCGACGAACCCACGAAACAACGATTTAATGTCACGGTTTTTTCTTTTATTTACTTTTCCTTGTTCAATTTTATCTTCTATTTATTCGTTTGTATATCTTGTAATATTATAAACCCGGTGGGGGGGCCTTGCTTCGGACACCAACTGAAGAAGAATTGCGCTCGACGATGTCTCGTCGACGACGGGGCGCGTACGACGTTTGAAAACGAAAACGCGGCGGCGGCGGCGGCAGCGGCGGCCGTGTCGATGTTGGAGGTGGTGTGGAGGTGGTCGTTTCTGGTGCTGGCGGTGCTGCTGCTAGCGGCGACGCGAAGACGGCCGATAGGTGACAGGAGGAGAGAGAGAGAGAGAGAGAGATAGAGAGAGATTTAGAGAGAGAGTGAGAAGGGGAGGGTGGTGGTGGTGGTGGTGATGGTGGAGGAGGAGGGGGGATAGCGGTGCTGTGTTGGTGTCGTGGTTGTGTGGTGTTTCGGTGGATAAAAGGGAGGGGGGAAGTAAACCGGGGGACACCGGCGAATTGATGCAGCTTTGCGGCGTAAAGCCCTCTTTCTCTCGCGGCCGATATGCGTTTAAACGTGGGTAAAAAGGGTGAAAAGGTAAAGAGGCGAGAGCTATGCTGGTTAGGCGACGGAATAGCGACTGGCTCGAGGTCTGGGCTGGAGCGAGTGCCTGGCGCGACAGCGACTATCCGATACGACACCAGCGCCATCATCGACGATGAGAGATACTCTTTTGGCCTAACCCCCCACCCCTTCATGCGCCGTTCACCGATGCGGCGTTTCGTGTTTCTTCGACGCCTATCGCTATCGCACTTCTTCCCCTAACAGCAAATGCGTGGGAAGGGGATTTCAGTGTGTGCTTAGTGAGTATTGTTATAAACTATTATTATCAATGACAAAAATACGTTTTGTTTTTAAATTTATAAACATGGATATATTGGGTATAAATGACATGTATGAAGTTTTGTTGATGATTGTGGAGTATGTTTTTGGATAGATAAAAAAGTTACGTTTAAAATACGGTGCGTAATTTTTTTATTTTATTTTATCTGTTTCAATTATTAAGTCAAATTTTATCTGACGTGTTGATTTTACATTATGCGGATTATTAGAAAATACATATTAAAAATTAATAAAATTCCGAAATACAGAAAAATGTCAATTTTATAATTTTCAAACTTGATCCCTAATTACTCTTGCAATAAAAGTTTCACATAAGAAATTTTACCAACTGTCGCATTGAAAAAAAAAAGAAATCAAATTTAGACGAGAAAGTTAATTCTAATTAAATCTCTAACGATAAAAATACAGCAGCTGGGCATCTTGTTTTTTGCACGATTTACAATATTTCGAGAAAAATCTAAAATTTTTTTTTCCAGAACAAAAAATAATCCTTATTATAAATACGCAATAAAAAAAATATTGAAATCGAAATGTTTCTTATATACACAAGTTACTAAGTCGGTAATCAGTGAATACTGTTCGTCTATATACTAAAGTAAACTGAGCACCGCTGGTGCGAGAGTGCGCTTGTGTTGGTTTTTCCCCCTCCCTCCTCCACTCCAGAGAGATTACTAGACTTCCCCTCAATGTGGGTATCCTTCTCGCCGTCATGCTCGTGCTGCCTCGCTACTGCAAGGCGCGTCGCCGTGCCCCACAGCCACATGAGCCTACTACGAGCCACGACAGCAGCGCAAGCACGGCCAGCATCAGCAGCACCAGCAGCACCAGCAGCAGCAGCAGCGGCGGCAGCAGCAACGTTGACCGCCGACGCTCGTCCTGGGCGCCCCTCCGCTTGGCTCGATAAGCTCTGTCTCACGCATGCGCTGCATTATCCCCCTCCGTCGCCCACCCCCGCCACTACTATACGCACGCCACCACGCAGTACCCTACCGACTTGGTATAATACTTTGCCGACGGACGACCACGGGATGCTTCCATTCCATGGCTCTCTGCTTGCCTGCCCGCCTGCCTGCTTTTGCCTGTATGGCGGAGAACCGGCAACACGGTTCAGGCCTCAGACTCTCTCACATCGACGCCGTATCTATCGCTCTCACTTACTCGCTCGTGGGTGGGCAAGCGTATATGTCTGTGACTGTGTGTCTGCGTGTGTGTGTGTGTGTGTGTGAGAGTGAACGAGGGATCTCGCATTTGGAGGCACATAACATAACACACTGGTGAACGCACCACCTTAGCGCGCACATTATACATACGACGTAATCTTGTTTGTCGACTTGTGTATATAAGAAAGATACGTAATTTTTTCTTGTCGTTTAATTCATTTTATGAAATAAGAGAAATTTTAGTTTTAGAAACGAAAGCACCAAAAATTAACAAAATAATATTTGACAACAACAAAAAATTATGATAATTTTTCTTAGGCAAAATAGAAATATTCTCCTTGTGTCAATTTTTATGCAACAATAACAATAGTCAATTTATAAATATAATTCAAATTTCTTACAGCTTAATTTTAATTGAAACAAAAAAAAAGGTGAAACATTTTTTACGACTAAACACATTCGAATTTTCTGTATAACATAGATTTTGCTGAAATTTTATTTTTTAACTAAATCATATATATAAAATTAGAGAATTAAAAGATAATTCTGACATTATGTCAACTGTATTGTTTTTTGTCTGTGGAATAAATAACTTTGAGTGGGTTGTTTGAAGTAACAATCTTTTGCGATTTACCAATTTTACGACGATCGATTCTTTATCCGGGTGGAGCATAATACAGCAGTGTGTCCTTGACGCATAATCTTTATCCGTAAAAATACGCGTTTGTCCCCGTGAGCGAACGAAGCGAGCGTGTCTCCGTTCTTTTTCTCAACCAGAGCCCCCCCTGATTGTATATATATATATATATATTGTAGCATGCTTCGGTATACACACACGCGGCTCCGAGCACAGATCAGCCAGACCGATAGCGAGAGCACAGACAACTCTTGCTGCTGGCGTGCCACTCGACAAAATGCGATGTGCTCGCGGCGATGAGGTAATGCGTCGTCTCTATAATGTAACTATACGAGAGAACATACAACGTGCGTATACACAACGACACGATAGACAATCACCGGGTACCATTAGTATTACAATTATATACATTTCCGCGACCTTAAACTTCGTCGCGCATAAATTAAACGAGATTTTCCAAGAATATTAAAATGCATTTTTTCAGGGTTACTTTCTTATGTGAACACAAACAGTCGTAGATGACTGAGTTACTGTAGAGAAATGTAAATAACTAAAAATGATATCAAAACGGAGACCCTCGATTTTACCTTTTTTTTAACTCTTTTATACTGGCTTAACAAAAAAACGAATACCAAAAGATTTTTTGTCGAATTAACAATCTTTAGCAATTTTACAAAATTATATTTTGCATTTAGCATTGCAATTTTTAAAAATTATTTTTTGCACAGCATTGCAATTAAAAAAAATTATTTGTTGCACATAGCATTGGAATAATTTAACAAAACAATTTTTTTTTTAATTTTTGCAGGTATAAGAAATAAAGTATGAAAAAAAATAATGGTAATCGAGCATTTAACTGAGGTAATAGCGGTGTCACCATCTGTGTGACGCGATGACGATTCACGATGAAGCAGTACGTACCACGCCTTCTCGACCCCGATCATGCTTTCGCACGTTTTTCACATCGGGTATGTCGTGGAGCATGCATCTACCAACCTCTACACATTTTCGCACAGACATATACGCACACACTCATATATATATATATATATATATATGTAAGAAAAGCGTTGTGAATTCGCAAGGAAACTTTTGCTAGCCAATGTCGGAAACGGATCCTCGCGCTCTCGCGATTCCGTAGCGTTGAAAGCCGAAGATGCAAGGCAGCAGCAGCCTATAGCACATGATAAACCGTACAGAAGTGGCTGCGGTAGAGGGGCGATGGAGCTGCTCGCATGCATTTCTACCGGAGAATGCGCCGTTTTTCCCGCAACGCACCAGAGACAGAGCCAGGAACTGTCGATATTCGACTACGAATTTTTCATGCTTTGTGAAGCCTCTTTCTGCACGATGCTTTTGCACGCCCCTCTCTCTTTCTCTCTCACTCACTCTCTCTCTTCCGATTCCCCGGAGATCCGACGGTTCGGCGCTTTGAATCTACCGCAGACAGCGCGGCTTTTTCCCCAGCAGCAGATATCGCCGCTTCCTCTCTACGAGCTCTTATTACTTTAAGAGGGCAGCGAGGAATAACCCAGAATTTATAACGGGAAATATCGAATAACTATCGGTTTATCTCTACATCAGAGAAATTTTTCTAGACTCTTCTTTTTTTTTTCTTCTTCTTTTTGCATAATAGAATAAATGAATACCCAATGGCATTTTGTTCATACAAAAACGTTTATCGTAATTATAAATCGTTTAGTTAATTTTTGTAGATTGCGTGTGTGTGTGTTTTTTTTTTATTTATCTCATTTAACGGTAATAATTGATAAGATATCTAATGAATATCAATGCGCTCCAAATCAAAGTGAATGAAAAGTAACATTTTTGTACATTTAACTAATTTTTTTGTGTCCACGATCGTCACATTAAAAATTGTCATTTTAATAGAGGAAACTTTTAGAAACTATTACTCTTTGTGAGAATTAAAATATTTTTACGCTTTTTAAATACATTGTAACACATTTTTTTTGTCACTTTACTAGTTTAATTTATAGTCTAGTCTAGTTTAAAAATTATTTTAACTTTTTATCGCATTTCAATTTTACAAAATTATTTTTACAAAAAAAATAGCATTTCAATTTTGCAACACTATTTTTACAAAAAAAAATAGCATTTCAATTTTACAAAATCATTTTTACAAAAAAAAATAGAATTCCAATTTTACAAAATTATTTTTACAAAACTAGCATTCCACATGAATTTTTTTTTTTTAAATATTTGTTTCGCCAATCACTGTTTCAATAAAAAAAATGTACACCCAGCTATAGAAGCCACGATTTCTCTGCCATATTCCAAGACTGGTGTTTCAATATTAAGAACCAAGAGAAAATTAATCACTACGTACATAAATCAATTTACCGGCACTGAACAAAAAAAAACCAGTTAAACATTGAATTACACGAGAGAAAAAAAAAAAAAAAAAAAAAAAAAAACATGTTTCGTCAAGGTTTCCCGCGCGAAAATCATAGCTTGTCATGAAATATAAGCTTAAGACATAAAAAGATACGGGGGTCTGTTGCGACGCAAGAGAAGTCGCCTGGATGCCCGTAGCTTCGTGTCAATGACAATTATTATCTGCCACATCCAATTTTTCTCAGCATGAACGCGCACTCGCGCCCGTTCCCCGCGATGCGATTTCCGCATCGTGTCGCGTCGTTGGAATGAAAAGCAACGACAAAGTATCTTGCGGTGACGCCGAGTATAATGAATACCCACTGACACGAACGAGACGTTCTCGCAGTGTGGCCACTGCAGTGCCCTGCTATACAATGTATAAAACGGATGAGTATCATGTAGCACGAGGGCGAAGTGGTCGCCCTGCTGTGATACTTCGCGGTCCGGATCCTCCGCTCTGAAGAAATCTCTTGGCCAATGTGTCTCTTATAATACTATCAAACCTCGTTCGTACAACTAATAGCTTTCAATACCAACTCTTTCTGAAAGTCAAAACTTTCTAAAAGTTTTTTTTTTTTTATTATTTTTAAAAAATCTTATTCAAATAAACATATTTTTAATTAATTAAAAAAAAAAACAAGAATGCACAAGCAACGTTAAAAATATTAACAGTTCGTTGTTCGTCGTGAGTTTGAATTCCTAAATCGAAATAAACAGATTTTTAATGTTTAATTAAAAAATTTTGCAACAAAAAAATCTACGTACTGAATATAATTGATTTTTAAAGTATTTAAAGAAATTTTTCGTTAAATTGACGCAATTTTTACAAAAATCTCTAGTCTTACAAAACAGATACAAAAATAATTTATAAAAAAATTTTTTTTATCATTTTGAAAAAAAAAAAGAAGTTCGTCCCTTTCAATTTAACAGCTAAAAATTCGTAAATTCAATAATTTTGTTCACTACCAATTTTACCAAAACGTGTAAATTCGCCAAACCCTATCACGACTTTTTCTCTCTGTGATTCCAAACTGGTATATATTCTTCTTGACATAACATTTCCCCCCGACATAATTTGCTTCACAGCTCAAAAATGGAGACTCAATGTCTGGTCAAAAACCTGCAGATGCGTCTGCAATTCGGTTAAAAAACAAACGAGGCGAAAAGAAAAAGGAAAGGAGCGAAGAGATCAAGCGAAAAGCCGGAACCCCTCGAGACATTACGTATAGAGTGAAATAGCCGACCGTCACGATATCTACATACATCTTTAACATTTTTAGCCTCGGTCAGCTGGTATAGTTGCACGGGACATTATCATAATGTAGAAGGTTCTCCCTATCTCGTGTAATACTCTTTCCCTTCTCTCCTTTTGGTCCCCTAGCTCGTGTCTGCACTACCCTTCCACCCTTTTTTTTTTTTTCTCTTTTGCAGCTCAGCTCTCGTCTACTGCTGCTCCTGCTGCTGGTGCTGCTGGTGCTACTGCTGCTGCACAACCAAGTGGTTCGGTAACTCCAGTGACACAGCTTCTGCAGAAGAGCTATATGCTGCTTGAAGAATATAAGGGAGACGACGAAGAGGTAAGTACGGAACCGAGACCAAATGGGAGAACGTGTGCAAAGTAGAAATGTATATATGTATATATATATATATATATATATATATCGTGTATGGTATATTCAAAGGGCTGAAGGGAGAAGGGTTTTGAGAAACTTGCTCGCTAAGACGTTCGCTACTGGTACACTGGTGGGGTTGCGCATCACACACACACAATACAATAAGATAACAAGGTTGTTGCGATGCTGTGGATCTCTGACTTTCCGGATAACTCGACGCATTCGTATATTTTGAGGTGGTGTGTATTATATATATGTATATATATGGGGCATTTTATGATAATTCGCACAGTAAATCCGACCCTCTTCAATTTCGGTAATATTTTTTTATTTTTATTTTGTTATCACTAAATAGAGCATCTGTGATTTTTTACAAAGATTTTTCATTTGCTCTTGATTTATAAAAAAAAAAAATTTGTAATAACATTTTTTTTACTTCAATTAAGAGCTTGGAATATCAATTTTTAAATGAACAGCTCATTTTTATATACATTTTGTTTTCTAAATATAATTTTGAAATTACAGAAATCCGATATCGTAATATAGCAAAATAAGAAGATAAAATTTTATTTTTAAAAGATTTTATTTTATTATTTTTATTACTTTATTATTGTGATAAATTTATTGTTTTCCATCGTGACACTACGGTTCAAATTTCCAATTTTCTTTGGTTTATTTTGGCGATGTTTTGCTAATTTAATAAAAGATATTCAGTTCAACAATATTTGTAATAATTTGAAAAATCATCCATATTATTTGCATCGAAATTATATTTTTAATTAAAGTTACAATTTTAAAAAATTGTATGTTAATTTCTTTTCTACATAAAAAAAAACAATGCAAAAATAAAAATCTAATATAATCAAAAATATTAGGAACATTGATGAGGATTGGCTTTCATCCTGGTGTGAATTATCACAGAATGCCCCGTATATATATATATATATATACGGGGCATTCTATATATATATATATATATCTAGTAATAGTACGCATGTGTGTACATTCACAGACCCGGAGAACACAAGATACTTGCGCTGTCCTTAAGTACAACTCGACTCTCAGTTCCTCAGTACTTAGCGAAACTTGGAGAGCTCTCGGGCTTTCACCCTCTCTTGCTTAATCTCGAGCGATAAAATTTGATGGTTTACACGACAGTGTCCCAGTGTCTCTGTCGTCTCTCTGTCGTCTCTCTGTGTCCTCAATGTGTGTGTGTGTATGTGTGTGCAAAAGCGTAGGTCCGAAGGGGACATCGCGTGTCAAGACCCTTCGACGTCGAGCCAAGTCGTGCTTGCTCTTACTCGCCACCCTCGGACATCCTTCGATCCTTAATTGCCACGCGAAACTTGAAGTTGAATTAACGAATATATGGATCATTCCAAGCATTACTTGGCACTATCTGGGACTGTGATTTTCTCCTCTTTTGCTGCATTTTATACCGAAAATTTTTCTCTACATTAAATTATATTTTTGACGCGACCAAAAAATTACAAAAAAAAAAAAAAAATAGTTTTTGATGATTTTACAGCTGAACCTTGAAATTTCGTCATCGAAATCTGTGAAAATACTTACGAAAGTAATTAAAAAATACAAATGTATTTTTAATAGATTTTTGTTATTTTAATTAATCTTTTCTACATTTTTATTCGAAAATATAAATAGATTTAACTCACTTCAGACATATACATTTTTAGAATAGAAGCTGAATGACTTTGCAATGAATTTTATGATATTCATTAAATTTAAAAAAATATATTTTATTACAAAATGTGCTTAATTTATTTTTATACCGTATAAAAAATAATTGGATACAAATCACTTACTCTTGATTATTCTTAACGCTGTTCCTGTTATATTAAAAATATTCCCTGATCCCAAAATGAAAAAAATTGTCGGAAATTATTTAAAAAAAAAAATCGAGTATATTGGTAAATATTTGACTAACGAATATTAAGGTATCTTACAGATTTATTTCTTCTTCCACAGGTTTAAATCCCTTAATTTACAGGATAAATACTGAAGAAAAAAAAACTTAAGAGCAATTATAACCAGCCACAGATTGGCACCTCTTAGTAATAAGAAAATCTTCTCACTCGGAACGGATCGTTTCGCGTCGCGGTCCAGGGCTTGCACATTTCTGCATGCTGAAGTACAGCGAGCGTGGACGCGCGGCTTTCACTTTCACCGTTTCCTTCTCTGTCGCGGTTTCGTGCTCCCCGATGCCGCGACATTTCTCTTCAGCGATATTCTATATTTTCTGTTATTCTTAAATTACATTTTTTACCTATTAAATATTTAAAAAAAAAATACATAAAAATATTAATCGTTTATTCAAAAATTAATTAAATACTGCAAATAATTTTTTCGATCAATTCTATTTAATGATTTATTTGAAAATTAACAAATTAACAAAAATTAATCGATAGAAAAAAATCTAATGTATCTAATGTAGATTTTTTTTCTATTGATGTTGCGAAACCATTTTATGTTTCTTAAAATACAATTCTATTTTTATTGAATATAAATTTTCGATTTACCTGCAAACTAGAACCTTCCTCATTATTTTCCACCTTCTCACTCTTTCAAGGTCCAAGATTGAGTGATTAAAAAAATAAATGAGACATTGAAAAAAATCGAAAAAAATAAAATAAATTATTCCAAGAATAGAAAAATTATTTTTCTCCATGCAATAAGAAAAAAAAAATCTGCAATGCCGGGACTAAGAAATTCTGTACCGTATCGAGACTAAGAAATAATTCTCTGCTGGTCCTTGATACTTTAAACCTATTCTTCCAAATACTTGTTTTATTTTCATTTGTCTCCCTCGAATCCGCAATAATGAAGAAAAATCTCTAACTATATTTATACACGTGAACTCTTCCCTCGGCTTTCTTTTGCAAAATCATAAAGCAAAATAGAGAGCCCGAGCCCTTCTTTCTTCTATGAGCTCTCGTACAAACTCTGGAATTAATTTCGAGGGACCTGTACACGAGAAAGGAGAGATGAAAACAGGTATCGCTCCTTTATAGTCTGGTGAACCATATATATATATATATATACTGTGCTCGCATAGTCTAGAATAGTATACTAGACGAGCAGAAGAAAAACGAGAGTAGCTGGTTGTGCGCACGGTGCAGGGACGAAGGTCGAATGCCAGGGTACCACAAACTCTATACCTTTACATACAAACCATAGTCACGTACCGTGAGCTGGAGCTCTTCCCGGTGGAAACCGGCTCATAGAAACAACGTTGAGACTGGTCATGGTTTTTTTTTCCGGAGAGCTAGAACCATGCGGTGGAAAAAAGATCGCGAGACCAAAAATAGACTCGAACGAAAGAGGGAGACAAAGATGGAGACACGGAAAGAATAAATGTAATACCTATGTATATATATAGTAAAGGGCATTGAAAATAAAAAGACTCAAAGGGTCACACATTGGGGTTATTGAGGTCATAGAGTGATTGTTGGAGCATCAGGAAAAAAATGAGAATGTCACGCGTGTGTCTTAAAAATAGTGTTGTGAATTTACCGCTAAATTATGATATTCGATATTATCAATAAATTCGAAAGAACGCATATTTTGTAGATTCGCAATTATTTTGTTAATATAAAACTTTTAAAAAATTGACGAATTTAGATCGTTAAAAAAAGTGTGTTAATGAATTTGTTATTAAAACATTTTTCGTGTCTTTTAAACATTTTCTGCGATTAACGATTTCTCATTCATTGATAAAAAAAAATTAATTTTAAAAACAATTCTTAGGGTCATCAAATTTGGTGAACATTTTCGATAATAGAATATCATCAATCACATTTATGTTCGGTATTATTGCATTACTTCGAAATTTTCGTGGCGCTTTTTTTTATGTAATAAACATTTTTTTTTAAATAGATGTTTTACTTAAAAAATGAAAAAAAAATTGTGGTTTTTTGAACGTTCGAATAAATACAGTCCGATTAAATATTATAATGCCTTATATTATAGTGCTTATATAAGGAAGAAAAGAGCACACGTGTCACCTCGTTGTGCGTCTTTTCCCAAAAGAAATCGAGTATATATTCCCGGTGCCTCTGGAATGAACTTTCCCCGTGAGAGCTTTACCATCGTAAATCGAAAGGACGTTGTCGTTTACCGTTCGGCCGGTCACGTTTCTGCTTCTCCTGGTGCTCTTCTTCTCTTCGTCCACCAGCAGAAAGCAGCGAAAAGAGCCCCGGAGCATCCCCCTTCGACATCTCCCTTTTTTCCTTCTTTTGCTCCACCGTTCTACTCCTGCCAGTCTTACCAATCTTATTCCGTTTCTTCCTTTCCTTCTTTACTCCACTTCTTCCAATGGTCGTTTCACTTTTTCTTATATATTTACCCTATCTTCTCTTCTTGAACATGCTTGTCTATCCTCATGTCTCTTCGTATACCTTCGCTCTTTATTTCAGGAGAAAGATTGCGAGACACATAGAGAGAGAGAGAGAGAGAGTGAGAGTGAGAGAGAAAGAGGGAAGGAGGTAAAGGAGAACTCTTGTCCTCTCTTTCTCGCCGAATAATCTTGGGTGCTTTGGACTTTTACGATCGAGCAGAAGAGTGACAAGAGAGAACGAGGACCGGATATCTTTTGGTACGACTCGACCTATCCTCGCGAGACTCCATCAACGTAACGCAAAGGTATTACGATTTCACGCAATCTCTCTCGCTCTCTCTTTCTCTCTTATAGTATCTGTACCTGTGCAAAGACACAGAGAATAGCGAAAATAAATGTTGAAGATTAGTGAAGGGCAAGAGAGATAAAAGGTTTTTCGAGTAGTGGATACGTGCTCGATAAGTGATCGGTTATTTGTACATGAGATTTTTTTTTTTCATTAAATAAATCAAATAAATATTTATTACTAAACAAATAAATTATTTATTTACTAACGAACCTTCAATCTGGTTAATAATTAATTTTTTATTTATAACGAGGATCGACAAAATTTTTTAATAATTTTGATAAATTCGTAATGTAATCGTTTATCGGTTTGTTTGATTTTTATTCGATTTAAAAGAAAAATTGATGGAGAAATATGATTACATTATATCCACTTATTGCTGAATTATTATGTCAAGAATTTTCTATTTAATTGGTAATAATATGACGCTGAGGTGCCCGTTTCGTGTCAGCTTACCTGCAAGAATATTTAAAATTCTCGGGAAATGAAAATGAAACAACGATAAAGCTTTAAAACACATTTTTTTTAAAGGTTTTTATATTAAAAAATGTGAAGTTCGAGGAAAAGAGTAATGTATTCATAAACTGCGGTGAAAACAAACAAAAAATACATGTACATAGAGTCGGGACGTTTTTGCTTTATATTTTGGCGTAAAAATTGGGTTTAACTTTTTTTTTTAATGAAAATGCAACTTTGTTTTCAGCTTACTTTTTATAATTATTCATTAGACTGCTATGATAAAATTTTTTTTTTGTCAGACTTAAAAAAATCGGACCATTGATTTTTACATAACACTTTTTTTTTATAAAAAATAATTGTGTGGAATTTTCTGCTAAATATGAATTTAACGAGGCTTTGTCAAAAACTCAAAAAGGTGAATTGAATATTTATTCTTAATAAATAGTCTGAACAAATAAATACTCAGGGTATTTATTTTTAATAAATGCGCTGATTAAATAAATACTCAAATTGTAGGAAACATTTATTTCATTGATAAATAATTAAATAAATGTTTCCTACAATTTATAATTTATAAAAATTTATTTAATCACAGTATACAATTTATAATATTCATGAAATTGGTCTACTAAACCTCCCTAAGAATTATAGTGCATTCTGTGTGAAGCGTGTATACACTCTATAGAGCGAACAAAGTGACAAGTTCCTAGAAGTTAGTCATCCAGCGCAACTTTGTATTATATCACAGATAGATATATGTCAAGCGGTGTTTATACCAATACAAAGTATATGCGTACTGTGTCGTCGTTGCACCCCACCACGTTTTCATGCCCTACAGGGTGCAAACACAGTGCAAGACCCTTGGCATCGCCAATGATATTTCAAGTTGTAGGGACATATTATATGTGAGTCACTGGGAGAGCGCGACGAGAAAATTGCGATCGATCGTCTTGGACGTGCTGCATTTCGCACGCTCGTGATTATATCTATGTATTCGAGAGAGAAAGAGGGAGAAAAAGAGAGAAGAGACTATATCTAGACTAACCCACCTCTCACATATAAAAATTAATAAGGAAATTGAGAAAAAAATGTCACAATAATACCATCGTTATAAGGAGACTTCAGAGATATAATCTAAAATTTCTTGTACACTTTTTCAAACGGAAAATTATATTAAAACTTGGCAAATCTTGGGAAATTTTGGCAAATGTTGGCAAAACTTGACAAATTTTGCCAAATTTTGGCTATTATTCATTTGGTATTGCCAACGACTATTCATTATTGATATTGATCGTCATTTTGTCGTCATTCAACGTTGATCATTTAGCTGTCATATAAAATGATCGCGTCATTTTACATCATTTAACGGCGATTCAAAATGACCGTAATTTTCCATGATTAAACTGAATCGACAGGTCGACGAATTGACGTTGTTCAAGCCAATCATTTTACAGTCAAATTTATTCTCTTCACGCATCCCTATGGCCCTGATCGTATTAGAGGCCCCTAGAACACACCGGCACATATATATATATGCCGGGAATTTATGTATATATATATGAACGTAGCTAGTTCTCAACCCCTGAGAAAAGTAGCAAGCAAAAGCAAGTAAGCAAGCAGGATATATACCAGGAGGTGGCAGCGAAATTCCTCAAGATCGTGAAAAATATTCCGCAGGCCAAAGTTAATTTTTTTCTCGCAGACTTTTTTTTTTCTCGCTCATACACGAAGAAGCAAAAGGGGGCACATTCGAGTGACTTGGATGAGATTGAGGCTCTTCTCGTGTAAGCAACTATTGAGATTCCTGAAGTAGCCTCGTTTAAAAATGCAGTAAAGTTTATGCTAATATTTTTTTTTATTTCAATTTAACGGAAGATTGAAAACACGATTTTCCTTACGCACGGCACGCACTCTCCACGGTACATGTCAATGGATATGGGGCATTCCATGTCAATCCCATGGCATATTTCGCGCTCCAGAAAAAGAGGATATTTATTTTTCAGTTCTTTATTACTTGTTTTACCGAATAAAATAATTTTTTTCCATGATCTTTGAGTAAAATCTTTGATTTTACATTTTTTTTTTAAATAATTTAAGAAAAAAGAATTTCATTAATTTTTGTTCTAATTGAAATATCTTGTTTTTTTCAATTTTATTTTAATTCTTGGGGGAATTTTCAGCGTTTTGCTCTCAAAATTATGGGAAATATTTTTGTTTACCATGACATGTTTTATTTTTCCCTTTTTTCCTACAAGAAACCATTATTGAAATTTTCAAGTTTCAAAATATGGAGTTCTTTTTTTTTAATTAAATTTAAAAAAAAAAAAAAATTTATTTTTTTTATGTGATACAAATCTGAAAAAAATTCTCTTCGTTTGAACCAGAATGTGCTAAAAAAAAAATTGTCAACTGAATCCGAGAGGGTCAGGCCGATGGCCAAGTAAATTAACGTGGAATGCCCCATATATACATGCTCTCGGAGTTTTCGAAGTAAAAGATAAGGAATATTGCAATATGCACTGTAAGAAGTGTGTGTGAGGGTGTGAATAGGGAGAAAAGAGAAGATAATGCGATATCTCGACGCGGTGGGGTATTTTTTGTAGTACGAGGCGAAATATAAGTGAAAGAGTATAAAATAAAACGAGAAGTACATCGTTACGCGGATATAGATATATATAAAACTTTTGCTAGTTTCTCGCTTTCTGAGCTTTCGACAACAGAAATGATGCTGCGAGTGTACGAGTCCCAACGACTGGTGGTATATGCTTTGAATTGTATGATCCCGACTGTTTTACAAAAGCACGAAGAAACGCCGTATTTCCGCGAGTCAATAATCTTGTATGTGGGAAAATTTCATGGTGTAATTCATACCATGATGAATTCCCTTATTATTTTCAATTTCTCTTCAATTTTCTTATTATTCTTTTCTTTTATAATCCTTTTATCGTCGCATAGAATACCTGTGATTTTTTATTAGATTATTATTTTGCGCTGTACTTGATTTAAAAAAAAAAAGTCTGCAAAGTGGAACCTTGCCAATTGCTTCCTCATTATTTAGGAAAATTAATTGAACAAAATTAAGTTTCCAATTAAATTAAATTTAAAATTTAAAATTGTAAAATTAATTAGAAATTAAAAGAATTTTACAATTAAAATTTTTTTAATTAATTACAAATTAAATTACTTTACGATTTAAAAATTTCAACTCAATCAAGTGAATATTTAATTTGAATATAAATCTTCCCTGCAGTTGAAGTTTAGTAGTTTCCAGAAGGACCACCTTTGAAAATACAAGGCAGCCCGAGTGAACCTGAAATCAGTAGCCGATAGTTTTCGTTCTATATTAGATATATTGGGAGCTGCTGCGGGCTAGAAGCCAGAGGGAGGTTAAGCGATTAGGTATAATGGCTTGCATCCAGAAAGGAGCCAGGTGCCTCTTATACACCACGACGAAAACACCCTCGGCTATCCGGTCTCGTAATTCCAGCAGGTTTCTCTATCCCTTCTCTTCTAATCCGCCACGATATCTTCGTACTTCCGGACTGAAATTTCAGTTTGTCGGATTTACCAGTTTGGAAATTCATTTTTATCACCTTTTTCTTTAGTATAACACAAATAGCTCGGTAATTTAACTAGAAGAGTGGGAACATTTGTCAATTTTTATTCTAATAATGTTAAAAATATTTTCTAATTTTGATTAACGAACATTTTTATTCATCAGCTGTTTTAATTACATTTTTAATACATGTGAGCTCCAAAAATAAATTTATTATTTCCGAAATATTTTGAATTGAACCTCCAAAAAAATTGGAGGTTCTATTCCATCCAAAAATAAATTCATTATTTTCGAAATATCTTTTATAAAGTACTGTAATTTTTCATTTTTCTTTACATAATAAATTTGATACCCAAGCTTGTGTATAAGAAAAAAATTCTTATATCTGTAGTGAAAACTTCCAGCGTAAAAATTTTAACACTGTTACGAAAATGCCTCGATGATGCAATGATGCTGGTATTTTTCACTTGCTGTAATCGATCACCATCATTATCATTGATGGAGAAATACCAGAAGCGTTATAGCGTAACAGAAAAGTATATCTAGGAAGTGTTGAAGTCGAGTTTGATGCTGGTGCTGCTGCAGGATGTCATGACAACAGTATACCGTCTGATGGGCACGCATAATTGGTCCGTGAGTGCGAGATTATGCTGAGCTATCCTCCACTCTTCTACCGCGCTTGAACTGACCCGCGTTAAGAAGGATGTTCGAGTTAAGTTTAACCGTACGTGTTGCATTAACGGAGATGAGCTCATTCCGCGTTGTACGGGCTTTAACTTGATCATGACAAATCCAAGAAGATTCTTCAGTTTTCATTTTTTTAATCTTTCATTTCCGCAGAGCAAAAAAAAAAAAAATTGAATTTTTGTTGTAATATTTTAGATTAATAGATAGATAGAAATAATTCGACAAAATTCGGTATTTATGTTGGTACTAAATAATAAAAATAAAAATGAATTTTTTCTTATTTGATTTTTGCAAAATTTGTTAGAAATTCGTATTTTTTAAAAAAATTTTCAAATTTTTTTTAATTTAATTTTTTTTTTTGTAATATTAACAAAATTGTAAATACAATTTTGGTTACCACTGAGCTAAAAAAATGAGAAAAAAAAAATAATATCTCGATCGATATATTTTTATACTAATTTATACTTACAGAAATTTCGTTTTTCATTAATTTTTTAAATACAAAATTTTCGCCCCAATTTACCGGCAAAGAAAATTAATTTAAAAAATTCATGAAAAAAAAGTTTCAGTAAGAAAAATCGACACAAAAATTAAAAGCGTTTTTGTGTAAAAAAAAATTAAAAGCGTATCGAACGCTTACTCAGTTAGCCAAAAATACCTCGTAAGTTCATTCTATTTGTCGCATCAAATTATTTTTTTTTTATTAAATATCTCATTTATTTAAGAAACCATCTTACGTGTCTATAAGCTAAGAAGAAATGCAGGCAAAAGGCATTGAGAGTATTATCGCCCCTGTCGGTACATTTCCCGGCACGGCGATAAATTCACGTGGCACTCGATGGAGAGAACGTAGAGAGCGAATAGAGTAGGAGTCCCAACTCGATATAATACGAAGAGAAAAGACGAGACTGATAAATCAGCCGCCCGGGTTAACGCTCGCCTTTCGCTAATTTTCAAACATATATATATATATAAGCCCCCAATCTATACTATAGTAACAAGGCTCATTGTATGCCTATATGTATAATAAAAGGTACGTGGTATTATTATAGTTGGTCGCGTTTGGTATACACGGCAGAGACTCTGTTCGGAGTTTAATGTAACGGTTAAACTCCCTTGTAGTCCCGGAGTAGAGAGACAGGATAGTAATCTCGTGCGGGACGATATAGAGGAGAGAGAAAGAGAGAGAGAGAGAGAGAGCATATATATATAGACCGATTCTCTCTGAGCTCGCGCGCGTTGCACGACTGAGTCACGAACATTATCGGGGTACGTTACGCGGTCACGAAAGTATAAGCGCGGCAGAAACGACGACGAAACGGGGAGACTCTGAGGCGCGCTATTGCTTACCGTCGCCGACGGGACGCCCCCGTTTTATACACGCTGCGGAGAGAGTTTGTTAAACCAGAGATTCAGCCACTTTCGATGCTTTCAAATACTTTTTTTTATTGTTTTTTTAAATATTTAATCTTAAAATTTATTTATGAATGAGCGATTAATAAAAGTATACTGCAAAATATGCAACTGCATTAGGGTTGATCTTTAAACAGGGTTAAAAAAAATTTTAATTGTTTTACCCCCTAAATTGGTTTTAAATAATTCTAAACATACACAACCCAACTTTTTTCAAAATGAAGAAAAATATTTATTGTCTGTCTATAGAGATTGAATTTTTTTTTAAAATACATATTTGTGCTTTGATATTCTTTCCGCATATATTTTATTGACGGAATAATTTAATACATAAACGTCTGAAAATTTTCTGGGCAACTTCGAATATGTCTGATGCAGTCTATAAAATTTTCAACCCTCTCATGTACATATTTTTTTTCATCGTCTCTGAGTTGTTGAATAAAAACGTGATTTGACTAAAATTTATATTTTTGGAGTAACTGATGTCGCATTTGAGAGTACGACAAATTAGTCGACAATTTGAAAGTACAGACTTGAAATGGTTGTTGCAAAAATTGCGATAATCGGTTGTTTTCTTGTTTTTAATTTTTTAACCAATTTAAAAAAATTAAATTTATTGGAAGTAATATTTTTTAAGCATTTATCGAAAAATAACTGACACTTAAATATAATTCAGATTATAATGGTTGAAATTAACCATTAATTGTGTTCACACTTATTTTTTTTTATATGTTTTATAAATAATATATGTAAAAAAAAAAAGTATAAATATTTTATTCAGCTCGAAATAATGAAGGCATTTACTTTTCCCATTTTCCATTACATTTCTTTTTATGACCTTTTCCAACGACGGCAAGATAAACGCGACTGATGACGAGGCATGTTGCAAATAAACCTAGCAAACACGTTCTTTTTCCACCCTTTTTTTTTTATCATGGATCACTCTATATTTTTATTCAGTTTTCGCAGAAATGTAAGAAATGTATGAGTAGTTTGCTCCATTATTTTTTTTTCTTTCTTCCTTTTTTTTCTCTACTTCTATATCCAATAAACGACAGTATAGAATTTACTCTCGTAGACTGCTGGAGCTTACGATGCAGCGAAACTTTTTCAAGACACAGATAAATACTTAAAACTTTCTTTATTCCCCTTCGCCTCGATCCCTCCTACATTCTCCAGAGGTTTATAGATTATAGTGTCGTTTTTTTTTCAATCTTCACTTTCCTTTTTGTAGATACAGGGAAAAAGTGGTGAAATGCGCTGAATTATTTAAGAATCAAGCGTATGTGTGTGTGTGTACATTCTTTTTTTTTTGGAGCTTTTCATCGAAATTTCTTGTTTCTTACAAGAAACAAGTTTGACAAAAAGGGCAACTCTACAATATTTTTTTTTGTCGATCTGCTCATCCAGATTTTTGTTAATTAAAAAAAAAACAGACGTGGAGAAAAGGTCCACTCTAAAATAATTTTTTTCAGGGCCAACAAGCCTGCAAATTAGAACCTTGCAAATTGTTTCTTCATTATTTTTCCACCGTTTACAAAACTTCAACCCAAATTGATAATTATATCCTCCGAAATAAACTTTTCTAAACAGTGTCATCAATTAATGAAGAAACATTTCGCAAAATTCTACTCTTCGTCCCCGATAAAAAATTCGCGCTGCAGCAGCAAGGAAAATATTTACGAGCTGCCCTTTTGCGTAAACATGTTTTTTTGGGACACAGGGCAAAAATCCCAACAGCAGTTAGATCTACAAATGTACGTAAATATGTGCGTCATTGTAAAATTATTTGGCAAAAAGGAAATAATCATTTTCCGTTGGAATAAAAAGGAAAGAAAATGAAGAAGAAGTGGGGAAAAAAAATGAAAGAAACGCGAATGAAAATTCGAGCTGGTTTGACCTCTCGGTGCCACTTTTGCAAGGCTGGTATTGCTCATAGTTGCACGATCAGCTTTACGTCTCCTGGTCATCGTTGCCGGGTGGCTCACGTCCATTGGGGAGTTAAGGGAGGGGGGAGGGGGTAATTATTGTTGCTAACTGAGGAAAAGGTCTCACGCTCACACCCCTTTGACTCTATCTCTCTCTCTCTCTCACTCTTTCTCTCTCAGTTAGCCTAGTCGATGTGATCGGCTGCCTCAGGCAGTCAGCTTCTCTCTCTCTCTTTTTTTTTTTGTTTCTTTTCCAGTCTTTGCCTCGTCCTCTTCGTTCTTCCATTGCGTTCCCGACTTCGCTCGAGCTCGAGAGCTGCTGACCAGCAAGAGACCCAGAGAATGCAAGAGAAAGAGAGAATGAGAGAGAGAGAGTCGCACAGACCGGTCACTTTTCTGCAGCGATCGCGCTCTCTGCAGAATCTCGTCGAGAGTCCTCCTCTCACCCCTTCTTCCATTGCACACGTCGAGGGACGCGCGCACTGGGATATATATATATACATATGGGACATTTCATGGTAATTCACATGGGATAAAACCCGACCCTCTCAAAGTTCCCTAACATTTTTTTACAGCGTTCTTATCACCGAATAAAAAAAACTGTGATTTTTTAATTAAATTTTTATTTAGCAACTTTCTTGATTTATAAATAAAACATTAATTGGCAATTTTGAACAAAGTTGCAACTTTAATGAAAAATTAGATTTCGATATAAATAACAGTCACTTGTTTTCGTCCTATTAGATTCTTTTTTTGCTTATTAGAAATTTAATTAAAAAAAAAATAAATCAAGAAGGGTGCAAGATGAAGATTTCATGAAAGTCATGCAAAGTAGAATTTTGCACATTGCTTCCTCATTAAATTTAATCTTTATAGTTTATTTATTAATTTTGGCTTAAAATCTACAAAAAAAGATTTATGAAAACAAAGCTTCCTCCATGTGGAAGCAAAATTCTTTTCAGCAATGGGAAAAATATTTTTTTCAAAAGTATCATGCCTATTAAAGAGGTTCGAATTTTATCTCGTGTGAATTACCATGGAATGGCCCATATACACAGACTATATGGCATTCCTTCCTTCTCTCTATTACCCCCCTTTCGGTCCAGGGGACTTTGTTCGCGACAGAGAGAGAGAGAGAGAGAGAGAAAGAGAGAGAGAGAGCACGAGCTCCAACATACACACATAGATGCATAGGAAGCATAGTCGTCGTCTGCCGCTATGAGCCCCTCACAGAGCTATCGTCCAGTAGAAATGGCTCTGTAGGTATATAGAATTTCTGTGGACTTACACTGGGAATGCACCAATACCAGCCGGATCGAACAGAGCTTTACTCGCTTCGGATGCAGTCTCGATATAGTATATATATATATATATATATATACATAGAGTAATAGTACTATATAGCAATGAATGGGGTCAATTGTGAAAGCGTCGAGAGCCACCACCACCATCACCACCATCAATTCGACAATGTGGAGCCTGAATTGCCGGTGGTGATGGTGACGATGTTGGTGTATATCCGAAGTGCTCGACACTCGCATCAGCCAATCGATTTTTCCGGATTCCGTGGATGGACACCATAGTGCGAGATCGCATATGAAAAACCGGAAACTCTCCTGATCGAGAGAGCTGCGTTTGTGCCTCCCCGACTACGACAAATCCGGTAGACAAACAAAGCTCTGTGACCGCGACACACTCGTGTCTAAAATATAAGCTCTGTTGAGATTGTAAAATTTTGATGGCTGGAGGTATATGTAAGACAGCAAAATTTGCAATGTTGAAGATCAATCGATTTTTAATAGTGTTCAACACGAAGAAAAATTGCTTGGCACCAAAAATTAAGTGCAGGTTTAAATATGCTCCAAATTTTTTTTTTTGCTAGACACAACGAATTCGTTGGTCCAAGCTGTCAGTTGATTGATCCAATATTAGGATATTTATTGGATTCATTAGTCGGTTGTTTTGATCTATAATTTCTTTGCTAATTTTTCTAGTAATCACAATTTTCGTTTGTCGAGGTGAAAGATATTTTATCGTCCAAGTTTGGGAAAATTTATATCCAATAAAAATTTGTAAAAGTCAATTTACAAATTTTTGTTTGTGTTTTACAAGTTTTCTTTTTTAAATATAAGCGAGACAAGTTTAAAAAAAAAAATTTGTAAATGGCTAAATTAATTTTTGTCAAAATATTAAACATATTTGTTATTTATTCAAAAACATTTATTTGATAAAAGATAGCACTACAATTTCGCAATAAAAAAATTGTCACTTTACTGCACACTGAAAAAAATTCGATCGGCTTATGATCCTTAAAAATATATGTTTTTTAAAAATAATTTGGTGAGAGGACTTTTCGATACTAGGAGAGAAATCGATGATAGACCGAAGCTTCTCGATGTCTTTATTCTTCGTCATCGTCCTCATGACATCTTCAAGATCGTGCATGAGAACAGATACGCTTGTACGAGTAGCACGTGTAGAGTTGAAGCAAAGAGAGGCTGTAGAAGCTCGACGAAAGTGTTCCAGACTCACCCTTACAATCGCGCTCTCTCTCTCTCTCTTCACTCTCTTCCCACTCTGGAACGCTGCACGTGAAACTTTTCGTTTCATTTGCCAAAAGTTTCGTCACGCCCAATCAGCACGACGAGAGGAGATTGTCAACTCGAAAGTGCAATGGCGTTGTAGAAGGTACGAAATGGTGCTATAGGAGCATGGCTATTGCGAGCGGTTGTGTATTACACGAAACAAGTGAGAAAGTAAGACAAGAGGTAAATGTTAAAGGAATTACTGTAAGATGAACCATTTTCAACTGTTCAGCAGTCATTTCCTTGTATCAACCTTCTAAAAAAAAAAAAAAAAAAACATTTTGTCCCTTTTCTGTCAATAAAAAAGAGAGATGCAAAGTATAACTTCGCACATTGCTTCGTTATTTTTCAATTTTTACAAAGCTGCAATTAAGTACGTTGATCAATTTTGGCTTCCATATACAGGAGGCTTTTTTTCATTTAAAAAATTTTCTTAAAAAAAAATGTCAATGATATTTATTTAATCGAAATGGATCAAGCACAATGTAAAATAAATAAATCTAAACATTTCAAGGATAAAAGACAGCTGGAAGCATTTTTTAGGTGCCTAATTCAGACTGTAGATCAGAAATGAAACAAAGAGCCTTGAAGGAGTGTCCAACAATCACGAAGGAAGTACAAAAGAAAGACAGAGTAAAAAAAGAAAAGAGAGAGAGAGAGCGAGAGGGAGAGAGGGGTCGTTACGGAATGGTAGAGGCACCTGCCACTAGCTGTGGTGCTGCTTCAGGCTGCCAGGACAGAAAAGTTAAAGCGCAGGGCGGGTGAGGTGAAATACACGTGGAAGTAGGGTAAAAGAAAAATAAAGAAAAAGCAGCCTGCGTACGAGAGGCTGCTTCAAGATTGTGCCGAGACAATTCGCACAAGTGACGGCATCTACTGACTCTCCTCTTCTGGTAGTGGCATATGGACCATTCGTATACCCTACAGTTACCTCTCCCTTTTTTCTTTTGGTCTATCGTTTTTTCTTTTAATTCTCTCATTCTCTTTTTAGTCGCGATTTATACCTTAACACACTCTTAGTTCAAATAGTACAGTCTAGTTAATCGAGTGTTAAGATTTTTTTTAATTGTTTCTACTTGTTTTAAAGAAGAAACGTGGGTCGATAAAGGTTCATCTGGTACTAAAAAAAACTGCTACTTAATGTAGAAAAATGTAAATTAATATACGGAATATTAGCTCAGTTTGCACCGATAAATCCATCGGCATATTTTTAAAATATCTGCGCTGTAAAAAAAATGATTCTTAAATGAAACATTGAGTAACTTTTTCTGGGTTTAATTAATAATAATAAAATTAGTCATGTTTTTTGGGTAAAAAAAAAAGTCGGTGGATTATTAAAAATAACTTGATTTAAAAAAAAAGTATAAAATAAAGTAGAAAATTAAAATTTTGTAAAGAAAAAAATCGACGACCGAACATTTTTTAATCTACAATAATAATTAAATAATTTTGCAAACTGAAAAAAAAGTATCATGATGCAGTTTTAGAAATGTCTCAACTACAATAGTTACGTTTTTCTAATTTGTAATATATTTCTTTTATTTTTGTAGATTAACAATTTTTCGGTCGGGGACTTTAAAAAAAAAAAATTGTTCCTTTTTTTTAAAAATCTTTGAACACGACTGACTTGACTGCACCTCAAAAGGACTGTCTTAAATGCTATACCATATCCGTTTCTTATTTTTCGAACTGTATACTACTTCGTTTTCTCTCTCCTTCTTCTTCTTCCTCTTCCACAACTGCTGTTGCTGCTGTTATATGCTCGCGTTGAACGCGTAGAGAGCAGCGCACAGAGCAGATTGGACAGGTGCCACCGTTCCGCACAGTCTTCCGCTCGCAAATCGCTTGTACCCAATGTCTTTTTTTTTTTTTTTTTTTTTTTTTTAAGCTACTTCCCCCATCGAGTCTCAGCAACTCTCTTCCCTCTTCTCTCTGCTTCTCTCAGCAACCAAATGTCTTCGTGTGTTTTCGCTATGTCTATTTCTCCGAGAACACTCCCCCGTCAAATCGCTATTCATAGCGTAAGTAACGAGAGCGAGCTTGTCGACAGAGATGAGAGAAAGATAGAGAGAGAAAGAGTGAGATAGGAAATTGCGTGTGTCTTTTACTCTGTCGTATATTCGATATAACTATACGAAATTACGAATCAACGTGTGCCAGATGTAGACGATATATATATATACCAAGAAATCATTTTCTTGGCAATAATTCTGCAATACTCCATTAATCGAGCCATCAATTATCCTGCAAATAGTTAAAAAATTATAATATTTAAATTCAATAAATAAAATCGATTTTTCGACAATAGCTATGAAAGAAAAAAAAAATTTATTTCTTTTTTTGGGTATTCCCTCATGCCCGGAATTTTGGCGGTACTCTTTTTTTTCTATATACGCCGTTTATTTAGTCAACGCTCAATATAGCGATATAAGAAAAATATAAAATATTTGAAATAAGATTAAAAAAAGAAAAAAATTTGTCTCTGTCATTTTGCCCCGGTCTTTTCTATATAGCACACACATCATCGCTCCACGTCCAGCGCTGAGAAATTCAGATGGGACTGTGGCAAATGTAAAATCGAACCGACGTCGACGTGGTATAGTACCTCTACTTTGGTTTTCGGCTTTATACCAGCATCAGTAACAGAGCTGAGCATTCGTGCAGGCAAACTTGGCGATTGTCCAGCATTGGAGCTTGCGTCTCTTGTCATTTCGGTGGTGGGAGCGAGGAGGGAGGAGGGTAGAGTTAGAGAGCGTAGTGAGCTCGAATTTTAGGGTTTCCGGAGACGTGAGGCAGAGGAGAATCAACGACAGTGGAGCACACACTAGCCACGAAGACTCGGAAAGCTGCGGGCGATCTGTCTCGTACTTTATTATATAGCGGACGGGTCATTTTCGGGGCGAACAGACGCGTCGATGAGGAAGTGACTTGGACGGTAATCGCCCGAGGCACTAGCAGATCCATGTCCTCGTTGTCAACGCCTCAAACATATGCGAATACGCGTCTGTCGATGATGCCAGAATATGCTGGAATACGATACACATAGCGTGTATCATTCAATTAAACTGATGTAGATTGATCTATGGCTTTTAGGGTGGTCGACTAAAAATAGTTTCTTTTTATCCTTTTGGTGATTCCTGAATAAGGTTATTTGTTTTATCAGATTGGAAAAATAAAGATCGATGAAAAGACGTGAAGGACTCGTTATACAAAATTACTGATCATAAAGATTGTAATCTTTATTGTGAATGATATTTCATGCCATGAAAAATGTGGCATATCGAAATTAAAAAAAAAAGAACGTTGCATAGTAGAATTTAGCACATTGCTTCCTCATATAGAATTTGTTAAAATTGTAAAAGTCGTAAAGAAGAACTTTTTTATTTATCAATTTTGGCTTTCTCATAGAGTAAGCTATCTGCAAAATAATGGTCAATGTTCAAAGAGGAATTTAGAGGGGCGAAGAAATATTTTTGAGAAATTGAAAAAACCATAAAATTTTTATCCCTAAACAGAGCACACCATTTTTCACGACGTTTTAGGTGATTCTGAGTATGCTGACATGAAAATCTCTAAAAAAAAAAAAAATCCATGAAAACAAAGCTTCCTCTATGAGGAATCAAAATATCAAACCACCTCAATGATTACTCAGGACTTTGATCACTGTATTTGAAAATTCTGCTTGTTTCAAGAGCCCATATCAATAAATGGCAAAATTACTTTTCTCCAAGCTCGTATTTACCTTCAATTTATCGTTTTATAATTGTTGTCCGTTTCGAAATATTACCCGGCAATGATTATAGCTGGCTTCCCACTGTAAGGTGGCAATTTTTTTTTTCCAACGTCGAAATGGCCTAAGAATAAAAGAAAAATGGTCTGGTTCTTCGAGAAAAGTAGGAATAGGTGGAGGGATAGGGTGATTCACGGGGTCTCTGTATAGTAACGGTAGAGGTAAGTTCGGGGGTGCGCTAGAAGATTGGCCGGCCGCAATATTAAACGAGCCGAGAGCTTGCGCGTTCGCGACTTATGCTGTGTGCATCTCTCGGTTGTCGAGGGAAAAAAATAAAAGAAGAAAAAAGAAAAAAAAAGTTGGTCTCTTGAAAGGTTGAGTCGGGCGCGCCCGCTTTTTCATAGTATATATCTACGAGAGAAAGGGAGAGAGAGAGAGAACTATACACCACTTTGCTTTTTTTCTTTCTCGCTAAATGCGACCGAAGCATTTCCTTGAGGATCCTCTATTTTCACCTCCACCTCTGTTCCCTCTCGTCTTTCTTCGTAGCTCCTCGTCTCTGCCGACTCGGACATTATTCGTCAGAGAGCCCACAATCTCCTTGCACGAGTCGTCTTCTTGCTCATCGATCTAAACTCTCGGTTTCATTTTTTTTTCTTTTTTTTTTCTTTGCCTCGTATAATAATAAGTAAAATCTCAATCTTACATATATCTCAAGGCATCAACTACGAAAATAATAAGAATTTGAAAAACAAAAAAAAAATTGTTAACCATCTTTTAATAGTTGATTTTTTGTTCTACTAGTTCGTAGATCTAAGTAAATGATCAAAATGACAAAAAATATATCGTAAAAGGAAAATAAAGATTTTTTCTGAAAATTATATAAAATATTTAAAGAATGAAAAATACAATATTTTTAACTAAATTATGTTTTTATACATTTTTTTTTCGTAAAATGAGAAACTGAAAAATAAATTGTTTCAAGAATATCATAATATGTAAATAATAAAATAAGTAATGTAAATAGTAAAGAAAAGTGAAGAAATTTTTGGTTTGCGGAACCGACTTCTAACAGTCGATTATTTTTCACCCAATTAGTATTGGTAATTGAAGTACTTATTTGACATAAATAAATAAATAATTGGTTACCTAATAATACAATTGATTAATCTATTTATCTATAGACAAAATCAACTATTTGCTTATTAAGCAGCAAGTAATGCAGCAAGCGTTGCAAAAATAAATAGTTGAACATTAACATCGATGGCACAGTTTCAATTATCCTTGATATCCCGAAAGACAGGATAGACAGGCATTCAATATGAGCAGGAACTAATCGTATCGAAGCCTAAATGGGTGAACTATTATAGTCAGAGATTAAACCAGCAGCCAAATTTTCCTCCAGTCTGGTGATGCATGTACTATTCTAGTTTGACGGGGCAGGGGGAGGGGGGGGGGGGGGGGGGAGCAACGATGGGGGCAGGTGCCTCAAATCTAAATATCCGGTTGAATGAACACGAGACTCGCTAGAACCGAACGTGAGCTGTACAACACATACGAACATGGATATAAGGCTTTTCATGCTAATTCACCGAGAAATCCGACCGTAATAAATTTTCCTAATATATTTGTTATTACTCAATACAACGTTCGAGAATTTTATTAGTTTTTTACACCGTTTTTATTTAGAAAAAAAATGCAATATCGATTTTCTATTATTTTTTTATTATATTTTTAAAATATATTTTTCGATTTTTTTTTTTTTACCATAAAATCGCGGACTAAAAACAAATATTTTCATCGTAGTTCGAGAGTGCGGCGAGAATTGTTATTTTTATTTTTATTTTAAGAAAAAAAAAAAATGTTACCATAACACGTTTTATTTTTTTTTATTTTTTTCTCCAATGACAAAGTGAATTGATTTGGAATGCCCCATATATACAGATGGTATGTACTTTTAACATATGGAAAAGTGCATAATATATATTTTCCGGGAGTATATATGTGCGAGAGATTGTAACGCGGGATACAGTCTTGCCGGTTCACTCGTTCATAGACGGTCTCGCGGCGATCGGGTTGGGTGGCGTTCTAACGATTTGTAAACGTACTTACGGCGCCAGCCTAGTTCAGCCCTCGGCTATTTTCGCATTGGCGTCAATGGCCCAAGACAGACCGTCCGGTGTGAGAAGGGAAAAGGGGCACCAGCGGCAGATCGTTTGCTTTCCTCCTCCATATGTATTATACGAGTGTATTACTATCTTTAGGATCTAGGCCCACACATCTTTTGTACCAAAAGGACGAACACGTTTGTTGTAAAATGGTGCTATAATCGCCGCTAGAGCGAGATATTTATCGATTCATCAATTACACTCATAGTGTTAGTCAGCCTTCAAATATTTATTATTTATTACACTAAAATAATTATTTTAAATCAGATGTGTCATTTTTTTAAGTGAATTTGTCGAATTTACATTATTTTATTAGAGAAAATGATAAATTTGTTCTCTTTTTTTCTATAAAAAATGTTGTCAAACGAAATAGATTTTTTTTTGTCAAATTGATGTATTAAATATTTCGTAAATTGAGAATACAAAATTCTTAACATATTATTTTTGTAAAATCTGAAAATGAAAGAAAAAAATGTTGTCGAAATAATGCAAAGTTTCTGTGAACGTTTGTGATGACAATTTTTTTTATTAAAAAGAAAATTAAATTTTTTTATTAAAAAAAAAATTTAATTATTCGCAGCATTATTCTGATCTCAGACAAAAAATCCTTCGCCCGACTGTAAAAAAATCGTAAGATGAGTCCAACTTTTTTTTCAATGCTATTTTCTATTTAAAACAAAATTGCAACTCCTTCTACAATTTTTAACGGAGTATTCAACGCATCTGTCTTTTTTTATATGTTCTTTTAATCACAAAAAAAATGTATAATAATGTATTATTATTACTCCGTGTCTCCGCCTTAAAAAAAAAAATGTGGAAAAGGCTCAGGTGATCCATTATCGTCTTCTCTTCATTATTTTGCAGCGCCGCAATCATGAAGTAGTAAAGACGAGGAAAGTTTTTCTTTGGGTAGTTTTTTTTTTCTCAAAATTAGGCGAAACGAAAAGAAGCCAAAAGTTTTTTAGTTGAGCAGGAGTAAAAAAAAGGCGAATAGCGGTATCGTATCGTTTGAATTATTCACAATTGTCGACGCACGAGGAGAGAAGTTGAGAGGATTTTGCTGTTGCTGCTGCTGCTGCTGCTTGTGATGCTGTGTTGCTCTCTGTGTGCGGTGGCGAGGCTATGACAGAGTCGCATACGTTGTCCGGTAATGAACGCCAACGATTCTTTCTCATGTGTTACCCCCCCCCCCCCCCCCCCCGGGTGCATATATGCGAATGCACTCGCGCACAGACAATTGCTTCACACTCGCACGCGCGTGTGGCGCGTGTTGCGCGAAATCCGCAAAAATATGCCCCCGCGTATAAAACGTCTCTCATCTTTCACTCCAACTCTCGATCTCGCTCACTTCCTCCCTTTCTCCACTCTTCTTGTGACACTCGTCGGGTGGCGGTTTACGTTCTCTCGTCCTCCACGCCGCTGGAACGTCGGGAATGCGAGTGACATTTCCACGCGAAGCGATGGTCCAGGAACGTAGGAAGCGAATTTCTGTCTCGTTCCCCATCTGTTTTTCTGGCTATCTTTCTTTCTCTGTCTTTTCTCTCTCGACTGCTTCGTCAGAGGGTATGCCAGCAATATTATGTTGCCATATATATATATATATATATGGGGCATTCCAGCCTGGTTTACGAGCTGGGTCTGGCCCTCGACCCTTCCAAATTGGGTCCGCAATTTTTAATATGATTGACATAAATCTAAAAAGGAATAATTTTTAAAGACACATTTCTAAAAAATCGCAAAATCCTTTTTTTGGAAAATAAAAAATTTTAGTAATGCTTATACCATCTATTTTTTTCGGCCTTTTTTTTAACAAAAAGAAAGTTCTTGTTGGGATATTTTTAGTTTTGCGTAAGGAATTTGGGTAGTTTTTTTTTTTTCAAAATTTTTAACAATGTGGAAATTCATAGTTCCCTCAGTATCATCAAATCGGAAGGTTCGAAGGAGCGAACGGAGTCCGGTAAAAATATGAAAAAAAATAGAGACACTAATTGAGCAAGAAGGAACACTTTCTGCTTCTAGAATAAACATTGGAATATTTGAGGGTCAGGCACTGGTCGAATTGACCTGGAATAGCCCTTATATATATATATTTAATTTTCCTCTGATGTGCCACAGAGGAAGGGAATGGTAGGATGGGAAGACAAGTGAGGAATGTCCACGCTATGGACAGATAATAAACGAGGTGGACGTTGGGCTTACGCACGTGCAGATGTCTTATTTTTCGAGCCTAACTCTCACATCCCTGTAAGCATAACAGCCATTATCCAATTCTTGGGTGAGTGCTTAAAGAAAAAATTAGTTGCCCCGGTAAAGAATCGATTCTATTTATCATATGTTTTGTTTCTTTATTTTTTCAATTAAAAAAATTAATAATAATAATTTTAGGCATTTTACGAGCAGATATAAAAAATTCGATTTAAAAAAAATAGAAATGAATTTTTTTTTTTCGTAAAAGTTTCACTTTTTCACAACAACAAAGTATTGAAAATTGACATTTATTGTCAATTCTCAATACTTATACATAAAAAAATTAAAATTTCAATACTGCACATAAAAAAAAGACAATGATGTTTAAAAAAAAAAAAATCCTACATATGTTCTCTATAAAAGGGATAAAAATACAAATAAATTATATTAATTAAAAAAAAAATTATAATAATAACGCACAAAATTATAACTGGGCTTCGCTTGCAGAAGTCTGTGCAAAACTAGCAAAGAAGAAGAAACATTGAGATAAAAAATAAATAAAAACCATATTGAAGAATAAAAAAAACGACAAAAAAAATAAGAACCAAGGACAGAATTGGAAGGAGAGATCCGTATGTTTCTCGCGCGCGGAGACTTCAAATGCCATAGGTTCGTGGAACAAGGGCGTCATCGCGGGAAAACTGCGGGGGTGTATGTGTGTGTATATATATCTTCGAGAAGAAGATGCACGGAAGGGCGCATAGAGATGAATACCGAACGAGAAATTCAACAGCACGATCGTATTTCGCGTTCGAAATAGTGGTGTGTGCATTTACGCGTGGGCAGCCATGCATTTTCGAAGCTATATCTTGAGCGATATATATCCTAATACTATACATATATATATATATATATACATATACATTTGCGACTATACGTCGAGAATACTGCAAGCTCAGAATCGCCCTCTGCTGCATTCCAGCTGGGTTTTTATGTCGCAGCTGCATCTTCTCCTTCGTTTCCTCCCTTTCCAGCATAGCTTTTCAAACCGCGTGCTTGACTCTTTTCTCCAGGATCTTCCGCACCGTGTTTCGCTCCTCGGCCGCGGGTCGTTTTCGCTTTTTGTTTCTAAACCGATCTCGGGTAGTATCGTCAAGCTGTCTCTATCTCTCTCATATTCCTTGCCTATAGTGTCTCACTTTTGTATATATGCTTTCGCACGGAGGAGAAAGACCGACACGATACAAATAAATCTTTCGGCATTAAAGCCAGCATAGCTATCGTATACCCAGTACATAACAACGCGGAACTGCACTCTTCAAGGTCGATAAATTCGCAAACTATATATATATATATCTTGAACTTAATTCCCAAATGGCACTCACTGCCGTTACAATCGAATCGTACAACTAAAGATATTTTTATTTTATGCTTCAGCTTAATTTTCTTTTTTTATTTCGATTTTATATTTTATAATTTACATTTGTTTGCAGATCAAAAATTGATAATGGCGATGATGTGAGGCAAAAATGGAAATTTGTAGTCAGACTGTGGAGAGCAGGTTTCTCACAAGCGAAATTAGAGTTCGATGAATTATGTCTATTGTCAGGTTTGATCTGAGAGATTTTTTTTTTCAACAAGTGAACAAAATTATGGACTGAGATTCGAAAAAAAAAAATTAAAAGTGTCTTTCGTAATATAAAAAAGAATAATTAAAAAAGTATATTAATTTTTTATGTGCATATTTTATGTAGTAAATATACATTAGAACGATGTACGATGTATTAAAGGGCGGTGCGTTTCCTTGGGCATCCACACAGACACTCACTCGCATTAACAAAATTTTAAAAAATTGTCACATAGACCAACAACTAATAATTGTCCTCTAATAGAGTTGGCAAGGCCAACAACAATTTCTTTCACTGTATTCATCGTACATCATTTATTAGTATCAATTCCAGGTTAAAAAAAAAAACAAAAAAACAAAAAGTGGTTATCACTCGTTTTTGTTTTCAGTTTGTAGTGCAAATATGACACACGTCGCTTCTTGTTCTCGCACGTGGGTCGGACGTCGACGTGATGTGACGTAACGTGGGTGCTATGATTAAAATAGATCGGTACAGTAGACACAGTTCTACGTACGTATGGTTAGTGGATAACGATGACTATAGCAAGAGAGAGAGAGAGAGAGAGAGAGAGAGAGAAAGAGAGATACAGATAGACAGACGAATAGTCGTTGAAACGAATGTGAGAACAGACATAGTAGTGGTGTGATACTCGGAGCTTTGGGATACAGCTGCCAATCGGCAAGTGCTTGTATCGGGAGGGGTGTAGGGGGTTTCGAGTATTTGGTGACAATTCACGTGTTAGTGCATTCATATACCTGTATATGGGGCATTCCACCTGGTTTCGACCTGGGTTTAGCCCTTGACACTTTCGACTGGATTCGCAATTTTTTATATTATTGACAACTCTAAAAAGCATTAACTAAAAAAAAAAAAATATGTTATATATTTTTAATTATCTACGATTTTTTTTAACATTTTATGGAACGACACATTTTAAAAAGCTGAAAAATGTTGAAAGACCTTTTTTAAAATAACAATTTTTGGAAACCAGGTCGAAGTCAGCCGGCGATTCCTTCTATTTTTTTCGGCCTTTTTTTCAATTTAAAAAAATGGAAGAAGTTGCAAAAAATATTACTACAAAATATTAATTTTTGAGAATTTTTTTTCACATTTTTCCAAATAAAGTTACTATTTTTTCAAATTTCTTCCCATTTTCGTTGTTGCTGAAAAAAAGGCAGAAAAATGTACAAGGAATCGTATGACTTCAGCTCGATTACCCAAAAATTGTATTGTAAAAAAAAATTGTATTTTGCAAAAAAAGGTTTTTCCGATTTTTTCAGATTTTTAAAATGGGTGGTTCAATAGTTTGTTCAGGCTTCAGACCCAGGTCGAAACCAGGTGGAATGCCCCATATATATACGTCTCTCACCAAATGTGTCTATGTGAGGCACTGGCGCTATATATATACATATATATATGCAGGCAAACGAGTATAGCATGTAGGCAAGCAGCATCCGTCGATACGTGTGGGCGCCAACCGGCCTACCACTCAATAATAATTAATTCAGCATAATTCTAAGGATGATTGATGTTCGATTATCGAAGGTTGCGCGCCAGGACGCCGGCGTTACGGTCCTTGACGCTCTATAGCTATCATATTCGCTTCAGTCCGAGAGTCCGTTTATTCGAATCTGAAATTTCGTAACATGCCATTTCTGAATCACACACGATCACAAATGGAATATATATACTGATGACAATATATGATATCTAGATCTGTGAATCCAGTGTCGACGATGCTTCTTGTACAATACGTATCGATAACAACAGCACTGACGTAGTATTGTTTAGATTTGGAAAAATAAAATTGATTTTCAATTCGTATTGGTAATTAGTTAGGAATCTGTATTACAATTCATAGCACGCTAGTTGATCTAATCAAATTAGATATTGGATTTATTAAAATCAAGTATTGGTTCATTTGAATCAATCATATGATTCTTTTTTTTATCGAATAAGATTTTTTTTTATTTAGATAAAAAAATTTCAAGCAAAAATATAATTGTTTTCTAAAAATTGTGTTTGATTGAAAATGAGTCGGTACTTGATTTTCATTGATTATTAATCTTTAGTAATTTTGCAATCCGCCTATGATATATTTCCTAGTAATTTTTATAATTTTTAATGTAAGTTCGACAATTTTTGTCTCTTAAAAGCAAATAAATATTCGTAAATGTTATAATTTTTTATAATCATTACGAGTTAAACAAAAAATAAATTTGCAAATATGTCAAGAAGAATGTTTTTTTTTTGTAAAATTAAAAGTGCAAAAGATTGAAAAAAAAATAAATTATTTTACACACATATTCAGTAAAGTTCCATTACAGATTCTGAAAACCTTTATTCATAAACTAACATTAAATTAAACACACAACCGAGATGTAAAATAAAAAAAAAAGAAAAAAACATTTCCAAAGTTATGAAATTTAATATAATTGTTAAATAATTTATAATATATATTAAATTTAATAAACCAACTGATAAATAAACTTTCGTTTAAATTGTAAATTTGTAAACATTTTCAAGAGAGTTGCTCTTCAGACTATCTTACGTACGTCGAGTCGGAATTGTTTTCTCTCGAAAAGTATATATAAAAGAGAGGCAGGAATGTAAAGAGCCTAGTCGGGCAAAACCGTATAAGTCCTACTCTTCGAGGTTTACTCGGGGTATTTTAAAGTAGCCCCCAAGGGACAGGCGGCCGAGTGGACATTTCGTGAGTGTAGTTGTATAACAACCGGCAGTATTGTCGTATAGAGAGTCAGTCGTTTCGTTGCATTCCCATCGGAGCGTCCCTCGACGCGAATTCCCTCGAAAATTTAGACCGCAAAAAAAGCTTGATTCGATCTCTCGACTGATGCACTCATAGCGTTGACTCATCAATTTTTCAGTCTCTCAATTTTTTTTTCTCACGAGAGACTCGCCCTCCCCTTCCCCATTGAATTACCCATGGTGATCATAACGTGGCAAATAATTATACGATGATATATTTAATTAAAAAAGTAAGGGTGGATAAAATCTATGTTGGTCCAGTGTGAAAAAGAAGGATAGGAAGAGAAAAGAGCCGACGGATTAATTCGCCCCGCTAGACTCGTTTCCGCCCTCCGGAACGTTTTCACTATAAATGACGAAAAGCCTGATGCTGGTCTCACTGAAACATGGTTTTCTGTAGTGGCTCCATGGATGGTGGTACCCTCTCTCCCCGCCCCGCCGCCTCCCTTACGAGTCCTGAGAGGCCATGGGATAAACGAGTAAAGTCCTAGGCCCTCGTCGTTCGCTGTTACTCCCGTTTCTCTAATGATATAAATAAAAGATGGCAAAGTTGTTTGAGGTAATGACACTGGCCGTGTGAGCCCTCGTATAGGAGTCTCTCTTAACCGTCCTCCCTCACTCACCTATTGCTACGTCCTTTACGTAACTCTTCCTCTCTCTCTCTCTCTCTCTCTCTCTGTTGACATTTATCCCTGTTTCTCCTTTGTCATGACGCTCATCAGTTCATAGAGAAGACAGGAGTCACTTGTCATACAATTATATTTTTCATTCTGTCGTGTTTTGATAAATCAATTTGGCACATAATAATCATGAAATGATACTTTTGTATTTAAAAAATGGGAGACTCTTTATCAAAGTTAAAGTGGTCGAGTTAGATTAAAATGTTTTTTGGAATTCATTTTTTCTTGCCGGTAAATTTGGTTGCGTTGAATCAATGTACTTAAATGCAATCGTAAGTAACATTTTATTACTCTATTCTTTTATTTTCTATTCGAATTCCCTTATTCTGACAAAAAAGGATCGCGTGTTTAAATATTTTGCGTGGATTCCTGCAACAAATTGACTTCGGTACCCATGAACTCGTTTGATTTTTCTTAGATAAGGTCTAAATCGGAAGACGAGGTTATTAACTGTGCGACAAGTCACCCCGGTTATTTCTACTCGATTCAATACACGCAACGCAAGCATTGCAAGCGGGACATGAAATTTTCTAGACAGACACAAAGTCGATTTTGCTGTATCACTTATACGCATTATGTCCATCGTGATATCATCTCTTTTCTCCCTACACATTTTCTCGCTCTCAATCTCTTGTCATTTCACTGTCGGACACCTTCATTGCCCGACCATCGTTTTCCATCCTCCGCAGCCCCGTAAGCCCCCCTTATTGTTTTTGACCCCTTGGTTATGCCTTGCTTCGAATCCCCGTTCCATTGCAAACGTGAAAGGCGATTATGTTCCACGCGTAGCGTTCACTGAACGACATGCCCGGCTATATATGATCGGGTGACCGGCCGTTTGGGTTCTCGCGCGGTCGGGAGGGGAGGGGTGGGTGGCTGGATGGTTTGGCAAAACCCAGTGGAAATCACGTGGAGACGAGTACATACTAGCCGGTCTCATCGATCGTGAAATGCGGGAGAGAGAGTAGGAAGCGCATGGAGCGCAATGCGTCGTACTCGTCACTCACGATTACACGTGACTCAATTCCCGACCAACGTGCGTTTACAACCAACAGCCGAAAGCTTCGCAGTCCAAATTTACTGGCAGTCTGTTTTTCTTTTTTATCCGTTTGCGTTTTCCAGTGAATATTGCTAGAGAAAAAAAAGGATTAAACATCATTCTCTACATCAAACATTTTGTTTTTTATCAATTCACTCGTGTTCTTTTTTTCCTTTTTTTGGATCTCAAATATTCGATTTCCGCAATGCTACATCATAGATTTTTGTCCTACAATCCCAAACTATACGTACCTCTGAGAATTCAATATTAGCATATGTGAATTTGCCTTCTTACTTTACGCCACAATCTCCATTTGCTTCTGGTCAGAGAGAGGTCAATTCCCTTATCTTATATCCCATCGTGGTCCACTCTCTTGCCTTCGAAGTATGTGTTCGATGACGTTGGAGTCTAGCAAGACGCTACATTCAAATCCCAAAGGAAAACCTGGAGGTCCTGACCAGGAAAGTCTCACAGAATGTAATCAAGGCTCTATTTCCTACGACTACTTACTTTCTTTCGGACGTGTTCCTCTTCCTTATTCTGTTTTTTTTTTTTTTCGTCTACCACATTCCTCTACTCTATCCCTATATCTTTATGATTTTATACCAAGGCATCCGGGAATTGGTTTGTATGACCCCCGGAAAATCGCGAAAACTATTAAAGCTACTCCTCAATTATGAATAACTTAACGAATTTTAAGATTGCGGGGACTTGCTCGTTGGATATTCATGTAGATTATAATGTATCCATATCCTGTCTGGAAATGAAAAAAAAAAAAAGAAAAAACGGAATATTCAACACACCCCAGAGAACGTACACTTTCTTTATATAACCCAGCAGACGAGGCGGACTTCTTCTTCGTCGTTGTCGTTGTCGTTTTAGTCTTCGTCGTCTTCGTATACAAGTGGAATACCAGATTAACTTCGAATCAGCGCCTTTTCCTCCCCTCTCTCTTTTCTACCTATATATCTCCCACACCTCGCACAAACTCGTTCGCACGCTTTGGGACAGCAGCACACACCCGTCACCCCCCCTCACCCCTGCTTTCACTCCTCTATATACACTCTCTGTGCTTTATTCTCATCCTTCCTCCACCTTTATCGTCGAGATATATCTCTCTGTCTCTGCCGAATGTTGCTACCACTGGTGCTTCTGCTTCTGCTGTTGCCTCACCATTACAGATTCAGAATGTAACGCGCGGGGTAAGCAACTCAAAGACGGCGAGATAGACGATCGTCTTCACCATCCGCACCCCCTTCTTCCTCTTCTTCTTCTTCTTCTTCTTCTTCATCTTCTGCGTCTTCTTCTTCTTCGTCTTTTCCACCTCATCTTCCCAGGCAGTCTGTCCACCGTGAACCAGTCGCGAGGTGGGGGTGCTTTCTACCTCACAGCTTTTCCCGTGGGACGCCCAGAGGAAAATCCAACTTGCCGGCGACAATATACAAATTTATTCTATACGCGCGTGTCGCGCGTTCCGTATGTATGTATATATATATAAGAAGTCCCGTATATACATTCCCTCGTCTATATATACTGGTTTCTCTTTTTCTAGCCTGTCCCTCTCTGTCTTAGTTTCTTAGACTATGCAAGATTCCTTCTCGTATATTTGCCCGTATACCTCCTACGCTCTTTTATCTCTACTCTCCAGACTATCGTTTCCGGTCTCCCTTTTTTAGTCTACTTCACACACCGATCTACTTGCCGTTCGTCTTATTCGTCCATTCTCTCGGTTAGCCTCCAATTTGGTATGACAATTTTTTCGTTCTTCTCGTGGCAAGCATTGATCTTAATAATCTGATGTGTGCATACAGGAAGCGAAGTAACTGATGTTAACTTTTTTTGCCACTGAACAAAACTTGGAAATCAGATAAAAATCTATTTGTCGAATAAAAAAAGAAAAAAAAACCCATGATCATCAAGTGGTTCTGCTTAACTATGCATTCACTGATATATTTATCCTCGTGCGCACATCAACCAGATTGTTTCCAAATTGTAATATTACATTTAATATCCAGATAAGACGATCAGCTCTCTTGGATAGTCGGTGATCGTATAATAAATGCTACTATAAGCATCGTTAACTCTCAAGATGAAACGAGAGAAGCAAATAAGCCGCGTGCATTGCACCAGTAGCGTCAGCATCAGCATCAGGAAAAGTTTTCCGTGCACGAGTTTCACCCATCCCCTCCTCCTCCCTCTCCTGGCCCATGCCATCCTTACCTCATAATTCCCTCTACAGTCGCAGTCTCTCATTCCAAACGCAAAGTTACAACCTTGAGAGATTCTCGTGGGTGAACGATCAAAGTATGTAAACTATCCTCAGGGCAGAGGCTTCCTGCCAGAGAGTTTGAAGCCGTTGCGATGCGCTCCTCTCACTCGCGTTAGGTAGTACGTGCTGTATTCCTCGCCTCTGTATCGTCCTGCCATGTATATTCCGTGAGATCCCATATCCTCGAGACTCCGCTACGGTTTTCACGTGATCCTACTGGATCTACTGGCGTATAACCCACCTCGGTAACCTCCATCAACTCTGTATAGCGTTACTATAGCTGCTATACAGTGACACGCCGCGACTCGACGCGGCCACTTTTTGCACAACTCTCTTCCGACGTCCCGAGCGAGTTCCCGGTTATGCTATATACCATATATACTTCCTACTGCTGTTGGTAGTGGCGTAACGGTTGGGTAAGGAGGAGGCGAGGACAGAGCAATTTTACGGGTCGGAATAACAAAGTTATTCATAGGCCGTAGAGCAAGCGCCAGGCGGCTCACTTGATTTATATCCGTGAGCACGCTCTGCCTCGCTTATTCGTTTTCCTTTTACTCCTTTTCTCTCTCTTTCTCTCTTGTACTCTATCCCTCCTGGTTTATGAACCTTCCTACGTCCCTTCACTCTTCATTTCCTTCTCTCACGAGCTTCATCTCTCCTTGTCCTGTCCGGGTCCTTGTGCCTACCAATTCTTCGCCCCATCCGCGGTGTCCTTCAGCGCGATATGCAACCCTATGTGCAAATGTTGCTACCAGAGAGTTTCCAATACGGCCCAGAACCGGGACAGCTACCGTTGCCAAGTCTGGTTTGGCGATTCTGTCCCGGAGTACTGGCAAACAACTGTTCCAAAAATCACTGACAGCATTGGATAGGTCTGATCATTTCAATATCAGCCCAGTACATGTTCTGAATTCGATGTGTATTGGGTCTTAAAAGTGTCAGCCAATACTGGCAGCTCTGACACCAGAATTGTGCGATTCTGCTGTTCTGGGACAAGACTCCTATTGTCTCGCAGGAAATGTACCGCTCTCTCTTTCTCTCTCTCTCTCTCTTTGCGAAGTACTTTCCAGTCCTTGAGCAGTAGTCCACTGTATTCGAAGATCAAATATTCAGCCGGGTATCGGAACGGAAAGCGCCGGAACTACTTTGCCACCCGGACAGCTCCGCGAAGAAATCCTCGGAGCTTATCGAGAGAGAGAGAGAGAGAGAGGGAGAGCTCCCGGTGCCGGTCTTGCTACTCTCGAGCGTTCCATTTTCGCCTCCTTCCTTCGCCGTTTCCATTCTATACATACCTACTATACATAACTCTTACTACTTGGTATCTCTCTTGCACTCACAGTTTTCCCATTGAGCATCACAATGGCGATATCGAACTCGCTCGTGGAAGCTTCCCTCTTTTCATTTGAAACACAACTGCAAACACAGGACCTTCGGGGACTTCTTAATCCCGTTTCCAGCTGGGTCACGAAGAATCGTTCGCTTCGGGCGAGAGTTGCATTGAAATGCTTCATATACACACAAGCTTTTTCTGTTTTCTTGCTATACAGGTATTCCTTTTATTCCCGACCCCTTCCCCCCCTCCCCTCTTCAATTTTGAACAGATTGCGAAAATTCTCTTTCTCTCAGTGGTTTTTCCGAGTGACTGTAAAATGCAGCTTATTATTTTTCTCATTCTTACTTGTTGGGGTGTGACGTAAGGCTCAAGTACTGTCGATTTGTTTCTCTCGCTACTTTTTCCCCACTGTGCACTGGTTTGAATTCGTAAGTAGTCAATGCACCCTCGAATTTATCGTCGTACGTGAAGTCGTTTTCGTCTCTGTGCCAGCCACAAGAGCTGTAAGTGTGGTAGAGCGTAATTCTAGCTTTGGCATGCCTGCGAGGACAAAGAACAACGCGTAAAGAAAAAAATGAAGACGATGAAGGAGTAGTGTTTTTTGTTATACATGAGAGCTGACTAGGTAGGTATTCCGTGAGGCAGAGGAGACCCAATTTTCGCATCTGGCAGAATCGCATCTGACAGAATACGATAACTAAGCAGCGTGCGGAGAATTTCAAAGCTAAGATATTCTGCCTCAAAATTGCACACTATTTCATAGAAGCCAAAAAAAGAAAGATAAGAGAATTATTTCGGCGATAAAAAATTGCAATGACGATTATAAATTTCAAAGATACGGCAAATTCCTTCCGTTGCCTCCTTATTTATTTTTTATTTTCTACAAAGCCACATTTATGAGGAAGTACGTTTACGTTTTTTGGGCTTCCTCATACAGGAAATTATCCAGAATATAAGAAATAGTATGAATTTTAATAAAAATAACAGTAAACAAGAATGCTTTTCTAAATATGAATTTCTTGTAGTTTTTCCACACCATTTTAACCCACTGCCACTGAAAACTAAGAAACAACACAAAAACCAGAAAATTACCACCACAAAGTTTCTTCTACGACGAAGCAAAATGAAAGTCAGACTGAATTATCAAATGAAATAAAATGAGTATTAAATTGTAGAGTCCTTGCGTAACGGTTCGAGTAACGAGGAATCGCATTCTCCAGTATCTGAACTCACAACTGACCTTTTATACTCTCAGTATACGAACGAGAGAGCGAGAGAGAGAGAGAGAGAAAGCGATAACCAACGGCTATTCAATTGTCCGCGTACTTACGTGGGCAAGATCGCTTCAACGTCTCGAGCAAGATTCTGAACTTCACTGCCCGAGACTATTGGGCCATGACGTAATGCTCACAGTTAGCTATAATATCTGCTACGGCGGACAGAGTGTATTATAATATACCTTACTGCGTTTTGAAACCTACGTAATATAATCCATAGCATACAAATGCTTAAGACTCGCGATACGTTGTTCAGTCGACCCACACATTTTATTCCAACCTCTTCAAGACGATATTTTAATATATTCTTGAATCAAGGTTAGGCGAATTGTATTTTTCCGATGCAGGTGCATTTATGGCGCATTTCTCCGTACGAGCTTTCTATTGGAAATTCAAATACAAAGACATGACATCTGGTGGGAGATTTTTGTACCAGGAGCAGCGCGTTTTTATTGGTCCATCAATTTATGGAGGGGATCAAACTTCACCAATCCAATGTGTTCACCAATTTGTTTCTTTTTTTTCAACCTTTTCTGCGATCTTATCGTTTTCTAACAAAAAAAATGAAACATTCTTAAAATATTTGAGGCATTCCACATGGTCTCTCATTTTTTATTTTTCAGAAAAGGATCTTCAGAATATATTTCTTTTTTAAAAATGTGTCGTTCGATAATATGTTTTAAAAAATCACAGGTAATTAAAAATATGTAAAAAAATATACATTAAATAAAGTTTGTAATTTTTAGAGTTTGTTAGTCATATAAAAAATTGGGGACTCAATTGGAAGGGTTAAGGGTCAGACTCACGTCTCAAATCGGGTGGAATGCTCCAGGTACATCAAATAATTTTTTTTTTTAATTCACAAAAATAGTATAATTCGGTTTGTCGACTAGAATACTATTTCAAATTTGCAATTGCAGTTGCTGAAGTAGCAATCGAGAGTATCAATACCCTTGAATATGTCGATTGTGCAGCTTCCATGTAATTAACTAATTGCATTTCTGGGAATTCTATATGACTCTACAACTCTCTGCAAAACTCTCGTTGGGAATGTACGTTGAGCGTAGGGTGAGAGAGAGAGAGAGAGATAGAAAGAGAAAGATCTGGCGATATGTCTGGGCCTCGATGTGCAGAAAGCGAACGAGTATATAGTATATATAACAGTCATCCTCGCGCGGATTCGTGCGGTGGAATTCATGAGGCGAGGGCGCGCGCAAGAGGGCAGAGCGCAAGAGAAAAACTTTGCGTGTCGGTAAAGCACTAGGGCGAGAGCTATATAGGATAGGGTAGTTAATATCACGGGGCCGAGTCTCAACCATCCACCCCTCTCGTATTCCCTGAAACGCGTGGGACACAATTTACAGCTGGAATTCGCCCAGCTATGGAAAAAGCAAGAACGATGGTCGAGCGCACAGAAAAAAAAACGTTGGAAAACTCCAGGAGGCAACTTTTATTTTATTTTTATTTTTTTGAAAAAAAAAAAAAAAAATACATATCGCGTGAGAACAGGATTAAATCATAATAACGAAGATAATAAAATATTTAATCTTGTAGCGTGCTGCTTGGAATAATGAACAAAAGTTTTCGATTTTCTTAATTTGGTCGTAAAAAGTCGACTATTTAATTTGGTCAATAACGCCAGAAATAATATTTCGTTTGAGTTGTATTTATATTAAAAAAAAAACAGAAATTCATTTTTATTCTCTATGTGAATATTTTTTTTTAAATACACTTTTCTTTTTGCAAAAATAATTCATCTTCAACACTTCTCGAAAGATGTTCAATATACAGAACACTTTTTTTTCGAATACGTAAATACAAAAATATATTAAATATGATAACAATAACAATAGAAATTTTATCAAATAATATTTAATTACATAAAATATTTTTAGAGCTATTTCCATGACTTTCCATGAAAAAAATGTTTGTCTGAAAAATAAATGATTTTTTTTTTATTTTCGTTATGTTTGGCTCGTATAGATTATAAATGGCTATTCGAGCACTCTCGTTTTGCATTTTATTTTCTCGATCTCGTTCACTCCGCTTGAACCCGTAAACCTTGCGATACGTTTTGTTGGCTCGCCGAGGATGGCAACGAGGCATACTACTACTACTACTACAACTACTACTACTACGACTACTACTATACCGCCCACTCTCGTCACCACACGATGAAGCACAACTCGTATACAGTCTGGGCGACATTCTCATTTATCGTCTCCTTCCCCTTCGCTTCAGCTTTTTCGCACTCTCTTCAATGCGCTACTGTCGATCTCGCGTACTACTGCTCATCTCGTACTCTCTTCTCATTCTCGTTCATTTCTCTCACCTCTCAGCTTGCATCATTTCTTTTTTAGCCCGCAAGCCATCCCGCAGGGTTTACGTTTTTGCTCACGCGTGTCTCATTCCATACGCTTCCGCCACGAGAGTTGCTAAAAGTTATAAAGAGGGTGTGAGAGAGAGATAGAGAACAAAAAAAAGAAAAAAAAAAGGGAGAAGAGAGAAGGATAGAGAAGTCGAAGAAGAGAGACAAATAACGTGAGGAAAACGCGCTCTTTCTGCAATATTTTTCATTGCCGCTACCAACGTGTGTACGCCACTCGCCGTTTGTTAGTTTGTTACACATAGTTTCATCCCGAGTTTCATTTTGGCACAATGTTGTCTATATATACACCCACAACAACTTCTGTGAAGTGGAAGAGGGGCAGAGGAATGGCGTAATGTACTTCTGCATGTACATTACATTTTTGGCTCTCACAGAGGATTAGTCTCGTTGCCGTTTGTGTGACGAGGGTTGACGTGCAGGAGTTTTCGGGCCACGTTAACTAACTGCAATGCCGCGACACTCGAGTCGCAATTTTTAACCTCCCCTTTTTCGCCCTCTGTGAACATTAACGATGTGTATTATATTCACAGCCCGGAAGATTGATTTTATTCGAATTTGGGGATTTTTGGGACTAGAAAAAAATTGAGAAAAAAAAATTTTAACGTCAGCATTTTTTTTTTAACAATAATAATAATGCCAATAACATTTATAAAATTGTTTGGGATATTCGATAGATTTTTTCTTTTAATGAAAATAATTATTTCATTGTACTGGATACATACGACTTTTTCAAGAATTTTCTCGTTATTGTGAAATTTTGGTTTTCGAGATTTTTTTTTTAATGCGGTTTTTGATGAACATGCTTTTTTTTATGATCTTGAAACTTTTTATGTATAATCAGAAACTTTTCGAGGAGAATATATACAAAAATTCACAACTTTCAACTTTCAAATTTAAATCATGTATAGAAAAAAAAAATCAGAGAGTTAATTTGATAAAAATTAAATGAATGAGACGATAAAATCTATTCTCAGTATTGAAGTAGAAGACGAGTATGTAGAGAACGTTGATCGAAGGAGTGAATATAGTATATGTGAGAGTCTCCAACCGCGCGTCAGTTCGCGCGCTGTCGTTCATTTCGTTTGCTAAGAAGAGAAGTCGCTGTCGGGACTGCATTATCGAGCATATTTTACACGATAAAACACGTTTTGGATAATAAAAAAAAATAGGTAATCCCTTTTTTCATCATAGTCCATAAACATTATTTACGTTTCCATATCAATTCATCCACGCAAAAAAGAAATTCACAAAAAATATTGAAAGGTCAGGTTCAGTGGTTCCAATAGATACATGAAATGTCAAATTAAAAAAGAAAAAAATTCTGTCGGAATATGCCAATTTTTTCATTTTTCATTAAATCAGTAATATGTTGCGAACGATTAATCGTATCGGAATATCTAAAAAAATAAAAATGTGCATTTTTTCATGACTCAGAAGCAAACAATTTATTCATAATTAATTGTGTAATTTCACGTCACATTTTAAATTCAAGGAAAATATTTTTTTTTATATGGAAAGGACTTTGATATTTTTTGGAAAAATTTGTCGTATATTATAATTCCATTAGGAACTTAGAAACTTAAAAACATTTGTTTACTTGTGAACATTAAAAAAATCGAAATTATTCAAGTGCCATTTTTCGATTATTTTCATTCAGAAAAGTGTTCAGCAGTTGTGAAATTTTTTAAAAAATAATTTCAACGTAAGAGTGACTTCGCTGTTAAAGGGTTACGAGACCAAAAAAAAAAAAATTGTACAATTAACCTTGTATGGATAATCAAGTATCTGCAAAGAATATCAAGTTTTTAATGCCTCCAATAAACCGTCGATGATGTAACGGAGTATTAAATAGCATTAAAAGTCTTGTGCTCTGAATCATCGAGCTTATGGCTTGTCGAAGTTTCGTCCGCGACTTAATAATGAAACGAACTCTGGTGCTTGCGCGCTCTCTGTCTCGCGACCGCGACCACTTGTTGTAACTCGAGATTCGACGCGAAGGTCGGCCTCGCTTGCGGCAAACTCTCTGTTCATCTCTCCTCTTCCTGCGTCTCTCATCTCGTCGCGCAGCGTGTGTTATGCTATATATGCGACCACCGCCCAACTTTTGAGGCACGAGAGAGGCAAAACGCGCGACCATCTCGCACTCACGACTGCTCTCGGGGCGTCTGAACGACGAGACCGATCTTTCCGTCCGTCTTTCGCCGGTTCTCGTCTCGTAGCAGCGGCGGCGACGACGACGGCGTCTGCGGCGGTGGCGAATCTCAGCGTGGATAAATAAGTCGAGCTGTGTTTGTGTTCCAGGAACGCGCCGCGCCGCTTGCGGCCATTACGTAAAAGGTTGCGCAAATGTGAGCGAACGAGCGCGCGAGCGCTTCGGCAGTGTTGCATCTTTGAACACGCGGATTGGGTCGTCTTTACGATGTGTGTATATGAAAAACGCGGGAGAGAACTCGAGCGGTTATAACGAACTGACGGACGTTTGTCTTTCTTGGCCTATCTTGAGATTTAATTCGGATAGATAATAAACCAATGCGTGTAAATACCTTTACATTCATTCATGTCAAAGACTCTTAGAAATGAGCCGATTATCGCACATGTGCTGGTCCGCTTCATATTTCTTTTAATCGCAAGATAAAATTCCGCTTGTCGCGAATGGAATTCTGCTTGTCGTAAAAGAGGAAAGATACGCGTTTCGGCTTGCAATAAAAGGACGTTTCTGCTTGGACTGGAAAAACAATTGCGTTTGCACCAGAGAGAAATTTTCGCGCGCTCTAAAAAGAAGTTTCCACCTGGACTAAGAGGAAGTTTCCGCTTGCGTCAAAAGAAAATTTCTGCGTGCACTTGATAGACAATTTTCGTTGCAACTTTTCACGTGTACCAAAAGAGAATTTTGGCTCTTCCGCAAAAAGTTGCCGACAGTTGTCAGTTACGCCAAAAGGATATGTCCACTTGCGCGAAATTGAATTTTCCGCATGCACCAAAAGTATACGTTTTACTCTTGGCACAAGCGCAATTCGTGTAAATCAAAGATTTGTCTCTTATACCTCCAAGACGACTTTTGTACGACGCTGTATCAAGTAGATCGTCCATTAGACGCTCAAGCTGAATTAATATTTTTAATAGTGTATGCTTAAAGTATTCGTCGCAGACAATCTTCGCTGCGTTATTTGCCGAAAATCTTATTTCCCTGGCGATACAATTGCCTCGAGTGGTAGATAAACCATAGCTTTTACGAGAGAGAGAGCTTATATTCCGCCTGCGGGATATCGTGAACAGTCCTTATATTAACAGTAGAAGCGTCGTCGCCGTGAGTTGTTCACTATATACACACATATACTCTTTCTCTTTCACAGAGAGTCGCCCGGACGAACCTGTGCTGCGCGAGAGCGGTCGTTAACGAAGTCGTTAAGCTTTGTGGCAACTCCATCGCAATCAGCGTCGACGCGGCGCGCGTCCCAGCATGGCACAGCTTGCGCGCGTTCCCTCGCGGAGAGAGAAAGAAAGAGAGAAAGAGAAAGAGAGGGAGAGAGAGAGAGGGAAAGTAGTCTCGTAGTCTCGTGTTTATTTCATTATGAGAGAGGAGTAAGAATGATTGGAGAAAGCGAGTTTGAACGTAGTCGACTAACCCTATCCACGTTTTATCCTGTTTTGCCCTCCGCGTGCGACGCCCCAGTAAACTCTCCTCGATACCGTTCTTCTTTGCCCCTTTTTCTTTTCGTCCAGAATCTCGCGTTCACTCTTTCCTATCTCTCCCTTTTTCGTCTAATTTCCTTCACAGCGGGGCGGATGAAAATCCGCTCCGCTAGACGAAGAAGCGTCGAGCGAAACTCTCGCACTGCGGAGTTAAGCAAAGGCTCTGCCAGAGGATATCCCAAGCTGGCAGCAGAAGAAGCATTGGTATTCCGTAGAAGGAAATGCGATTAGCTTTACTTTCTCCGGTGTGGCAGCAAGGGAGCGCTACAACCATCCGGCTCTTTTTTTTCTTCGTATGGCGCATATGTGTGTGTGTGCGTGTGTATGTGCAACATTCAATCGGCAACTCCCACCCTCTTTTTAACTCGATGTCCTGTCGAACAGCGCTGCGGAAAAATCTACAATCGACGCGGGGTGCTACCGGCTTACCGGCACCCTTTACGCGCAGTTGACAAAAGGGACGATACTGCGGAGAATTAAATTACTGGGCCAACTGTGCTCTACGTGATACTCTCTAATGTACTACACTGATCGGGTGAAATTTCTCGGGATCGCAAATTTTGAGTCTGATCGTGTCATCTTGTCACATTAGAACGTATTTCGTCTGGGTGGGGAAGTTACTTATTAATCTGCGATTGAAGAAAAAGAAAGTATAGGGAGACAACAGTTTCTTTGGCAAAGTCGGAAGAGCAGTTTTAAATTTGGCCATTTTACTTTTTTTTTTCTATGAAACCCTACAGTGAAACGATTTTTCGTAGTACTATTTTTATGCAAGATTTGGATAGGATGAATTTTTTTTTTTTTCGTAGACAGGACTAACTTTTTTTTGTACTCGACTTTGTCTTTGGGGTAAACTATTCTTGTGCATCATATTTCAAGAATCTCGATGAGCATGAAAATTAAAAAAATATTTCCTCTTCTTTCAACAGGTCTGAGATATACAATAGTTACATGACAGAGTCGATCGTCCGAGCTCAATGTCCCTCGACGTTCCAAAGACTTTAATCGAAGGCCCTCTCACTCTCTCATTCCTCTCTCGTTGTAGCGTAAGTGCAAAGCGCTGTTCGTCCGGGAAATGCGCATGCGAAAGGTTACTGCTCTTCCTCTTCATCCCGTCGCCTTCTCACCCTCTGACGGCCAGATGACCAAGTTTACCTACCACTGTTATATATATACTCCAATAGTTTAGACGAAACGCTCGAGTCTGACGAAGGGCGTCCCGTCGATCTGCACTTGTTACATTACGCTCACACTTTCTCCCGAATTCACCCCACACCTTATTTGCATCGAAAGCCCTCGAGGCTTTCTGGCAAAACCTCGACACTTCGGAGACAAAATCGATCGTCGATTCATTCATATATATCATCGTCGATTCACTTAATAGAAATAAAATGTGAAATCATGTAGCTTTCGTAGAAACAATGGATTATTGTTCATCAACATAATTTTACTAATTTCAATTGGTGGTTCAGTACAGTCATTCAGAAGAGTATAATAATTCAAGAAAATAATTTGTTCTCCTTCGATCCTAATTTTATTTTACGAGAAGACCATAGTGGCTTTAATATTTTTCATTTTTTACAGTAATTTTGACCAAACACGAACACTTTAGCCAGGTTTTGTTTTAACTCAGAATTTCTGTAAATTCTAATTCGTTCTAAAAACAATTTTTTAGGATTTCAAACGAATGCTTTAAAAAATGTCCCGTGTAGCTGACTTGAACCCTTGTCTTTAATTTTTGATTACCGGATTGTCCAATTTCGATCTAGAAATATTTTTTATCTCATCCAAATGTGGGATAAGATTTTTTTTCTAATTGTGGCAATTATATTTGAATGCCATTTGTTAACGTTTAAAAAGTCTGTAGCAGAAATGGCAGATATTGGTGGAGATTGGTAATGTTAAAAAGAAGAAAAAGAAAAAACGACATTTTTTCGTCTCTTTTTCACTCCCTTAACGAAAGATCGAAAGCAGAGGGTTTCAGGGTTTTTACTCGAACCCTCACCAATCCGTGGACCGAAACTGTATGTGCAGCAGCCGCAGTATATCGAAGGGTGAAAGTGAGAATTGGGGGCGCCAGTGTATTCGATGGATTCAAAAGAATGAGCATAATTTAATTTGTTCATTTGCCAGTGAAACATCCCACTCCAACCTTTCCAAGTTAATTAATAAAAATAATCGAATGAAAAGGCCTGCGTAGATATGCTACATGAACGACTGTATATATACTAACGTGCGGAATATATATATATAACTAAAGGTATGGGCTCTGTACGCGCTATAACAGAGCGTGGGAGTGTATAGCAAGCATTAGAGAATCCGGCAGTCGGAAAAGAGCGAGCGGAGCGCGTTGAGCAGACTTGAGCTGAGAGAGCGGTCTTTTGCCAACACGGCTAGGTATGAGCGGCCCACAGCTGCTCTGAGTGGATTAAACTGAGGTAATCAACGCAAATTGATAATCCTACTTTCCGGGTAGGTGGACGAGAGGGTGCGCGCGGCACCCCAAGCTCAAAAGTTCGACCATCTAGTTTCTCCACGAGAACTCAAATTCACCTGTGTGTCGACCAGGCTACTTAATTTCAAAAGCTCCCGCTTCTCTTTGATGGTTTTGCGAGCTGCTCGTTTCCGGTTATCGCGAATCATATACATATTCCTCGACTTTGTGATATCTTTTCGATCGCATTCAATGTCAAATTCGCTATATGAGGCATTCATATCAATTCAGCCAACAAGAAGAAAAAGAAGAGATTCTCAAAAAAATGTGTAAAAAGCAGATTCGGTGGTTCCGTTAGATGCACACAACAAAAAATTCTTTCGGAATATGCCAATTTTTTAAATAACATCCTTTTTTTATGCTACAACATTTCGAAGATTTGAGAATAAGTCGTGCAAATATCACCAAAAAAAAAAGTCACATAAATGACACCGCGATATATGTCTCTCGTAATATCGAAACAAATTCTCGTGAATATCTTCTAAATTTTAAGGGATCGTGCTCATCTCGTACTCATCCGTGCATAGAGTTTGAAACAAAGAAGAAGAATAAGAACAAGAAGGAACAGTGAGAGAGGCAAGAAAAAAAAAAGCTCGCAGCATAGAAAGAGGTATAAAAGTAGAAATAATGGAGATAACGATCACAGGGCCGGCGGCGGCGGCGGCGGCGGCGGCATCGAGTCCACGTTGCTGCTGCTGCTGCTGCCTCTGCCGCTTCTGCTGTTGCCTCGTGTTCCGTTGGTGTGCTGCGGTGGACGACGAGCTGGGATCCGAACAGCCAGAGCATAGAACGCAAAAGCGAGAAAGAGAGAGAAGGGAAGCTATACGTGCGGAGATACTCGCGAGATACCAATTCCGCACGGAAATCCCCGAGGGCCCGGGGCGTCGCGTCGGTGAGTTCGAATCGTAATCCAATGGCGTGCGAAATCGAGGTGGCGCATTGTCTCTCCCGTTTCCAGAGCTTTATCTCTCTCTCTTTCTCTCTCTCTCTCTCTCTCGCTCTTCTCTCATCTCTCTATTTCCGTCGTGTTTCCTCTCTTTTTCTGTCTCATTCTTCCCGTTCGTTTTCCTTCTTTCTACGGCTCTTCCTCTTCCTTCTCCTGTCGCAGGATGTTTCGTACGTCGTTGCTCTCCGCTACGGTATCTAGCGGCAAAACCTCTCCCTCTTTATATATACACCCAGCATTGAACCCACCTACCAAACAGCTTGGCTAATTTCATTTTATTACGAGAGACTCCGAGTCCCACGAACTTCCTCTCTACACTGCACCCATTTTCTCCTTTTGTTTCAAAAATACATCTTTATTCATTAGATTTAAAAAATTCTACATGTTTCTTTAAGTACTGAACACAAATTTTGTCGTTTTGTTATTAAGGGGGCCCGAGTCAGACAAAAAAGTTTATTTTTGTTATAAAAGGCCTACTTTTTCTTTTCTTCTCGAGGAAAAAATTTGAAATCATTCCATCCTTTTAGGATAAACCCGAAGGTCTTTTTTTTGTAATTGGACAAACTGGTTCGGTCAAACAGTTGCATCAACACCAAATTTAAGGGTTTACTCTGCTCATGAGACAGAAAAAAGTAATCATAAAAATTCTCTTCGCAATCACATTTTCAATACATCAATTGCAGCGATTTAGAAAAAAAATGATTCTTAGAGCCTAATTATAGAATAATTTATAAAATGCGTTCTGTAACTTGTTATAGTTCGATTTTTGCATTCACGTCAGGGACGAGTAATCACAAAGTGCAAAAGCGGAATATAAAGGATATGTATGAATGAGGTGATGAGTATAAGAAGTGCGAGAGTGAAAGGAAGTAAGAAAATTGGTGAGGGATTCATTGTTGTCTGGGACCTCGGTGGCCTCTCTGCGTTTCGTTACGCTCAGCGAGCCGTGACTTTTCATCGCATTATCGGGATCTATACCGAGATTGCGTCAGTTTCATACAGCGTAACAATCATTACAGCACTGTAACCGTAATTTACACGTGTTAAAAGATGATAACATTTGATTATTATGGTTGTATTAGTTATAATTATTGAAATAAACTTTTGCCGTATCACAAAACATCAATTTAAAATAACGAAATCGTTTACTTGCCATCGGCGTATTAAAGTTCATTTGTGATCTTTACTCTGTATTAGCTAGACGAATTATCTTGAAATATTAAGTCCAAGTGAAATACAAGAGATAAATCGATGTGTGGTCTATCATGACTCCTGGCACCGCGATTCTTCGAGCTGAGAACAAAACCAAGAGAGGCGTCTGGCGCAAACTGTGGGCTTAATACTCGTTGATGCAATAACTCATGGTACATATAATACCGAAGCTTTAGAAAAAAAAAGAGTGAGAGAGGCGTTAGAAGCAAAGCTAGATTAATGACGAAGAACTCAGCGAAGACAACCAGTCCTTGCCAAAACCGCAACTACAGAGTTAAGAATATGTTTTTTTTTAAAAGAACGCCTGCCTACTGATATTCGTTGCTGAAACCATACGATGCTGCATTTCATGAAGCTGCGAAAAAGCTGTATACTGCAAAAAGTTGGAAAGCCCAAATATGCGTCTGGAAGTTATGACGAAAGGATTTTTCTACTGTGTTTGATATAAGAACCCGGTGATCTTAGAAAATGCTTTACTTTCTTTTAAATCACCAAAAATAACGTTTTACATTTAATTATATCTCGTAAAATTCGATATGTTCTAAAATTTGATGCCTTAGAACACTGAAAAAGTTATGGAAAAAAAAGTCTTCAATATGCAGCTTTCAGCGAATGTATTTCATAGATGCTGACTCGTTTTTATACGTGGTTAAAATCAGATAGTCCAATATAGTGAACTCTCGTCAATTTGATTGTTTCCCAAAGCGATATATATATTACATCTCGTTCGTTCGGTTCATCTTCAATATCACTCCCACACGTTGGATATTCTTATCCAGATGCTGCCGGCAATTCCGAGAGAGTTGGTACGTCTTTCGTTGGATTTCGAAATTACTTTGTTCCCGAAATACAAGCGCAACAATCTTCGACTTGAGCTTGTTTCACGAAGTGAGTCTCAAGTTCTATGCTTCCATGTACGACGCTAGTTTCCACGACTTTGGACGTCTTCGTTGTCGAAGTTATTACACCGGTAGAAGGAACTGAAATTATACGAGAGGCAATGCCAAGGAAGAGTTAAAGTAGAGGCGGAGACGATAAGCGCGAAGGGAAAGAGGCAGGGAAGAAAAGGAGAGCGAGAGGGAATATAGGCTGAAGAAGAAGAAGAAGAAGAAGACGAGAAGACGAGGTCTAAGCTTTCTCGGAAATGGTCCGGACACGCTAGACAATCCGTCTGGAGCGTTTCTCTACCATGTTGGTGGGGAGAGCGAACACGAGACACATCGGGTGCCCGCGGAACCGAGAGTGAAACGAGACGATCTGCAACACGTGGTTTCTTGCT